>CM032456.1:71635185-71922374 GCA_019049505.1 Pachyrhynchus sulphureomaculatus
TATATATATATATATATATATATATATATATATATATATATATATATATATATATATATATATATATATAAAACTTAATGTCTCTCTCTTTTTCTATGTGTGTATGTATCTTCGGAATTAACTCAATTAATCATCCAATTTTTTACACGGCTTTTTCATTGATAGGTAGTTATTCAGCCAGGTTTTCTACCATATTACCAAGGTCTTATTTTTAGATTTCTATATAAAGAGTTGTAAATAAATATGAATTCAATTGAAACTATGATTCTGAGGCTATGCAGCAAATCTTGTTCGTATCAAGTCAATTCATTATAGCTCAGTCATATCTCATGTATTCTTAAAATTTGGTTCAATTAAACATGAAATTTTACAAAACTGAAAAATGAATTTGATAGATAGATATAGATTTAGATTTGTTTTATAAGGGTGGGTTGTCAGTCTTTGATGAATTCGTATCAGAGTTTGTTAAATAATAAGTTCTTAAAGATAGTGGTACAATTTTGAGGTGCGAGACTTGAAAATTTTTTTCCAAATCGAATCGACTCGTCATATCCGTAATTCCATCTGTCATAGGTAGCCATCTGATGTACGTCGAGAAAATCGTTAATTTTTTCGTGAGCTATCACACACTTGATTATTTGAAACATAGATTCGATAAGACTGATTTAGACGCGCTGGAGAGGAGAAAATCTAGAACCAGGTTTAGAGACTTTTTACAGAACTGGATTTTTCAATTTATTCTGCCAAATTAAAAAATATAGCATTTACTAAATAATAAGAATAGTATTATAGCTTGATGTGATGTTGCAGAGTCATAAATTTTTTAAAGACCAAATTCATTATCATCATCATTAGCTTATTCCACCTATAATCGGATGTCAGCCTATCCAAGTTGTCTCCACTGAGCTCTGTTGTTTGCCTTTTGCATCCAATCGTGATCTACCTCTATAACTTTTATGTTCTCAAGGCATCTATTCAACCATATGGTGTGTTCATCTGTTATCATTCATCCTTGGGATATGTCCAGCCTAATTCCACCTTAATATACATATTCGTTGCATTACATCTGTTACTTTTGATCTTCTTCGTATCTCGATGTTAGGAATAGGATCTTGGAGTCTAATATTTAGTACTTTCCACTCCATTGCTCTTTGAGTTACCTAGGGTTTATATATTATACTTTTATTTAAAGCCCACGTGTCAGTGCTATATGTTAATACCAGTAGTACATATTGATCGAACACTCTTTTATTGTATTTGGAATGTCCAATTTAAATGTGGGTTGCAAGATTTCGGACGCAGACCAAGCTCTATCTAAGTCAGCCTTTAAATTATTTTTTGATATTTCGATTTTTTGTCCTAAATATATGAATGTTTGTACCTTTCCTATTCTTTTACCTCCTATGGACAGTTTCTGGCTGTTATCTTCAGTTTCATTATTCAAATATTGGTGAAGTTTATTTTTAGACCTATTTCTCGAGAATCGCCAACAGAAGAATTATGAGAAATCCTAATTTTATCAGCATTTCTTATAATTCTTCTATTGGCGATCAGAGTAACATCATCTGCGCGCCTTAAGTGGTTTAATCGTTCACCGTTTATTAGTATTCCTTTATTTTCCCCCTTTAACGATTTGAATATATCTTCTAGAGTAACATGAACAGCTTTGGGAATATTGAGTCGCCTTATCTAATTCCTCATTTAATTTTGATTGTATTTGTTTTTTCTTCAAGTATTATTTGTGATGTGGCATTTTTACACATGTGTTCAAGAAGAGATGTGTACCTTTGGTCGATTCTACGACTACTTGAGGCTTTATCTCGATCGAATCAAATGCTTTTTCATAGTAAACCATTGCTAACTACAAGGTGATCTTATATTCAGTTACGTTTTCCAAAAGTAATCTAATTGTTTGAAGATAATCCAAAGTGCTGTATCCCCGTCTAAATCCCGCTTTTTCACGTGGTTGATAACTGTCTAATTTGTTCGCTAATCTATATGTTACGATTCTAGTGAGACTTTGTATAGTACCGATGACAGGCTGATGGGTCTGTAATTCTCCAATAAAATTTATTTAACAAATAAGCTCAATCAAAGTGTTGGTATTTTACTTTCTATAAGGCACCTGGTAAATAGAGCTTGAAGAAATTTTATTATCGATACCCTTCCATATCGTATCATTTCTATAGTTATTTCGTCGTCCCGTAGTTCTTTATTGTTGTGCATATGTGTTATTTAGTTTCTTATTAATTCTGATTTAATATTTCCAGATTTCGTTAAATTAATAAGAATAGCAACACATTTTTAAAAACAATAAAAAATACCCTAAACAATACTTTGATTTATTTACTTTTAGAAGGTAAACGTCTCAGTAATTTTTAAAATTCTGACATCGCCCCTTTATTTAAATAACCGGTCAAGTGCAAGTTGAACTTGCGCAATTAGTGTTCCGTACGTTGATTGCTTTTCAAATAAAAAATTTTGTTACAGAGGTATAAAAATGATCAGTGACTTCACAAAATACACCCCAAATGAGTTTTCAACAAAGTTTGTTTCTAATCTTTACTGAAATCTGATGACCTTGAAATTTTTGTTTCATTTATATACCAGTTAAATTATTAAAGGTAATGCACTCGTGATAATTTTCGTTCAATTTACACCCCGTGGAGATTATTCCAGAATTTTTTCAAAATTTTTTGATAAGTACTTTTTGAGATAAGGCGGGTGGACAGCGATTTTTCGCGATTTTTTAAAAATAATACAAAGAAAAGTGCGAAAAGTATTACATTATATATATATATATATATATATATATATATATATATATATATATATATATATATATATATATATATAATATTGTATATATATATATATATATATATATATATATATATATATATATATATATATATATTTTACTCATGTTTTTCACATGACATCACACTCGATTACCTAGTAAAAAATTTTTTTTTTTTCACTTCCGATTTCACCCCCCAAAACTAACCCCTTAAGTCAAAATTTAACTTTCAAAACTACATGGCTCTGATGAGGCCATCAATTCCTATATTATTACCGAATTTCAACTTTCTATGACAAATAGTTTCGGAAAAAAATCGGGTGTGACAGACGGACAGACGGACGGACGGACAGACACCGAAGTGATCTTATAAGTGTTCCGTACGGAACACTAAAAATGGAATCATAATAGTTTTTGAAAATTACCAATTAATTAGTATCTTACCTTCTTTTTGAAAAAGTTTTTTTTTGTGGACAAAAAATACTTTATATCGGTTGATCTCCGAATTTTCACCATGGTTTTCTTGAAAACTGCTTTATCATAACAGCTGTTTTTAGTGTTCCGTACGGAACACTTATAAGATCATTTCGGTGTCTGTCCCTCTGTCTGTCCGTCTGTCTGTCCGTCTGTCACACCCGATTTTCTCCGAAACTATTTGTCATAGAAAGTTTAAATTTGGTAATAATATAGGAATTGATGGCCTCATCAGAGCTATATAGTTTTGAAAGTTAAATTTTGATTTAAGGGGTTAGTTTTGGGGGGGTGAAATCGGAAGTGAAAAAAAAAATTTTTTACTAGGTAATTGAGCGTGGTGTCAAATGAAAGCTTGTGAAAACACGATTAAAAAAAATATATATAATGTAATACTTGCGCGCACTTTTCTTTGTATTATTTTTAAAAAATCGCGAAAAATCGCTGTCCACACGCCTTATCTCGAAAAGTACTTCTCAAAAAATTTTGAAAAAATTCTGGAATATTCTCCACGGGGTGTAGATTGAACGAAAATTATCACGAGTGCATTACCTGTAATAATTTATCTGGTATATAAAAAAAAACAGAAATTTCAAGGTCATCAATTTTCAGTAAAGATTGGAAATAAACTTTGTTGAAAACTCATTTGGGGTGTGTTTTGTGAAGTCACTGATCATTTTATACTTCCGTTACAACATTTTTTATTTTAAAAGCAATCAACGTACGGAACACTAATTGCGCAACTTCAACTTGCACTTGACCGGTTTTTTTTTTTACTTTGTGGGTAAAACATTAGAAGCCTTGAAGAGGGCAAATTTATTTGTCGCCGATATCTGGATATCTCTAATGCCTTCGACTACTTTGCTCATCTGGCTTTATTGTAAAATTTGTATATGTATGCAGAACGAGATCCAAATTTCAGATATTCTATAAAACCCAAGCAAATCTAAATCTTTAAGTTGTCTCTGTAAATCAAGCCGAAACTAAAATTATTTGCTCAATTTTTGAAGGTCTACAAGCTAATTATGAAAATTTGAAGGAAAAAGATTTCGGGCGATCCTGTAATCAAGAAAAATAAAATGCGCCCAATTCAAAGGAGAAAAGAAGCTTTTCTTTTATAGAAATTGCAATTGTGCTTATTATTTAGAACCGCTTTGTTATTATAATCACATTGATCGTATATTGTGTACAGTGAATATTTGTATTTACGAGAGCTATATCTGCTTTTGCGTAAAAACTAGGACACAAAATTATGTAAAAAGTTGTATATTCATTTAAAAAAATCAGAAATTGATATTGACATTCTTTTTATATTATGAAAGTTCTATCTGTCTAATAAATAAAATTATTTTAAGTTAAAATATTGCCTATAATAATTTGAAAAAATAATAAAAGTATTATATAAAACAAATAAACAAAACACTTACTAGAATAACCGCAGCAGACAAGCGGCTGTTTCATCTTGTTAGTACTTAACAGTACTGATTAGTCATTGGGGTTCTTAGTGTTCCATACGGAACACTTATAAGGTCAATTCCGTGTCGGTCTGTCGGTCACATTCGATTTTCTCCGAAACTATTTAACATAGACAGTTGAAATTGGCACAAATATAGGAAGTGATGGCTCAATCAAGCCGTCTAGTTTTGAAAGTAAAAATTTGACTTAAGGGGTTAACTTGTGGGGGAACTGAAAAAAAAAATTCTAAGGTGATTAAGTGGGGTGTCAAATGAAAGTTTGTGAAAATACGAGTTCTAAAAAAAATATACATACTGCAATACTCGTACAAACCTTTCTTCATATTACTTTTAAAAAAAAAACCTATTTTGAAAAGTACTTACTAAAAAATTTCGAAAATATTCTGGAATATGCTACATAAAGTGTAGATTGAGCGAAAATTATCACGAGTGTACCATATTGCATTTGATAATTTATCTGGTATAAAAAAAAACTTTGACTTGACAATATGAAGGAGATTTTTTTTCGTGGAGAGTTGTGAATTTAACCGAGACTAAGGGCTACTAAATATTAATACGTATTTGGCCAATCACAAATAATTAAATTTCCATGATGGTGACCAACTGATAGGTACCCAGACAAAATAATTTTATTTTATTCGTTTAAAATTAAATAAATATTTAGATCGTAATTATTTGTTTTAAACTTCTCCTACAAAGATGTCTTGCTTTTTATATACTCTTGGTATATTGAAGATGACTGTGTGTTATTGAATTTCATAGAATACTTCACCAATCACGGGGTACGGAACACTAATTGTGCAAGTCCGACTTACACTTGGCTGGTTTTTATACACCTAATACTCCGATGAATACTGATACCATAAAAACATTGCCTAAACATTTAATTTCTATGAAAATTAATACAAATTATAATGGAATAATTCATATATTCTTAAGGACAAAACTGACTTAACATTTACTCAAAATGTCCCCCTCTTGCTTTTACACAATCCTTCAAACGATTAGGCCATTCGTCAATGGCACCATGCACTTGATCCAACGGAAAATTGCATGTCTATTAGACCAAACCATACCCTCTAAGAGAGACCATAGTTTATAATCTAAAGGATTTAAATCAGGACCTGCAGAAGGCCAATCTTCTGTAGTAATAAATGAAGGCACATTTTGTTGAAGCTAAGCTTGTGTTGTTTTAGTTTTGTGCTCTGATGCAGAATCTTGCCGGAAGACCCAAGGCTTATTTTTGAAAAGAGTATGGTTTAGGGATTTCACAACGTTCTCTAAAGTAGTGTCTTGATATATTTTGGCTGAAGTTTTCACACCTTAAAAATGAATACTGGTAGCGCCATGAAAGCCGACTCCCCACAAAACCAAAACTGATGCTGGATAATGACCCCTCTACACGTTTGAAACAAGTTCAGATGCTTTCTTAGAAGATGTGGCATAAATTCATTTTGTTTATTGAAAGAGTGTTTCAAGGTGAAAATTTTTTCGTCGGTAAACAAAAAATTTGTTTGTGTTTGTCACTAACGTATTCCTTCAATAAACTTTCAGATTTTTGCCACCGTTTTCGCTTTAAATCTTTAATTAGCAAATAACTAATGTGTCTTTTATAAACGCCAAGTCTGAGGTCTTCTTTCGTAATACGAGACATAGAATTTTTCCAAATTTTCATCTCACCAGATAAAATTTTCTGTTTGCGAAGATGTGGGTCAATTTGCTCTTTTACAGCTTTAACAGCTTGTGGCATTTGAACTGTCCTTGGTATTCCTGAACGTTGCGTGTCTTTTACGTCTCCCGTCTCAGTAAATAATTTTGTGGCCCGTTAAACAAACATACGACTTATTTTAAGCTGTTCTAAGGTCTTAAAAATGTCATTCTTTTTCCATATTGCACTTAAATAAAGTTATAACAGCAATCCTATTTTCTCGATCACCCCACCATATATATATATATATATATATATATATATATATATATATATATATATATATATATATATATATATATGAGGCGGAAAAGTTTTTGGTGCTGAACTTAAACGCGCTCGTACAGATGCTGAACGCTGTGGACTCCCAAATGTGGTGGTTACAACTGAAAATCCACAAACTTGTTTTGGATGACCGTAAAGTGAAATTTCGTAAAAAAGCTGACACCCCAAAGATATCAAAAGGACCCGTTGATCATATTTTGCATAAGCATTTGAGCATGAGAAAGTTCTGTTCGAAATGGGTACCGCGTTTGCTCACAGTGGACCAAAAACAATAACGTGTTGATGATTCTAAGCACTATTTGGATCTGTTCAAGCGCAATAAAAATGATTTTTTCATGCGATATGTGACAATGGATGAAACATGGATCCATCACTACATACCGTAATCAAATTGGCAGTCAGCTGAGTGCACAGCAGCTGGTGAATCCCGCTCGAAGCGACCAAAGACAAAACAGTCGACTGGAAAGGTTTCAGCCTCTGTATTCTGAGATGCGCATGGAATAATTTTCATCGACTATGCTGAGAAGGAAAAAACCATCAATAGCGAATATTATATAAAGTTATTGGTGCGTTTGAAAGCAGATATCGCAAAGAAACTGCCCTAAATGAACAAGAAAAAGTGCTCTTTCAAGACAATGCACCGTGTCACAAGTCAATGGTTACGATGGCAAAATTGAATGAATTGAAGTTCGAATTGCTTCCTCATCCACCATATTCTTCAGATTTGGCCACCAGCGACTATTATCTATTCACAGACCTCAGAACAGTTCTTGCGGGAAAGAGATTTGGCTCCAATGAAGAAGCTATCGCCGAAACTGAGGCCTATTTTGAAGGCAAAGACAAATCCTTCTACAAGAAAGTTATAGAAATATTAGAAAAGCGTTGGATTGATTGTATCGCTCTTGAAGGAGACTATAGTGATCAATAAAATCGAATTTTGCAAAAAAAATGTGTTTTAAGTAGCTATACCAAAACCTTTCAGCCTACGTTGTGAACTAAAATCATATAAATGCTAGCTCGTGGTTAATACCCGTACGTCAAGTTCGTGAGACCAATAAAACAAGGGATTTTTAGGATTTATAAAATGCCCAATTTTTTTTATTAATGTTTTTATAAGTTACACTGACGTTACTAGCGGTTCTATCAAGAAATTAAGGAATTCAAAAAAATAATAAAATTAATTTAAAAAATTAGGCAAATATATATATATATATATATATATATATATATATATATATATATATATATATATATATATATGTATATATATATATATATATATATATATATATATATATATATATATACATATATATATTGAGCACATTTTACGAGGATTTAAGACCCACGTGAAACACTTTATCCGCACACCCGTCCCTTCTGTAGTGCTTTAGGTATTTTCATGCAGCATATGTGCCATGCCCTTAAAAAAATTATATAAGTATGTGTGCAATATATATTTTTGTAAGATTAAAAGTCTTTATTTTTCATCAATAAGCAGCGTCAGAAGTTAATATACTTCGCGTCTTGTCTTCGTGTCTATACGGACGATTTCCTTTATTTCGCATAGATTAGAACTTAAGATCTCATTAGCCAAATGACAGACGATGGCCAGAGCGTATTACCAACCTGTCAACTCGGCAGCACAACCAATCGACAACATCGATATCTATCGCAGAAATGAAATACGTTACCGTAACGTTAAATTTGTGTTTAACAAATCGGAATTCAAATATATTTCCATCAGTTTGAAGGTTATAGTGTTATAGCGTAAAAATAACGCCCTGTTAAAATAATGCCTATAATCTATTAGTACTGTAGGATGTATGAAAAGAAATATTACCAATTAACTTTGTTAATTTATGCCTTTATTATTTACTTTCTACGTGAATGTAGTTCCGTGATTTTAGCTTCAAACTCAATCTGGCCAATCCACGAAACTGCAGTAAGGTAGATATTAAATAATAAAGTAACAAGTTAACAAAGTAGATTATTATTCATTTGTAACAATTATAATGTTCTAGCACGAAGTATTTGTGGATTTGCAATCGATAACTAGAAATATTAAGAAATAGTAAATTTCGACTCATTTCATTTATTGTTGGTTCTAATTTTTTCAGGTCAGTTTAGGTTAATATGGATTCTCTTGATACAAAACTCTGTTATTTTAAATTTAAAATCAATCCAATAACCTAAATTTATTGGCTTAAAAATACCTAAACTAATATACTACTCAGTATATATCACCACTACACCAAACATTTTCTTTTTGTACTCGACGCGCGTTTCGCTAACTATGTTAGCTTCATCAGGAGCGATGATTGAGTCAGTCATTTTGCCAAAGAATACACATTCCCAACATAGTAAACTAATGTATGTTAAAGCAGCAAAATTAAAATTGGAAACCGGGCTATTTGCAACAAAAACTTCGGTTTGATAAGTTAGACTAGATTGAAGGAAGTATACGATGACTTGAAACAATAGAATTTGCTGATAATTCGGTTTGCTGCTTAGCAAAATACAGAAAACTTCAACAATTAGTGTCAAATTATATAAAGTAATGAATTACAGAATAAATAAAGCGGTGTCTTCAATTTCAATGGATGCGATAAATATTATGTTTGTCCAACTATGTATTAACAAACGCTTAGATGAAAGTTCGGTACGATGAATTAAACAGCTCTTTGATGCAAATCCAATTTAGTGAGTGAATCCATCTGTGAGTTTCAAAATTTCTTTAATGTTCAATTTTTACAATTACATCCTAAAACACTTTTTTAATTGATATTCAAAACAGCAAAAAAAAAAATATTACCCAAAAAACTAAGTACCTTAAGTCTAATGTCATTTATAATTATAATATCCTCTGTTTACGACAATAAATAATAAATACGATGTAGGGGATACAGATGGATACTTCAAACAAAGACAAAAAATATAATTAAAATCAATCCAATTTCCCTAGTGGAACATAAGACAATAACTGGAGGTACCTTCGACAATAAAAACATCACAATTTTAGAAATTCAAATACATTATGAACAATGCTAATTTCGGAAAAATATATCTATACATCTCCAGCATAAACACAGTTGTTAACGTAGAAAAAAAAAACCGGTCAAGTGCAAGTTGAACTTGTACAATTAGTGTTCCGTACGTTGATTGTTTTTAAAATAAAAAATTTTGTTAGGGTGGTATAAAATGATCAATAACTTCACAAAACACACCCCAAATGAGTTTTCAAGTATTACATTATATATATTTTTTACTCGTGTTTTCACAAGCTTTCATTTGACACCACACTCGATTACCTAGTAAAAAAATTTTTTTTTCACTTCCGATTTCACCCCCCAAAACTAACCCCTTATGTCAAAATTTAACTTTCAAAACTACATGGCTATGATGAGGCAATCAATTCCTATATTACTACCAAATTTCAACTTTCTATGACAAATAGTTTCGGAGAAAATCGGGTGTGACAGACGGACAGACGGACAGACGGATAGACAGACGGACAGACACCGAAGTGATCTTATAAGTGTTTCGTACGGAATACTAAAAATAGTTTCTATAGAACTACCGTCTGTAAGATTTGCTTGTTCATTAAAATTATGAAAAGTTTAAGAATAATAGACAACCCGGGTGTGAAATCACGAAACCAGGACGCATCCTGCTTCGCTCCATTTCAGAGCTAGCGCTTAGGAGAAATATGACAATTTTTTTATGGACATAGCACAGATGCTGCGGGAATATCTCTGAAGCTCTACAGATGGGACGTGTGAGTTTAAAAAGCGATTCAAGTTAGTCTAAAATCACTGTAAATTGTATTCGGTGGGAAATACGATCCTAAACAAACCATTTCCAAGGCTCTATATAAAAAAAATCTTGTAAAGGGTGATAACCTGAACCTCATACGGATGTGTTGTATAAGCGTGACATGTATTACCTGCATCCGCCAAATAAACAAAGAATCAAAGTTAATGGTGCGTTCTGGATTTACAATCAGGTGACTAGCTCTTATCAATAGAATCCGAAAAACCCCGCGCATGTGAGCGGAGCCCCAAACAGGGCAGTATTTCGTCATTGGTTGAATTTGAGCTTTATACACGAATAAAAGTTGTTATGGAGTATAAAACTTTCCAGTTCGAAATAATATTTTTGAGAAAATCTCTTTGCTATGCATGCAATATATTTATGCCAAGACATATTTGCTCTTAAGTTAAAGCCTAGCAAGTTGACTGATGATGCTAGAGAAATGAAGTGTGTCCCCACTTAACTACATCGGGTTTCGCCATGCTAACTTTTTTAGAAAAAATTGCTGCTTTGAGTTTTGCACCGTTAAATTTTACTTGGTTACTGTGATCCCAAGATAGAATTTCTTCCAGGACTTTGTGAAGGTGAACAATGTCCTGCTGTCTATGGATATTTGCATGACTAACTGATCTTCGAGTGTTCAAAGTAAATGAATCGGCAAAACAATAGATGAAGTTCCTTATCTTTTTAGCAATGTTCAGCATCTCAACATATACCAACACACAGATTTAAGGTCCTTATCTCAGAAAAGATTAGTAGACAACAATTCGGATATTAATACCGCTATTGATTGTTTCGCGCTAACCGCCACTTGACATGACAGTCTATATATATATATATATATATATATATATATATATATATATATATATATATATATATATATATATATATATATATATATATATATATATTATATATATATATATATATATATATATATATATATATATATATGTATATACATATATATATATATATATATATATATATATATATATATATATATATATATATATATATATATGATAATTTAAAGAACAAATTTTAAGCATAATTACTCGTGGTATTTTAAGTTAAAAGAGTTGCCTCGAATACATCGTAATATGCGGCCTTTTTAAGGTTTTTTGAATCAAAGAGTCTAAAATTTTTCGTTATTTCTAATTATCAGAAGTCCTGCTCTGCCTCACTTTTTTTTTTAAATTAATATTCCTCTATGAAGTACCTATTATTAACAATATCGACTTGTAATATTGGGGCTAAGTTATTCGTTAGTATGAGAAAATCAAATTCAGTGTTTGTTTTAGAACTGCGTGTTTACAAGAGAAATACTTGGTGAATCAATTTACCATTTTCCTTTTTATATGTACTTGTTTTAATTCCATTTAACTATTAATAAGTGTTCCTTACTGTGTGTGTTTTTCTTCCTTTTTTGGTGTCAGTGCTTCTAATTTTTTGCTACTAATTTAATATTTGTAAAGCCACCATGTAATATCCCATGTTGATTTAAATAAATACATCTATTTTACAATATTTGTAGTGCTCTTAGTAGTAGTGCACAGTTTAAAAAAGACCTCTTAATCATTTTGGTTCCTCCACCCTTACAAAAATCAGAAAGTAACTAAACACTGTAATATTTTAAAATTCTTAAGTGTACAAATTAATTCGGTACTAGTATTTTCTCCTCTTAAAAAAGTAATAGTTTTGAATCGATGAATTCGGTTATGCTTTTTTTGACGGCCTTTAATGAAGTGAAGTGGGACTTGGCGAGGTGATGTTGCAGCGACCAAAATAAATAGTAATCAGACTGGGGTATGTTCGAAAAATATCATGCATGGGGGAGAACTTCTGGTCCCTTGAAAAGATAAAATCTCTCGTCGTTTTTATTATATATGGCCTAGCATTTTCTAGAACATTCACGATCTGAAAGAACAAAGTCACCTCGTTGAAATCGCTGTACCGCGTTTTACAGGTTTTGTTGTCACAACATCGTCTCTCATCATATGCACTTGTTGGGTGACATTGCCTTCCAGGCTGTATTTTAAGATTATGTGAATAGCAGCGTTCCATGGAGTGGCGATTTTGCTTCTTTAGGATGAATACCTTCAGAAATAAAAGTAGAAGAAAATAATTCAAATTTGAAATTAAATTTTGAGATATTTATTTTACCAAATTAATTTGTATATCTAATAATTATTAATAACAAAACACTTATTCCACTGCGATTACTGTCTATGTGCTCATTGTCTAAGGCCAAGCCGCGAAAATGAGATACGAACGGAGAAAATCTGCAAATAAAAGACCCGTCAATTCGAAGAGATTTTTCATCAAGCTACACCATCTGAACGCCAGTTGATGTTTCGGTAATGAACAAAAACCGGTAATGATGAAGGACTCAAGATAAGCCGACAGGTCCTGATTAACCGCAGATGAAAATAAGGAAAACACAAAAGGGAATTATTAGAAAATGTTTTGACGAAAACGGATAAAAAAACAAATTATTATGTAGAGAATTCGACAGAATTCGTATAAATTTCTGGACAATATTAAAGGATATTCAGTTGTGATGAATAACATATATTAAAAAAATATGTTAATAGTATTAAATAACTAGTAAAATTGAATATGTTCAATATCTCGCGATCCGTATTTCGTCGTATAACAATTTGGGAGTAGAACTAGAATTGGCAAAGAGAGAAACAACAGCCAATACTTTATCGTGGTACTCACCTAATATGTTATTATAATAAAACAGGTTGTTTCCCTAGTCAAACCACTATTAAATGCATTTTCGCCCTTCACCAAAGGCTAGGCAATTACAAGTCACAGACTAATAGAAAATATTTAAGAAAAATGCATTACGTATTCACAATTGCTACTACTAAGCGGCGCCACATATTTGACACGTTAATCTATGGAATTGGCCAATATTTGATGGAAATTCATTCCCAATTTAAAAAAAAAACAGCCAAGTGCACCTTGAACTTGTTCAATTATTGTCCCGTATGGTAATAGCTTGTAAAATAAAACAAAATAAAATAAAATCCCTACCTAAGCTAATTAATTAGGTCCCTGACATGTATATATATGAAGATTCAATATGTATTTTGACGTTTTTTCTTAGTGAATAATGTATAATAGTTATACCTTCTTAGCTACCTAATAGCAAACAAGAGCATTTAGCTCAATATAGAACCCAGTGGTAAAAGTTTAAAATAAATATTTGCTTAATTATAAATAAATAAAATAAAATTATTTTGTCTCGGTACGTATCCCTTAATCACCAGTCATCATGGAAATATATTTTATTTGTAATGCAGTAATGTACTGAAAAGTATATATTACTGATTGCAGCAAATACGTATTGATATTTTGTAGCTCTTAGTCTCGTTTAATTCATATCTTTCAACGAAAAAAATCTTCCCATATTGTCAATGCACATTTTTTTTATACTGGATAAATTATCAAATTCGTGATAATTTTCGCTTAATCTACACTTTATCGAGAATGTTCCATAATTTTTTCAAAATTTCTTGATCAATACTTTTCAAAATAGGGGGGGAAGCGACTAATGGCCATTTTTAAAAAAAATAATATGAAGTTTGAACGAATATTACATCATATATATTTTTGAACTCGTATTTTCACAAGCTTTCATAATGTTTTGGGTATGAGAAAGCTATTCACAAGATAAATGTCACATTTGCTAACATCGAAACAAAAACGCACTCGAGGGAAACTTTCTACATAATATTTGGCTCATTTCACAAAGAATTAAACTGCTTTTGTGCATCGATTAACAATGAATGAGACTTGGGCTTACTAGTATGACCCTGAACTACGACAACAAACCGCACAGTGGACTGAGCATGGTTGTTCAGCTCCAAAGCAGCCAAAATGGTCAAAGACTTCCAAAAACATTATGGCATCAGTTTTCTGGGTTGCGAAACGAATTTTGTTAATTGATTACCTTCAAACCGGTATAACAATCACAGGAAAGTATTACTACAACTTTTTGGACCAGCTGAATGAGAAAATTAGTGAGACAAGGCCCGGTTTGCAGAAGAAAAAATCATCTTTCATCATGACAATGCACCTGCTCAGAGAGGTGCTTTGCCTACGGCAAAACTGGTCGGATTAAAGTACGAATTGTTCGAACATCCACCCTATTCGCCAGATCTGGCTCTGTTTGATTTTCATTTGTTCTCAAACCTCAAAATATTTCTACGTGGGAAGCGTTTTTTCAACAAATGATGAGGTGATAGCATCCGTAGATGGGTATTTTTAAGATCTTCTGGAAAACCACTTCAGAGATGGGGCAAATGAAATTTAATCACTGGAAAAAATGTATTGAGCTTAAGGAAGATTATACTGAAGAGTAAATGTATTTCGACTCATTAATTTATCTTGTTTCATTTCCGCTTTCAAAACTTATTGACTGACCAGTATTTCTATTATCAGTTTAATATTTTTGTGAATATTACTTGTCTCTCTATAAATGCACTAAATCAGCGTCAATATACCTATGTCAATAAAAAAGTTAAACATTAATTGTGTCAGTGAAAGGCCCCTACACTAATTTCGACTAATTTTGATTATTATTTAAACAAGAAACAACAAAATTTGCTTTATCCCTCCATTGTATTCAATAAAACCTCCATACTATAAAACCAAAATACATTTTAGAAGCTTGAACTTCGCCAAAAAGAACTGATGCATGACCGAATGATACACTGAAATTGAACTTTATACAGTTCCGGTGGCACGTTGTATCCCTCGTAAACAACATGTTTATGCCGCAAAAACCTCATGCTCGCAAATCGCAGTGCATCCATGCCAATCTGCGCTCTGATGGACGCCAATCGCTCCCGCCCGAAATATTCCACCGTTGCAGGGACATAATTTTCATCGCGGGTTGCATTACCGATCAGTAACGGAGGGAAGTATGCCATGGGAAGTGTATTTTAAATTTATTTAGCTTTTTTTATTTTAAAGTATTTTTGGGTTTTTCGTCGCAATATATAATTAATCTTTAATTAGAAAGAGAAACAAATAATAAATATTTTTTTTGTTTTTGATGGTCTAAAGCAGCGGTTCCTGAACTTTTAAGGCCACGGAACACTCAATACATCCCTTTTATTTTCTGGAACCCCACCTCAAATGATAGTAAATAAAAGACACTGCAATTTAAAATAAAAGTAAAAAATCTTTATTAGAAATATCGGGTCTTCTATTAAGGACTTGACAACTTTTTTTTAAAATAAAATGCAACTCATTTGAGACATTTCGAAAATTTTACTATCGGCTTGAAGTACAATCAAAACATTTATGTATGGAATTCGACTTCATTCATATGTCCACGACAGGCACGTTTGCAGCGGTCGATTCGTTGAACCCAATTTTCGATGACTCGGCCACACATTTCGACGGAAACGGCCGCTATCTCTCTTTCAATATTGGCTCTGAGCTCCTCTAACGACGCAGACTTGTTAGCATAGACCAATGATTTAACGTACTCCCATAAAAAGAAGTCTAGAGGTGTTAAATCACACGATCTAGGCGGCCGTTCGACGGGACCATTTCTCGATATAACACGTTCACCGAATTTAGATTGCAGTAACTCGATTGTTACACCCGCTGTGTGGCTTGTGGCGCCGTCTTGTTGAAACCACATATCATTAATGTCTAGCCCATGCAATTGATCAAAGAAATAACGTTGCAACATGCCTCTGTAGCGATCTCCATTGACTGTAACGTGACAGTTATTTTCATCAACGAAAAAGAACGGCCCAACGACACCACCGGCATGAAAACCGCACCAAACAGTAATTTTTTGTGGATGAACTGATGTTTCTTCAAGCACATGAGGGTTTTCACCTGACCAATAACGCATATTCTGTTTGTTGACGAAGCCGTTTATCCAAAAATGCGCTTCATCACTAAAGATGATTTTGCGATGAAATTGGCCATCTTCTTCCAACATTTCTAGAGCCCAATTCGAGAACGTACGTCGCTTCATATGATCGAGTGGCTTTAGTTCTTGAATTAACTTTAACTTATAAGGGTGCAGGCCAAGATCCTTTCGCAAAATTCGCCATAGTGTGGTCTGAGCGATGCCCAATTCTTGAGAACGCCGTGAAATCGACTGTTTTGGTTCGTTTGAAATGGACGCTTGAACGGCAGCAATATTCCGGCCACTTCGACCAACCCGTTGTCTCACTGGCACGAGAACATCCAGCAGCGAATATGTTAACTCAAATTTTTTCACTAGACTATGAATTGCTTGTCTACTGGGACGAGAATTACGACCAAAAATTGGCGTTAACGCTCTTAAAGTTGCAGTCACCGACTCCAAATTTTGGTAGTAAATTTTAATTATTTGTAAAAGTTGTTCGTTCGTGTACTTCACCATGATGAAAATGTTGACTTTACTGAATGTTTTGACGTTGACAGTTCGGTGATTGGCTTAAGGGTGCGTTCACAGTGAAATTTCAAAGTTGTCAAGTCCCAAATGGAAGACCCTTTATTTCAAACAATGATTATTAATAATTATTTTAAAGTTTGATTTTATGTCCGACAGTTGTATGCGTATTTCTGGGGCAGCATCCAATCTAGATGTAAATTTTTTTTCTTACAAGAGTAAGCTGAAAAGCCTGTATCACAAGGATACGTTGTAACAAAAGGGAGCAAAGTTAAGGTAGCCTTTTTGGCCACTGCAGGATAGACACTCCTAACAGCAACTCAAAATTCGTTCAGTGACACAGACATTCGTGTGTGTTTTAATGCGAATGAACTCTGAAGATCTATGAGTGATTCGTATTCCAGGACGGTTAGCATCGCAGGTTGACTTCTATTGATAAATGGATTTTGTATCTAATCGATGTCAATATCAGTATCCGAGTATTGATATTTCGAATTTCATTTGGTAATGCCAACACGTATTAAAGTGGAAAACATTCAATATTGTTATTTTTTATGTAGGTAATCCAGAAATTCAATTTTTGTTTTTAAACGCTGATAATTTGTCTCTCGCGGTAAATATGGTTGTTGTTTTTCCCTGTAAAAATGTAGTAACTGTAGTAACAATTTCGGTAAAATAAGTTAATTTTATAAGCCATTGCTGATCATGTAATACATCGAAAAGGGTCACAGGCGCAGACATGTTTGCCCCATTTGGAAAACCTTCAGCTCGTCTCGCAGTTCATATAACCTGGTTAAAACTTTGCCTCTGGAAAGCCATCGAGTTTCAGTATGAAGGAGGAGTGATTCATATTGACTAGCCATTCCTTCATACGCTTTTTGAACAGTCTTGATTGAAGGAGGCGACTTTTCAAATAATTAACGATCTTCACAGCTTCATCTTTATTTTATACCTTTATTCAAATCAAATGGCATTTTCTTCACTACAAGGGATTATTATTATTACATTTTACTTATTGCTGCGGTATTCCAAAATATATGATTTATGATTATGGAATTATTTAATAGCCAAAATATTCTAATGATTCAATAACAAATGTAAGTGATTCGCGGAACCCTGGTGACTTTTTCACGGAACCATTGGGTTCCGCGGAACTCATTTTAGGAATGCTCTTATGGGTTTCAGTTCAGAGCGTCTTTCGTGTGATTTCGAATCCACTTCTAGAACCTCTCGTTGGTGATTGTTATGACGGTCTTCTGGTTGGTTCTCTCTCAAAACTTTTTATTTGCCATTCTGTCCTGCCTTATCTTAAGTACATAAATATCGGTTTACACATACTTGCAGCGTTTTATTTCTTTCCTGTGTTAATTTCCAAGTGTCACAGGCGTATAGCAGCACGGCTAACGCGGTATTTAGAAAGATGCGAAGCTTCACATATTTAAATATTTAAGATGACCTCAAGACCGGACTTAACTGTGCAAAGGCTTTCTTTGCTTGACCGCAACATCTTGATGCGCACCCGAGGTGGCCGGCCATTATGCTTTCAAGGTAAATAAAACCGTTGATGGTATCGATATTTTGTTCATGCATCATGTCTTCTCTGGGCTCAAGGGCAGCCTTTCTACCTTCTTCACCCAGGTTCTCAAGTCTCTTCGTTATGTTCGCACAGTTTTGCGATAAGAGGTACAAGTCGTCCGCGAACTCGAGGTCTTCTAGTCCTTACTATAGGTCATGATCGTATTCACGACATTAAGTAATATAATTGGCGGAAGCAAATATCCTTGTTTCAACCCTGTTTTTAGTTTCTCCCACATTTTTCTGGTAACTGAAAACAGACTTATGCCCCTTCCAATCATCAGTCATATTGTCTGTATCCCACACTTTCCTGAAGAATAGAATGAGAATTTCGGCCTTTGTGTTTGGATCGGCTTCGACCATTTCTAGGGCTAGCTGATCTGCATCAACAGCATCTCTATTTCGAGCTTCTTCAATGACTGCGATAATTTCAAGTTTTATAGGGACTCTGGTGTCTACGTTCAAAGTTCTATTTCCCATAGTCCTGTTGAAATGGTTATCGTCGCCAGGGTCAGAACTTCGAAATATATATGTATGTATATATATATATATATATATATATATATATATATATATATATATATATATATATACCAGGTGTACAAGTATGAAATGCGGATTTTTTTTCTAAAAAAACATGTTAAATTCGGAAGAATGATAAAAAGTGCTTTATTCAAAGTATGCTCCATCGCTTGTTATACATTTTTTCCATCTTTCGGGTAATTTGTGAATACCACTCCAGTAAAAATCCCCTTTTGCTGCGAACCATTCATCGAGCCATTTTTTCACATCTTCGTACGAACCAAAGCGCTGGTCAGCAAGTGCGTGACCAATCGATGCAAGCAAGTGGTAATCGGAGGGAGCCAAGTCTGGTGAGTAAGCCGCGTGGGGTAGAACTTCCCAGCTGAGTGCTTCCAACGTGTCGCGAACTGGTTTTGGCGTATGTGATGGCCTTTTTTCAAGCAGCAAACGGTTCAAATCGGTCAACTGTTGTTGGTAATGTTTAGTATTAACCGTTTCCCCATGTTTTAACAGCTCATAATAGACCACGCCCCTCTGGTCCCACCAACACAGAGCATCGTCTTTCTGCCAAAGCGATTCGGTCTTGCGGTCGATGTGGATGGTGCGCCTGGGTCTACCCAAGATTTTTTTGCGCTTGGGATTCTCAAAATAAATCCACTTTTCATCCCCTGTAACTATACGATGCAAAAACGACTTCCTTTTTGTACCGGGCGAGCAAAATGTCACACGTGTTTTTGTGCTTTTCCATTTGCCTATCGTTCAACTCATGTGGTACCCATCTACCGGTCTTCTGAATCTTTCCCATCTCTCGAAGCCGATTGGAAACAGCTTGTTGACTAACGCCCAATTGCTCGGCGAGTTGTTTTTGTGTTTTCGAATCATCTTCGTCCAACAATGCTTGCAATTCCACGTCTTCGTATTTTTGTGGTGGTTTTCCACGTTCCTTGTCTGCTACATCGAAGTCACCACTTTTGAAACGCCGAAACCATCGTTTAATTAATGCTGTCCGCGAATGCTCTTTGTTCGGTATAAATTTCGACGTATTGAACACAACAACACAATACTATACACACACTTATCCAATTTATCACTCGTGCGCGTCTAACACTTATTGATGACACAACAAAATGGCCCAGAGTCAAATCTTTATAGCAAAAACTGCATTGGTGCACATCTGTTTTCTGAAATCCTCATTTCATACTTGTACAGCTGATATATATATGTATATATATATATATATATATATATATATATATATATATATATATATATATATATGTATATATATATATATATATATATATATATATATATATATATATATATATATATATGTATATATATATATATATATATATATATATATATATATGCATATATATATATATATATATATATATATATATATATATATATATATATATATATATATATGTATATAGATATATATATATATATATATATATATATATATATATATATATATATATAAAGAAATCCTTTATTTTCTTCCTTTTCTATTTAAATTTTGTTGTGGGTTCTGTCAGTAATGCATTAAAAAATATATTTTCATTATAAGCAAAATATGACCTCTGTATCTCCACCACACAATAAGTTTTTTTTATTATGATTGATTGCAAATAACGTAGAATCAAAATTTTCCTTAAATATATTAATGACAATTGGGCAATCAACATAATAAAAATAAAATGCAATATAATAAAACATTGAATATCGTTAAAAAACAAATTTGATAATGGCGTTATTTTACCAGAAAAATCAAAACTAAATATTAATAATATACTAGAATTACTCAATCCTTATCCAAAAGCAACTTAAAAACAAAATTTTGGCGTGGTCATAGATGCTTCTGATTCTTTCATACGCAAATCCTACCAGCATATTTGCAACCAAGTCAATGTTTAACAAGTTGGGCGACAATGGTAATCGACTAGAATATCCCCACTTGTAAGTACGAACTTGTTGAGGTAAGCAGTGTGGGTTTTTGTAACGTTAAGTTTTACTCGGTTACTATCGCCAAAGTCAGAAGTTCTGCAGGGCCTTATTCAGTTATATAACTTCCTGCCGTCTGCGGATATTTAATGCGCATAAATGAACAAATGCAAGCCATATGAATTTTTGCCTCTTTCCAGCATATCATTAATGGAAAGAAGATAGTATGAGACAAAGTAGAGCCTTGAGGTACAGGGGCGTTGATCGTGAAGGTGTCGGAAAGAAATCCGTCAACAGCCAGTTATAGTACAAAGGACAATCGTGAGGCATAAACAAACTGTTTCAAAAGAACGCAGCTTAGTTAGCAATCACTGATACTATAGACGTGATACTAAATACAACTGAATGTCTTGGATATACGAATACTTAAAATTTTAATATTTTTGACGGTATGGTGACGGTAAAAGTTATCTTTGCATGGAAGTTATAAATAAAATGAGACCGAGAGATTTTAGTGGTTTAGGGAGCGTCGATATTAGCGATTATTTAGCGCTAACAGAATGAAATAAGGCGGTGATACTTGCAAATCGAAGATTTTAAGAATCTAAATAAAATTTGGCGTTCTTGCTTAGAAATCAATCCAACACAAGACTGGCCGCCTGGGTAGCGTAATGGGTTGCGAGCCTGCATAGGAACCCACTAGTTGGCTAGGTGTTGTGTATGCGTTAGTAGTTAATGCACAAATGCAAGAATGGTAGCACTATCACGTTGTCTTAAAAGTGCCGTGAAAAACAAATATATGTTTCGCTACCTCGGCAACGTTGACGAATATTATGACATCTCCGTTAATATATCTCATAGACGATAAACAAAAAATAAGGTAACCGAGTACAAAATAAACTAAACACAGATGAAAAATAAGTAATTGAATAAAAGCCTCTACTTATAATTTACAGTAAGTCCTGAAATTGTCAGTTTAATTGTGAGGCCAAAACCAGACTTTTTCTTCTCAAAGAAACTAAGTTCTTTTTACTATGAGCCTAATTTTATTATAAGCTTATGATAGGTGCATTATAGAATATTAGTTCTGAATTTTTAACAGAATTCACTAGAAGCTCTATAAAAACTTAGTTTCTGTAAAAAGTTTAATTACTAGTTAGCAGAAAATTGTAAATAATCTCTATCTTAAGCAAGCAGAGCCAAATTTAGCAGAACCAAAAATTATTTTAAAATTTAAAACAAGTTTATATTCAGTTACTATCCCCGGCGCCATAAGTAAACTGCTTTAAAAAGCACAATGAATGTATTATGCTGCTAGCAAATGGATTTTTTAAATTTGATAAGTATGATAACCCTATACAGTGGACCGATTCGTTAGCTGTCGATCATTTTTCAGGGCAGGTTAAATGTGTGATAGTATTTTAATGTTAATATGCCGAGGCGTGGCATATGTTACGAGCATGGATTGAAAAGTTCGCGGCCTCACCAAAAAATAATTATAATATTTTTATTATAGTACCCTCAATAAGTTCATACTTTCTTTGGTTGTCACAGTGCAAAATTTTGTTGCTGTAGAATGGAAAAAATTGAACAACGTGCGGCCATCAAGTACCTGTTCAAAAAAATATTTACCATGATATGAAAACAACACCAGGGGAATCTGCTTCGTCATATACTGTGAAAAAATGGGTTGTAGAACTTAAACGTGGACGAGACAGCATCGAAGATGACGCTCGCTCCGGCCTTCCCACGACGTCTACGATTGAAGAAAACATCGGCAAAGTGTGTGATCTCATATTGAAAGACCATAGATTAACTATCAGGGAGATTGCAGATACTATAGGCATCTCGTACGAACGAACACAAAACATCATTGCCAACGAACTGGATTTTGAACAAAAAGGAATTTGACTCACGATTTCTAGCGACTGTATGGAGATGTTTGAGGCTGATCCGCAAAATTTTCTTAATAGGTTTGTGACAATGGATGAAACATGGGTTCACCACTATACTTCAGAGTTAAAACAACAATCTAAGCAGTGGAAAAAATCTGGTGAACTGACCCCAAAGAAAGCGAAAGCAATTCTGTCGGCTGGAAAAGTGATGGCGTCAGTTTTTTGGGATTCTAAAGGTATTATTATGGTGGACTATCTTCCGAAAGGCGAAACAATAAATTCGACTTACTATTGCACCCTTTTGCATCGTTTACGTCAAGAAATTAAAGAGAAAGGTCCAGGATTACTGAGAAAGAAAGTTTTATTCTATCAAGACAACGCTCGCATTCACACATGTGTTGAGTCTATGGCTCAAATTCATGATTGTGGTCTCGAATTGTTGCTCCACTCGGCTTATTTTCCTGGTTTGGCACCTTCAGACTTTAATCTCTTTCCAAACCTAAAAAAAAAAACACCTCGGTGGCCAGAAATGTGCATCAAATGAAGAAGTCGAAGCTGCATTTAACCACTATCTTGAAGACTTTAAGGAATCTTTTTTTCAAACAGGTATGGAAGCTTTGGAAAGCAGGTGGAAGAAGTGCATAGAGCTAGGTGGAGATTACGACGAAAAACACAAATATTTTTGTAAGTATTTTATTTTGTTTACTTGACTAGGCCACGAACTTTTCAATCCATCCTCGTAAATCTCAGTAATTTTGGGGAAAATAGCTCCTAAAAATAAGTAAAATTTTTACTATCAATCGATTTTTTAAGGGACAATGAACGATATCCATAAAAAATACCATTTCCCATTGTTACAATATGCTATCTAATTAAGTAATTAAAATATTTCTAACAGTAATTTTCAAATTCTACAGTTTGAAATGACTGGAATAACTGTTTTATAAAAATGGTTGAATTTAAAAAGCCAGCAGTGTTACTATCCACGGACAGTTTATCTTATCATTTAACAAATTTTGAAGAAGTTAACCATTAAAACTCTTCGAAGTAAAATATTGATCTCCTCTATCGAAAAAGATCTAATAATTTTTAAAAGTAAATTATGACAAGTGAAATAAAACCTGTCTGTTATATTAACTAATTATGGTTTTGAATATTTAACTTAAGGTTGATTTATGGTATTAAAATCCGTTAGAAAACAAGAAACTACCAATGTATAGTGACATTGACGACTTTCTAAATTCAATCTTCTTAATGCTAGAGTAATTTAAAAAATTAGGTTGTTTTGATTATTAGATAGCATATAAGATCCTTCAAAAAACGTTGTCTTGAAATATAGAATAAAAATAAAATATTGAATGAATTTTCAGAGACTGATATTTGACATAAGAAATGGTCCACGAAATTTGTCTAGAGTTTTCCGTGTAATTTATAAAATTAAAAATAAATATATTTTTTTTGAGTTCCCCACTAAAATTGAAAAACGGAACACTTATAGAATCACTTCGGTGTCTGTCTGTATGTCTGTCACGGCTGATTTTCTCCGAAACTATTTGACATGGAAAGTTAAAACTTGTCACAAATTTAGGAATTGATCGTCCAATCAGAGCCATGTAATTTTAAAAGTTAAATTTTAACTTAAGTCATTCGTTTTGGAAGGTGAAATCAGGAGTGAAAAAAAAAAAATTTCAAGGTCGTCGAGTGGAGTGAAATTTTTTTTTTATTTTAAAAGCAATCACGCTACGGAACACTAATTGCGCAAGTCCGACTTATATTTGAGGGGTTTTTTGAAATTAGGAAGGTCTACTATATTTCCCGTAAAACCAGAAGTAGCTGTAAATTATTTTTCTACCTCAAATGCGCCTTTATTACTATACTATACATATACTATAAATTTAATTTTATCATCTCATATATATATATATATATATATATATATATATATATATATATATATATATATATATATATATATATGTATATATATATATATATATATATATATATATATATATATATATATATATATATATATGTATATATATATATATATATATATATATATATATATATATGTATATATATATATATATATATATATATATATATATATATATATATATATATATACGAGGCTGGTTTGAAAAGGCTGGTTTGAAAAGTTCGTGCAAAAATAAAAACTACTTATGTGTTTGGGGTAAACCTTTTTTATTTTTCGACATAGTCTCCTTTTAGGCTTATACACTTCGTCCAACGATGTTCTAGTTTGTTGATCCCTTCCGAATAATAGGATTTGTCCAAGTCTGCAAAATATCCATTAGTGTCTGCAATCACCTCCTCGTTTGAATAAAATCTTTGTCCCGCCAGCAATTTCTTCAAATTGGGGAACAAATAGTAGTCCGAGGGAGCCAAGTCTGGAGAATAGGGGGAGATGTGAAACGAGTTGGAATTCTATTTCCATTAATTTTTGCGACCACAACTGCTGAGGTGTGTGCCGGTGCGTTGTCGTGATGGAAAAAGACTTTCTTGTGGGCCAATCGCGGGCGTTTTTCTTGCAGCTCGGTTTTCAAACGGTCCAATAACGATGAATAATATTCACCTGTAATAGTTTTACCCTTTTCCATATAGTCGATGAGGATTATCCCTTGCGAATCCCAAAAGACAGTCGCCATAACCTTTCCGGCCGAAGGAACGGTGTTCGCCTTTTTTAGTGCAGATTCCCCCTTGGTAACCCATTGTTTAGATTGTTTGTTTGGTCTCAGGAGTATAGTAATGTATCCATGTTTCATCCACAGTGACGAAACGACGCTTAAAGTCCTCCGGATTCTTCTGGAACAGCTGCAAACCATCCTTGCAATACTTCACACGATTCCGTTTTTGGTCAATCGTGAGCAATCGCGGCACCCATCTTGCGGATAGCTTTCTCATGTCCAAATGTTTATGCAAAATATTATGTACCCGTTCAGTCGAGATGCCCACAGCACTAGCAATCTCACGCACCTTAACTCTTCTGTCATCCATCACCATATCATGGATTCGATCAATGATTTCTGGAGTCGTAACCTCCACAGGCCGTCCAGAACGTTCAGCGTCACTTGTGCCCATATGGCCGGTCCGAAAATTTTGAAACCACTTATAAACTGTTCTAATCGAAGGTGCAGAGTCACCATAATGTTTATCAAGCTTCTTTTTAGTCTCCTGAGGCGTTTTGCTTTTCATAAAGTAATGTTTAATCACCACACGAAATTCTTTTTCGTCAATTTCTTGAAAATCACTCGACTTCCTTGATTCACACGAATGCCAAACACAAATAAATACTTATATGGCTGAAACTTGGTGTGCGTTCATTCAAGAGATGCTACTAACTAAACATGACCTCGATACGCGCCGGTGGTGCCATCTCTAGGACTTTGCACGGACTTTTCAAACTAGCCTCGTATATATATATATATATATATATATATATATATATATACATATATATACATATATATATATATATATATATATATATATATATATATATATATATATATAAAATTTAAGACAATTTTTTTTTTTCTTCGTCTTACGGTTAATTTAATAAAACAAGTTTAGTTTTGGGCTACGTTTCGGTTTATTGTATTTAAACCACCATCAGAACTTATGTATAATGAAAACTGTAAAAGTGTTAAAATGTAAATAATTCAATGTCAAAAGATCCATCTAGACATAAGTTGTGATGTTGGTTTAAATACAATAAACCGAAACTTAAACCAAAACCAAACTTGTTTTATTAAATTGACCGCAAGATCAAGAAAAAATAATTATATATATATATATATATATATATATATATATATATATATATATATATATATATATATATGTATATGTATATATTATATACATATATATATATATATATATATATATATATATATATATATATATATATATATATATATATATATATGCAGAAAAGTTAGTTTGAAAAAAAAATAATCACACATAACCATTTTTTCCAGACTTTTTAAAAAAATATTACTCCGACACTGAACCGTCATCTACCTGCCGCCACCAGCCCTATATCTCGCTTTTTATTACCGGATTCCGAAATTATCGCTGTGGATTCTCGTAATTCAGAAAGATTTCATTTTAATATGCTCCATGCTAATACCAATATGCATCGAATTACTCGAAATCCAGATTTTATTTCCATACCCGAATATCACATTTTGCGATATCGCTATAAATTGATACTCTGATGTTACTACATCAAAACTATATTTGATAAACGTTGTTTTGTTTCCTTGTTTACTATCTAGGCTTTGGTCTATTAATTATAATTCATTTAATATTACATCAACAGAATTCATTGTGATTATTTGACCTGTATCTCTCTATGTATACTATCCATTTTTCAATACGTATTGTAAAAGCTGCAAACCTTTGGTAAAAATTCAAAATATCTGTTGAAATAGTAATTTTGCACCCCACGACTCAATATCGTCTGATACTCTCTTCCCCTTTACATTGACAATCTACTCAAAAAGATTTAAAAAATCCAATCTATGTATAGCTTTGCTGATGATGCCATGGTTATTTTCTTATTTACATTGAAGGCTCGAACATCAGCTACTCATGCAAATATCCACAGACGGCAGGAACTTATACAATTTAACAAAAAACTCGGAAAAATTATCTGATAGTAGCCAAGTAGATTTAACGCTACAAAATCTATGCAAGAAAAAAAGTTAACGTTACAGAACAGTTAGTTATGGCAGGACTCTCCATCCTATATCGTCACGTAACTTGCTAAGCGTTAACTGGGATTTAAATACGTCTCTATTTGGGGATGTTACATACGTACTTTTTTACAGGTAGCTGATTGAATCGTTCGCCAAAGTTGCCAACTTGTACCACAAAAAGTTTTATTTAAGAATATTTAGAGTAGTGTTCTCAATATTGCTATTTGTCGTGTTAATTATTGAACGTCCCTCGTAAGTGTATATGTCAATTTTATTTATTTTAAATGTTTCAAGTAGCGAAAGATTCTACCGCTATAATGTATATAAATAATATAAGAATTTAGATTAGATATTTTCAAACGATTTACAGCATTTAAGTAACAAATTCTATTTCTATAACTAGTTCACCAAAATTATAACAGAACTCCTAGAGCGAATACTAGATTTTTATCAACCACGCGAGCAGGCTGGCTTTATAAGTGGATACGGTGCTAACGATCATTTACAGACCATCAAAATCCTTATAGAGAAATCTATAGAATACAACAATTATGGATTTTAAAAAAGCTTTTGACAGCGTTGAGTTGCCGGCGATACTGTCTGCCCTGCAGCAAATGAGAATAGACTACAGATATACTTAGTTAATTAAATTCATTGATAACGCAACAGCAAGTCTAAGAAGACTCCATGAATTTACAAGTAAATACCGAGTGGAACGTGGAATCAGACAAGGTGATGCGATCTCTCCTAAACTTTTTACGGCGGTGTTAGAATATGCTTTTAAGGAACTCAGTTGAGACGGAAAAGGCATAAACATAGATGGCGAATACCTATATCACTTGCGCTTTGCTGATGATATTGTCATAATAGCCGACAATCTATGTGATGCCCAACAAATGCAAATAACATTAGCAAATATTCGTCTAAATATTAACCAAGTTTATGACTAATCTATTTACGAACAGTAATATAAAATTTAACGAAAGCGAGGTTTTACAAGTATTTGGGTTATGAATTACAATTTGGCAAACAAAACCAAACCCGTGAGATACACCGTCGTGTGGGATTGGGATAGACGGCTTTTGGGAAGCTGAGAGATATGTTGCAAGGTAATTTGCCAATGTACTTAAAAAAAAGTTTATGAACAATGCATTCTGCTTGTAGTCACATATGGCGACGAGATACTCACATTAACAAAACAGTCAGCATATAAATTGCGAGTATCGCAACGGGCTGGCTATGCTGGGTATCACAAGGAAGTTTAGAATAACAAACATAACTATCAGACAACGAACAAAAGTAATAGATACTATCCAAAAAATAATGCAATCTAAATGGAGATGGGCAGGCCATATAGTCCGCATCTACCGATGCTGTAGAAGACTAATAGAATGAAGACCCAAAAGAAACAGAGGTATATCACCAACAAGACGAAGCAATGACATCAAAACAGTGGCAGGAACTTGGGTTAACATCGCGCAGAACAGAGATGAGTGGAAGTTCTTAGAGGAGGATGAGGATGGCTGATGGAGGATGATGAAGTAACAAATTCACATAATTCTAATATATTTAAACTATTACCTGTGCAGAAGGCGCAGTTTCAACACGCAGAATTGAAGTTCACCGTCGAATGTTGTGGTGCAGCTAACATTAAAAAAAATTGTGTAGAGTATCTGTTCCACTATTATTGACCATATTATGTTTTAATGATTATGGATGTATTTACAGGTCTTTAAAGGAATTTTCTTCCAAATTTCAAGAAAAATTTTTCAATATATTCCTAAAACTTTTTATAAAATTCCTTCTTCAAAAATATATCTAAAAAACACTTCTAACATACGCCAAACAGGGTGGAATTCTAAACACCTGTTTGATTATTTAAGAGGGTTTTATCATTATTTTTATTGTGTTTGTAAATCGTTATAGCTTCTAAAATATTTAATTTTCTTTCTTTTTGTGCTTTGTGTAATACGTGTAGATTATTTATATCTGGAAAAATATAATTTGTTTAATGGAAGTGGTTAACAAAGTTGGAGTTTTCTTTGTTTAATCTAAAAGATGTTTGTTGTTCTTTAAATCTAGTATCGCCTAGGTCTAAAAAACTTCAATCCAAAAATAGACTGTCATTTAACCATATGAATCAATAAATTATATATATATAAAAAAAAATAAATTTAGTTTGTTCCAGATAAAATAGGAGGGAACCCGCAAAAAGCGCCAATACGGACGAAGCTGGACCGCTCTCATTATAATAGTATATATATATATATATATATATATATATATATATATATAGATGTAACTTTTCTTTTGACTGGCTACTAAGAAGAAAGGAGAGTTTTGAGGTTGCAGTCGCGGAGGATTGGCCAAAAAATTAACTACTTTTGTTTAATATCAAGCTTTCGAATATGGATTTTATTCTTCCTCAAGATATCTGAAATCACATTGTCCCTATAAATATAATTTTACAATCAAAAAAGTAAACAAAACTTACAAAACGATGAGTTCAATCGTGTAATACATGTCGCCCTAAACAATGGTTTCGAATCTTAAGACTAAAAACTGCACAGCATTTTGTTATTTAGTTTCTGATTAATTAACTGAATAAAGAAAAGAAAATATAAAGTTGTTTTTTATCCTTTATTTTCCCTCTTCACTACGAGGAAAAATCCCACTGGAAAGAATCATATTTTGTTTCTGTATTATGGCGGGAAATCTATAGTATTGAACGGAAGAAAAGGGTTATATGTGAGAAATGTCAAACGTCAGGATTGAAGAGGTTTCTTTTAATCAGTTCCTAAAACACGTTTAACGGCAATGCGGGTGAAGGTAATGGAATCGTAAACAAGTAAGAGAGTACCAGGAAATTATGACCCACTGAATCAAGACGAGGAACTGCGAGGGTGGAAAATGTTGAAGGATTAAAATTGCAAAAACTTGAAGATTACGATCAAATATAAGCAAAATAGGGGTATTCAAAGGGAGTCTAATGAGTTGTTTGGCAAGGAGTTTTTTGTCAAATTTAAAATATAACAATAAATCGTGGAGAGATCTTCAGTGTCAGATCTTTTATTCATATTGTTCGGATTGTTGTTGATTGCTACCATTTCAAGGAATTTTCTTTTTTGGTAATTCAGTTCAGTATACAAAATTGAAGCCTCTCCGTAATTCATTCTGTGATCCTTTTTCATTACATGCTCTGCAAGAAAGCATGAAGATATGCCTCTTCTACAATCACTTTTATGTGAAATAATACGTCCTTTGAGGCTTCTAGAGGTTTGACCGACATATATATATATATATATATATATATATATATATATATATATATATATATATATATATATATATATATATATTATTTCATATATATATATATATATATATATATATATATATATATATATATAGAGAGAGAGAGAGAGAGAGAAAGAGAGAGACAGAGAGAGAGTCTTGGCCAAAAGTATTTGCAACCTAACAAAACATTTGTTAGAATAGAACAAAATGAAAGATACAATAAATTAAACTGGTGTATTTATCACAAATATATATATATATATATATATATATATATATATATATATATATATATATATATATATATATATATATATATGCACATATATATATATATATATATATATATATATATATATATATATATATATATATATGTCTAGATAGATATATATTATATATATATATATATATATATATATATATATATATATATATATATATATATATATATATATATATATATATATATATATATATATATATATATATATATATATATATATATATATATATATATATATATATATATATATATATATATATATATATATATATATATATATGTATATATATATATATATATATATATATATATATATATACATATATATATATATATATATATATATATATATATATATGTATATATATATATATATATATATATATATATATATATATATATATATATATATATATATATATATATCATATATCACACTCCAATTTGCGGTATATATCGAGAACTTCATTTTAGTCGATGATTCTATGGGATTCTAGAAATATTCTTTTCTGTAATAATAAATAAATTACGAAAATATATCATTATATATTTCTGTAAAAATCAGTTAAATGACAAGAAACTACCTATAGATAGTGACATTGGCGACTTTCTAAATTTAGTCTTCTTAATGTTATAGTAATTTAAAGTTCAGATTTTAAGTAATTTAAATATATAACGATTGAAAATAGCTATTAAAATTATTCTGATTATTAGATCCATCAAAAAACGTTGTCTCGAAATATAGAATAAAAATAAAATATTGAATGAATTTTCAGAGACTATTGATGTTTGACTTAAGAACTGGTACACAAAAGTTGTATAGAGTTTTCCATGAAATGTATAAAATTGACAATATATAAGGTATTTTTTAGTGTTCCGTACCAAAATTTAAAAACGGAACACTTATAAAATCACTTCGATATCCGTCTGTCACAGTCGATTTTCTCCGAAACCATTTGACAAGGAAAGTTGAAATTTTCCGCAAATATAGGAATTGATGGTCCAATCAAAGCCCTGTAGTTTTGAAAGTTAAATTTTGACTTCAGGATTTAGTTTTGGGAGGTGAAATCGGAAGTGAAAAAAATTTTTTTTCAAGGACGTCGAATGTGGTGTCAAATGAAAGCTTGCTAAAACTTCAAACACTTCAAAACAATTCACATAATTCTAACATTCATATTTAAATTATTACCTGTGCAGAATCCGCCCTCTCAACATGCGGAATTGAAGTTCGCCGTCGAATTTTGTGGTGCCGCTAAAGTTAAAAAATTGTAAGGGCATAAGGTTTCGTTATTATTGAGTATGTTACCATCAATTTGCGTATGATATCGAGAACATCATTTTAGTCGATGATTCTACAGTATACTAGAAATATTCTCTTCTGTAATAACGACTAAATTACGAAAATTTATCATTACATATTTCTGTAAAAACTGGCAATGAAAATTGATAAACAGCCCACAAATTAAACTAAACGACGGCAAATTTTCCGGACTACAAAGGGCTCAATCATTTTTGGCAGCGGTGCGGTCGCATTAACGCATTAGTTCAAAATTATGAGTCTAATTACGCGGTGAGTTATGCCATTCATTACTGTGTTCTGTATAAATAATAACCGCATTACGCCCTCTGACGGCGGCATTCTTCATTAACAAAAACTATATATTTCTATTACGACTGACTGATTTCGTGCTGTCGAACGATTTGGTCAAAATGGCCATTTTAATATTGAATGATTCCCTGTATTAATGGCGAGTGAGCAGGTTGTAAAGCATTTTAGGTGTTATATTTATGGTATGTTATGTGTAAATCCGTATTTGTTTATAGAATTTGCTGTTTTTTAGTAGTAACATTTGTATTGCCAGTCTTAAGAGTTTGTGGCATTTATGAAATGTCAATTCAAATAAAATTTAGCTTCGTCTAAGAGTGGGCAACAAGAACTTCACTGAGTCCTTTGTTGTCTCATTTTCAATCCTGTGGTAAACTAAATCGATTTCAAGATCTACCAATGGACAAAATAGCTTCAGCTGTCGCCTTGACTGTCATCGACATAAGTAAATAGATCTTTTCCTGTGTTTCTCTCAGATCAACGTAAATTAGTATTCTAACGTAATTGTAGACCACTATTCTTCTTCTCAATATGCCTTATCCGTTTCGGACATTGGCGATTCTCACTCTGTTTGCGGTTATGCGGAGTCCAAACAAGTCTCGTAAATTATTCATCTAAGAGTGACGTCGTCTACCTGGATTTCTCTTCGCCTCAAGTTTGCCCTGGAGTATGAGTTGCACCAGTCGATGTTTTTCGTGCCTCGGGTATTTTAGTTGGCACTTTTTCAAGGTATAGACCAATCCCAGATGTCTACGCATTCTTCCAAGGATATCTTTATTTATACGGCCTCTACAGCCACACTTTAAAATCGTTAATTCTTTTTAGTACAGTTTTATTGACTGTCCACGTTTCAGCTGCATACAACAAAAGAGAGAACACGTAACACTCCAACATTCGGATTTTTAGTGGTAAGCTAAGATTTTTAGCAATGAAAAATTCTCCGATTTGAAGAAATGCACCTCCGGCCTTTTCAATTTTCGCCCCGTAATTCCATGTAGCGTAGATGGTCTTACCCAAATAATTAAACTTGGATACCCTCTCAACTCTCCTGCCTTCCACTGTCAGGGGTGTGTGGTTTCTACCACACACCCCTGACAGTACTACTATGTATTTGGTTCTGGAAACATTTAGACTAAGGCCATATTGTTGTGAATGTTGATGGAATCTTGCAACTAAGTTTTGTAAGTCTTCGAAAGTACCAGTAACGGTAGCAGTGTCGTCTGCATATCTGATATTATTGATATATTCGCCACTGACTTTTATTCCACTCTGTCCAGTTAACGCCTCCTGAATTATTTGTTCAGAGTATATATTAAATAAGGTTGGAGGGAGAACTGAACTTACTTTCCGACAAATCTCAATCTCATTGGATGTACTACGGTCCACTTTTATCACAGCTCGTTGTTTCCAGTAATGTTTAGCAGTTATTTTTATATCTTTCTCATCTATTTGAGTCAATCTGGGTATTTCAATTAGCTTATCGTGATGGACATTATCAAAGGCTTAGGAGAAGTCAATAAAATAGACGAAAACGTCATGGCTCATATCTTTATATCTCTGAACGGGTACTTGTAGAGAAAATAATGCTTCTCGAGTGCTGCCAAGGGAGTCAGAGAAACCAACCAGATCACTATTAAAACTTTAAAATATAATAACGAAATAAAATGTAATTTTGTTTGTTTTTTATGGAAGTACAATTATTTATTCTAAAAAAATAGAACAGGTAAAAGTAAGAAATCCATAAATAATTTAACAATTTAATTAAAAATTACAAGTACTCCTTCAAAATATATTTATCGGTTACTTATTTTAAGATAAGGAACAAAATGAGAAAGGTAAAGAGACATTTTCTTTTTTGAAACAGTACCTAACAGCTTTAATGGTGTGCGAGTTCCAGAGCTAGATTGTTCTGATGGAACAGTGTCGGTTGAAATTTCGAAATTCTGTTTAACTAGAATATTAGAAGCTTTATAGTCTTTCCCCAATATCGTGATAGGAGTAGTTGGCTAACCTAACAGTTAGCTGAAAAAATTACCTTTTAAAGTATCAGGATCAACATTCTGTTTATATATATTTCAATGTATACAACAGTTTTCTGCCAATTCTCTTCTCCAGGATAAAATCAGCAACATTATTTTCTTGAAACGTCTACGTCTATTGAAAATTTCTTGTTAGTATTCAATACGGAACATTTATAAGATCACTTCGATGTTTGTCTGTCTGTCCCTCTGTTACACCCGATTCTCTCCCAAAACTATTTGATATAGAAACTTGAAACTTGACACTAATATAGGAATTGATAGTCCCATCAAAGCCGTGTAATTGTGAGAGTTAAGTTTTGACTTAAGGGGTTAGTTTTGGAGGGTAAAATCAGCAGTGAAAAAAAAATTTTTATTAGTTCATCGAGTGGTGTGTAAAATGAAAGCTTGTAAACACAGGACTTCAAAAATATATGTGACGTAATACTTGCGCCCACTTTTCTTTGTATTGTTTTTAAAAATAGACGAAAATTGCTGTCCTCTCCCCTTATTGCGAAAAGTACTGATCAAAAAATTTTGAAAAAACTCTGGAATATTCTCCACAAGGTGTAGATTAAATGAAAATTATCATAATTTATCTGGTATATAAAAAAAAAACAAAAAATCTCAAGGTCATCAGTTTTCAACGTTGATCGGAAACAAACTTTGTTGAAATCTCATTTAGGGTAACTAATTGCGTGAGTTCTACTTGCACTTGTCTGGTGTTTTTTTTTTGATTTCAATTGACACGTTCGAGTAAAATAAGATAGTCGCTCCTTTGCTTGATACCGTACATTTTTGGAGTAATGCGCCGCCTCTCATCTCCATTTAACTACAACCCTGAAATTCAACACTCGCGAAAGTAACGGATTAAACTAATAATTCTAAATAACCTATGCTTGTTACAGAATACTTGCTTAAAAAAGATTGCTTATGAAACTGTTGCCAAAAATACGACCATCTCTAACGTCCTGTATATCTATCTTTCTCTAGGCAAAACTTTTCCCGAAAGCTAATTAGGCAAACACAAAGTTAAAATTTACGGTTGCAACTTAGACGTTCGCTTTGTAATTGATAAAATGACGACGTTGATATAAATTAAGGGTCCGTGACTGGAATGAGGCCATATCTTAAATCAGCTCGTATATCATTGTTTTAATGTGAGTTTTGAACGTAGATTTTGAGGCCGAACGGCTCTCTGTTTGTCTATAAATTCTCGAAATGTACGCACACCCCTTTCCTAACGAGCTTTACTACCCACGATCCGCGCCACGCCACCCCCGGTGAAGTGAGCCGCTCTTCTCCCGGCTTGCTTTTGAGTTGGTTTTCGTCGAAGCGAGAAGATTAAACAAACGCGAAGCAGGTTAGAAATTATTTATTGATTTGTTGTTTTTTTAATTTTTTATCTAATTCTTTCATACAGCGTTTTCCAAGAAGTTCGCATGGTGTGCAAACCTTTTTAGTGTACCGTAGGGAACACTTATAAGATCACGTCGGTGTCTATCCGTCTATCCGTCTATCCGTCTATCACACCCGATTCTCTCCGAAACTATTTGACACAGAAAGTTGAAATTTGGCACTAATAGAGAAATTGATGGCCCCATCAGAGCTGTATAGTTCTGAGAGCTAAATTTTGGATTTAGGGGTTAGTTTTGAGGGATGAAATTAGAAGTGAAAAAAAAGTTTTTATCAGATCATTGAGTGGGCTGTCAAATGAAAGCTTGCAAAAAACACAAGTTTAAAAATATATATGAGTAGCCGGGCCCGCGAATCCGCTCGCGTGGACTTAATTCACTACTATCGTCACTGCTTATTCCTTATGTTACCCAACGTAATCAAATATCTTCCATTATTTCCCCTTATCTCCCAATATTTCTCCTTATCTCCCATTATCTCTACATAATTTCCATTATCTAGGCTTATCTCCTCTCATCTCCCATTATTTCAGCTAATCTCCCATTATCTAGGCTTATCTCGACTTATCTAGGCTTATCTCGACTTATCTCGCACTATTTCTCCTTATCTCCCATTATTTCTCCTTATCTCCCATTATCTCGCCATAACTCCCATTATCTAGACTTATCTCTGCTCATCTCCCATTATTTCTCCTTATCTCCCATTATTTATACTTATCTCCAATTATCTCACCTTATCTCCCATTATCGAGGCTTATCTCGACTTATCTCCCATTATTTCTCCTTATCTCCCATTATCTCATCTTATCTCCCATTATCTAAGCTTGTATTGAATTACGAGAATTAGAAGATATGTATAAATTTATAAAAAAATGTAAATCGAATAAGTGGTTCTCAAGTTATAAGTTCACTAACGGACAGACAGACAGACAGGCAGAGGGACAGGCATACAGACAGACAGAGAGATGTTGCATTTTATATATATTCTAGACAGGAGATTATAGATAACGTGGCCAGAGAACAAATGTATGAATAAAAAAAAAACACGTAAATCAGATAAGTAGTTCTCGAGTAATAAGCGCACTAACGGACAGACAGACAGACAGACAGACAGAGAGACGTTGCATTTTGTATATATTATATTCTTTGCTACATGATATTGTAGCGCTAGCAGCAAACTTTTCTTCGACTTGATTCACTATTATCGTCACTGCTTATTCCTTATGTCACCTAACATAATATAAAATATATCCTATAACCTGGCCAGAGAACATAGGTATGTTTAAAAAGAAAGCACAAAAATCGGATAAATGGTTCTTCAGTGATAAACGCACTAACGGACAGACAGACAGACAGAGAGATGTTGCATTTTATATATTATACTCGTAGATATTCTTTGCTACATGATATTGCTCCATAGTTAATGGTTTACCATGTTTAAAAAAAAAGCACGTACATCGGGTAAGTGGCGCACTAACGGACAGACAGACAGACAGAGAAACGTTGCATTTTATATTATAGATGTTATAAAATATATATCTATAACCTGGTCAGAGAACATTTGTATGAATTTAAAAAATCATGTAAATCGGATAGGTGGTTCTCGAGGGATAAGCGCGCTAACGGACAGACAGACAGGCAGAGAGACGTTGCATTTTATATATATTATAGATATAGATTATTATTATTATTATATAACCTGGTCAAAGAATATATGTATGAATTTAAAAAAAGACACGTAAATCGGATAAGTGGTTCTCGCGTGATAAACGCACTAATGGACAGACAGACAGACAGAGAGAGACATTCCATTTTATATATATTATAGATTATAGGTATTCTTTCCTACATAATATAGTTCCATGTCTAATGGTTTAGGCTGTGTATTGCAAGGGAACGCGTTAGTGGCAAACTTTTTTCCGACTTCATTAACTATTTTACGTCACTGCTCATTCCTTATGCTACCTATCGTGATAAAATATAGCATATAACCTGGCCAGAGAACATATGTATGTTTTTTAAAAAAAAAGTAGGTAAATCGGATAAGTGGTTCTCCAATGATAAGCGCACTAACGGACGGACAGACAGACAGACAGAGAGACAGAGAGACGTTGCATTTTATATATGTTATAGATGTAATACTTGCACACACTTTTCTTTGTATTATTTTTTAAAAATTGCCAAAAATCGTTATCCCCCATTATCTCGAAAAGTGCAGATCAAAAAATTTTGATAAAAGTCTAGAATATTCTCCACAAGGTGTAGATTGAACGAAAATTATCACTACTGCATTACTTTTAATAATGTATCTGGCAGATTAAAAAAAAATATATAAGGTCTTCAGTTTTCAACAAAGATAAGAAACAAACAAAGGGCAACAATTTTTTTCTTTATTTTAAAAGCAATCACCGTACGAAATACTAGTTGCGCATGTCCGACTTGCACCTGGCCGGTTTTAACTTGAGTATGAGGTTTCACTTGTCGAAAGATGAAATATTATCCACTCGAAACTATTTACGTTACCTGTCAAAAAAACTAGCTTAAAATGAGATTTTTTCTTAGTATTTTGCAAAGTTTTAAGTGGGAAAGTTGTTTTTTTTTTTTATATCAATTTTACATAAACATGTAAATTGTACCAGTCAATTCAAGCTTTTTCCAAGAAATAAAATAGAAACTCTGAATGCAAACAGTAGATATGGAGCTTAAAACTAATAACTAATACTTCAAAGCTAACAACTATAGTGTAATAATCGACATGTAACCGATGAGAGTATTTTTTTAAAGTTATCCACCTGCAAAACTTAACAAAAAAAATACATTTTGTAGATAAAATACATCATGAATGCGGTATACACGGGACACTCTTTCGTGATTAATTTTGGCCGATTTCCCATTATGGTGCAAGCAAAAACAAACATTTATTTCTCAACGTAAGCTCCATTGAGCTTCAGACATTTAGCCCAGCGAGATTTCAATTTTTTAATTCTCTCAGAAAAAAAATTGTTTCCAACTGTGCATAATACTCATTTACAGCAGATAAAAATGTCTTCCCTCCAAGACAATTTTTGAGATTAGGAAACAAAGAAGAAACACTTCCGCGCTTTAATCTTAGTAGCTTCTGCTTCAACTCACTATGCAAACGGCCCAATAATGTTGCGTAATAAAAGCCAGTCTTACGCTTTTCAAATAGTCAATCATGATGATACCCTGTGAGTTCCAAAAAACAGTTTTCATCACTTTCTCAACCAATAATTCTGTTTTTTCTTCTTTTGGTGCGCTTTCTCTTTCGCCAATATCCCGTTATGACTGCCGTTTTATCCAAGGCATTCGACCGTGTTTGGCACGATGGGCTGTTGGCTAAGCTACGTTCATATGGTATGTCTGAAAAGTTCTGTTTGTGGCTCTCATGTTTCCTCAGAGAGCGGTCTTTACGAGTGACAGTCAAAGGATATCTTTCTAACACCTTCACTATCAACGCCGGTGTACCCCAAGGCTTCATACTGTCTCCTACTCTCTTTCTCATTTATATTAACCAGCTGCTGGAAAAGAACGAGAATCTAATCTACAACTTTGCAGATGACAGTACACTTATCTCTTCATTTACTTTGAACGCTTGGACATCGGCTACTAAGATGAATATCCGCACACGGCAGGAAGTCATTCAACTTAACAAAGACCTGGAAGAAATTCTATCTTGGGGTGATAGTAACCAAGTGAAATTTAACGCTATAAAAACCCAGGCGGCAGTTTTTTCTAAAAAAGTTAACGTTGCTGAACCCGACATAGTTATGCGGGGGGCACTCCATTCCTCTAACATCATCATTCAATTTGCTGGGCGTTAATTTGGGAGCACATATGTCCTGGCATGAACATGTTGCAGGCATAGCAAGGAGAGTTTCTCAAAAGTTACGAATATTATTTCGAACCAGAAAGCTTTACACTCCACAACAATTGTTAATTCTTTACAAAGCTCAAATTTGACCGACTATGGAATACTGTTCCCATGTTTGTAGCTCCGCTCCCCAATATACACTGCATTTGTTGGATTCTATTCAGAGAAGAGCTGTTCGTCTAATCGGAGACCCGGAACTGACCGGCGGCCTTGATTCGCTGGAACATCGAAGAACGGTTGGCAACTTGAGCCTATTCTACAAGTATTTTCACGGAAAGTGTTCGAAGGATGTGGTCCGCTTAATTCCTCCCAGAGCGATGAATGTTAGAAGTACACGTCACGCTAATACTTCACATCCGTATGAGATTTAGCTTGTTACTCCTCGTACAACGCTTTTCAAGCAGTCTTTTATATGGAGAACATCATCCCGTTGGAATAATTTGCCCAAGACTGTTTTTCCCACCGAGTACAATTTACAGCGATTCAAGAACAACGTGAATTGCTTTTTCCGCACACGTGTCGCTCCTGTAGCGCTTTAGGGACTTCCCTGTAGCACGTGTGCTAGACATACATACTGGTAGATATTTTGGTAAAACATTTGATGAACATTATAAATGTTTTATCAAAGGAAAAACCGAATGCAATTATTCAAAACATCTTATCGAGAATGGTGTCACACCTTTAATAATAATTTCAAAATTCTATACAATGAGCAACAAAAGCCAGAAATTAAACCTAATTGAGTCTCTAGAGATAAACAAACTTAAAAATTCCAAACGTCTATTGAACGATCAGGTAGACCTTAATAATTCACCTTTTTTAAATATGTTCGATTAATATTTAATTAGTTAATGGTAAAAATAAATTTTCTTTTCTTGCTTCTACTTATATATTAACACCTTTACTCTTTAATGTTCCGTAATTCAGAATGTAACGTCTGAAGAAGCTACTTTGATAGCGAAACATTGTAACATTCATTTTTTCCTAGATTTTAAGACCATGTAATGTTACTGATTTTTCACTTCAAATTGTACTTATTTTCATTTTTGTATCGAACGGTATATTAAACAGAGATTCCAAGACGTTCGGTATAGTGTGTTGTGCGGGTTCCTGACCGAACCTACCGCCACGCCGCGATTGGTGAAAAGTGTGTATCCGCTGTTTTAGTTCCGGCGTCGCCATATTACCGGAGAGTTTGGATGGTTTATTTAAGGGCCTGAAGACCGACTGTGGGGGCTGTTTTCCATCTAGCCGCAGCCGGGCTATTTTCCATCTAGCCGCTGAGTAGGCTTAGTACCATCTAGCCGACAGGCTAATTTTCATCAGAGCCGACAAGTAGGCTTCCTTCGACTGAGCTACAAAAGCAAAGCTCAGAACAACCATCATGCGAACTAAGTAAAAGTACCAGTTTCTTAACTAAAAGCCGTAGTGGGTTTTTCAAAGTGTTAGCTAGAAAAGTGTGAAATCGGTCGAATGCCATCAAAGCAGGAATAAGAACCGTAAGTTACCAAAACTTCCTTCAATAGACTTATTCCAGAGTAGTGCCTTAACCGCAATCTAAAACAGACTAAAAAGTGAAGTGTAAAGCACTATTTTTTCGTCTTCGGGGGTTATCATATTTCAGGATTTAAATGTAGTAACTACTAGTTAGGCTAGAATTTTTTTTTTGTAGAACTGCAAAGGTTGGAACTTTTTATTTTAAAAAACATGAATAAATTCTCTTTTTTTGTTGATTAAAGCTAGTGTCTCACTGAATACCTACCCTACTTTTCAGGACAAGAACGGCTGTACCAAACTGATTTTTTTATTTACCAACAATACATTCTTTCAGTATTTTTCCATTTTTTTAGCTGAAGTTAGATCCTTACTATTTTAAAATGGATGGTGCCCAAATTTGTACAGCTAAAGCTTTTTAAAAATAGAAAATAATTCCAAAAAGACGTAAGACAATTATCTCTTACCCATATCTCTCTACCAAGGAAAACTGAGCTTAGTGTTTCTTTAATTTCTTTAGTTCTTTTAAAAATCAGGTTTCACTCAATTTATTATCAGAAATTAAAGCGGGGCTGCAAGAAAATTGTGTTCAAGCTTGGGGCATCCAATATTCAAACGGTACAAAATGACACCACAACGTGCGGGCAAGTTCCAATGTTACAAAATTGCGCTCAAGCGTGGGACAAACAACTTCTCACAGGGTACAAAAAAAGATGCCTCAAACTGAGGACAATTAAACAGGTTACAATATGTTACGGTGTATTACAAATATAGTGGAAAGTTTGTGTAAATAATTGTTTTATTATTTTTTCACATTTCAATTCACAATTCAATAATTATTGAGGACGTATTTCTCGCGTTTTGTCTTTAAGTTGTGAATGTTCTCTGTAATTTGCTTTTCCATTACATTACCGAACAAAGCTTTTTTTTTACATCGGTTCGTGTCTCTGAGTCTTCAGCTAATTTTAATATTTCATATTAGGTGTAAACTCTTGCGGTATTTGATTTTGCTCTTCCTTCAATCTGTAGTATCTTTTTTTTATGCTTATTTAAACGTGCTTTAAGTTTCCAAATAGTATTCTCTTTTTCTTTCATCTCTAGATTTCGTTTACGACGCGGTCTACGCGACCGTTCCTTTGCAACTACTAACGTAGGTGCCAACTGTTTCTGAAGTTGCTGCGGTGGATGAGAGTTTCTAGGTTCATCATGTAGACTGGATGGAGTATTCGTCCTCATGAAATCTATAGCAAACTCTTCAGTAACGTTCTGGTTTGAATAATATTTTGCTGGGTATTTTTTCCAATTTTTGCGAGCTTCCCTTTTTCCACGAGATAAGATTTCGAATACCAGTTTCCTTGGCCCTTTCTCTTTTTTTTAAAAATAATTCTGCTTCTCTTTTTCTTTTTGTTTCGCTAATCTTTCAGGATCATTTTTAATTTTTTCGTAACGGAGCTTTTCACCTGCCTTTTCTTCAATTTCTTCTCTACAATTTTTTTTTTCGGTCGTGGCATTTTCTTTTCTGCGAAAAACAATAACAATAAAGTTGGTAAATGATAACCAAAACAAATTTTCTGAAGGAGTCTGAACGCTTTTGACACACGAACATTTTTTTGCATAGTTTTAGTTAAAATTTAACAGGCCCCTGGATAGTTCTCAGTCCCCTGCTCTTTTAGTTTACAGGGGACTGGAACCAGGGGACTGAGATATTTATATGTGTTCTTGGGAAAACGTTGTAATGCACCCTACTATTATCAGATTTACATATTCTACAAATTAATGTAACTGATTTACGATTTAATAATGCATATAAAACAATAGATAAATTAATATTGTGCGTAAAATACCAGTGTCCTGTTGATATTGACTAGCCGCGATACAACCTCACTCACAAAGTTCGCTGTGCCGACTGAACAAACCGCCGACAGAAAGAAGCGAGCGCAATATTGTGCTAACTTCACCCAATACTTCAAGCCGTTAGAATGGCATCTCTACTCAGGATTGCAGTTCTCAGTGTTTTTAACGTGTTTTGATTTGACAGGGTACTAATAGAAAACTCGAGGGACAAAATTCAGTGAAGTATTTTTTTTTAAATTAACATTACAATTATTGTAATAGTTTTAGTGTATTAGCTAAGTATCAACATTAGACATAACTATTTTGGTACATATTTTAGATTGAACACTGTACTAAAGCTATGGTTTAGACTTTTCACTTAGATTTTGGACAAGGGACAAGTCGAGAGCCTGAGAATTTGACCCTTTGAGAAGTATTATCTACAAGAAATATATTTCAGATTGGGATAATTTTGAGTGCCCATTTAGATATAATTGAGATTTTCGTTTGTATTTATAAATTAATTCTCTCATTAACAGAGAGTACTCGAAAAATTCTGAGCCGTCGAAAATTTCCTTTTGAGTAGAACCACCAATATAATAGCGGCCAATAAACAACATCTTTTTGAAACTTTGAACACGACCTTTACAATAATCACGCCTATCAATAGTCATGCTACTTAACAAAATTTTCCGCCATCTCGTAGAAATTTATCAGACTTATCAATCCCCTCTCGTATCACTTAAATTTTACTAGTACAATATGAATTAGAATTTTCCGTTTATATTCAAAATGTTAATAAGATTTTCCTTTAGGTAACAAGAACTCCATATTAAAGATAGTATACTATAAACTCAAAAACTACTAACCATCCTTTCATAAAAACTACCTGTCGCTACAATATTACCACGAAAACTACTGAACTTTAACAAGACTTGCTCGATATGAGAAAATTTTGTTCATAATGAAGCGTAAATATTAACACAAAGAACTAACACGGCTTCGGTATGAAACGACACACTTTCTGCATATTTTAGAGAATACTTTAGACATGAGCTCAAGTTTTTGTCAGTTAGATTGTAACGTTTACGATGTGAGGGCGTAGCTTTATCACAGCGATCTCGGCAAAGAGCAAAAGTTAAAAGTTAATTAAAAATCATTTGGTCAATAAATTTAATGAAAATTAGGGAAAAATCTGCGATAAAGGGTGACATAGAATGAGTAGCTAAATGTATAGTAATGTTCTTTTGTTCTGCTAACTTATATTATAACAATTTCATCGGGAGTATTCTATGAATGTAACTCGTTTGATTTCTCCCAGAGCAGTGCATGTTAGGAATACAAGTCGCTCTAATACATCATCTTATTATGCGATTCAGTTTACTACTCGTCATAACATCATTTTCCAGAACCTTTTTTGTACAGAAAATCCTAACCCTGTCAAATGAACAGACCACCATGTTTCTCACCGAGTATTACCTACGGTGCTTCAACCTTGAACAAACCTGAGTTGCTACTTCGTTCTTACAACAATTAAGAAATATTTCTGCAGGGCGTGTATTGTACTTATAAAAAATTCTCCATTCGCTATCGTTTGACTAATACAAACTGATAATATATATTGGAATTAAGTCGACTTGATGCGGTAACATTTTCCATATTTTATTAATGATCATTTTTGTTAAGTACTTTTCTCAGAGAAAATTAGACCAGATCAAGATGGGCATTACTAATGAGCTGCTCTAATATAGTGGAAGAAAACTGAGTGAACAACTAATAAATGTAATCAACAAAATCATTACACATAATGAAATTGTAAGCGAATGGAAAAATCACGCTACAATTTTGTTGTTCGAAAAGAAAAAGAATGTACCAGTAAACGAAAAGGGACTGAACCTTCTAGCTGCAACTCTAATACAAATGACAAAGATAATAAGAAAACTACAAATTGGTACGTTCCACTGACAGAGAACAAAGATTGAGGAATGACATTCACTGATGCCGTTTTTGATCATAAAGTAAATTACCAAAAAGTTAATATTGTAAAATAGTCCAGCATTTCAGTGTTTTATTATTTATAAAAAAATTTCTATCAGTATAACTAAAATGGTAATCTCTTCCAAAGGACACGTAGCTTAAATTAATGGCGAACTACTACCAATTCCGGTAGAAAGAGAAATTCGACAGGCAGACTACTTGAGAAGTAAAGGTGTAATAGAATGGGAGATAAATACATAAAAATATTATGCTATCCTTTGTTGTTGATGAAAAAATTATACAAGAAACAAAATTTAAATTTCTCAGCATAGATATTGTCAAACATGGGGAAGTCGCAATAAAGTAAATTAACACTTTTTGTAAGATTGAGGACTATAGGCCACTCTTGTTTGTTATTTTCTTTTAAATAATTAATATAATAACATAATCGTGTTATTTTGAAAAGTAGACACTTTCGATTAAAGAAGCATCCGCACACGGTCGATAACTCAGCAAGGTTAAAAGCATGCAACCTAATATTTGATGTGGCGGTTGTGGCTTTAACCACAGACAGAACAATCATCGTTCAACCACTAATAGGCGAACAAGTTTTCATGTACCAAGTTGGAATAGTTCCATTCGGCTACAGCGATACTTACCAATGTAACTATCCTTCTTTTCCTTGTAATCTTAACAGATCACGTAGGAGTTAATAAGAGCGAAGATGTTTAAATTTACTTTTTTGATTCCATACCGTTGTAAGTGTTTACGAAGAAACAATACTTTTTTCATTTGTCATCTTTTTCCGTTACAGATTTCTGGTAACCCCGACTAAATAAGGCAGGATAAACTAAGGCGCAAAGACGACGATACTAGCGACAAACAAAACATCTTAAAATTAGAACGAAATCTCGAATTTATCAGGCCTGGCTATATTTACGTAACCAGCCGAAACCAAAACCCAAACATCAAAAACGGAACAAATAACGCGAGACACAAAAAATGAATATAGTGCCTAAAATAGCTGAATAGATGGATAAAAAGGATATTGGATAAAAATATACGTCATCATATAACAAAAACATGCAAAATTAATAATATATAAGACTAAGTCGTCAACAGAAAGACCGAATAGAAGAGATATAAATATAATGACTGAAGAAAGAATGGTTCAAAACACAACCCAGATCAGCAATAGACAGGAGAACCATGGGCAGATCCCGAAAAACGTTGGAGTGGCAACTTTTCCAATATAATATAGGTAAAGACAATAATAAAAAGGCAATCGTGTTTATACGAGTACAAACCAAGTAAACGACTAGAGATGTTTCCAAGTAACTTAAATAATAAATTCAATAAAACTATTTTTCAAATAGATTAGTGTCTTCAATTTTCTGGCTAATATGTAGTAGTTTCCCAGAATCAAATCTTAAATTTATCTTCGTTGATCTTTTAGGAATTATATTAGCAAAAATATGACTTTATGCCTTGAAGCCATTTAAGTGATTCCAATATATGTAGGAGTGGGTAAACTATAATGGGTTCGGTGTAAATGGCCTTCCTAGAAAAATTTGCTGCAGGGAATTGGAAATCGAATGATTTTTAAAATATAGCACTTGTTTGATAATATATGATTCCACAGGATTTATTAATCAATGTATCAAAAAAATGTTTAAATAAAGGTTATACGGTGTTATACGGCGCACATGCTGACAATAAAATGTTTGAAGAAATTACGCCGTTTTGATTTTTTTAAATGGAAAGCACTGTATATTATTTTATTTTTGAGCCCTTCTAAAAATTCTAAGTGTTTTTTGTCTAACATACCATATGTCTAAATTGAACTGTTTTAGAATTATTGATATTTGAAATTAAAGAGATCAAATTAAAAAAAAAAATTTAAGCTGACTTGAGTCAAACATTTACTGTCAGATAACGACTTAACGCGTCAAAAATGATTTATTGACGAAAACGTTTTGTGAAGCTGCATTTGAGCGAAATATCATAATGGTACATTTAACTGATATTATTTGTCTAACATACCGTATGTCTAAATTGAACTCTTTTGGAATTATTGTCGTTTGAAATTTAAAATAAAAAAAGACAAAAAAAAATATTAATAAATACTCTAAGTTTATTTTTAAGGTAACAATTGCTGAAAATGCCTACCGTTAACAGCGAGACAATGACCCAATCCGTCATAAACAGCCGGAATAGAGTTTTGCAGAGAATCTAATCTATGCTACTTCTTATTGAATTCTTTGTTTTAATTCTTCTACAGTTTCAGGTCGACTTAGGAAAACTTTGATTTTCAAATGACCCTATAAGAAAAATCGAGTGGCCTAAGGTCGGAAGTCCTTGCGGTCCATTCTAAAGCACCTCTTCTGCCTATCCATCGATTAGGAAAAATCGCATCCAAATTCTACTACCATTGATTTCACAGTGAAGAGGTGCTCCATCCTGTTGATACCACAGATTCCTGTTAGGGGTATCCAAATTATTTTGGTCGGGAAAAAGACCTATACAAGTTGGAATAACTTGCTCTTGGAGTAACTGTAAATACCGCTGTCCTGTAAGATTTCCATCGATAAAAAGGGGACTCAATAATATCACGTCCACAAATCCCTGCCCACACGTTTATCCTTTGTGGTTTTTGAGAATGACTGTCGATTATCCAGTGGGGATTCTCAGTAGACCAGTACCGGCAGTTATGCCTGTTAACTCTTCCGTTAAGACGAAATATGGCCTCGTCAAAAAAAAAAACAACATTGTGAATTAGGCTAGGATCATTACTGATTCGTTCCATCATGACCTCGTAAAATTCAACGCGTCTATTGTAGTCATCTATAGACAATTCTTGCAATAGAATGGGTTTGTATGGATGCAATTTTTCTTCAGTCAGTATACGATTTAAGGTACCTTTACTTATGTTGTGGTCTAGGCAAAGCCGACGAGTGGCTGTATGCAGATTTTCTCTAATTTCCAACAAAATATTTAACTTTTTATCATCGCTTGTTTTAACTTTTAAAGGTCCAGATTTAGAACGATCCTTAATATGACCTGATTGTCTAAATTGTTTTAATCTTTTGCTAAATATGGATTGTGTAATAGGTTCTCGATTCGGATATTCTGCGTTAAAAAGATCATACACCTCCTGTTGTGTTCTCCTACGGTCTCCGTAATCAACCATCATTAACAACGTGATTCTTTCAGTTTCTGTTAAATGTACCATTGTGATATTACGCTCAAATTATAGTTTCACAAAATGCCGCAATAAACATTTTCTGCAATAAATAATTACCTGACAGTAAATGTTTGACACAAGCCAGCTTACAAAAAATTCTTTAATTTGATCTCCTTAATTTCAAATATAAATAATTCCAAAACAGTTCAATTTACACATACGGTATGTGAGACAAATAATATCTAAAATTTTTAGTAGGATTCAAAAATAAAATAATATATAAGGCTTTCCGTTTTAAAAAAAAATTAAGATCGCGTAATTTCTTCGAACTGACAGTTCAAAACATTTTACTGTAAACGTCAACATATGCATCATATAACACCCTATATATATATATATATATATATATATATATATATATATATATATATATATATATATATACATATATATATATATATATATATATATATATATATATATTATATATATATATATATATATATATATATGTATATATAAAGCTTGTTAAGGTATATAGTGGATGTGAAGCCACATAGATATGCAAATTTTGGGGGATTCACTTTTAATTTAAAGTTATGCTATTTATTTAATTAAAATTTTAATTCTGATGAGTATTAAAATAATGTTTTTAATTTATATTTCACCTTATACACTGATTTTACGCTATCTTTATCTAATTATTATTTTGTTTATTAGATATGTTTATAGAATATTTCTAGGATTCATAAGTTTTGGTGGACTAAAATTACGCTATGCTATTATGCTAAGCGCTATCCGGAATACTATAATTCATTGCTGGTAAAAAATATTCATCCTCACATCTCATGAAAGCGTACTGTTTATCGGTTGTGAGAGGTTATATATCATATGGAAAGTATGGAATTTTGTGTTATCAACAAGATACATAGTCTTTTATTTTATGCTTAATTTTAGCCTGAAGCATTGTTCACAATGCACTGACTGATCACTACAGAGCTATAACAGTAATCATGATATTGGATATTATTTAAGACATTGACCTTTATCTCATATAAGTTTGATCGATTTTTTTTCTAACAAATAATTTTATCGTAGAAGTCATGGAGAATATTCCAAGTGGGGTTTGTATTTTTGTCATAACGTGCAGATGAAAGCTCTCCTACAGGAATATGTCATCTGCAGCTTAAGAGATCAATAGTATTGACTGAAACTGAAAGTCTCAGTCGTATATACAATGGAAACGGAAGGTTTCTATAGTCCTCTAAACCATAACACATCTATAATGATACAAGTGGTTAGACTTGGATATTATATGTAATTTTAAGTACATATGCATAGGAAACTGTTCTTCTAATATCAGCTAGTACAATTTTGAATATTAAGATTCCCCAGTTATTTAGAGGATGCTAAAACAAAATTATCTCAATGTGAAAATACAGCTAAAATAAATAAACTGAAAATTAAGTCCACTTACCTGACCTATACCTAGTTAATTCAGCATTAACATCCTGATTAACTCAACAAATGCGTGTTGATTCTCAATTTAAATCGATTTGAGATTAGGAAGTATGAATCCAAAACAAGTTCTTAAATTCGATAAATTATTGGTGTATATAACAAATAGCTTTGTACTGTATAACCCAATAAATTAGCCCAACATTGTTCTACTGAGGACTATAGAACTAGCAAAGCAATTTAAGGTGATATGAACTAGCAGCGGTGAGTGTACGCGACCTGAAACCTAAACTAAAACATATAATAAGAATTAAGAGAGTTATATGACTAGATTCAGTTCACTGTTACTTTGAAAATTGTACTCTAAAGAACTTTTTAAAGAAAACGCTTCATAATGTGGAAGCTGCAATTATGATCAACGAAAAAATTGTTATGTGCAATGTCTTCATCTGTATATCATATAAGATATGCGGATAATAAAATAATTTTATTTAGAAAAAATGAAGCACTACAGCTATTTGTATAGCATATAACGGTTTTTATTTTACTATCGGAAAATTTATCATCGGAGATTTCTTCCTTCTATCGGATGGTCTCGGGTACCAGCCTAACTACTTTTAACGTAACTTAAACTCCATTTACCTCAGGAAGCTTGTAGTGAAGAAAGAAAATTCCGGGAGTCGGGACATGCGGTGACAGCGATATTAAACGGCAGTGATGGTTATAAAGCTGCAACACTGGTTGTTGAAGATGGTGTCCCAATAAAGGAAAAATCAGCCGCAATGTTGGTCACTAGCCGGGTCTGGGGTTCCGTATTTCGGTAATAATTTGAATCGCAGTGCTGCACAAATAGACTCTTCGGCCGCAATACTGCTGCTGAAGCAGATCCCCAAGCCCTAGGCAACGAAATCGGAGCCGCTGCAAGGTTGGTAACTAAAACGATACGAAAAACTCGAGTTCGGTAGGCTGGTGTTCGGCAGGCGTATAGTCAGTTTCAGGATTTGGATTGTCGGTCGGTAACAAAAGAATAACATTTTAAAGCGGGGACTACTAATTATCTAATATTAATTAACATAATTTCAAGTTACGTTTCAAATTAAATTATATATCCTAATTTGGTGTAATTAACTACATATAACTCAAAAAAAACCAGCATTAAAATTAAAAATTTTAGTAGCTTCGTTACAATCAAGTTGCAATTGCATATTATTAATTTGATTTAAATCTCAACACATCAAAAATAAGCTATATGATCATAAGAAAATAGTACAACGAGATTCACATACAAAGAGGGCTACAAACATTATATCTTGGATCTAATAGAAACGGAAGATGGCACTTCCCTTGAAATTAAAATATATAGCGCGAGTACCCAAACTGTTAATTTTGAATTTCCGAGTAAGAATAGTAAGGACTATCATATTCATTGAACTACTGCATAACGTTGGAAAGGGAGCTTGCTAAGAATTAAATGGACAACATAAGAATCTTACCACTGATTGCTAAAGGTGTAATTAAAATAGTTGAGACATTAAGACGTCGAGAATTGGAATGCTTTAATCATATCATACGTCATCAGGAAAATTATCAATTATGTCATTTTATAATTTAGGAGAAAATAGATAGGATCAGAGTTCTTGGAAGGCGAAGAAATTTCTGCTAAAATAACCTTAGATAATGTTTCAGCTGGTTTATCATGTAAACCTTGATCTCAGAAGAACTACGGTACGATCCTCTATCACTTCTTCTGAAAATTTAAGTAACGTGCTTCTCTTGGTTGAAAATAGCAGATGAACATTAATATTGAGAGGAACATGAGCAGTAAGATTATAAATCAGTAACTGTTTTGTAGTATAAATCTTAGTTTATTTTTGAATTTTGAAGAAGTAATAATTATCATTCAGATATTCAAGTCACAATTTTGTTGTTGGTTTAGAATCAAGCTAAAATGACGTAAAGAAAAACTGACTCTTTAAATCTAACAACTTCAACGAACAGCTCACTCTTTTCTGGAACATGGAACTAAAATAGGTAAATAGACAGTTAGACAGCATTTATTTGAAGATAAGTTTGCCGATAAATTTACAAGGTTTAAAGTGTATCAAAATATCACAGTAAACAGAATAACAGAAACATCAAAAATATATAAAATCAATAATCATTATAAATGAAGTTCAAACATAATTATTGTTATATTAGCATATCCTTCAATTAAATAGGACAACTTTATTTATGTATTAAAATAATCTTCATTGTAACTTTTTAAAATAGCTGATGAATTTTACACCAGAGTGTAAGATGTTATAGAAAGTAATGGCACCATAAGGGCAGTTATTGTACCTTTGTTTACCACGGGTATAATAATTCTGATTGATTTTCAAAGCTGAAAAATATAGGTGACAATAATATTCCATTATGACGCAGTATATGGAGTTCTCTTAAATTGGAGAATACGGGCCCCCCCCCCCCCCCCCCCCCAGCCCCCCCCAACCCAGTCCCCCCCCCCCCCCCCCCCCCCCCCCCCCCCCCACCCCCCCACCCCACCCCACCCCCCCCACCACCACCCACCCCACACCCCCCCCACCCCCCCCCCCCCCCCCCCCCCCCCCCCCCCCACCAGTTCTTCTTCCAGGAAGTAGTCAGCATGGTTAGAATATTAGTGTTCCACAATCGCCAACAATTATTAACTGCCAAAACCCACCAAAATGAGAACTCCATTATACTTACGACGTTAAAAATTAAAAAACTTGGAAAGTACGTTAATTATAATTATTTCGTATCCAGTATAAAATGTTTACATTATCCAGCCGTCCTCCAGACGAAAAGAGCTCAAACGAAAATCCGCATTATAGAGAAGAAGGGACAATAAAAGGCGGGGATACGAACAACAGAATATTCAGAGAGAACCCTGCCCATCGCGCAATAATATTTAAACATGATTAGTCTCTCTCCTCGTAGCAAAGCAGCGCGGACGATGCAAATCTCCTAATGCCTGATTATTTATGGAGCAATTCAAAGTCATAATTTAAATACTAAGTGTTATTGTTAATATCAGAGGCGAGGGCCGATTACAGAGCGGGAGAAAAGAGACGTAAGGGGACGAGAGACCGCGATCCGGGTCGTCGTGGTCATTAGCACGCCCGGACCTACAAGAATGGCCGCTAGATGTGTGCTTATCCCGCCTATAAATCATTACAATATGCAATATAATTCCGGAGAGGTCTATCTGCTTTTTCGCAGGCAGATGCTCTTTATGCGAGTCCTGGGACACAGGGCCTCTAAATTGTCTTTCTTTATTGTTTGCCATTGTCGTCGGCCTACCTGTGTTTAATTTTAACCTTTTGTCTTTGTTTAATTTTCAACGTAAGCGTTGTTTATCTAAGCTCTGATGATAATAAACGAGTGCAATTTTCTGGAAAATTTACTCTGCCCACCTTACTGGTATAAGATGAATACAAAATATTAAGGTGTTAAGTTAATCGGTGGATATTTAGTATTACCTAAACTTCAGCCCGAATATACCTGTAGAAAGCTGGAGTAATATAATCCAAATTTAAAACAGTTAGTAAATTGTTATACAGCAAAAATGAATAAGCACTATTTGATTATTGCAATTGGTAGTACATGCTTTTTAAAAAATAATTTAAAGTGACTAATTTAGGTAATTATTTCGTTGATATGGACAACACAATTTGCAATACAGAAGTAATAAAAAATGTAAAGAAAGTCCCAAATATTCCATCTTTTATTAACAGACAGAGGGACGACGTTTTTTATGGTTCACTTACCCGCCTGATGTCGCAATATCTCTCAACGTCGCCCTTTTTTTTACAAGGAGAAATCCGCCTTATGGATTCTGGAGCAGTCTGCGTCACCTTATGGATACTCCAGTTATGCGGGGCCCTCCAGCCTGAGGGGCTGACATAACCACTAAAACTCCTTGTGAGCTGGAACAACCCTTCACTCCTTTTACGTACGGCGATTTTTAATGTCTAGGTGTTTATACATGTTTTTAAACTCTAGGGTTAATTTTCTAATGACTTGAGCTAATCTACCTTATCCTAACTTAATACTAAACCTAAATCAAATGCCCCTCGTTACAGGGGCGTGCAACGTTATAATGATGTTAGTAGTGTGTGATGTTTACACTTTTTTCTTTTTTCCGGTAGGAGCTGCTTAACTATACTACTGCCCTAAATAGGTGGTAGTCTTTAGTCGAGTCTAAAGTCAGTCTAATTGTAAAATATCCGTGGGTTGTAAGTATCGGTTGCCGACATTTGCGTTGACTCTGAAAGTTTTAGCTATCTCGGTGTTAGGGTGGGCTGTGGCTTTCTCAAGGAAGCGAAGCTGGGCTTTCGGGTGAATTCTTTTATTGTGGGTATTTGCAACTCCCTGTGCAACTGGTTGTTGCGGATAAACCAAAGAGCTCCTGCTATGATGGGAAGGGCTTTATTTTGTACTGTCTGGACCTTGGCCCGATGGGTTTTAGATATCTGGCACCAGGCCTGGTAACTGTACGTAAGTCCGACCCTGATGATCGATCTGTAAATTAGCAACTCGTTATTAGTTGACAATTTACTTCGATGATTCGGGAGCGGGTACAGCTTCCCTAGGAGCTGGTTTGCCTTACGCACGACCATTGGCACTTGGTCCTTTCCACACGAGTCGTTTGTCGTATAGAAGGTATTTGATGTTTTTGGCCCATCTGAGCCTAGTTCTATTCAGAGAGAGTTGCAAAGTGGCTCTACGAGGGTATTTTTCAAGGATTATAGCTTGGGTCTTGGCTGGATTGACCTTAATCCTCCATCGGTCAAACCAATCAGAAAGACGCGTTGGGTGACGTTGAAGTAGGGCCGTGATGTGATCAATTCTTCTGGAGGAGGTGGAAATGACCTTGTCGTCAACGTACAGTTGGAGAGTAGAGAGCCTTGTGGGACTTCAGCTCTTATTCTTTTGACCTCAGACAGGGATTGCTCAACACGGACTTGGGAAGCCCTGCCAGAAAGTAATGATTGGCCCAGAGTAGTTAGATGATGAGGGTATTCGAAACGTATGAGTTTGAGAATTAAGCCTTCGTTCCAGACTTTGTTGAAGGCTTTGGATATATCCAGGAATACAGCTCCAATGTCGTCCTAGTGCCAAAACATACATCTTTATATTTCATAGCACCTTTTAGACAACACACTAGTGCTGCCACGGGCGTTACTGCATTTCTTAACCTAACTAACTCAAACTAACCTCCAGGTAATTAATCATATGCGTATTTGCACTAAGAGTTGCATAAACAACTTTTTACCACCGCGTCAAAACTGTTAACTATAAACCCGATTTTCTTAATTTGCCGCTTTTTGACACAACGTCAATTTCGGGTCCCGTGAAAATAAAGGCACGATTCGTTTTTTCAACTTTCGGAGTGACTTTGCCTACCGAGTTACGTTTTGGCAAGTCGTTGACCTCTTCCGTTTCATAAAAATAGTTTACCCACTTCTTCACAAACGATACCCACTTTTTAATATATATAGCGGCTGCAGAATTTGTCATTTTAGGCCCTTTGAATGGAAACAAAGAAACAATGCCTCGAACCGATGCACAAACAAGTAATTTATTTTAGATTTTACGTGATTTCAACGAAAGTTCGGAATCGACTGATACTTTTACTAAAATGCGTCGTAGGCAAAGGTTCTCTTTACCGATTTTTTGTTGACTCGCATCTATCAAAAAAATTATCGCGGACACGTTCTTACTTGACAAACTGCTTATATATATATATATATATATATATATATATATATATATATATATATATATATATATATATATATATATATATATATATACATATATACATATATATATATATATACATATATATATATATATATATATATATATATATATATATATATATATATATATATATATATATATATATATATGTATATATATATATATATATATATATATATATATATATATATATATATGTATATATATATATATATATATATATATATATATATACCGCCACGTAATTGTATTTTCTAAAATGATCTTAAAATTCTTAGTTATCATAATTACTAAATGATTTAATTTGTTGCCTAAAATAGCGCGGGTCTAAGTTATTGAAAACACTGTGTAACGTGTTTTTCAAGGTTTTGAGTCGACATATTGTTTTTAATGTAGCATCATCACTTAATTTGCTTGACATTAATTTGGGAGCAAATATATCTTAGTATTGTTGCATGCATAACAAAGAGGACTTTTCAAAAGTTGGGATTATTTTTCTAACTAACTTTACACGGTTAATTCTGTAATAAGTTCAAATTCGAAGAACGGTGGTACAATCCTGCCATATTTGGGGCTCTGCTCCTAAACGTGCATTGCATGTATTGGATTCTATGCAAAGGAGAGCGGCTTGCCCAGACCCAGAATTCACCAGCAAAGTATTTTCATTGAAAGTGTTCGATGGATGTAGCCCGCTTAATTCCTCCCATAGCAAATAATAACGTCGAGCTAATACATCACATCCATATGAGGTTCAGCTTGTTACTCCTCTTAGAACACTTTTCGAGAGTCACTTTTGAATGATTTGCTCAGGACTGTGTTTCCTACCGAATACAATTTACAGCGATTTAAGACAATAACCCCACCACGACTACTGGTGTGAATGATTTTTTATTGATGTTCTAAGAAGAGAAACCTTCTAGAAATGGAATGGTCTTTCTACATTAAGCCTCCTTGGAATTATATTTATATATGTACACTTTTCCCAGTGGTATAAATGGAGAGACAAAAAAACCAAGAGCGTGATGGCGAAAAAGAATGGTAGGAAAACAGAAAAAAGCTAGAAGGAACAATTAGACAAAAAAATACTAGTGAGAAAACTAGTAATAAACACTGAAAAAAAAGAATATTTGTACCTTTTAAATATATTTTTAATTACTCAATATAATTTTATCTTATTAAATTTCCTAGCATAACGTAACACGTAGGCTGAAAAGTTTTTGGTCTGACACAAAGATATCACCCTTTTCAAAAAAAAATCCATATAATTTTTAGGAAGTACCAACCTTCAGACGATACGTGTCAAAATTTCATGACATTTTGATGATTAGTTTACAAATTACAGTAGTTGACTCTACTTTTAATATGTTCAAAACAATGGAAAAATCGAATTTCGTGTGTTGATTAAACACTGTTTTTTTATGGGAAAAATATCGTTCAAGCAAAGCAATGGCTTGATAAATATTACGGGGACTCTGCCCCTGAGGAATAACTTATTATGCTGAATTTAAACGCGGTTGTACAGACACAAATGATGCTGAACGCTCTGGACGCTCAAATGAGGTGGTTACACCGGAAAACATAAAAAAAATCCACAAAATTTTTTCGGATAACCGTAAAGTGAAATTGCGTGAGATAGCTGACACTCTAAAGATATCAAGAGAATGTGTTGGTCATATTTTGCATAAACATTTGGCCATGAGAAAGCTCTGTTCGAAATGGATCCCGCGTTTGGACTAAAAACTAGAACGTGTTGATTCGGAACTTTATTTGGGCCTGTTTAAGTGCACAAAAAAAAAAAGGATTTTTCATGCGATATGTAACAATAGATGAAACATGGATCCACCACGACACACCGGGGTCAAATCGGCAGTCAGCCGAGTGGACAGTAGCCATTGAAAGCCGCCCGAAGCGACCAAAGACACAACAGTCGGCTGGGAAGGTTTTGGCCTCTGTATTTTGGGATGCGCATGGAATAATTTTCATTGACTATGCTGAGAAGGAAAAACCATCAGTAGCGAATATTATATAAAGTTATTGGTGCGTTTGAAGGCAGAAATTGAAAAGAGTGCTTTTTCATCAAGACCATGCATCGTGTCACACGTCAATGGTTACGATGGCAAAATTGCACGAATTGGAGTTTGAATTGCTTTCTCGTCCACTGTATTCTCCAGATTTGGCTCCCAGCGACTGTTATCTATTCGCAGACCTCAAAAAAATGCTGGCGGGAAAGCGTATGGGCTCCAATAAACAAGTTATCGCCGAATCTGAGGCCTATTTTGATCCTTCTACAAGAAAAGTATAAAAATGTAAGAAAAGCGTTGGACTGATTGTATCGCTCTTGATGAATAAAGTCGAATTTTGCAAAAAAATGTGTTTTAAGTAGCTAGACCAAAAACGTTTCAGCCTATGTGTTACTCCCAATGGGGAACACTGCATCAATTATCACTGTAGACAACGAGTAAAGTCTTTTTGCTGAAAATTCTAGGATGAGTTAGATAAAAATGCATGAGGACCAATATCTGGTTTCAGTGAGATAATTTTCTATTCAGGACATTAAAAAGGGATTTCATTTGGGTGCTTTACACAAAAGAAAACACAGGTTAACGTAAAGTTACTAGCACTGTGTTCTCATTATCGTCTTTTTCTGGCAAATAAAACATTCGACACAAGTAACCATACGTAATAAAAAAAGTTGTACTGAGTGAATACTGACTAGAAATAGCGAAGTCAGCGATCTTGTTGCTCGCTAGATTTTCCAATTAACTTTTGTATGAAGTACTAAACTTTTCTTCACATTTCTCCTAACAAAAATATTTTTTTAAAATCCATACAAGTATTTCAGATTCCATGTTATTTACAGCCTGTTCGTTTTGTCGCCTGTTTCTCCAAATTATAGCTGAGACGTCATAGTTTTCTCGTCGCGATATACCGGCGATTGTACGTGACATAGCAGAAGTTTTGCGATTATGATACTATGTTAGTCTGCACGTGGGAGAAAGAGAAGACATTCTTACACTATCAAACTTCTAAGAATTTAGCAGCATTTATAAAATAATGTGATGTTACTGAGGAAATCGTTTTAAAGTCAAAGTTTTCAGACTTAAATGTCTGAAGCAAATTATAATGTGGTTTTTATATGCATATTGACCATGCGATGCTGGATAATGTTGGGTTTGTAGACTGATACCTTTACCATTCCCTTATACTTTCCTCACGGTTGTTAACTTCAGTTTCCAATAATCAGATTTGTATTATAGAAATATATCATCATCATTATCATCATCAGCCTCTTCTCGTCCACTACTGGACATAGGCCTTTTCCAAGTTCCTCCACTCGTCCCTCTTCTGAGCCCTCCGACACCAATATTTTGCACCTGTTCTGCGCACGTCGTCTACCCATCTCGTTGGCAGACGTCCTCGTCCTCGTACTGTTTGCCTAGGCGTCAAAAGGTTATTCTAGATGTCTATTTATTACTATTATCCCTTGTAATATGTATATATATATATATATATATATATATATATATATATATATATATATAAATTGGTGAATCCTTAAAGAAAAACAATGAGAATGCAGGAAAATACTAATAAATGGCGGTTCTATTTTACAACACAAAAAATTCAACCTTAAAGAAACAATGAATGAAATGAAAATATCATTTTTACTCTGCTACTGGTAAATAAAAGAAATATATCACTACACTCCTGGAAAACACATGAGATTTGTAATGTTGCCGTGATGTAGAAGTTTTATAAAAATTTTAATAAAAAGATTTAAAAAAATTTAAGCCTTGTAATATAAAAAAATACTTGCTGACTTTCCAGAAATCAAATAAACTTGAACGTTTGCATTTTAAAGCTATAATAACTCTAAAATTCTATCCAAAGAAGAACTGTTGACATAAATTTCAGTGTAGTGAAAACAGTAAAAATTTTACGTTTTAGAAATAACTGTATAACATCATTAACTGTGGAACTGTCAGGAAAGAAACACCCTACTTAAACATGTAGTGTAAAAAGTATTTTCAGTCGGTCAAGTAAGAACTTGTCCGCGATAATTTATTTTTGGTAGATGCGATTCTAGCGATTCAACAAAAAAATCGGTAGAGGGAACCTTTGACTATGACGCAATTTAGTGAAAGTATCAGTCGATTCCAATGTTTCATCGAAATCACATAAAATAAAAAATGAGCCACCTGTTTGCGCGTTGGTTCGAGGTAGTCTTTCTTTGTTCCCATCCAAAGAGGACTAAAACGACACATTCTGCGGCCACTAAATATATTAAAAAGTCGGTATCGTTTGCGAAGAAGTGAGTAAATCATTTCAACCAGACGAAAAATGTCGACGACTTGCCAAAACGTGGCTCGGTAACCAAAATCACTCCGAAAGTCAAAAAACGAATCGCGTCTTTGTTTTCACGGGGCCTGAAATTGACGTTGCGTTAAGGAGCGGCAAAATCGGGTTTAAAGGTCTCCCATGAGACCATTCGACAACATCTTCATGGTCATGATGTCAAGTTCTGAAGTATGATGAAGAAACCTTTGCTGGGCGAAAATCACGTCGCGAAGCGGCTCGCTTAGAGCCACAGTAAGATACTAAAATTGCCCTCACAATCGCCGAACGCCAGTCCTATTGAAAACGTTTGGTCCCTTGTAAAGAGAAAGCTCAGAGGAAAGACTTCGAGGATTTTGGCTCAGTTCTCTTGCCATTCTCGAAAAATTTGGAGATTATTGCCGTGCGAGAATGTAGAAAATCTCGGCGATAGCATGCCTCGAAGATGCCAGGCGAGTACTGATGCAGGAGGTGATTGGACAACTTACTAAGGTAAATGTGCGGTTGTTAGCACATCAAAAAGTACATTGATGGCAAAAAATTTTCTGGATACACATTTTTTTAAGAAGACCAGCGGTCACGTTCGTACTTGACCGACTGTACTTACATATCGGCCACATCATGTAAACCGTTGATTTTATTTGTTTATTGTATAATTATTTAGAGTGATATTCCGAAGCCAACAGCGATTTTTAAAAAAATAGGTTTAGCATCGTATTTTTCACGTAATAATTTAATGCTGGTATTTTATTAAATCGCTTTTCAATTAAAAATACTTTTCAATCAGTAATAAACAGTAACTAACAAAATTAGGTGACTGAAAGTGAACGGATCATAGTTTGCATAATGTGGTTGAAGATAGCAACAAGTGATTCGAATATGCTACCGAGTTTTCATTATATAGAGGCTGCACATAATAAGTTCACAGCTTTGTGCTTAATTACTATTCGATTCAAATTTTATACACAGAAGGGTTTTGATTTGGTAAATTTAGTTAAGAATTTTTGTTGACTTATGATAAGCAGGGAAGACACTCAGGAAGCAAAGTTTAAATATGAAATAAAAAACAATAGAAGAATACACCGAGAATTTCTTTCACCTTGAGCTTAATACATGGTAGGCCTCCTGTCTTATTTTACGTAGTACTTATATAACTTAGCGTCTTCAATTCTTGATGAGTGTATCAACCACCCCTATTCGAAATCATTACAAAAATAAAAAAAAATTATATATAGAATTAGTTCTTGAATTTGATATAAGCTATACTTTTTGAGACATTTTAATTAGTGGTTATATAGTTTCGCGACTTGAACCTTAGTAAGTGTAGAAGCTACCATTATTGGAAAATCATTAACAAAATTAAAAACCTACTCAGAGAATCTGTTCCACCTTGATTCTGAAAAATGTTATAACTCTAGAGATAGATTGGTAAGGATGTTTCCTTCCTAACATTTTTAAAATTTTTAAATAAGGGTAGTTTTAACCTTATAACTGTTTCAAGCCACGAAGTTGTATAGCTACGAGTTAAAATGTCTTAAGGGGTATAGCCTACATTTAGTTTAAGGTGGAACAAACTATCTGTGTATGTTTTTTTAATTATTTTAATAGTTTTAAAATAAGAGTGGTTGACACCCTCATCGATGATTCAAAGCTCACTGAAGTGTAGTTGGATAACTACTAGCTTACATATCTCAAGAGCTGTACAATATATCAAGCTCAACGTGTCAAATGTATTTATATATATATATATATATATATATATATATATATATATATATATATATATATGTATGTATATATTTATGTATATTTGTTAATTCTTTATTTAATGTTTAACTTTTGCTTTATAAGTCTTCAATTTCCAAAATTAAAACTCTTCTGAGTGTAAAATTTTAATCAAAGTGTTTAAATGTCAGTAATGATTAAATAACCACCAAAGAACTTACAATATGTAGCCTCTATAAACTGGAAACGCGTTGGCATAAATGTTGACTTCAACCACATGTTTGCAAAGACCAAATTAATCTTGAAAATCAAACGTAAAATTAAATGAATTGACATTTAGTGACAGTGACAAATGGACGGACATGCCAACAAATAATTTTTTTTTTGTGTCAAATTTAATTGTTTTGTGTTACTATATGCAAAATAACACTTTTAAATAACTAAAAAACAAAACAAAAGTTTCAAATATCTTATATTTTCTGTTCATGAAATATTTTAAGTTCAAATATCTTAATTTCTCCCAAACATTTATATAAACTCCTTACTTAGGCTAGGTTAGTTAGGTCCCTAACATGTATGTATATATCTTAAGATCCAATATGTACATTATGTTTCTATAATCAAGTGAATATATAATAGTAATAGTGTAAAGCTACCTAATTAGTTAATAAATTAACTGTAACTATAATTATTTTTATTCATTATTAAAAGAATTGTTGCTCAAATGTGAAAATTTACAATTATTGATAGATGGCATGCCCGAGTTATTTATGAATGGGTGCCCAAACTTTAAATACAAAAGCAGAAATAGATAATCTTGGTCTGGTAAGCCAAGTGCGTAGAAATTCACAGCTGAATGCTGTGAATTTCTGTGCCCGCAACCTCGTTGGTCTGAAAGTATATTAGTTAGTCAATGCTAGTTTGGCTTGGCGGTTGCAGACATTTTGCTAAAGTCTCATTTGACATTATCTATGTTTACTTGTCACTAGTTGACGGTAAATAGTGTCTGAAGTGTAAGAGCTGTTTATGCGTTCTAACGACCATAGATTGTAATCGTGATCGGTTGGCATTAACTCCACTTCTTCGATGCTAACATGTATGTTCTACATGTCATTTAGTAGGCTTTTTGATACCTATACGTTGGTGTCTCATTTTATTACTCATTTTTACGCTGGGAGTTTGGGCAGATGAACTCTTTTCTTTAAGGTATCAGATCAGTCCTTGTAAGGGGGCACTATTAAAACTAATATGGAAAGTTTGACCGCAAATAATAAAAGAATGAGGAACGCTGGTCTAGGGTATGCAATAACCATTTAATATAACACGTTGTCAACTAATTAAAAAAAAAACTTACCAAAATGGATTTTTATTAAATTAAATTTATCCCAGTAACATGCAAGTAGGGGAGCGAGGGGCTTGTAATAATTTAAAAAAAAATAATTTAATTTAATATCTGTTTGCTTTTTAGCATTAAAGGAGCATCTGTTGATAGCCTAACTATATCTCTGTTATACCGAAAAGGAATAAGAATATTAATATATACTTCACACCAGACATTTTCTTAAAAAAAGACCGTTGGTTCAACTTACCCCCCGTTTTTAGGGCTAGATGTAACAGCCATGGAGCAGGTAGTAACAGTAAAAATAAAGTAAATTTTAATACATATTTGAACTTTAATTTTATTATTTTTCAAACCAACTACTTTACATTACCTATAAAATTTATCATTAGGAAAACTAAAACATACTTCTAGAAAAACTATCAACATTAAAGATTTAAGTGTTTAATGAATTTCTTAGTTAGATAGCCTTCGAAAAACAGACGCTACGTAATGACTAAATTTAGTCTTCATTAAAGTAAAAATTTATACAAACAAATGATATAGTATCTCCTGTCACACATTTCACATGTGCCAACATTTTACATGATATACATTCTACCAATTCCTCTTTATCAGAATTGCTATAGGCTAGACCGCAAACTAGATAATGCCACTCCTGAGGTTCTGAATTCGACCACAAAATTCTTTTTTTCAACTTTTTCTTCATCATCTTTCTTTTTTGTTGATTTGCCCTTGCCTTTTCCTTTCCCGTTTCCTTTCCCTCTTGATCAATCTTTACTATTTTTTTTTGTCTCTTCCTCATTTTTTCTTCGTATTCTTTTTTTAAAACTTTCTTTTCAGATGTATCAGTTGAAAGAGTATATTTGTGTGAAGGTGAAGCCTTTGGAAGAGGTCTAACCTTCGAAGGTGAAAAATGTTTTTGCAAATCTGAGCAACTTGGAGTTGGTTCTTTTGCAATTTCAATGTCAAGTATAATTTCAGAAATGCTTATATCAAGTTCGGGAGTAGATTGTAATAATTCTGGATTTTCAGGGTTCAACGTTAAATATTTCTGTCTTTTTAATAGGATTTGGACGAACAGTGACATAGGATGCTGCGAAGACACTGTCTTGAAAGGTATCGACATTGAAAGGCCATATGCTGGATAACAAGTTACAATGTGTACTACCATATTGTTACAACAAGCCCCGTACCTTAATTTTCTACATTTAACAAAAAATTCATAAAATTATGTCGCTAAACGTTAAACTTTTTAAAAATATTAAAACCAAGTGCATTTTGGAACTATATAATTAATTATGCGAGTTGAGTTTCGGATGGCGAAGTGTGTACATGTGAATCGAACACCCGGCAATAGTCAACTCGTTCAACGAGCGTTATTACGGTAGTGTAGTGTTAGAATTAAGGCAATAAGCAAAAAATTTGGAGTTTTATGAGAATAATTCTGTGAAATTATATGAAGCTAATGAAGCGATAAACGATGACCTTGATCGTTTTACTGTTTACGGTGATAAGAAATATAAACAACAGTTTTTTTCTCCCGTGTTTGAAAATGGAATATACGAGGAACACACGTAGTGTTTTTATAACAGAAAGAACAATGGGTAGCGATGATTATACCTCAGGAGACTTGAAAACAGGAAGAGTCGAAGAAAAAGAAGAGGCATTCGGATTATTTAAGAACAATAAAAAACTGATTAAAACACCACAGAAAGAGAAAAACGAAAGAGTAGATAAGATAGACAATTTGATAGAAATGATCAGAGACCTAATGTCAGATATAGAGGATATATGTTAAAACAAGATCAGAAGAGATACCAACAAGAGTTGAAGGAACTAAGAAAGGAGAATGAAGTATTGAAAGAGGAAAATGAGATAATTAGCAAAAACATGAGAAGTATGGGTTTGAAGATGAGTGGACTGGAAAAAGACAATGTACGGAATAATATTGTAATATCCGGAATGAAATTTGAAGCGAATAGCCAACCAGATCTGAAAATGGGTGTAGACCATTTTATGGAGAGTAGTATGGACACAAACGTACAGATTAAAGATGTGATAAAAATAGAAGCGACTATATACAAGATAGAACTTGGAAACACGGGAGATAAAGAAGCTATAATGAAAAATAAATACAAACTGAGAAACCTAAGAAAGAGAGTTTACATAAACAACGATTTAACAAAAGAAGAACGAGAAATTCAAAAGAAATTGAAACATATAGCAGAAGACGCAAGAAAGAATGGAAGGACAAACAAAGAATACTACGACCATCAAGTCAAAAAACTGAGAAAAAGGAGAGAGATAGGTAGATTGACGACGACCCTGGCAAAAATAAAGGGTACGGAAGAGAAGACTAGTAAAATGAATACAAATAAGAAGAAAATTAAAGAAATAGATAAGAAGAAAGAAATGGGAAATAATAGGGGTATAAACGGAAAAGAGGATGAACTGACCGAAGAACAACAAATGCACTATGTAGGAATCAATGAAACAGAAAGGAAAGGAAAAGGATGCAAAAAATTAGAAGGAAAAGCATACAAACATTAACATAGAGACATAATACCGAAACAAGATGCAGAACTTACACGAACAGAAGAAACTAATACAGAAGAAACAAAAGAAGCAATCGACAATTTAAACAGGATGGAAGGATGTAGAAGGAAAATGGAAAAGACAGATATAGAATAACTCAACTCCACGGGCCTTACACTCGAAATAAAAGGGATAGAAAGGCATAAGGATTAAGTAAGTAATAATTAATTATAGACACAAAAGGCCAAATTTAGAAAATCGATATTTTACTTTACCTAGCCAAAATGAAGCATGCGCACACATCTTCTACTCACTGTTCCGCCGGACGAGGCACTCGCTTTGATGAAGTCATGTCGCATGACTTAAAAATTAAATTAGGCAAAAAATATGGGTTTATAGAATTCAGATTCGCAGTAAGAATTTCATGTTACTACTTACCCCTGTTACAACAAGCCCCTAGCTCCCCTACTAAAAATTTAATTGACATATTCACCTTAGTTTGTAAAGTTACTTATGTTAATTATATTGATTTAGTTAAATACATTTTTAATGTACCTTTAACACAGGTTTCATAGGAATCTCAAAATACGCTCGTTAAAATATCAAAAACTTTTTAATTAGAACTGAGAGCAAACATCAAACAGCGCATCAAACTTCAGTAATTCGTTTATGGTATCGCAAGGCAAAACAATTAACCGACTTATTCAATTGTCTTTAACCAAAAAGCGGTTTGGAGAGAGTGCTGACAAGCCGCCGAGCTGCCGTGCCGCTTCGGTCAAAATTTCAAATTTCAATTTTAATTTAAAACAGAAACGGTGCACACAAGTAAACCCATCAAACTTGTTAATTACCTGTTTGGTAAAATTCCCTTGAGTATTTTCTCTCACTAGTGTAATTTTCACGATTGTCGGTATCAGGCTTCGTCTAAGCTGTGCTATCTCTAATTTCCTTTTGCCCGAGGCAAAACGCGCCACATACAATGAAACTCACTCGTTTCGTTTCTCTCGATGTTGTTCTGCTTGTCTCTATACTTTTAATTTAAGTTAATTTTGCTCAAAAACAGCTAATTAACCGGCTAGGCTATTTCTTTGAACTTCTTAGTTTTTTATTTTATTTAAGTTAACTTTATATAAAAAAAGATAAATATAAAATATTCTGTAGAAATAGTGAAACAAGGTGGTACAATTAAAATGATACCATTCAGTAGAAAAAAAAACAGTTGGTTACTACTTGAGAATTACAAAAATAAAGCTAAATCACTATCATCCTTCTTCAAAGCTTGTTTCAAAAACTTGTTTCTTCGAAATCTAACACGAAACTGATTTAATTCCGCTTCCGTAAGCGTTTTCTATTAGTAGACCAGGCATGAGGGACGGTGCTTCATTGATGATCTGTCCCCATATTGAGAGGTAAAGACCACGATTAAGATTGTTGGAATGTTGAGGCAGTTCGATGGACTCCTGAGTTTTCTAAGATGGAAAGAGGAATTTGTTGCAAACAGTACATATTTTACGCCGATATAGGGTTAACTACAGCTGTATACGTGGCATACTGTAGACTCCTGGATTTTCAAGAGGAATCTTGTCTTTGACAGATCTGAGATGTGAGAGTTTAAGGCAACTGCAGAATTGTATTATTATTTAATGTTTTCGTAGAATTTTCCGAATGTCATACCTGACATTCTAATGTATGTAAAGACTACAATCTATTACTAATCTGTTTGTCTTCTAGTATTCGTAGATACCTAGAGCGATGTGTGTTTTTTGAATGGAGAGTTTTATATATCGGTACTAGAAATTGTGTAATTAAAGTACGGAACTAAAGTGTTTTAGTTCAGAGTAGCGAGATTCACCCGTATTGTTAAGCATATCTATTTTTTTTTTGCCACAATTTGCTTTTTGTTTCATAATTTTGGTTTTGTACAGGAAGCCTTCACTTTGCCATTTTTTTTCCAAAATATATGTATTAAATTCTTGACATTACTAAGGCAGGTTTAGTAATAAAATATGAACCATGCACCTGGGTGTTTCGCAGGGTTAGCTTTTGGGTCTATTATTTTTTATTTTAAGCGGAACTTTAAATGGAACTGCTTCTTACCTTTCAACAATGGGTACTGAGAGTTCTGCTGAGTTCACCAAAAAAATTAGGTATATGGAAATATAAATATTAGCTGTGAATTTTTATTGTCCTGGAAGCAGCATGTTTATATATATATATATATATATATATATATATATATATATATATATATATATATATATATATATATATATATGTATATATGTATATATATATATATATATATATATATATATATATATATATATATGTATATATGTATATATGTATATATATATATATATATATATATATATATATATATATATATATATATATATGTATATATATATATATATATATATATATATTTATATATATATATATATAAATATATATACATATGTATATATATATATATATATATATATATATATATATATATATATATATATATATATATATATATATGTACTTACTAAGATAATTGCGTTGTTATTAACACACCAAAGAATATATTGATGGCAAAAAATGTTCTCGAAACACATTTTTTCAAGAATACGAGTAGTTACGTTCTTATTTGGAAACAAAACAAACATTTTACTATACGACTTTTTTTAATTCAAATTCAAGCTAGAACTTTTTTGACCTCATTGCACTAATAAACACTATTGATGCTTCGCTAAGTTCACGAGTATCTTGTCATTATTTGATAGAACCAAAGAGAATGTTAAGACTAATATTTAAATTAGGTTTCAAGAAACGCTTAAGGAAACTTTTACAATAAAAAAATTCTTACATTCGCCAGTCCATACATTTATAAGGGTGTGCTCTCCAAAAATATTTTTTTTGTTTTCTTAACTCCGTTCATGCAATAGTTGCATGCAGATGTTGTTGTTGAATTTTGGTTTTAATAAAGGTCATTTTTTAAAGAAATTTTTTCTGCAATAGTATTAGTTTGTATAAATGGATAATAAAAGTAATACAATTTCAACAACATTGAAAATCGTTTCTTGATAAAAATGTCTTAATTTTTTAATAAATATGTGGAAAAAAGCTGGTAATTATAATTAACTATGTTTTTGTTGTTTCTTTTTTTCAATTATATATTGTTTCTTTGCTATGGTTAACATTGAATGGAAGCTTTCGCAATATTGATTAGATAATCCAGGAAATAGTGCAGTTTTATATTACATACACAGTATTGTAGACGGAATAGGCAAATTACTTAAAAGATCCAACATTCACACAATGCTCAACTTACCAAAAGACGCAATTTCTTTACAGACAGAACACGAATATGAAATTACCTGTTAGTGTGATGAGGTGTATGTAGGAGAAACTAGACGATCAATAGTAACTAGAATTAAGCAATAAGGAAAAGTACTAAAAAGAAACATATTATACATTCATCTGTATGATTACTCTGGTTCAGAGCGAGCTCATTCGGCTTCTAATCTCGAAGACTAATAATCTTTGAGTTGTCTTGTACAATCGTTGGCTAGACGTCGAGAGGTTACTTCAAATTTACTTGGTCCAATTTCAACAACCTGAATTTCTTTGTTATGGTTTCTTATTTTATCGAAAGTACCTTATAATATGTATGTACTAAAACAAAGTTTTATTTTTATTATTATTTGAAATGTTGTTACATATTTCTGCGATAATTGTACATATTTTAATGTATATAATTAAAATTATTAATTTGCTATGTAGATCTGTTTCTGTGATTTGTTAAGTTAATTTATATTTTATTATTGACGACCCAATGCATTCTTTTTATCTATCTACCTATTTATTCACATAGGCTCCAGTGAAGATGACAAAAAATCATGTTTTTTACTCTACCAGATTTTTTGGTCGATTTATTTTGCGACGGCTCTAAAATTCAGACAAATTTAAAACGTTATGACGTAATTGTAGATAAACATTAGAAAAGAATATTTGTTTTTAATTATGCAAAATGCATTTTGTACCTTAATTTATTTACTTAAATCAATGCATACATGTTTTAATACCCAATATATATATATATATATATATATATATATATATATATATATATATATATATATATATATATATTATATATATATATATTAGGTATTGACCTTATTGTCAGTTAATTTACAATATGCGGTAATTAGTCATTTAATTTTATACCAAACAAATTTAAAAATTATAACCTAGTTCTTCCATTTTCCTATCCTGCTATCTCCTAACACCCTGACACTCCATCTTGAAACATCAAACAAAAAAACTTAAGAAACACATGGACAAAGAAACAAATGCTGTCTAATATCGTCTTATTAATCGATATGTCCATCCAGGGTGACGTCAGCAGTTATTTGAAGACCTCAGTCGGACCGCGTCAAGATGACAGCATGTCAACTGTCTGTCTTGGCACTCGTCAAATGCGAGAAATTGTGGGCGGAAGTAACAGGAGCACAGCAGGAAAGGTGGGTAAAGAGGAAATCGAGAAAGCCGGGGTTCGTTCGTTTAGGGAGTGATGCGGGTTGAACTGATGTTTGGGAGTAAGTGAGCGCGACTATATTCGAGATGGAATATATATTAGAGGCAGTTTCACAGGAACGTATCGGGTTTTGTTGTTATTAGGGGGATGCGCTATGAGGAACATCTAGGAACGGAGAAATCGTAAATAAAATTAGATTCATGGAAAATTAGTTTATTATTAGTAATATGATATTTTATAAAAAAAATTTATTTACAGAAAAGGTTTTTTGTTTAAATAACGATTATATGTATTTATACGATTTTTTTTAAAGTTATCTACATAGTCATGTCAAGGATGTCATCAAAAGAAAATTGTTTCGTTTTCAAATTACTATTGCTGCTTTAAGTACTTTAAGGAGATTTTGTACAGAAACTGTGTGTCTCACCTAATTAACTATTCTGCTTACCCAGAAAATTCTTTCAGTACTAAACTTAGTTTGCTGTGAGAAAGCCAAATATGGTAATACAAAATTTGTCATTAATCAAATTTGACAGTTTACAAAGCCCATTAGAATTTTTTTAAATGGTGCCGTCTATATTATATTGAGCACATCATTAAATATCATTTTTCAGTCCATTTTCAAAAATATATAATATTTGATATTTATTTTCAGACGTTACCGATATACAGGGCATTCCAGTTATTGAACTGAATTTTAACTTTTAAGTGGCTCACTCAATTTACTCCTTTTTGGAATATCAACAGAATTCTTTTACCAATAAACTTAGTTTTTTGTGAGGTAGTCAAATATGATAACCCAAGATTTGTCACTGGTCAAATTGAACAATTTGCATAAACAACTAGATTTTTTAAAATAGCATCATCCACATATACACACTAAATAGGTAAATAGTAAATTAGGGGAGCCAATTAGAAGTTAAAATTCGGTTCAAAGACTGAAATGCCGTCTATATTTATAACGAATGAAAATAAATATAAAGAGTTAGATAGTTTTAGAAACGGACTAAAAAATACTATTTAATGATGTACTCATATTTAGAGGTTCCTAATTAAAAAAATCCTAGTTGGCTTTGTAAACTGTCAAACTTGGCAGGTGACAAATTTTTTGTTATCATATTTGACTTCTTCATAAATAACTAAGTTTAGTACAGTCAGAATTTTCTGAGACACTTAACCTGTACAAGTTAGTTGCTTTTTGCAGTTTTCACGATTTTTTTCTTCTCAAAAATGAGTGTGGAGTATCACGCAGTAACAAGATTTTTTATTAAAGAGGATAATTGGACTAAGACTTAGTCATGAAAAAATGTTCTAAGTGTACAACAGTAACCACCAAAGATCCCAGGACTGGAATATATGAAACTACAATTTTTAATACTGTGAAATTTACGAATGAAAAAAGTTTCTGTACCATGGATCTCCAAACTTCTTATACCAGAGTAGAAACTGGCCTGGGAAGATATTTTCCCTAAATATTTCTTCAGTTTAGAGAACGATGAGAGTTATTTTTCTAGAATTGTCACAGACGGCCAGACCTAAGTAATCCATTGTGATTATCTCACGAAGCAGAAGTCGATGTAATAGATTGATGAGCAGCTGCCTGCGATGTATTTTTGTTCAAACTTCAGAAGAAAAACCTTATGTCGCTGTAATTTCTTGAAGCGGAAACAAAAGAACATTTTCTTGACGGGATGGACCACCTAGAGAAACGCTGGACTGTGGTGTGTGTCTATGTATGTTTATTAGTGTAGATGGTAGTCATGTAGAAACATAAACATAATTTTTTAAGCTCTGTAAATTTTTTTCTCTCATACTTTGTACAGAGATGTCCTATAAAAACATTACTAGTAATAATTAATATCTTTATGGTATAATTAGAATATTTTTTATTTGGGAGATAAATCAAATTAAGCATAAACATAAACATTTTAGTAGTATAAAACTCTTGAGGTTTTGAGAGAAAATTGTTACCGATTGCTTTTTTTATGACTTTATTATTATTTTTATTTTTCTAGTAAAAAAGTTCTGCAATGAACAGAACAAATAATAATCGAAAAGAACATTATTGAGGGAATGTGGAGGGTGAGAAAGAACTCTTTTTTGTGCAGTAATTCATGACGCCCGTAGCAAAACATTTTCATGCTGAAGAATTAAGCCCTTTTGATTGACCAGTGAATTTATCTTTTGGATTAAAACTGGATTAAGTCTTTTCAGTTACTGAAAATAATCCTCGCTTGTGATCTTTCACTTCAGCTCGAAATGAGTTCTTCCATCAGACGCACATAATTATTTTTCTTGGGTATGTCTACCTATGATGATGGTTTTGAAGCCCCATTTTTAATTTAACCATTAGAATTGACCCGTTGAAATCATGTAAAGTGCCCATCTTTCATCTTTTGTCAAAATTTGTCCCAACTATGGTAAACGGTTTTGACGTGACAAGAAAAAATTGCAAGTGGTCACGATTGGCTTGGCTTAATTCATACGAAATTTATTTTCCTTGCTTTTAAAACCAAGCAATCGTAAATGGTCGCGAATTGGTATTGCTGTAGTTGGGTTGATCGAACGTTATAAACTAAAATAGCTTGAAGTAATTTTTGAGTAAAATTATTTACAGGGCCACAACCATTTTCTTCTAGTAATAAAAAGTTTCTTTTATGAAATTTTTGATACCATCTATGACATTTTTGATTGACAGAAACACCATCACCAAGAACACTGCCAATGTTTTTTTTTCTGTATGTATTGATTTTCTCCTCAGATAGAATTCATAAAATATGCAGTGCCTATAATGCCTGTTTAAGAAGGGAAACAATAGGTTTTACTCGCAGAATGTAAATTCAAAAACCTTCTGTCCATATAAAATATTTTTAAGTTATGTGTGTATGTAGATTATCATTGATTAATTTTACAAACGCATGATAAAAGAGCAACCCTAATTATTTTTAAACTTGATACTTGTAGCCCAGCTATGTGACGCAAACGAGACTGGATTTTAGATCCTTCCTTTGTCTTTAAAACAGCTACACTTATAAATTTAATCGATCAGATTATATTTTGAAATGTAGACATTTGGCAGAAACTGTTTTTTGCTCTTGACTACTTATGTACCAAAAAATAATCAAACCAAGAAGTCATACTTTCATTTACCTCTAATATTATAATTGAAATAGTTTTTCAACTTTTTTTTAAAGTTAATCCCTGTTTAAGTACGCTTCACGCGAAAAAATCAAATAAACTTACCAAAAGATCTCTGATCTATAATCTCTGCTTTATGAAACTAAGTTTTAAGTCATAATATAATTAATAGTCAATTAGCACTCCTGATGATGTCAACATGGATATCGAAAGGCGCGTCAAGCGCAAAAATGTGTGTTTGGTGTAGTGGTGATAACTTTTATGTAGTGTCATTGCGCCAAAGATTTTAAAGGCCCACCGTAAAATTAATTTATTTATTTGTTCAAAAACTTTTTATCTATCTTGTACGGAAAGTAGTAGTGTAGAAACTTAGGGCATCGTCATGAATCTTGCTTACCATTCATTCCGGATAGCATTTTCCGAAATTGCCATGTAAGTAACTATGCTATTTTAGTATAAAAGGTCAAATTATTTAAAATAAAATCAGCAGTTTTAGAATACATTGTACAACCATCTATATTTTTTAAAACGTACCCTATAAAAACCGCAGAAACACGTACGGAAATCCTTTATCCTGCGACTTCCTATCCCTGCAGGACATCAATCTTACGAAGACGGCATTTTAATTAAAACGCTTTATCGGTGGGCGCGGTCGCCGTAATTCACCGTTGCTGCTGGATAGACAGCCTCCTCCTGCTGAGGCTGCTGATCTGCAGGAACAACTTTCATCGGTCCGTGATGCATGACCCCCATTAAGGCAGGCATTCGTCTTTCACTTCCTTCTGCTGAAAAGGGGGTAAATCTATTGAGTTTCGGTAGGAATAATGTGTCAAAGGTAAATAAAAAATGTTTTCCTGCGAATAAATTTTACTTTCCTAGCATTAATTTAGAAAGTTTTGGGTATTTCCGCATTTAAATTATTTATGCTTTATAGACACTAAATATGTTTCTAAATCATGTACATTGAATTTTGTTTAACCTAAAATATTGAAAAAAAGTGTTCTAAATGCTCAGTGAAAATTTTAATTTGACAGCTTTAATCAAGAAACCTATATGAAGTTAAATAAACTCAATCTATCTATTAAAACATTAAAAATATATTAAAGTTTGCATAGATATAATAAGATTTATAATAACAATGATATAATAACAAAAATTCTACCTGTAGAAATAATAAATGAACAAATCCACTTTTCTGTATTAAAATTACTTTATATACAAACAAGCTAAGTAGACCTCACTTCTAACTTAGTTTTATCAATTTTTGTTTATGAAAGGTTGATGGTACGAGGGCTACCTTTTACGTCTTTACAAAAACTATGAAAGAAAAAAAAATATGTTTGGAATAAATCGATTGTTTCGCAAAATATTCGCCTTTAAGATTTATATACTTTTGCATGCATTCGAACCAATTCTCGAAACATTTTTTCACTCTGAAATTGGTAGCTTAAAAACATGTTTTGGAAGGATTCAATAGCTTCTTCAGGTGAAGAAAATCGCCGTCCACGTATTTTTTTTGACATTTGGGAACAAAAAGAAGTCGTTAGGCGATAAATCAAGTAAATAAGATATAATCAATTGTTTGACGTGCTGTGTCAGAGCTGGCATTGTCATGGTGAAGAATGATGCGATGTTTTCGGTTATTTTTCCTTTCCTTTAACTTCTGAGAAACCAATTTTTGTATACCATTCTGTATTAATTGTTCTTCGATCCTTTGAAGCAATAGTTGTTGCTTAGTTCCGAGCTCATACGAATATATTCAAGTTTCGTCTCCTATTACGATGTTGTATACGCACTTTGCATGTCCTGGGTCGGATTTTTTTTAACATTTCCTTGCACCAATTGACAGGAGCCTGTTTTTGAGTTCTGGTTAAATTATGCGGAATCCATCGGAAACAAATCTTTTTCACAGTTAAATGTTCATGCAAAATCGAATGTACGGCAGTTCTTGATATGCCTAAGGATGCCTCTATCTCATGATAAGTCACATGTCGATCCTCTTCAATCATGTTGCGCACAGCTTCGAGGTTTTTTAGAACAATAACCGATTTTGTTCTACCTTCACTAAATTCATCGCTGACGGAAGCATGACCATTGCAAAATCTGCAAGCCAATTATAAACAGTCTTTTCTGATGGTAATTCATTACCAAAAGTTGAACGAAGCGATACGAGGCATTGTTGCTGAGTTAAGCCTTTACTAAAATCACCAAAAATCAACGAAAACCTTTCATTAGTTCACAAAACTATTTTTTTAAAACGCCTACTGTCAACAAACTACTCTACCAATTTCTGAGCTGCCACTCTTTTAACAATAGCAAATGTCAAATTTTATAATAATTGTAAAGTCATATCTCAATAGTGCCCTCTAGTGGTCGTTTCTAAAAGCTTAACAGGCGCCATAGTATGTGCTGTTGAAAATCGGACACAATAATTATGTAGCATTATTTGTTTTTTTTTATTCACTACTGACATTTTTATGGTAAATCACGAACTATAAGGACAACTTCTATTGATTCATGTAATATAGGTTCTATAGAAGCCTTTTGCTACCTTCTGCTGAAAAGTCGGTGCACCCACGGAGTTGTCCTAAGAATGGTACATCACTGCAATTGTCTCGTAACTTGCTTTAAATTTATTTACATTTAATTAAAAACAAGCAGCCAAGTGTTAAATTCGTGTACTTATTACATGAGTCCGTAATTATAGAAAAAATGAACTCTTGAATTAGGCACCATCGTTTTGGTAGTAAAGTTCAGTATCAGTTGTGTAAAAAATAAAATTTAATATATTTTTTCAATTATTTCGCGAAATTATGGAATAATACATACAATTTTTATGATCTCTTAACTAAAAAGACCAAATAATGCCACATACAGCAGGTTGCTAAAGAAAAAGAAGTTTATGACAAGTTTGGCTAAAATGAATTAAATAAAACTATTCAAAATATATTTTATTATGATCATATTTTATTCAAACATTTTATAATATACTAAGTAATGATTTTCAAATCTGTTTTCTTTGTTGTTTGATTGTTTGTTCCTTTTTTCTAATATACATCGATTGAATGATATTTTAATTTAATGCCTCAAGAAACTAGCCATTTGTGGAGCAGAATAAGCCTATTCCAAAATAATCTTATTCAATTTTCGCTTTCAAATAAGTGCTAAGGCTATGTCCATAGAACTGTTTTTAAACAATACGGTTTTTATAATTTATAATATTACGACACACATTTTATAATATTCAGAATCGATTCAGGAATGATCTCATGTTATTGAAAACTTTGGTTTATTATTCTAAATTCTAACCAGTTATATATTGAGAATAAATGTGTCTTCCAGTGTTTTATTTAAATTTGGTTATGAATGATTTGGTTAAAGGCTTATAAGAATCGATATCTACTTTATGCTTTCAGCTACTAAGAACTATAAGAAATTAACATTAAAATTAATGTTTCTTTTAAAATATAAAATAAATAAAGAAAAATTGTAAGTGTAATAAATAACGGTTGCGTTCCAATATCCACTATTTATAAATCTAGTCCTTTTAGAATTTCTAAAAAAAACAATGGAACCATTTTACTTCCAGAGCTTTTGTTAGACGAGCAATCAACGTTTTTGTGATACACTGAATCAAACTGCAGAGGTATAAAACAAGAATTCATAACTGTCTATTAGCCAACAAGAGAAATATTCGGATTCCACGTATGCTGTAGACTATAATCCGTAAGTTATTAGGATGTTTATAAATTTTAATTGATTTTCTGGTCTCTCGATCATAAAAATTACAGTCCAAAACTTTGGTTGCTTTTATATTGTAGATTATTTATGTCAGCAATAGCTAGTTGAACGAATTGTTTATTTTGAAAACAAGTGTTGTGTTTAATAATTCTAATATAAACTTCTTGATTTGATATAAAAGCCATTTAATAATATAAGAGTGATGTCTGAAAGAAATCATAGAAGAACACATAGTAAAAAAAATTAACCACTTTATGTTTCGGTGTGTTTTCTATCTAAATTCTGTAATTTTTTATATATTCAAATTTTTGGGGAAGTCGGATTGCTAACTTGTTGCGTCCATCAAATGTCCATAAAAATTTGATACATATTGGTACATATTAAAATTTAATTTTGTCAGTCAATATTATTATGCCAAGATAATCATTTCATCACAAATTAACTTTAGATCAGCTTAAATTCAAAAAAGTATGGAAAAATATTTCAAGAAAATGCAATTCCATTGTATATTTAAGAAAAAAAATGTAATATAAAAAGTTCCTTGTGTAGCTAGAAGCCGTGGAAAATCAAAATTTATCATTAATTTCAAGTAAATATTTATTGTATTTTATGTAAGAATTTGTTAGAAAAGTAACCTGATTTTCCTACGGAATACTCTTTCATGTCTGACATTATCTCTTCTATATCCATGTTTCTGTGGCCCCATCAATTTTCCTTCAAATTACTAAACAGTCACTAGATACTAAATTTGGATCGTAGGGTGGATTATTAATTTATTCAGATCCAGGTTCGCAAGCAGAACGGTTCGCAACTTTGGCTGTATGGGCACGGACATTATCGTGGATAAACAAAACACCACTTCAAGCTTTTCCACGCCGTTTCCCTTTTGCCAATTAATTTAACCTAAGAATTGCCATTCAATGTAGTTCTTTATAATGTAGTCAATAGGAATAATTTGTCTTGTGTCTCAGAAAATTGTGACCATAAGCTTCGCTGATATTCGCTGAACCTTGAATTTGCTCTGTGGCATATTTTCCCTACTTCATGAATTTTTGTATTAATCCAGGATCCTACTAGTAAATCTCAGTTTCATCATATGTTATAATATGACCATAAAATGCATTCAGATTATTCCCACATAAGATAAAACGTGCTGCAACTTTCCACACTGCATTGCATGTCAGCAAATAATTATGAAAAATTACTAAAATAAGTTTAGATTCACATCATTTTATATCTGCCTGGAAACAATTCTACATCTTCATTTACTTATTATTTTATTATTATAATTCTCACCATTGTGTGATATGAATCAGAATATTTATCGTCTTAAGTTATTTAGTACCAAGATATGATTGAGTACATCCTTATTTACTAGCCTCTAAGTCTTCTTGAATTTCCTCAACAACTTTAACTTTCTTTATTTTTATTTTTTTACTTCATGATATTGCAATTTACATATAATTCTACTTTCACGTGATATCATGTTGCTTTACGGGCAGCTACTTAATCCGACCTGCACTCCCTACATGTGTTTTAGAGTTGTGTGAGCAACATTCCTTAACACGTAAACTTTCTAGGTAAACGGGAAACATCCTAGACGTCTTAGATATTTTGAATTGCATAAAATCTTCTTCAGGGCTCTGTTGATTTAAATAAAAGAGCATCATTCTGTGAATAATATAGAAAACAGTAAAAATTGATTTGCATTGCATATAGTACTTGGCTATTTTTATTTATTATTTTTATTATTTTTTACCTTAACTGTTAAAGTAAAATATAAAATTTACCACAAGAAATAAAAAACGGTTCAAATAAAAATTAATTGCTTCCTAAACATATTAATAAAATTAACAACTGAACTCATAAAATAAACACAACATATATCGAATTAAAACAAAACCACCGATAGAAGACACTAATAAAAAGCAATTGTTAGAGCGGTCAGATATAGTATATAGTATTTCGAACATTGAAAAAAGCCATATTATTGTATATTGTATATATATATATATATATATTATACATATATATATATATATATATATATATATATATATATATATATATATATATATATATATATATATATATATATATATATATATATATATATATATATATATATATATATATATATATATATATATATATATATATATGGTATGCATATATATATATATATATATATACATTAAAATTCCGGGTTTCAATCCGTTCATCTAACAATGAAATTGCACGACGTTTCGCCAAAATCTCATTGGGCATTTTCAAGTGCTCTTGCTGTTGCTGCTACTCGATACTGTGACCTTACTGCCGCTGCTGTTCGAAGCTAACTAGTCAGTTCAGGTTTTTAATGTAATACATTCCATCATCCGTGAAAACCTCTATTGTAACATATATATGTATTTACATATATATGTATATATATATATATATATATATATATATATATATATATATATATATGTATATATATATATATATATATATATATATATATATATATATATATATATATATATATATATATATATATATATATATATACATAGAGGATGTCACAAAAACCAACGTAATCTCCTCGATGGGGGAAGGGCCAGTTCATAACTCACCAGAACATGTAAATATGAAAAATCGTTAGATTTCAAGATATTGACACTTATGGTAAACCTATAGGGAAAAAACATTTTAATCAGCTAACTTTGACTGTTCATACTCTAGAAAAGAGTGTTAAGCTAACCTAATAAAAAAAACGATTTTTCACCAAGGTCATATTTACATATTTTGGTCAGTTATAGGCTGGCCTATCAGCTCTCAAAAGTATACGTTAGATTTTGGACACCCGGTATATACATAAATATATATATATATATATATATATATATATATATATATACATATGTATATATATATATATATATATATATATATATATATATATATATATATATATATATATATATATATATATATATACATATGTATATATATATATATATATATATATATATATATATATATATATATATATGTATATATATATATATATATATATATATATATATATATATATATATATATATATAATATTTAACGACCCCTACCCTTTTTACCCCCTTGGGTAAAAATATTAAATAAATAACCTAATTGTTGAATTTCTTCTCTCCAGAAACATCGAAAGAACATAAAATGCTATATATACGAAACAATTCCTCTAATTGATGTCTTACTATAAATATTTCTGAAAAATATTTCTTTATTACTTCAACCAAAACTAAGAAAAAATTACCATTACTTGAGTAATATCTCTGAAAAAGTGTAAGCTTCAGTCCCCCATTAGTTATTATATTTGTACTAAGTTTGAAATTGATATCTCATTTTATTCGGAAGTTATCCTGCAAACAGCCTAACAAACCGAGGGACCGATGGCCCGACACACAGTGGGGAAAAAACGAAAAATCGTGTTTCAAAATTGTCTAGAGCCTTCAATTTTGGTTCGATTTGGACGATTTTTTTTTTTAAATTAAAGCTTATTAAATTCCGAACAAAGTTGTCGGAGCCGATTTTTCAATTAAACTTTTGTTTCAAAATGGCGGACGTTGGTTTCTGATTATATAGCGACTGAGACACAGAAAACGCTTACAGTTTCAAACCAAGTTGTGCCACTGTTTAGCAATAGCAGCCACTTTTTTGCTACAACAGCAAACAATGTGGCTAGTGCAGCAAAATATTTAGCTGTCCCTATTTTAACAAAACGTTTTAGCTGTTGTAGCCATTTTCTAACTGTGTGAGCTGTCCTTTTCTGCGTGTTTTTTGTATTTTGCTAGAAAATTGTCTACGATACTTAAAATTTACAGCAGCAATATTCTAGCAATAACTGCATGAAAATTTAAATCCCGCAACTAAACTTGAATGACTTGAATGATCTGACTGCCACAGTCTAAATGCCACAGAGAAACTTTCTTGCTCGATTCAATTTTGGCATCCGCCATACTTGATTTGTCATTTTAAGTCAATTGTTGAAACATACTTATAATTAACAACTTTAAAGAAATTATTTATGCAAATGTTATGGATATAAAATAATAATGGTACGTTTATTCATATTTATAATACTTTTATTGTTCATGGCAGCCATTTTGGGTTCATTATTATTAATCTTGTAACTGTGATATTAGATATATTATCTGCGACATAAAAAAAACATACATACACGCATTTTAGCACAACTTGGTTTGAAACTGTAAGCGTTTTCTGTGTCTCAGTCGCTATATAATCAGAAACCGCCATTTTGAAGACGTCCGCCATTTTGAAACAAAAGTTTAATTGCAAAATTGGCTCCTATAACTTTGTTCGGAATTTAATAAGCTTCAATTTAAAAAAAAATCGTCCAAATCGAACCAAAATTGAAGGCTCTAGACAATTTTGAAACACGATTTTTCGTTTTTCCCCACTGTGCGACAGTCCGATAGATCGACAGACCTATAGACTGATAAACCCACAGACTGTGAGACTACAGACCGACAGACAAGCAGACAGACCTGCGGAAATAAGTGATTATGGTTTTTTGTGTTCTAGGAACGTAAAGAAAACAAAAATCTCGGTTTGTGATTTTTTCACGAATTCAATACTGTCCTGTCAACATGGAAAGTAAAAAGTTATAAGAATTAAAGTATATCCATAAGAATTGGAAATTGCAAAGAAATTTTCAGTAGGATGACAAATAACTATATCATTTCGGTAACAGTATAACAGATAAATATAAATTCACCCTTTCACGTAAATTCGAATTACATTAACTTCCTACCCGAAGCAATCAGCAAAACTTGATCCAACTTTCTCAAGAAAAGGAATAAATCATCAGAGTATGATGAAAATGTTGAGCGTCCGGAGTTAATATTAACATTTATTCAAATGTCAGGAATTAAGATATTAACGATGCGACGCGAGGCAACACCGCGAAGATTAGGCGGCAAACGCGCAACGCCGTGAAACTTTGGGGTATTAGATAAGCTTTGGCTTGTCTTCTTGGAAGAAGGTGCAACATCTCTAAATACTTTAATCGTTTTGGAATTAATTGGTGGTACATGATGTCTGGTTTGTGCTTGTCTGAAATTGTAGTATTATTTTAAAGAAAGATCAAACTCCAAATTTAAAGGGTTATAACAAACCACAGTCTTTATGTTACGAGGGCCGCCTTTTAAGTTTTTACAAACGACCACTAGATGGCGCTATTGAGATGTGATATTAGCATTGTTGTAAAATTTGATATTTGTTATTGACAATTTCAAGTGAAGGTTTTCACTGGATGATTTTTTATGATTTTAGTAAAGACTCAACAACAATGCTTTGAATTGCTTCGTTCAACTTTTGGTAATGAATCACCATCAGAAAAGACTGTATACGATTTGTTTGCAAAATTTCGTCATGGTTGTGCTTCCGTCAGCGATGAATTTCATGAAGATCGACCAAAATCGGTTGTTGTTCCAAAAAACATTGACGCTGTGATCAGCATGTGAATTACCGTGAGACAGAGGTACCCTTAGGCATATCGAAGACTGTAGTACATTCGATTTTGCATGAATATTTAACTGTGAAAAAGATGGATTCCGCATAATTTGACCGAAACTCAAAAAACAGGCTGGTGTCAATTGGTGTAAGGAAATGCTCAAAAAATTCCACATGCAAAATTCGTATACAACAACGTAACAGAAGACGAAACTTGGATATATTCGTACAACTATTTGGGTGTTCCAAGATGAACCAACAAATGTGTTTCGTTCCAGTTTAGACTGGATATGTTGCAACCATTGCTTTAGAGGATCGAAGCACAATAAATGCCGAATGGTATACAACAATTTGTTTGCCAGAAGTTATCGATGAAATCAGGAGAAAAAAACCGAAAACGTCGCATTATTCTTCGTTAAAGAATTGATTATTTGATCGAGAAAATCATCAAATTAATATCTCATTGCCCGTATTCACCTGATTTATTGCCTAACAACCTCTTTTTGTTCCCGAATGTAAAAAAAAATAATGGCATGGACAGCGATTTTCATCACCTCAAGAAGCTGCTGAATTCTTCCAAAAGCATGTTTTTGAGGTATCAACTTTAGAATGGAAAAAATATTTTGAGAATTAGTTAAAACGCATGCAAAAGTTTGTAATTCTTAATGGCGAATATCTTGAGAAACAATGAAACGATTTATATGATTTTTTTTCCGTTATTGTTTTTGTAAAAATTTAAAAGGTAGCCCTCGTATGTAATATTTTTGAGGGAATATATACATCCAGTTTACATAAAATAAGCAAGAAAATTACGAAATTCCAACAAAAGCCAGGAGACGTTATGTAGCTTTTAATCCACACTGCTAGAAACTTGTTAAAACTTTTTGTTTTTGGTTCCAAAAGATATTTCTTGATATCAATACAACTTATTTACCATCGAATTTTTGATTTTTCTCTATCACTACAACTTAACAACTGTATTATTATTCAATAGTAAAATGTCATTGAACACAAAAAAGGGATATAATGAAATACATTTGTAGCGTAGTTCGTCGTTTCGGGCACAGAGCACCGGATATCTGTCGGTCGGTAGACTTTCAGACAGTTATCCAACGGTCAATCTAGGGCGCACCGGAGGGTAGAGTAACATTTATAGTGCAGAAACGGTTATTCAATAATATGATATTTTAGATCTGTCTTGAAATGAAGATGAGGGGTATGAAATAAGGAGGTATGCGTGTATGCGCGAAATTGTGGCAAGAGATCGAGCGGAACTGAGAATATGGATGTTGAGGCGTCGTCCTGCTGTCAAGTACTCACTTACTGTCATGAGGTACCAAACTTCCAACAATTCTTGTTATTGTTTCCAGATATATTCTCTCATTTAAATTTTTATAAAAAAAATATTGATCTTACTCCCTTATTCAATATATCGCATCTTGTAGTACTCGAGGATCACTTCACAAAAGTGATTTTTGTGAAGTGATCTTCTTTTATTAAAAACGTTGGCTGTTGAGAAATTTATTAAATAGTTGTTTATCTTGTGACGTACGTTGCGTTATTTCCTGATGCTTGAGCCTAAATGTTATCGTTTGTTCTCCAGGGTTAAATGCTACACTGGTTTAAATTTATATCGGTGTTAACCATGTTTCTGTATCTGTATAGTATTTTAAATCTTGTGATATGTTTTACCCAGATCAACAGCATCTGTTATAGAACCTTTTGAATTTTCTAAAGGCAAAAGACAGCAAATGGTTTAGTTCTTTAAACTTTTAAAATGCAAGAAAAATTCGATTTTTTCATTTTTCTAATTTTCTCTTTTTTTTTTCTGTCTTCTCTATCTTCCTTAGGAACATGTATGTTTTAAATAAGTGCAAAATATTACTAGAAAACAAATGACTATTGCTTCCAGTTTAGCCGGAAACAAAATCAACTTTATTATATCTTATGGCACACTTATATATTATGTCATTTTTAATTTTTGAGCAAAAAATTAATTCCCAATCATGTATCATGTTTCACTTCTGTGCGACAGCGGCGGTTAAAAATGCATCAATATTGTATATTTGAAAAAAAAAACGTGTAGATATAAACAAAACAATACCACAGTAAATATAAAACACAGTAGCTACGCTCAAGAAAATTGTATGTCCTGTTTTTTATCACGCATGTGTCCCCTATCACACCAACAACATGGCTACCAGCGCGGTTGCGGGTTGTATTTATATCTGGCTTGCAAGGAGAATCTTTTTATAACGTGCTTCGAAATTCATTATTAATAATTTCTCAATAAGTAAATGACTCGTTTGTCGTTATAATTGAAAATATTTATAAAAAAGATGTCAAAAGGAAGTTTTTGTTGTGCAGTTAGTGCTTGTAAAAATATACGTCGTATCTCCAAAGGAGTTAGTTTTTTTAGATTTCCCAAAGATCCTAAAACGTAATTTATTCATAATTTTTTATTTCCATTTTGCAATATATTATATAAAGATTATAATAATTGTATTTTCATATTAGAGATATATTTTATTTGTAAAAGAGTTGATGTTTTATTATTGTTAAGTATTGGTTTAGGTTATTTCACTTGTACTTTTTTTTTCTGAATTCAGGGCAGAATTATGATTTTCCGCATGTGACCGACCACGTCTCAATATGGATATTGAAAAACTATATAACATATATAGAGTATGTAGAACTTGAAAAAAAAATGTTTCTATTTTCTCTTTTTTCCCTTTCTTCTAATCAGCAAAATTCATTTTTATTCTACAGAATTGAATTTTTCTTGAAAGAAGGAATTTGAATATTTCAAAATCTTGCGGGCATCATACCAGGAATATGACGACAGGTCAGCTGATCATTACAAACTCGAATCCCTTGAGATCAAAGTTCCCGAGTCGGACAATCGCTATTGTGTTTTATGTCTGTTGTGACAATATCAAAATTTGTGCATATATTACAAGGATTAATGACTGGTGTCACCAAATTTTTACTACGGGTTTAATCAAAAGAGTATTACCAATCAATTTTTGAACAATCGATTTTTGAATTTTATTATGCATGGGGATTAATGGTTAACTTACAAATGATATAATATACAGGGTGTACCGCAATAAATATCGAAGTTTATTTGATTTACGGATAAACCAAAGTCACTTGCTTTTACGGTGAAATGTCCATATTTAAATCGTGTAGGTACTCAAAATTTGAACATAATATTATACATATATATATATATATATATATATATATATATATATATATATATATATATATACATATATATATATATATATATATATATATATATATATATATATATATATATATATTATTACGGATAAACCGAAAGTCACTTGTTTTTTAAGGTGAAATTCTGTCCTTATTTAAATCTTATAAGACCTCAAAATTCGAACATATTTATAGACATATATATATATATATATATATATATATATATATATATATATATATATATATATATATATATATATATATATATATATATATATATATATATATATATAAATACTTCTCAACGCAAGTTTGTCCACTCCTGGACGTAGGTTCCCTTCTAATCTCTTCCACGATTCCCTGTCTTTTGCCATCTTTAACCACTGTTTGCCCTCTACTACTCTAATATCATCGACATATCGTTTCTGTGGACGACCCACGCCCCTTCCTGTTTCTCTGGTTCTCTATACTGTAATCCTATATACCCATCTGTCTCCGGATGATCTAGCCACATGGCCCGCTACTTCATCCTTTCTACCTCCAGAGCTATGTCATTAACTTTGGTTCGTCTCCTTATCTGCTTATTATGAATTCTGTCTCTAAAGGAGATACCAAGCATGCTTTTCTCAATAGCTCTCTATGAAGTGATGAGCTTTTTAGCAAATGCTTTAGTGAGGCATATCATTTCCAGTCCATATTTGCTGACAAGTAGGACACAGGTATTGTAAACTTTAGTTCTTAGGCTTTTGGGTATAATAGTACCTTTTATGATATGTCCTAGTTTCTCAAAAGCTGGTAATTTCTGCATGTTGATTTACCTTTCCGATCTTAATAGGGTGGCCTAAGTAGATATACTCATCAACGCGTTCTATGGACTTATTTTCTATCTGTATTTTGGTGTCTTCAGGGCTCATTAATTTAGTTTTTTTTTTAAATTCATTTTAAAACCTCCCTTGCAGAGACCACATTCAGCTGATTTAACATTTCCTGTAGCTCATTGGTGTTATTAGCTATCACGACTATATCGTTTGCAAACCTAAGGTAATAGTCTAGTGCTGTCGATGTTGATGCCGTTATCATTTCATTTATCTCCTTAACGACGTCTTCAAGGGCCAGCGTAAATAATTTAGATGAGATAATATCTCCTTGTCGTACACCTCTTTTTAATAGTATGTTGTTAGTGACAGGTGTTTCGTCAGTTTTAGTATCTATAGATGCTTCTTTATAGATATTCTCTATTATTTTTATATAGTTGCAATCTATTATTGCATTCGCCAGAGATTTTAGAACTGACCAGATTTCCACACTATCAAATGCCTTATGAAAATCAATGAAGGCCAAATGTATTGGTACCTTATATTCTGGACATTTCTCTATTACAGTATATATTGTATAAAGTTGGTCGATTGTGCTAAATTCTGTTCTAAAGCCCACCTGTTCCACATGTTAATGGAAATCTAATTTTGTTGTTAGGCGACTTGTTAAGATTTTCGAGAAGAGCTTATATAAATGCGACAGAAAAGATATGGGCAGATAATTTTCGATGTCAGTATTATTGTCTTTCTTAAAGAGGAAGTACAACCTCTGAATTACACCATTTGGTTGAAAATTTTACCTCATAGAGACTGTGATTTAGTAGGAATATTTATGCATCTTTCAGTGAATTACGGCCCAATTTCAGCATTTCTACAGTCATTTGATCTTCTCCAGGGCACCTATTGTTTTTGATATGCTTTAGTGCAGCTTATATTTCCTCCTCTGTAAATATCTCGAATTTCTTCAGATCCTACGTTCATAAAGTTTATATTTTCTCGTCGTCTATCTGACTAGGATGCATATAATCTTGTGTAGAAGACTTCAACAGCTCCAATTACTTACACAATTCTTATTACTTTTATATTGTTTTCATCACCACAGTTTTGTAATTCATATCTATATATATATATATATATATATATATATATATATATATATATATATATATATATATATATATATATATATATATATATATATATGTATATATATATATATATATATATATATATATATATATATATATATATATATATATATATATATATATATATATATATATATATATATATTTATATATATATATATATATATATATATATATATATATATATATATATATATATATATATATATATATATAAAATATCTGATAAATTAACAAAGGTTTTCGCATTTTGGCTATAGACAAACATATAAATATGGGATATAACTTTAAACTGAACAAAACTAACAACGTTTAATCTTGAGTTAATCTTGCGAAAATGAGAATAAACGGCGTCATTTTCAGGCATATGAAGGAACGTTCATCGAGAAAAGCGAAGGAAAACTTTGAGGCATTAACATTATAATACAGTTTGCACGTGGCAAAGCATTCAAACGAGAAGCGCTTATATCTTGAAAATGAGATCTTTGATCTTTGAATTAAGATTATGGAATTTGCTTACGCTTTTGTGTGGGTGTGGCATATAATACTAATTTAATTTAGATTTATACACATAGACATATATATATATATATATATATATATATATATATATATATATATATATATATATATATATATATATATGCAGATATATATATATATATATATATATATATATATATATGGGACGATCCGCGTCAACCGGATCAGAGCTACGACCAAAATTAGAAGCAATCAAAAAACTTGACCAAGGGCTCATTTTAAAGCTTAGAGCGTCTACTTTCAAATGCGGAGTGCGCCTTTGAAAAATCCAATATGGCGGCCGGTAGCCGGAGAAAAATCATGTGTCCAGCAAAAAAAGCTTGTAAAAAATAATAATTCGCAACTGTTTGGATCGTTTTTTGGCTCAAATTGTAGCTGATGGACGCCCCAAAAAATTGGGGTGGTAAGTTGACAAAATCCAACATGGCGGATCCAATGTGGCGGTCAAAAATCCAATATGGTGGCCGAATTTTCGTAAATGAACCGATTTGCACGAAATTTGGTAAACGGGGGTTTTTAGGGTCGCTGATCACGAATCCGAGGTTTGATTTGCCAAATTCAAGATGGCGGATCCAAGATGGCGGATGAAATTTTCGAAAATCTATCGATTTGTACTAAATTTGTTATACGGGGGTTTTTGGGGTCGCCGATTACAAATTAGAAGTTCGATTTTCAAAATCCAAGATGACGGACCCAATATAGTAGATTGCCTTATTCAGTTTCCACCATATTGGGTTCACCTTCTTGAATTTAAGAATTCTAGAAATTCGATTCGTTATCAGGGACCCCAAAAACCCCCGTATAACAAATTTGGTACAAATCGATAGATTTTCGAAAATTTCATCCGCTATCTTGGATTCGCCATCTTGAATTTGGCAAATCAGACCTTGAATTCGTGATCAGCGACCCTAAAAACCCCCGTTTACCAAATTTAGTGCAAATCGGCGAAAATTCGGCCACCATATTGGATTTTTGACCGCCATATTGGATCCGCCATGTTGGATTTTGTCAACTTACCACCCCAATTCCTTGGGGCGTCCGTCAGCTACAATTTGAGCCAAAAAACGACCCAAACAGTTGCGAATTGTTATTTTTACAAGCTTTTTTTGCTGAACACTTGATTTTTCTCCGGCTACCGGCCGCCATATTGGAGCCGCCATATTGGATTTTTCAAAGGTGCACTCGGCATTTGAAAGTAGACGCTCTAAGCTTTAAAATGAGCCCTTGGTCAAGTTTTTTGGTTACTTCTAATTTTGGTCTTAGCTCTGATCCAGTTGACGCGGATCGTCCCATATATATATATATATATATATATATAATATATATATATATATATATATATATATATATATATATATATATATATATATATATATATCTTGTTTCTTCTTCTTCTTCGTCTTCTTACAATGCTTTACGAATGTTGGCGCTCACCTTGTTGACAGCAGCGTAAATTTCTTACAAAGATTCTGGCCACAAAGCAAATTAGGGTGGTTTCTGATGTAACATATCGTAAAAATTACTTTTATATTTCCACGGATATATCTTTAAATTTTCCAACGGATAACAGTTAACAAGGTATTTTGATGTTTTATTAATTTTATAGTGGAATATTGCAAATATATATATATATATATATATATATATATATATATATATATATATATATATATATATATTATATATACATATATATATATATATATATATATATATATATATATATATATATATATATATATATATCTATATACATATATATATTTTGGTAAAAGTTCAAATATTTTCCTGTGTATTAATTTTAACTAATCGAGAGGTACCTATGGGTAAACATGATATTACATACATGATCTCGCTTAAATAATTTCAAATTTATTTGTCTTATTGCGTAAATAGAATAGCCAAAACAAGCTAACCGTAAAAATGTTTAGAAAACCAATAGTTCTGTAATTATCGTGAGGGGAAACTGACGTGGTGTGGATCACTCATACAGCCTAAAGCTTTGATTATTCCACTGATTGAAAAATGGGTGCAAAAGTTTAAAGAAAGTGGTTCGATTCGATAGAGTAAATTTTGAACAGGGCGACTAGAAATATAAAGAAGCGAGAATCCCGACCTTTCAATACGCAAAGGGTGAAGTATCTTATTAATTACTTACCATTATCGTAAGTTCTTTAGTTAGAAAATACGTCTTCTTTCTGGTGCTCGTTTACCTTCTATCTTGCCTTTCAATGCCAGATGTAAGATATTATACGTTTCCGGGTGACTCATTGGTGGTCGAAAAAGGAAAGTTTCTTGGTCTTGATATGGAATGATGATATTGGTATTGACGATTTCTCTGTCATTTCCTATTCATACCTCGACATTGGTGACATGCAGCTTATTCTCAATAGTCACCCTTTCGTCCAGTGTTCGAAAGCTTCAAGCTTTTTAATAGTGCTTTCTGTGTCCAGGTCTGAACCCATAGAGAAGAATAGAAAATATGTAACAGCAGACCATTCACATTCTCATCTTTAAGTTGAGATCGCGTCCACATAAAACTTTTTTCTTGCGTATAAAGGCACACCTTGCAACCTCAATCTCCTTTGAATGGTCCCAGTCTTCGATAGGTAATTGTCGTACATATTTTATTTTCTCTGTTCTCTCTACTTTGCTTTCACCAACTGTTCACAGGAATCCATCACAGATGGAGGACCCTCTGAAGATATTTAATATCATTTGACATCAAAGCCGTATCATCCGCGTATCTAATATTGTTTGTTGTAATTTTATTTCTTTTAATTCCTTCGGCACAATCGAACAAAGCTTCCTTAAATATTGCCTCGGAGTACAAGTTGATCAGTAACGGTAAAAGGATGCATACTTGTCTTATAGCTCTTTTAACGACGATGTCTTCAGTTGCTCGATTTTCCACTTTCACATTAGCAGTTTGTCGCAAATACAGATTGGCAATAAAGTATAGATCTTTGTTATCGATGAGTGTTGTTTTCAATATGTCAATTATCCTTTCATGTTGTACCTTATCGAAAGCCTTCCACGAAACATAGGCAGAAGTCGCTGTGAATATATATATATATATATATATATATATATATATATATATATATATATATATATATATGTATGTATGTATGTATGTATATATATATATATATATATATATATATATATATATATATATATATATATATATATATATATGAGTTTACCAAAAAACCAATATATTAGCTTCGAGGGCTGATAGGTCAGCTCATAACTCACCAGAATGTGTAAATATAATTTTAGTGAAAAATCGTTAGATTTCGGGATATTGACATTTTTACGAATTTGCTGAAAATCTACACCTTAGATCAGTTTATCGAGTGCCACAATTAAAAATTTCCATTTTCTAAGATTCTAATTATTGTCACGTAAACCTGAATAACTCTGCTGTTGATCTAAATAACTAAATTAGCAATTTTTTTTAAAAATAACTGGCCAGTTAATAAAACGTTGAAGGAATAAAAATTCGTACTGCTATCGTGATAGGTAAATGAGTTACGAATACAGCTAAAAATGTTTGTTGTTCACTCAAAAAATGAAAGGAACAATTTAAACTTATCCTAATCTCTCGATACACAATCTTTGATCGATTACAATCTTTCAAAATTTTATTGATTTTGTAAATATGAGAAAACAAAATTTGCACATTCAAAGTGTCATAACTCAAGCAACATTCTCATTTCTAATATTGTTATTATTTTTGGTACGTGATCCGCCGTCAAAAGAAACTGTTATGGATACATCTATTCTTATATTCATCTATATTTATTTGTTGTACCTAATCTTACTTATACATATATCAAAAATTTCAGAAATATTGACAATATAATACTCGGATATATTATAAGAAGTGGTTTGTCCTCAGATCTCTCCCTAATTAACTTAAGTAAGAAACAATGATTCCAGAAGGAATAGATAATATAACACGTTTCATTTGTCAAGCGGTTTTAAGTAAGAAAAATAATTTTAAAAACTCCAATTCAAGATTAAATATTTCAAAATGGTTATGAAATAGAGATTTGAAAGAGGGTAAAGAAAGTATCAAGAGCCAAAGGGAGCTAATTAAAATGTTTTCACTCTTAATACTTGCAAAAATGTTTTTTTCCCAACAGGCTTAGCATAATTATGTTGGGAATGTGGAATCTTTGACACAATGACACTACTGAGTATATATCACCACTTCACCAAACACTTTATTTTTGAACTCGACTCGCGTTCCGCTAACCATGTTAGCTTCACCAGGAGCAATGATTGATATCGTTCCTGATGAAGCTAGCATGGTTAGCAAAACGCGCGTCGAGCGCAAAAATAAAGTGTTTGGTGTAGTGGTGATATAAACTGATTAGCAAAATTAGTTTTATTTTAAACTGTGAACAGCAGGGTTATTTTATTCCCCTTGGTCCACCGTATTTCTGATGGTCTATGAGTGCTATCACCACACCATTCAAACGATAAAGTGAACTCAGAAAACTGCAACGCAGTGGGCGTGGTATGTTACCAATGTAACGGTCCGATTCTGCATGCCTCCAAAATTACGAGGTCCAGTTATTAATTATAAAATTATTACAAAATTTATTAGAGTAAAGGATTCATTAAATAACTTCAAAAGCACATAAATAATAAAGTTGTCGATAATTTAAATAATTCTCAATTATTCCGCATATATTATTTAGGTCAAAATAAATTCTAATCAATAATGCGCTAACGAGGTAAAATTACAAAATTACTGCAAAACGACTGCAAAATATATTTATTTATAGGACGACCGGGCGGCTTTTAATCCCATTTAGCATAAATTCGTGATTGACATAATGTCAAATTTGGATTATTAAATATTAAATAACAATTATAATTTTCATTTGGGACATCAATCAGCTTCGGGAATAATTAACTTTGGATCAAACTGCAGGGAAGTTTCATAAAATTAGTGCTGCGTTATTCAATAAAATTCGGTTAGTATTCGTAATTAAAAATGTTATTGCAGTCTGATGGACATGACTATAAATCGATTAAAAACATATAGAATATTATAGATAGTAAATAATGCGGTAGATTCGCGTAGGTTGGAACTAGTGTACGCACTATGGTAAATTTTTTTTATAAATAAGTCCGATACTGGTCAAAATTAAACGATGTTGAATTAGTTGATCCATTAATGGACGAATAGTTATTTATATATTTACGAAGTGGAAAAGTTCAGTGATGACGTATCCTCTAGTTCACCCATGATCAAGTTATGAGTAACAAAGATAAAAATGATCCAGAATACGAGGGCCGCCTTTTAAATTTTTACAAACAACCACTAGATGGCGCTATTAAGATGTAACATTACCATTGCTGTAAAATTTGACATTTGTTATTGTTAAAATAGTGGCTGCTCAGACAGTTTTATGTACAAATGCAAAGTTCACGTGAAGGTTTTCGTTGGGTGATGTTTTACGATTTTAGTAACAGCCTAACTTACCAACAATACCAACTTTTAGTAATGAATCGCCATTAGAAACTAGTATTTACAATTTTTTTTTAAATGCGGTACAGGCCATGAAGGCCTAGGGCTTAGTAAAACTTGTGTCCATTTCCCTCTTCCCTCTTCCATCATCCGGCGTCCAAGTATTGTTAGATCGTATGTCTCCACTCTATTCTGTTCTGCGCCTTCGTCCTCCGGTCTCTGACCCCTATAGCTCTTAAATCCTCCTCAACATGTTGAAACCATCTCCTCCTCCTTCTCGCACCCACAGGCTTCATCGCCAGCACCATTTTCGGCAGTCTTTCTCTTGTCAAACGTTGCACGTGTTCTAACCATCTCATTCTCTGCGCTCTTATAAAAAATGTGATTCTAGATCCGTCATATAAGTCTTCCAGTTCCTGATTTGTCCGTCTAGTCCACCCTTCCGGTGTGTTTCTTCCTCCGTAGATCACTCTTAACATCCTTCTTTCCCACCTCTCTAGCGTCTCTTCCTCTAATTTATTCATTACCCATGTTTCACATCCATAGGTGACAGTAGGTCTTATGACCGATGTATAAATCCTCAGTTTTGTCTTTCTAGAGACGCATTTTGATTTCATTAAAGCATTCAGACTCCCACATTTTTGGTTGGCCTTTGCTATTCGCGACTTCAATTCGCTCCCCTCATGCCCGTTTTCTTCTAGCAGTACACCTAAATATACAAATCTATTCACTCTCTCAACCAGAATGTATCAAGCATTGTTCTACTTAGAAATACCAACGAAACTAATCAGATTAGTTAAAATGACTCTACAAAAAACGACCAATAAAATAGTGTGGAAAGGCCTGGAATCAAAGGATTTTTAGTGGAAAGGGGCTACGACAGGGTGACCCACTGTCTGCGACGTTATTTAACTTAGTTTTGGAGAGGATAATAAGAGAGAGCAGTCTAGAGGCTAACGGTACAATTTTAATAAGGAGCACCAGTGTATAGCATATGCGGATGATTTAACGTTGATAGCAAAGTCTGGTAGAGAACTGGTAAAAAGAACGAAAAGACTAATAAGATAGGCAAGTAAGTATGGATTGGAAATCAACTCCGAAAAAATGAAATATATGATAGCAGGAAGCACAGAAACTAAGAAAGAAAAAGAATTTAACGTAGTGACTTATGATGGAAGTATTTATAATTGGAATTTTGTCATGGCGGTGCTACCGTCAGCCATGAATTTCGTGAAAGTCGACAAATATCGGTTGTTGTTCCAAAAAACATAGATGCTATGCCCAACATGATTGAAGAGGACTTACCGTAAGATAAAAGCATCCAGTATATTAGATTTTGCATGAATATTTAGCTGTGAAAAAGATCTATTCAATATTCAAATATTTCCCATTAAAAATTTAGTTCGGATATTTCTCAGTCAATGCAAGTGGATGGAGAGGATTCTGATAATGGTATATGAAACTAGGCTTTTTAAATAAACAAAATGTTGATTAATTTTGAAGAGACAAAGTAGATGTTCTTGAATGAATAACAGATACGGGATAAAAATTGTTGTGTCGGAAAACTAAATTACAAAATTTTAGGTAAATTATTCACACTATTATTAAATAGACTGCTCCTGCATTTCAAGAATCGCGCTCTCGAAACTTTGATAGGAATATTTTTTTTCAGTATTCTTAGAAAAATACATGCATTACACAGTTTAAAGCACAACTCATGTCGATCATATTTTAAGTGTTCGTCTAGGCTAACGTCTAACAACTTCATTTTGGTATGCAATCTTTCTACTATACTCATTAATGTCCTCACTAATCTGTTCAGGAGACTCAACATTCGACTGCATAATTTTGTAAGACAATTTTAGATGTATTTAGCTTTAATTATTAATTAATTATTTAAAAAATTTTATTAATTATATTATTAAATAATTTATATAATTATATAAAAATAAGTTTAAGACTTATGTCTTAGTTAAACATAATCTTACACTTTTAACTCTACGAAACTTGCTCGAACGTCCTGCTCTCCTGTGACAAGAATCCTTTAAACGCTGAGCGTGCCATCCTTGTAGTGTAATCAAAATATTCCATTTCCTTAGAAAAATACAATAGAAAAAGAAAATCATACTAAATTAAATACGTAAAAAGGAGATACCAACATATAAGTAAAGGCAAAGGGCTCGATGTAACGAAAACAGAATACAGTTTGGTAATGCGAATATTGTTTGTAATTTTTTTTCCAATCAGTAGTGTCGTGTATTAAACTCTCTCTTTCTGTGAACTGATTATTATATACTTGTTGTCCTTTTTCATTTTAATCAGAGTAGTATTGTATTGTAACGAACAAAGTGGTTATAAGATTGTTCCTGTTATTTCAACGTGTTCGGATTTTCTTACTTCCTGCTATTCGTAATGCCATCTAGCGAAAACTCTAAAATTTTGATACCGTAAATCAATAATTATTTTACTTTAATCATAAAAATAAATGAGTTTGGGTTCAATTGTTATTAATAGCCTAAAACTTTATATTATAGGTATTCTTGGTTTTTATTATTTCATATTTTACGGTTAAAGACTAAAACTAGTCTATATAAACTAACAGTGAACAAAGTTCATATTTCACCACTGTCCTCTCAGCCGAGACTAATAAATGAAGAACAAAACTTGTAAGTATTTATTGCAGTACTTATGTAACATAGCAGAAAGATACAAGAAATTGTATCTTTGCCTTGAGAACCTAAAATTTAAAAACATAGCTGTCCTCCGTCGAGGACCACAGACTGACAAAGGCATAGTTACCGTTAGATAACTCGGTTATTAGGGTTCTAACCCACTAATTAGACTTTCACAAGCCAGAGATATATTTTTTGTATCTTACTGCGATTATACGCTAGTAGTGCAATAAGTACTTAGAGTTTTGTTCTCTCGTTTGTCGATCCTAGCTCGGCTGATATTCCTTATTACGGCTAAACGCGTCCTGAGATAGATTGACAGATTAGAGAACAATGATCACCGTTGAAATATAGACTTTGTTAATTTTTAGTAATTTATATATATTTTTTATAATTGTAAAAATTACAAAACTACGAGATGAAAACAATACAATAGTAAAACTAAGAATGATATAAGTGGAGCTGTTGAAGTACACAAGATTATATGCATCCCAGTCCGATAGACGACAAGAACAGATAAATATTATGAACGTAGGATCTGAAGAACTCCCAGATATGAGGAGGAAATACAAGCTGCACTGAAGCAGATGAAAAACAATAAATACCTTGGAGTATATCGAATCAGTATAGAAATGCTGAAATTGGGCGATAAATCTCTGAAAGAAGCTTTAAAAGTCCTACTAAATAAATGTCTCTACGAGGGAAAAATTCCTACAAAATGGTAGAATTCGGAAGTTCTACTTCTCTTCAAGAAAAGCGATAATACTGATATCGAAAATTATCGGCCCATATCCCTCCTGTCGCACTTATATAAGCTTTTCAATAAAATCTTAACAAATCCCTTAACAGCTTAACTAGATTTCTAACAACCTGTGGAACAGGTGGGCTTCAGAAAGGGATTTAGCATGATCGACCACCTCTATACAATCCGTACTGTAATAGAGAAATGTACAGAATATAAGGTACCAATACATTTTGCCTTCATTGATTTTCATAAAGTATTTGATACTGTTGAAATCTGGTCCCTTCTAAAGTCCCTGGCGAATGCAAGAATAGATTCCAGATATATAAAAATAATAGAGAACATCTATAAAGGAGCATCTATACACGAAACAACTGTCACTAATAAAATACCATTTAAAAAAAGAGGAGTGCGACAAGGAGAGATTATCCCACCTAAATTATTTACGCTGGCCTTTGCAGTCGTTTTTAAGGAGTTAAATTGGGATGAAAAAGGCATCAACATCGACGGCACTAGACTGAGTCACCTTAGGTTTGCAGACGACGTAGTCGTGGAAGTTAATAAAACCAATGAGCTACAGAAAATGTTAAACTAGCTGAATGTGATGCAAAGAAGATGCAAAGATACAGATAGGAAATAACTCCATAGAAGGCATCGACGAGTATATCTACTTAGATTACACTATTAACACTGGAAAGAAGAACCAACATGCATAAATTACCAGGCGAATAAGGCTAGTTTTGGCAGTTTTTGGGAAACTAGGACGTATCTTAAAAAATATTACAACACCCATAAACCTAAAAACTAAAGTCTACAATACCTGTGCCCTGCCTGTCAGCACATATGGACTGGAAACGATGTGCCTGACTAAAGCATTGACTAAGAAGCTCGTAACTTTACAAGGAGCTATGGAAAGAAGCATGCTTTGTATTTTCCTTAGAGATAGAATTCATAACAAGCATATGAGGAGATTAACGAAAGTCAGTGACAGCTCCTCAGGCAGCTAGGATGAAGTGGCGACGGGTTAGTCATGTGGTTAGATCATTCCAAGACAGATGGGCCTACGTCGAGGAGTGGACAAACTTAGGTTGACAAAAAGATCTATATTTTTATTACCCAGTTAGAATCCTAACGATCGACCTACCTAGTGGCAATTTTTCTAACTGTCCGTGGCCTTAAACAGTACCCAATGGGGGGCAAATATGCTTTTAAATTAAGCTTTCAGAAGCAAGATAAAAATTTGTTTTTTTACTGCGACTTCAACTTGATCCAGAAAAAGTATGCTTGTTCTAAAAGTGATCTACAATTACGTTCTCATGATAATTTAACATCAAAAAAAGGCAGATAGATGTTGGGGTGTGTCAACTAATTTAATTCAGTTAGTGTGAATAAATTTAAAACAACTGAAAACTTTGTGATAGAATATGTAACTGACTGTTAAAAGATTCATACTTCATTATATTATTGGTTTAATAACTAGAAATGTACGTCTCTAAATTAAGCAAATGTTAAGCAAAATCATTAAATCCTATTTTCCTTTAAATCATTTTTTTAAGCTTATGTCGAACTTAATGTAATTAAAATCACATATTTACAAGTTACAATGATATTTTTCCAGAAAATCGAAAAAACAATTATATACACTCCAACGAAGGGACATATTTTTATTTGCTACCATATATGTATCGGTTTTTATTTTCTTATTCTACCACCCAACATCTTCGCTCTTACTTTAATTAGTAGATATAAGTTTATGGATTGTAATACTTCATTAAACTGGGTCACTTGGAACTTGGAAAATTAATAGACAAACGAGGATCCAAACCAAGGATCAATTCAGAGAGCAGACCAAGAGGTGAGTTGCTTCAGCCAAGGTTTTCATCGACTTCACGCTATCTGTTCCATCCCTGTGATGCCGGGCTCATAAATCGCATGCTTTTGGCACGTACAAATGACTCTGTACTGGAACTGGAATACATTCAGTCTCTGTCTATCCTTCAGCATTTCCTGCTCATGTCACAAACGTCTTCTTACTTCCGCATCACAACCACCATTTTTAGTTCCCAAGTAGTTGAAGTGATCTACAATAGTAAAACATTTATGTATGACAGATCTTCATTACGACTAACAATCATTACTTTAGTTTTCGCTCTATTATTTGTCAATCCATAGTTTTTGCTAATGATTTCAAGGCACTCCGTAGGTTATGAACTGACGTTGCAAGTATAACAGTATCATCCGTATATCTAAGGTTACTTAACTTTTTTTTTTGATTCTCACACCCCCACTCCAGCCACCTAAAACACACATCATTATATGTTCACTATATATGTTAAAAAGTAAGGGTGACAGAATAGAGCCCTGTCTGATGCCGGCTTCTACGTTAGAGGGATCGGAAAAAGAATTACTCAGTTTAATTCTGCCATTTGTGTTCTTATATAGGGATCCGTTAACCATCCTTCGTCGATGTTTCCGTCTACTGAGGTCAATTACTACCCCAGTGTGCGATTTTTTTTTCTCTTTCCTATCTCATTAGTTTTTAGGAAACATAACAATCCATGATACGCAACCAACAGCCGGAAATTCGTAGACACAGTAACGGTTGGTTTACTGTCTCTTCTCTGAAGGTAGTTGTCGAGACCAGTGGCTTATTTACCATACAAATCCGAAGAATAACTCCTGAGATCTAACCGATGAAAAATTTAATTGAAAGTTAACTGACCAACAGAAAACCGATGCTTACTTCGCCAATACCGAAACATAGTTACATCATTTTGGGATGGATGTTTTTTTTTGTCAATTCTAGTTATTGCTAATGCATAAACTCGTCCTGAACTAAGCCTTTCTAAATCTGAATAAAAAAACTCTTACACTTGATTTATAGTTAGGAAGCGAAGCAGACGATCGTGCGGATCGACAAAAGAATATTTGTCTCAATGAGGGTTTAAATCACCAAAAATGATCCTTGTAATCGTACAGAAAGTCACTCCAGTTTAAGACTGTGTAATCTTAGAAATTATGATTTCTCTGGTTTAAAATAGCTTCGTTGGGAAATTGTTTTTTTAAAGTGTGTTAAATAGTTATTCGTACAGCAACTGGACGGCAGAACAATTGTTAATCCTTTCAGAAGTTTTAGATATGATGGCCTAGCTTCGACTAGAAAAACATAAATTCCATACAAATTATACCCAATAAAATGCAGAACAACATAATTTTGATATAATTATTACATGCCCGTGGGGGGGCGGGATAGAATATCTCCCCCGGTATGTTCTGCCTGTCGTAGGGGGCGACTTAAAGAACAATCTAGATGGTAGATGCCCAGATCCCACCAGCATCGCCCGGTGTGATACCATCGCATCGGCTTAGGCTGCGTGAAGTTGCTTAACGTTTCGTGGCTGTGCCGATGTCCCGGACTGTGGAACCAAATAGCATGATGAGGCACCTGGATACAAAAAATTCCGGAGGTAAAATAGCCCCCCGTTCGGATCTCCGGGTGGGGGCTGGTTCAGGGTCGTCGACATGCAGAGAACAGAATTTCAAAATGGATTTTTTCAACATACGAGGTTTAAATTCGAACATAAATTCAGTGCACCAACACCTGCAATCAAATAACCCTCATGTACTCGCTCTCTGTGAAACTAAGGTCAGTTCATCGACCAGCACAGTAAACTATCTTTATCCTGGGTACGATTTCTATTCCCGATTTAGGCGTAACTTTGGAATCTGTCTTTATGTCAGAAGCGACCTGTCTTGCCAACGAGAAGAGGCTCTGGAGCCCCCAAACTTTGATGTTATGTGGTTAAAAATAGCGACTCAACCAACCACAAGGTTCGTCTGTATCCTCTATCGACCACCAAGTGATACAAACTTTAGAACACGTTTCGCTTCTCTTGCAGACACCATAGGTCATTTACAAATTAACTATCCAAACGCCGAAATTGCCATCCTGGGCGACTTTAATGTCCACAACATCAACTGGCTTAAATATTCAAATACTACCGACGAACAAGGTCGTGAAGCCGAATCATTTTCAATCAGTTGTGGCTTGACTCAGCTCATTGATGAACCAACACGGATTCCTGATCGAGACGGAGAGTTTCGCCAGTCTTCTTGATCTGTTTTAACCACCAATCCGGAGATTACACGGTCAGCGTAAATCCGCCGTTAGGTTCTTCCGACCATAAACTACTTTCGACAGCGAGTATTCTACCAATTAGTGACAGAGAGGCGCCCAAACCGCGCAAGATTTGGCACTACAAATCTGCTAAATGGGAAGATCTCATGGAATTTTTATTTTCGAACTTTCCCTTGGTTGGACGTTTGTTTTCGATCCGACGACCCATCTGACTGCGCCAGGGAGGTTTCCGATGTTATTTTGGCCGGTATGGAGGCTTACATCCCTTTTTCGAAGAAATGCCCTTCCAACGGCAAGCCTCGGTTTGCAAAGAAGCTGTTGCTTCTAAATATCTTGCATACCGACAGTGGCGTGAACATCCTAACACCATAAATCGTAACATCTTTGTTCGTGCCAGGAAGAGATGCAAAGAAATTATCGACGAAACCAAGAAGGTATACAATCAACGGATTAGAAACAAACTTCTCGCTTGTCCCGGCAATTCCAGGTCCTTTTGGTCAGTCGCTAAGGCAGTTAGTCAGAATTTCACCACATCCACCATACCACCACTCACACGGCCAGATAATTCTATTGCAACGACACCTATTGAGAAAGCGAACTTGTTGGCTGAACTCTTTGCTTCACATTCTACTGTCGATTTCCAAGGAAAAACACCACCTACTATTCCCATAGTGCAGTCAAGGATGCCCGATATTGTCTTCAGACAGCGTATCATAAAACGTATTTTGATGACGCTGCCGGAATACCTGCCATAGTTCTCAAGAACTGTGCGAGGGAACTAACACCAGTTTTCTGTAGACTTTTCAACCTATCCTACAGAAAGGGAATATTTCCTTCCTGCTGGAAATGTGCCACAGTTCAGCCGATACCTAAAAAAGGCAAGAAGACCTTGCCAAATAACTACCGACCAATCGCACTACTCTCAATAATATCGAAAGTCATGGAAAAGGCTATCAATCAGAATCTTCTAAAATATCTTGAAGGATTCAACATTATTAGTGATCACCAATATGGCTTTCGTAAAAATAGATCAACAGGAGATCTTCTGACTTATGTAACACATGTTTGGAACAACGCAATTGAACACTTTGGAGAATCTCGAGCGGTGGCTTGACATATGCAAGGCATTTGACCGTGTTTGGCACGATGGGCTGTTGGCTAAGCTACGTTCTTATGGTATGTCTGAAAAGTTCTGTTTGTGGCTCTCATGTTTCCTCAGAGAGCGTTCTTTACGAGTGGCAGTCGACGGATTTCTTTCTAACACCTTCACTATCAACGCCGGTGTGCCCCAAGGTTCCATACTGTCTCCTACTCTCTTCCTCATTTATATTAACGATCTGCTGGAAAAGACCGAGAATCCAATCTACAGCTTTGCAGATGACAGTACACTTATCTCTTCATTCACTTTGAACGCCCGGACATCGACTACTCAGACGAATATCCGCAGACAGCAGGAAGTCATTCAACTTAACAAAGACCTGGAAGAAATTCTATCTTGGGGTGACAGTAACCAAGTGGAATTTAACGCTACAAAAACCCAGGAGGCAGTTTTTTCTAAGAAAGTTAACGTTGCAGAACCCGACATAGTTATGTCGGGGCACTCCATCCCTCTAACATCGTCACTCAATCTGTTAGGCGTTAATTTGGGAGTAAATATGTCCTGGCATGAACATGTTGCAGGCATAGCAAGGAGAGCTTCTCAAAAGTTGGGAATATTGTTTCGAACCAGAAAGCTATACACTCCACAACAACTGTTAATTCTTTACAAAGCTCAAATTCGACCAACTATGGAATACTGCTCCCATGTTTGGAGCTCCGCTCCCAAACATACACTGCATTTGTTGGATTATATCCAGAGAAGAGCTATTCGTCTGATTGGACATCCGGAACTGACCGACGGCCTTGATTCGCTGGAACATCGAAGAACAGTTGGCGACTTGAGCCTATTCTACAAGTACTTTCACGGAAAGTGTTCGAAGGATGTGGCCCGTTTAATTCCTCCCAGAGCGGTGCATATTAGAAGTACACGTCGCGCTAATACTTCACATCCGTATGAGGTTCAGCTTGTTACTCCTCGTACAACGCTTTTCAAGCAGTCTTTTATATGGAGAACATCATACCTTTGGAATAGGTTGCCCAGGACTGTGTTTCCCATCGAGTACAATCTACAGCGATTCAAGAACAACGTGAATCGCTTTCTCCACACACGTGTCGCTCCTGTAGCGCTATAGGGACTTCCCTGTATCACGTGTGCTAGACCCATAAAAAAAAAAAAAAAAAAAGAAAAATTCTGTTCTATTTAGACCACCTTCGGTGGATGACGTGACGGTAAAATAATTGTCCAGTTAAATTAAGCGTTGGCAGGAGTGAAAAAAACTCTCAGGCACTAAGTAAATTAAAACTAATATTAAAACCTCAGTAACTTAAATTGACTATATATTTGAAGAGCCATTAAACTATCAGAAAAATCCGTACCTAGAACAATTCAGTTGCAGCGCTAGAGGGTTTAAAAAGGCTCATGTTGGCCTAATGTAAACAGGTAAGTTTTCCATTCTTCTCCTTCGAGTGTCATATGGTATGTCACCCATAGGCGATCACTTATCAATTTCAATCTTCATCATTTATCACAATATAATTAGAGAAGGATCCCAATGCTTGTTAAAGACACTGGAGTATCTAAAACTACAGTTTTCAAGATATTGCATGACGATTTTGAGATAGAAAAAGTTTCTGTACGAATCCCTGAACTTCTTAAACAATAGCAAAAACGGGAGAGGAAAGAAATTTCTTAAGGACATTGGCCGGAGAACGATAGTGATTTCTCGCAAATTATACAGGTCTTTTAAGTCAGACACGGGTTTTCTTAGTTATTTTTTTATGCTGAATCCAAAAAAAAAAACATAAAAAACACATGCACCGTGATGTTTTTTTAGAAAACACAATTAAACTTGCTGGAAAACTATTAAATTAAAAAAATACATTTTAATAAATAATGTAAAAACTGAATAGTCATTAAAATTATGGAATAAAACTATTATTTCGGACATTTTTAAATATTTTGAATCTATATTTATCATAAAAACTCTAAAATATTAGGATTTAGTTTTCATGTTTAACAAAAAACCGCGCATGCGCCGCCTTTAACTAGGCTACGTAGCAAAATGCTGTTTAAAATGAATATGTGCAACCACCGAATTAAAAAATTGTTTTTAATTTTATTAATTAAACAAAACTATTATTTGATTGCATTTATTTATTTAAAAAAAACATTTTACCTACCACACAACAAACCTGTAAGTGTTAAAAGCGAGTTTTTTTGTTAAAACTGAAAATAAAATCTTATTTTTTGATATCAAGTCGGGATTAGGAATTTCAAAAAACACTGGAAATAATAGTTTTGTTCAATATTAATAAAAATTAAAAACAATTTAATTTAATTTAGCGGCTGCACATATTTATTTTAAACAGCATTTTGATATGTAGCATTGTTAAAGGTTCTATTTTTTTTTAAACATGAACACTAAAACCTGATATTTTTAAGTTTTTGTGATAAATGTAGGTTCAGAATATTTAAATATACCCGAGATAATAGTTTTATTTCCATAATTTTAATGATTATACAATTTTATATTATTTATTACAATATATTCTTTTCAATTTAATAGTTTTCTGGCAACCCTAAGTGTGTTTTCTGGAAAAGCTCACGGTGGATGTCTTCTTTTATAATTTTTTGGATTCAGCATAAAAAATACTTAAGAAAATACGTGTCTCACTTAAAAGACAAGAGATTTTTTTTGTATACCAGTGTTATCAATGGCTACGAGGTTTAGGTATTCTATTGGAATCCTTCTAAGAAGCAAGAATCGATATAATGGGTTCATAAGGGCCCTTCCCTCCAGAAAGGCGAAAAATCAGTCATCTACTGGGGAATTCAGTGCGCTAGTTTTTAGGACTGTGAAGGAATTTTGTTTATTAAATATATGCGAGAAAGGTCAAAATTTATTGCAAAGGTTTCCGGAAAGACAATCTAAAACCTAATTGAAATTATGAAGAACCAAAACTTGGCTATCGCTGTAGTTCCGCCGTGTTACAGTATCCATCTTACAGCCGTGATTTGGCACCCTGCAGCTCCTCTCTGAAGGAAGACCTCAGGGAACGAAATTTTCTTCAAATAATTAGTTAAAACTCGCTATAGCATTGTTTTATAGTGCAAAAAAAAAAAAAACTTTTTTTTGATGAAATTAGTGTAGATGGTAGTTTAAAAACCCTCCTTTATATTAAACAGCAAAGGGTAAAGAAAATTTTCTTATAATCCAACCCAATTTTATTATACTAAAACATAAGTTTTACAATGACCCCGACGTCTTCTATTCAAAACATCTGTTCCTACCTTTTCCAGATAGACTCCATTTTAAAAGTTAATTATTTCCTCATTTCCGCAAATTCGTACATCTCTAAATCCCCGAAAACAAACAGAACTCTATCCCTCAAGGAAAATACAAACGCTAAGCCAGGGAGATAATAACCCGGCAGCAGCGCCAGGCATCATTTACATTTTTTATCTGGTATAGTGTATAATTCAGAAAAGTAACTGGAGTTGGATCCAGGGTACATTATACAGAGGGACATAATTTTCAGTGGTTTACGGCTGTCTAGAAACAATACATGAATCACCAGGCACTCCCCAGCCTAGCGGTAATGGATGTGTACTTTCTGGATTAAAAATGAAGCGTATTGAAATATTTTTACGCTGTTTTTCTCTAGTTTTAAGCAATATTTCTTTCAGTTTTGGTTTTAAAAATTTTAAGCTTAGAGTTATCTGTTAAATAAGAAATATTTTTACAATACTTCTGTTATTTAGAAAATATACGTACATCGTAATCGTAAGTTATTAGATTGAGGTTAAAATTACAACATATAGATATCATGCTGAAAATTACGCCCATTATACATTCGCAAGTAGAAAAAGTAAGCATTTTAAGTTAAATCATGTCACTAAGAATAAAAAAGATTCTAATACATTGTTAAAGGAAACTTGGGATGGATCTGTATTATCGAGTGTACAAAAAATTCGTTTTTTTTTATAGCGTTCTTCGCCTTCTAGTTCCCGGTTTCCATCCTCTTCAATCTTTCCAATCTCCGACAAAATCCTTTGAACAACTCCAAACCATGTCGCTTGTGGTCTCCTTCTTCTCCTCTTTTTGTTTGGTACCCACTTTAGACAATCTTTAGTATTCGGTGTTCCTTCATTCTTTGCACGTGCCCACACCATGTAAGTTGCCGTTGTTGAATTTCCTCAATAATCATCGTTTTTTACTTTCATTACATCCCTTATCCTTATAAAAGAATAATACTAACTCTATCCAATCTTGACACTTCAGCAGATCTTCGCCAGTAATCCATTTCGAGTGCCATTAGTTTCTGTTCCAATCGTTTCGTCAATTGCTAAGTTTCTCAATCGTATAACACGATACTCTTAAATACTACATTTATGAAGTGCTTTCTCTGTGATGTTATGTTCCTCGAACACACAACTCAGTTTAGGTGTCTTACGACCGCCTTTCCTTTACTTATTCTACTCTCCAGTTCTTTTGATTTTCTTGCAGTTAGCTGTTAAACCTCAATTTTTACAATATGTAAAATATAGTTATTTTCTCAATAATTTCCTAGGAAGTACTATCACTCAAATATATATTATTAGTGCCTCGATGTACGGATCCATATTTGTGATATACCAAGTTCTTTAACTAGTATTTATTGCATTCTTATAAGTATCATATCTATATCTATAGATATGATATCTGGAGGGGAAGGAAACTTGGAACTGAAAGGCGTAGAACCGGATATATATATATATATATATATATATATATATATATATATATATATATATATATATATAAATAATACTATTTTTGGTACTGATATTGTTTTAAAAAGTAGGTGTTACAAAGATTTTGCAATGCTCAGTACAAAGACACAGATATGACTATATTTGTAAAGATAACAATACCACGACGTTTGCGGAATAAGTTTTTGCTATTCTTAAAATAGGTACTTCCCTGTCTTGGCTCATTAAGGAACTAACCTCAAAGTTATGTTATGGTTTAATTTTGGAAATATTTTAGTAGTAATTTGCATGAATAATTCAAAGTTATGGACTGTACTTTTGTCCATTGAAATTATTATTCCATTAAAATTTGTATTATAAGAAGTTACTATAAACTGTGAATAAAATATTAAAGCATGAAATGATGTCTTTTTTTACGAAGTATATGCTAAAAAAATATTCCAATTTTTGATACATAGTAAGCTATTATACAATAGTCGTTCCCTTCATAATTGTAATATTTGTTTTAGCTCAAGTAATACCAGCTAAAAATGATGTGTTAAACAAAATAGAGAAAGAAATCAATTCAGTTGAATATATAATGTATGACAATGAATAATTTAATTTTAAATTGTTCTTCTTATTCAGCTTATTGTATCCGTCGTCGGATAGAAACGTTCGTCAACTTCCGCCATTGTTCTCTATCGTGTGATTTCCTCATCCGGTCTTGCCCACTTAATCTTTTTATGGCATCTGATCACCTAGTTTGTGATTTTCCCCCGCTTCTTTTATTTGCTCATGGTCTTCATTCTATAACTTTTCGTGTCCGCCGATTATCCTTCATCCTTCCAATATACCCTGCCCAGTTCCACTTTAATGTTCATACCCTTTCTATTACATCTGTTACCATAGATCTTCGGCTTATTTCTGTGCTTGGTACGCGATCATTAAGTTTAATGTTTAGAATTCTTCTCTCCATGTCTCGTTGGGTCACTTGTAGTCTACGGAGTATACTTTTATTCAGTGCCCATGTTTCTGTTCTATAAGTAAGGACTGGGAGAACATACTGATCGATACTCTGCGCTTTAAGCCTGTTAGGCACATTAGATTTAAATATTCCTTGTAGTCTCCCGAAGGCCAGCCAGGACATGGATACTTTTTTTTTGTAGATCTACTGTCAAGTTGTTTTTTGACAACTCAAATTTTTGGCCCAAATATATATAAATATCAACTTTCCCTCTTTGTATACTTTCTAATATTAATATATCTTTCTTTTGTTCTATGTCGTTAATTGAAAATTTGGTTTTGTTGATTTATTTTCAGACTTATCTCTTTTGATTTTGCATTCAATTTTGCCTGCATTCTTTGTAGTTCTTTTTTGTCTCTGGCTATCAAGGTTGCGTCATCGGCCAATCTCAGACGTGTTAGTTTTTCGCGTCTTTAGTTATTCCTCTATTGTCCCAGTCGGGCGTTTTAAACATGTCTTCCAACTAAGTTGGGAATGTGGAATCTTTGGCACAATGATACTACTCAGTATATATCACCACTACACCACGCGCGTTTCGCTAACCATGTTAGCATCATCGCTCCTGATGAAGCTAACATGGTTAGCGAAACGCGCGTCGAGTGCAAAAATAAAGTGTTTGGTGTAGTGGTGATATATACTGAGTAGTATGTCTTCCAACGTCAACGTTTAGGGAAGATTGAGTCTCCCTGGCTTACTCCACACTCAGTTTTTATGTTGTTACTTATATATATATATATATATATATATATATATATATATATATATATATATATATATATATATATATATATATATATATATATATATATATATATATATATATATATATATATATATATATATATATATATATATATAAATAATATAGTATATGTATATATATATATATATATATATATATATATATATATATATATATATATATATATATATAGATATATATATAGATATATATATATACATATATATATATATATATATATATATATATATATATATATATATATATATATATATATATATATATATATATATATATATATATATATATATATATATATATACATATATATATATATATATATATATATATATATATATATATATATATATATATATATATATATATATATATGTATATATATATATATATATATATGTATATATATGTATATATGTATATATATATATATATATATATATATATATATATATATATATATATATATATATATATATATATATATATATATATATATATATATATATATTACACTTAACGATGTTTATATATCGTTCATCAACTTTACAATCACTTGAAGGGTTCAGAATTGTCTATATTAGCCATTTCATAGTCCACTGTTGCAACCCAAAATGTTATATTATATTCGCCTACCTTTTCTGTAAGTGTTTTCATTGTTTGTAAATGATCCATAGTTTCATAACCTCGTCTAAAACCAACCTGTTTTCTAGGCTGGTAACTACCTAGTTTTTGTGTTATTCTATGTGTAATACTCTTAAACAATTTGTTGTACCGATAGCAAGCTTATAGGTCGATAATGTTCTAGTTTATATCTATTACTTTTCTTGAAAATAAGAACTAGTAAAGCATTTAGCCAGGCAGTTGGGATTTTTACTCGATTAGACACTTGTTATATAGTCTTTGAAGTTGTGCATTCATTATTTCTACAATGGTGTTTTCCTCTTCTGGTGCCTTCATATGAGACATATTCTTTGGGGATTTTTTTATTTCTGCAGCTGCGATGTCAGAAATATCCTCAGAGCCCACGTTCCTAACTATTATTCTATTTTCCTTCCTCTTTGCCTGGAGGAGATGTTTTTCTTGATTCATGGAGGGTTTTATATCTTTCTACTGTTTCTGTTATTTCATTTATTTATGTGACTTCCTGTCTTTTATCATATATCATATAATTTGTTTATATGTTGTTTACCTTCTCTAATTCCTATTTTCATTTGTTTTAAACACTTTCGATCTTCCAACGTTTGTCTTATGTTTCCTTTTTTTTTCTAATACTTTTGCTTACTTACGATATTTCTGTTTTGTTGCTTGTTCCATTTTGTAATATTTTCCATCCTTCGTTTATCTTTTGTGTTTTAGAGTCTAGCCTGTGTTTCTGTCCTTTTTTGTCTGGCTATATTTTGTTAGCTGCTTGTATGAGGTCTTCCATTATTTCTAAGTTTAAAATTTTCAAGTTTGAGTGTTGCTCTGTTCCTTGCATGTTTTCTTGCATAGTCTCTGCCTATTTAGTTTTATGTTGTTTTATTTCTTCCTCTCCTATTTTTGTGTTCTGGGATAATATCAACTTTCTTCTTTCCTTTTCTCTGTTAATACATACTTTCGCCCTCAGCATTCAATGATCACCTCCTATATGTTTTGAGTTTAAAACTATGTATTTATTTATTTTATTTATTTATTTGAGAATATACGGGTACACCCCTTTTTACAATGTATTTATAATACTTTACAATATAACCATATCAATAACAAAACGGCCGAAAATTTGGAATGAAACACAAGAACGGCTTACACTCCTACCGCGAAACAATCAACGCCAGAGCATCCCTTCTGCACTGGTTCATGAATTTCATAGCCCTCAGCAGTGGTGAATGGTAACCATAATTAGTTCTGTGGAGGACAGTAAAGAACAATTCAGTTTGCCTTAAAAGTCTTTGAGGTACATTAAATTTTACGAATGACAATAAAGCAGGACAATCTATCAACTCGTTAATTATCTTATATAGAAAATACTGATCACTCACAAAACGTCTATGAGCTAACAGGTTTAAGTTTATATGGCCCCTAATAATAGGATAATTATGGTCTGCTATTGCCATATCACTCTTATAAGCAAACCTGTTCTGAATTTTTTCGAGATTGTACTTATGTACTTTAAACATTGGCGACCAGACAACTGCTGAATACTCCAGAACACACCTCACCAGAGTGCAGTACAGGACCCTTAATGAGGACAATGATAAATCCCTGAGATTTCTATCCAAAATCTTATTGGACTTGTTAATTATATATACGTAATGATCACAGAAAGAGAGGCGATATATATATATATATATATATATATATATATATATATATATATATATATATATATATACATATATATATATATATATATATATATATATATATATATATATATATTTATATATATTTATACATATTTATACATATGTATATTCCATTTTTCTACTCAATTCCAAAATTCTCGTCCATGGCTGAAATGGGGGGTCTATATTTCGGCCATCAAAGGATGTGGAGAACTGAAATTTGGATTCTGGATTTAATGTAACCATTTTAAAAATTAAATATCATTATTGGCGTCTGACATCCAAACTTAAAATTTCAGCACGTTCACCGAAAGTGACGGCTTAAGTTATAACGATAGCATGAGGAATAATTAGATCGTACTTTTCTGAACATGACAGAGGTAGCACAACTGTTAATTGGGAGCAATTTATAGCTATAATTCAATATTTCACACCCGCTTTAAATTTTTTTTATGGTTGGTACAAGAGTGCCCGGTTGCGCCAATATGAGGAGGCACACATCTCTATCAGTGATTTGAGAATTTTCTTATAAAGAAATTTGCAAAAATAGATTTCATGAGTATGCCGTCATCATCAGCATTTAAAATTGAAAAGTATTGTACGAGAAAATTTTTATTAAAGCTTAACTAAGCCATAATTATTTATGACCTCCAATCAGTTTTTAAATAAACTCAATTTTATTTTTTTAAAATATTTTACCCTTCAACATCCTTTACTTTACCAATACCATCACAAAAGTCATTCCGTTGAAAAACATCCCGGAAGCAGGTCGTAATTTTGCCCTGAGGGACAGCTTAAACCGCTTTTCGATTATCGTTCGTCCTGTGCGAAGATATGTTACCAAAGGGACTGTTTCTTGTCAACTTTTGTTGGCCATCTTACAAACTATATTGAACCGGACATATAGTAATATTGTACATAATAGATGGGTTATTTTTCTGTCTAAAACCCGCGTTGACAATAAAACAATGTATTATATGATCTTCTTTTTAAATTTTAATCAAAAGTTAGAATAGTGTTTATAGCGCAGGTGTGGATCAAAAAGAGCAAGTTTGGAATCTTTAAATAGTATGTTATTCAAGATGCCTTAATAGTATGATAATTTACTAAACCCATCGTCTACCAAGCCTAGCTTCAGTTGAAGATGCAAGGAAGCTGTTGCTTAACATCTTGCATACAGATAGTATAAAAACTCTAAGATCATAAGCCGAATCATTTTTATTAGTCCTTGAATTAGATGCAAACAAATAATCGACGAAGCTACACAACGGGTATCACCACTACATCAAACATTTTATTTTTGCATTGGATGTACTTTTTACTAACCATATTCGCATCATCAGGAGTCATTATAAAGGTAACGCTTCTGGTAATGCTAACAGAGTTAGCGAAACGCGCGTTGAGAGCAAAAATAAAGAAACTGGCATAGTAGTGATAACTGTGTGTGTGTGTGTGTGTAATTGTGCCAAAGATTTCAAAGTTTTGACTTAATAGACCTTTTCTTCCTAGCATGTCCAGATCTTCTTACTAGGTTGCTTAGGCAATTAGTTAAGATTTCACTAGATAAACTATATACATATACGACACCCTCTAATTTCAATTTGCCAATTTCTAGGGAAAAAACATCACCTAGTATTCCCATAAATATTTTTTATAGATTACAATAAAGCTTTCGACTCTGCGATGCACGAAAAGTTAATAAAAATTCTAGAAACAACAAATATAGACAAAAGATATCTAAATATTATTAAAAAACTGTACTGGAAAAGTCCGAAAGCATAAAAATAACCCAAGGCGTAAGACAGGGATGCAATCTATCACCACTTTTATTCAATCTTTATTCTAATGCTGTGTTTGATGAGACCATCTATGAATCCATTGAAGGAATAACAGTTAATAAGAGCACACTGAACAATATACGGTATGCTGATACTGTTCTATTAGCAAATAATATGAAAGTTCTCCAGCAACTGATCAATCAAATGGTAATAGCCAGCTAAAGTTTTGGATCAAATATGAATATAAGAAAAACCAAGTGGATAGTAATAACAAAGAAAAATGTACCACCAGAATCCTTCGAAATCATGGACAACGAAGTAGAACTGGTCTCCACATTTAAATATTTGGGAACCAATATAAAGGACAAGTGGGACACAAGAAAGGAAATATATTCGCGAATTGAATAGGCCGAGTAACATACATGAATGTGAATAAATTTGTCCATTGTAGTCTCAGTCTCGAACTCCGAATGAGAATGGTGAGAGCGTATGTATTCTCCGTACTATTGTATGGAGTGCCGGGCCCTTGACCCTGGCTCAGAAAAACGACTGGAATCTTTTGAAATGTACATTTATGGACGCGTTCTTCGTATCTTCTGAGTACAGAAAATAAAAAACAGAGAAGAACTGGAAAGAATAAACAAAATGAAGGAATTACTAACTGCCATAAAAATAAGGAAAAATCAATACTTCGGGCATATAATGAGGGGCCCAAAGTACGAATTGCTATGTCTAATTATTGAAAGTAAAATAAAGAGCAAACGATCGATCGGAAGACGACAGAATTTTTGGCTGAAAGACATGAGAAGGTGGTTTGGATGTGCTTCGAGTGATATTTTTTGAACAGCAGTTTCTAAAGTTCTTTAGCTATATGGATTACCAACCTTCGTGAGGAGACGGAGTCGTAAGAAGAAGAATTCCCAACACACATCTTTGGACTAACGTAAATTATCATTATGGAGGTTCGAGAAGTTTTTACATTGTATCTTTTACAAAGCTTCGAAAGAAGTCGATTATCTAGAAGTTAGATTAAATTTAATGTAAAATTTTCATTAATATTACTAAAAAATGGCTACCATTATGCAGACATTAATTTCATTAATAGTTTACCATTTGGTATCAAATGTGGGCAATTTAAAAGAAGGCTGTTCCATAAATGTTTGAATATAAGAATATTAAAATTTATGGATAAAAGTTTTACAAATTTAGTACACAGTATTAAACCAAATTTCTCTATGTTAGGACAATGAGCATCGAGAACGAAAACGTTTCACGTAATTACAGTAAACTGTAACGCCAAGTGACGACGGTATACCGTAACGTTAACAGATAACGGTAATCGGCAACAGCAACTAGTAACGGTATACGGTATCTATAAGAAAAAATTGTAAATGATGACGCTAACCCACGATATCCATCGGCAATGCTCGGACCACACTCACTGAGGACCGTAAACGGGAACATAACCGAAAACGAAAGACGGTGACTCAAACTGAAAACTGTTAACAGTAACGTTATACAACTATCATTTTTTTCAAAGGACGGACAGCAGATGGAATTTGTTTCAGTTGAAACCTAACGCGGATACGGGACAGATGGTTTGGGATCGGGTGGAAGGCTTTTCCCTATTTCGTCGTCGGTCTGGTCTCTGGTTTAGTCTTCATACAGGCCTGGGATGCTGGCACTAACAAAAACAAGTCCCTAGCTTAGAGCACCCAGAAGGGAACTGATTTCGGAAGGTATATGCTTGCATGATGTTGCGATGACGATTACGTGAGCTTTACACTAGTACATAGTTATGGCTTAAAAAACTAAAAAGTTAATTTTGAATTCCGCCAGAGGGAATTTTAAGTAGGATTATAAACTGTAAGTTTATCGCTACATACTAAAGCAACAACGAACATTTTGCGTTGTCGATCCGACATGCTCATTTGCCTCAAATAAAAATATCTATCTTAGTTACACAATTTTCCTTAACAGCATTTCGTTAGATTTCCTAAATAAAAAATATATATGAAACCGTATTTCATTTACTTTAAAAATTGTATTTCCAAACAAAGCGTATACTACTTAAAAATACTGAGAAAACCTAAATTTTTCCGAATCAATAAGCCATATCTCAAAGTCATATTTTTGAACAATACTGGTCACAATTGGAAAATCGAGCTAGCGGACACACAACTGAGGGCCAATAAGTTAAGCTCTATGTAGGACATAATATTGGCGTTTGACTCAATAAACTCTGCTATTTATTTGATAAGTCTTGCTCTAGCTCATGTAAGTTTCACCATAAATAGCCGGATTAACTTTGAAAAGTCTAGATCTATGGTATATATCATTACGAGGTTTAGTTCAGGATCTAATAGGAAATGTATTTTGGATAAGTTAAGGAGACAAATAAAAATAATACTTAAATTTTAATATTTAAAGTTATTAACATATATAAAGAGATCCTACTCGTACATTTGATAGTATGCAAAAGAACTTTTTGTTGCCAAAGTTTCCTGCGATTGTAATAATCGGACAATAATTTTTATTACTTGCCGAATCCTTACGAACGGACAGTTTATAAACAATAGGCGAAATGCGGATGATTCCATTTTCTTGCCAACTAGCGATGAGAGACTACAAGAGCTTCTCGCCAAAGTGTAGGAGAAAAGAACTAAAAATGTCCTCGAATTAAATGACAGAAAGACTAAACATATGGTCATTTCTAAAAACCATGACCAAAATAGAACACTATTTGACAAACATCAGCATATTAAAAGGACCAATAAACTTACTCATTTGGGATGTACTACAAACGAAGAGTGGGACCACTCTCTGAAAATTAAATGTCGAATAAGGAAGGCTAGAATAACATTTATCAAAATTAAATCACTTCTCTGTTCCAGAAGCCTTAGTTTACAACTAAAAATAAAGATAACCAGGTGCTATGTCTTCTTAATTGCCTTGTACAACTCAGAAGCGTGAACACAGAACATAGAGAAAAAAAATAAGGGATTTGAGATATGGATCTACAGGAGACTACTCAGAATACCCTGCACAGATTACGTTACAAAAGAAGGGGTTATCCGCAGAATCGGCCATGAATATGAAGTTATAATAATGATGAAGAAAAGAAAATTGAAGTATCTAAGCCAGATTATGAGAAACGAAAAATATTGATTATTACAAAACATCATCCAGGTGAAAGTTGCTGAAAAAGGATAGAAGAAGAATGATAATCTTGGCTGGTAAACTTGAGGTTTGGAATGACATCGGTCCACTTTTCAGAGTTGCAGCTAACAAAGTGTAGACCTCCATGATGATCACCAACATCCGGAATGGATAGGGCCAGAGGAAGAGAGATGGAGACTTTTATCTAAAACGTGACATGCCAGTTATCACGACTCCACAAAATTCTTTATTTCTGCACTCAACGAGCGTATTTCTAACCGAGTAAGCATCATCATATACGAGGGTTGTGTAAGAAATAAGGTTCCCAACGCTGTAAACTCGCCGCGTGAGATCTAGGCGAAATCCGGCAACACCGCCGTGTGCGCTGATTCTCCCACTCTAGATCCCGCCTTGATAGAACTCGCTGCGACGTTCAGTAGAACCCCCGATCGCCGTCACCGCCAGGTGCGAAGTTCGTGCGGTAATCCGATTTTTGCACGCTAAAAAGTTACCATCGGTTGATATTCATAGGCAGTTGTGTGAAATTTATGGGGAAGCTTGTATCAGCGTTCAACACGTCCGCAAATGGTGTAGGGAGTTCTCCGAAGGACGCACAGACATCCACGATGAGCAAAGAAGCGGAAGGCCATCGATCTCCGACGAAGTTGTATCGAAGATTGAGCGAATTCTGCTCGAGAATAGGAGGATAACGATTCGGGAACTGGCTGCCCGGGTTCCTGAGGTTTGTGAAAAAACAATCCACACGATTTTGACTGAAAGGTTACGTTATCACAAGGTGTGTGCGCGGTGGGTCTCGCACATGCTTTCAGAAACCCACAAAGCCGATCGCGTCAAGTGTGCCCAGGAGTTTCTTTGAGAATGCGCCGAGAATACCGAAGATTTCTTAGACTCCATTGTTACCGGGGATGAAACGTGGTGCCATTACGTCACCCCGGAAACAAAACAACAATCGCGACAATGGCGCCATACCGGATCGCCTAAACCGAAGAAGTTCAAGCAGACGCTGTCCGCAGGGAAAGTGATGGTTACGGTCTTTTGGGACCGTAAGGGTGTCCTGCTTGTTGAGTTTATGCCTCGGGGGATCACAATAAATTTGGAAAATTATTGTGAGACCTTGAAAAAACTCAGAAGAGCCATCCAAAATCGCCGGAGAGGAAGACTGACAAAAGGCGTTAAACTGCACCACGACAATGCGCGCCCGCACCAAGGATTTAATCGACAATTTTGGCTGGGATCTCGTTGAACATGTTCCCTACAACCCTGATCTTGCACCGAGTGACTTCCACTTGTTTCCAAAATTAAAGCAACACTTGGGTGGACAACGTTTCGAGACTGATGAAAAAGTGCAGGAAGCGGTCACCAAATTCTTCCACGGACTGGCGGCGGACTTCTTTGAAGCGGGATTCCAAAAGTGGATTAGTCGTCAACGAAAATGCGTTGAAAAATCTAGAGATTATGTTGAAAAATAGCTAAGAAATTAAGCTTTCCAATGATGTATTTTTCAGTTCAAATAAAAAATGCCTTACATCTGAAAAAAATGTGGGAACCTTATTTTTTACACAACCCTCGTATTTCATCAGATATATTTTTAATTAACTTTATAGTGACTAATGTTACTATATGATTATGTTCAAATGAATTTTTTGAAATGCTTGACTTAGGTTTGAAGAAGCCAGAGATACAAATATTAAGTTAATAAATAGATTCTATCGATTTGTTAACTTGTTTATTAAGTTTTTGTCATAACCATTGTTCCTAGTTATAGTTTTAAAAAGTTGTAAATACTGTGACATTAGAAAGTCAATTTAAACAAGACTTAAAGAAAGAACATTTAGTTAATTTGAGGTACGATAGTAGGTGAAATTTTATTATGCGGGCATAATAGTTTGCATAGTGGGCGTCGTGGCGCCGAGTGACCGCGACTTCTTCACAGAGACTGAGTAAACTCTTGAAAAATTTCGTAATTTTATTTATTTAATTTTTACTTATTTAAAAAAAAAAATATTTGCTACTAGCATTTTGCAAGGAATACTTATTTAGAACTTTTGTGCTTTGTCAGGAAAAATGTACCAATATCTCTATTTATATATACTTATTTATACATGGGTTTTCCGAGGTAATAAAGTAGTACTTAAAATAAATTTGACAATGGTAAGGTGTTAGGATCTGAGTGTTTAGTAGGATACCCTTGTCTCTAATTTATTTGTATCTAGGGATTCTAGCAAATTAAGTTCGGCGCCTTTATTTTCGAATTGAATTATTTAGTCTTATTTCCGCCAAAATTATGATTATTTTCAATTAAATGGATGAAATAATGAGAGACCAATTTTCTTTTTAAATGACTCTGGTAATATTCTTTAGTTCCCCTTAAAAAATCTCTGATTTAACTATTATAAATCATCTTAATTTAATACGTCATGATACTCATAATATTGTGAATTAATCCCAATTAAGAAGTATATGATACATCAATTATAAACTATCTTTATTTAATATGCCGTGAATATTTTATATTACTTTATTTATCATAAATCGTTGATTTCATATGCTATGATACTCATAATACTGTATATTAATCCCAATTAAGAAGTATATGAAACATCTATTATAAATCACCTTAGTTTAATATGCAATGATATTGGTAAGATACAACGAATTGTACCAAGAATAAGAGAACAGTGGGTAGACTGCTTAAATATGGGTTTCTTGCCTATTTTAAGTTGTTTTACGTTAAATGCAATGATATTGTATATCAACCCCAATTAAGAAGTATGTGATATATCTATTATAAATCATCTTAATTTAATATGCTATGATGCTCAACTATTCTCGTGGTTTTGATTAACAAGTTTATAGAAGTTAAGAAACTAAATGTTATTTCCTGGCACGGTATTCTCCATAAGCTTGAACACCAGATTAAATCAAATATCCGGTCAACTGCAAGTTGGACTTGAGCAATTAGTGTTCCGTACGTTGATCAGTGACTTCACAAAATACACCTCAAATGAGTTTTCAACAAAGTTCGTTTCCGATCTTTGTTCAAAACTGATGACCTTGATTTTTTTTATATACCTGATAAAGGTAATGCACTCGTTATAATTTTCGTTCAATCTACACCCTGTGGAGAATATTCCGGAATTTTTTCAAAATTGTTTGATGCGTACTTTTTGAGATAAGTGGGGGAGGGGACAGCGACTTTTGACAATTTTTAAAAAAATAATACAAAGAAAAGTGTGCGCAAGTATAACATTACATATATTTTTGCACTTATGTTTTAACAAGCTTTCATTTGACACCCCACTCGATGATCTGGTAGAATTTTTTTTTCACTGCAGATATCACCCCCAAAAACTAACCCTTTATGTCAAAATTTAACTTTTAAAACTACACGGCTCTCTCCTATTAGAGTGCCAAATTTAATTTAACTTATGTCAAATAGTTTCGATGAAAGTCGGGTGTGTCAGACAAACGGACAGACAGACAAACGGACAGACACCGAAGTGATCTTATAAGTGTTCCGTACAGAACACTAAAAACTTTGGAACCGACAAAATGGTTTTCCCTAAATAAGTTTATTTTCAATTAAATTTAAACAATTAAAACTCCTTTGAAGAATAAAATTAAATTGCTCATTTTTTATGGTGTAGAGTTACATGTTCTTATTTAAACCAATTAACATCGATAAACTTATACTAAAGATTTCTATTTCTAGATAAAAATGTATTTGAAGGAAATATAAAAGACAACCACCATTACAGATAATTGGGATTACTATGTGATAATTACGTGTGAAGTATCATTATGTCCAAGTCTAAAGGCGGCTTCGGAGAGAATATTTGGAAATAGAAATTGGTAGTAATTTACAATATTGTTGCATTATAAAATTGTGAAAGGTGCTATTTTTAAAATAGTATTAAATTTCAACAAAAAAAAAAAAAATTTTATGACGTCGTCACATCGTGACGATGCATAGCTAGGCAACGATACTAAATTTGGATATTTAAAATTGTTTACATAAACGCATTCATTTGGTGAAATATGGAACACGGAGGAGTAAATCCAATTATCCAAATTTTTCACATTATTTTAAGTTTTCTTCTTATAACTCTATTTTCTAGCTTACGTCTTTACAGGGACTATGCGAACTATTAAAAAGTTTTCACAAATTTATTTATTTTTACCTGATTCTTTGCTAAAAAAAATATATATTACTATTTTACAAAGAGTACTTATTTAGGATTTGATATAGAACACCTTGGGAATACTTGGATTCAACAAAGGTGCCGTAAATGTACTTAATCTCAGCCTTCCGCATCGCCTAATACTATTAGGATATATTTGAAAGAAACTTTTCTTTAGTCCCACTACATCGGGTAAAAAGTCCTGAGTCGTTTGAAGAAAAAATAATGTTTTACTAAAAATCGAGTTTATTCTTTCACATAGTTTCCTTCAAAAGCGATACTCTTACCCCAACGATCTTTCAACATTTGGTTACCTTATGTAGTAAGATTTATCTAGCTCTCTAAAATAAGCGACTGTTTACCATTAGACTTCTGAATTTGAGCCAAATTTCTATCCCTGGAACGATCTTTTCAAATTTGAGAAGAGGTAATAGTAGCGGGAAACTGAATCCAAAAAGCCCAAGAGCGGTTTAACTGGAACAGATTAAGGGAGGCATATATCTAACAGAGAACGCTAAGGGCTGGTATATGATGATGATGATGATGATGATGAACCATCACGGGATGTTGTGAGCTGGTTCCTTATCTTCGTAAAATAACACTTTTTCTTCGCTAAACGCGGCCTTTTTTTTTCTTGATTTTACCGTTCAAACAGCCCAATAAACCAACGTAATAGTCGATCAGTATTATTTCATGTGCATCCCAAAAAATGCTTGCTAAAACCTTTCCAGCTGATGTTTGTGTTTTTGGAGGCTTCGGTCGATGTGCATGAGGTTCCAGCCTCTCTGCGAACTGACTGTTGAACTCAGGCGTCTAGTGGTAGATCCATGTTTCGCCCATTATTACGAATCAAAGCAAAAAGTCACTGTTTTCGATCAATCGGGAGAGCGCGCGGCACCCATTAGGGACATAGCTTTTTCATATGCAAATATTCGTACAAAATAAGCCTTATGCATTCTGTTGATATCTTTACGATGTTAGTTATCTCTCTCTTTTTCACTTTGATGTCATTCAGAACAATACAGTGGATTTTTTTTATTTTTTGGAGTGACTGCCTCATTTGGACAGCAGGCACTTGGTGCATTACCGTGATTGTACGACCGGATTTAAGTTTACTAAACTGTCGACATATAGTTGCTTTGGTCGGAGCCGATGTGCCATAATAGTTCCCAAGTCATTCTTAGATTCTGACTGTATTTTTTCCCATCAAAAAGCAATGTTTAACCAACACACGAAATTCTTTATTTCCATCATTTTGCAAAAATCAAAAGTAGCCTCAATTAAATACCTGTAACTCGCAAACTGGTAGACAAAATGCCATGAAAATTTTATGACAATCTTGTAAGAGTTAACACTAACTAAAAAATCATATGGTTTTTTGTTTGTGCTACCATCTCTCGGAAGTCTTGGGTCTTTTTAGCATATATTAGTAATACGGAAAAAATAGCGTTCACTCAAAAATTTGATATTTATATATATATATATATATATATATATATATATATATATATATATATATATATATATATATATTTAACAGTAAAAAAAAACAACGTTTTTGTTTTGAAATACAAACATCTCTACCGTTTATTGATTGTTTATCTGATGTATATTACCTACCTAATCTTTAAAAATGTAAATAAAAATCTTATTACGTATCCACCCTTTTCAGGAAATTTAGTGTTGTCGTTCTCCACTAGGAGTCACTGGTAATAATTACATTTCCTACTTCCAATTTCCCCTCTTATCCAAATTTAACTTTTAAAAGCGTGCATATAATCATTAACATAAAGAACACTTATCTGAAGCGAGCTGCAACGAATAAGATCAGTACTTGCGAAAGGAATGTGCTGTGTATGTATGGAAAGCGCTATTTTCTTTATTGCGGTTGTAAATATGTACAAGGTCATTACAAACATGTTGAGATATTATCTAGTTAAAAACTTAACATGTATATATGTAGCATACAAGAGTGGATTGATAAGTTTGGTAAAATTCTACGAAATGGCGGGAAAAAACATGACTGTTGGTAGGTGTGTTTTTGGAAAGGGCCTGATCAAAGTTTCGAACAGATTCAACGAGTAGTTCTTTGTTGGTAGCTATCCTAAATAATCGGTGCACGTTTGAAATGGATATAGCCGAGTATATATATATATATATATATATATATATATATATATATATATATATATATATATATATATATATAATGGGTCTAGCACACGTGCTGCAGGGAAGAAGTCCCTAAAGCGCTACAGGAGCGACACGTGTGCGGAAAAAGCAATTCACATTGTTCTTGAATCGCTGTAAATTGTACTCGATGGGAAACAAAGTCCTGGGCGAATTATTCCAAAGAGATGATGTTCTCCATATAAAAGACTGCTTGAAAAGCGTTGTACGAGGAGTAACAAGCTGAACCCCATACGGATGTGAAGTATTAGCGCGACGTGTAATTCTAACATGCACCGCTCTGGGAGGAACTAAGCGGGCCACATCCTTAAAACACTTTCCATGAAAATACTTGTAGAATAGGCTCAAGTCGCCAACCGTTCTTCAATGTTCCAGCGAATCAAGCCCGCCGGTCAGTTTCGGGTCTCCAATCAGACGAACAGCTCTTCTCTGAATAGAATCCAACAAATGCAGTGTATGTCTGGGAGCAGAGCCCCAAACATGGGAGCAGTATTCCATAGTTGGTCGAATTTGACCTTTGTAAAGAATTAACAGTTGTTGTGGAGTGTAACGCTTTCTGATTCGAAATAATATTCCCAACTTTTGAGAAACTCTCCTTGCTATGCCTGCAATATGTTCATGCTAGGACATATTTACTCCCAAATTCAAGCCCAACAAATTGAGTGACGATGTTAGAGGAATGGAGGGCTCCGACATAACTATGTCGGGTTCAGCAACGTTAACTTTTTTAGAAAAAACTGCCGCCTGGGTTTTTGTAGCGTTAAATTCCACTTGGTTACTGTCACCCCAAGATAAGATTTCTTCCAGGTCTTTGCTAAGTTGAATGACTTCCTGCTGTCTGCGGATATTCGTCTGAGTAGCCGATGTCCGAGCGTTTAAAGTGAATAAAGAGATAAGCGTACTGTCATCTGCAAAGCTGTAGATTGGATTCTCGGTCTTTTCCAACAGATCGTTAATGTAGATGAGAAAAAGAGTAGGAGACAGTATGGAGCCTTGAGGTACCCCGGCGTTGATAGTGAAGTGGTTAGAAAGAAATCCGTCGACTGCCCCTCGTAAAGAACGCTGATCTATTTTTACGAGAGCCATATTGATGATCGCTATACATATATATATATATATATATATATATATATATATATATATATATATATATATATATATATATATATATATATATATATATATTTGTATTTAAAAAAGTGGACTGAGGCCCAGAAAGAAACTGAATTGAAGGACTCTGTCTCAGCTCTAAAGACCATTTATTAATGGATAAATGAATTTAAACATGGCCACATGAGCACTGCAGCTGCTGCAGGCTCAGAACGCCCAACTGAGGTTGCTTCTGAAGAAATGGTCGATGTAATTCATGGTGTCGTGATGGAGGATCATCACATTAAGTTTCGTAAGATTGCTGAGACGTTAGGATCTCATATGAATGAGTATATAATATACTACATGAACTATGTTGGGAATGTGGAATCTTCGGCACAATGACACTACTCAGTATATATCACCACTACACCAAACACTCCTTTTTGCACTCGACGCGGGTTTTGCTAACCATGTTAGCTTCATCAGGAGCGACGATTGACTAAAGCTAAACTACAAATCTACCATATTTATATTTAGCCTAACCCTTGAATTACTCAGGCGGAACTAATGGCATAGGCAAGGCCATCAGTTCCAGTCAAATAACCAGTAGAGGGGACTATAAGGAATAGGCCCTCTGTCTTTATTTAAACTACTTTTACATTTTATAATTTCCATACTTTCGTATGCGCTCAACAATCTCCTATCAGATACATTTTTAATTAATCTTAGATTATCTAATGTTACAATATGATCAGCTTCAAGGGCATGTTCGGCAATGCTAGACTTTTCTGCTCTACTGTATTTTAAGTGTGCTAAATGTTCTTTAAATCGTGTTTTCAATGACCTTTTAGTTTGCCCAACATACTTTTTGTCACAATCATTACAACTATTTTCACAAATTCCACTTTTCTTTCAATTAGGAATCTTATTTTTGGGATTTCCTAAGATTTTCCCATACCCTTGGGAAATATTCGAATTCTTGACTGGCTTCGGTTTTAAACTTACTCATGAATAAATTGGCTATGAAAGGTGATAAGCAATTACCCATAGCTGTGGAATAGCTTTCATAGCCAATTTGTTTATGAGTAAGTTTGAAACCGAAGCCAGTCAAGAATTCGAATATTTCCCAAGGGTATGGTATAGGTATGTGGATGATATTTTCGCGATTTTTGATACAAAGAAAGCAAATATTGATGATTTTGTTTCCAAATTAAATAGCCGGTATGATTCCATTAAATTTACTTACGAAGTTGAGAACGAAGGACTGCCTTTTCTGAATATTTTAATTATTAAAAATAATAATAGATTGGAATTTGATATCTATAGGAAAGACACAGTAACAGATAGATATATTCCTAATGATCCATTTCATTGCAAACAACACAAATTAGCCTCATTACATTTTTTAGTTCTTCGTTTGGTTACTTTTCCTCTGAATAGAGTAAACTTCAATAATGAAAGGAATCGTATTAGAAATATAGCTAGAGTTAATGGTTATGACGATGACTTAGTAAACAAGCTAATAAACAGACGTAAGTTCAGGTTAAATATTCAGAATTCCACCTTTTTTACACGCGAAGAAAATAACACCAAGTATGTCTCCATACCATATAATCCGAAATATAGCAGGGGACTAAATAAGGTATTTAATAAGGTAGCCCTAAACTTAATCTATAAGTCGTCAGACAAACTGAGGAATATCTTAGGAAATCCCAAAGATAAGATTCCTAGTTGTGAGAAAAGTGGAATTTATGGAAGTATGTTGGGCAAACTAAAAGGTCATTGAAAACACGATTTAAAGAACATTTAGCACACTTAAAATACAGTAGAGCAGAAAAGTCTAGCATTGCCGAACATGCCCTTGAAGCTGATCATATTGTAACATTAGATAATCTAAGATTAATTAAAAATATATCTGATAGGAGATTGTTGAGCGCATACAAAAGTATGGAAATTATAAAATGTAAAAGTAGTTTAAATAAAAACAGAGGGTCTATTTTTTATAGTCCCCTCTACTGGTTACTTGACCGGAACTGATGGCCTTGCCTATGCCATTAGTTCCGCCTGAGTAATTCAAGGATTAGGCTAAGTATAAAAAGGGTAGATTTGTAGATTAGCTTTAGTCAATCATCGCTCCTCATGAAGCTGACATGGTTAGCGAAACGCGCATCGAATGTAAAAATAAAGTATTTGGAGTAGATATTGCATGAAGCTCTAGAAATGAAAAAGCTGAGTGTTCAATGAGTGCCGCGTTTGTTGACTCCAAACTAAAGACGTACGGGGAAGAACATTTCAAAATTGGGTTTGGAAAAGTTGCATCACAATCCGGTGTCAGTTTATAACTGTAGACGAAATGTGGATTCATCATTACACCTCGAAGACGAAACGGGAACCAAAAAAAAGGAGGTCGGCGAAGGTGAAATTGCACCGAAAAAAGTGAAAATATTTTTATCGGCGAGAAAAGTAATGACAATTGTTTTTTGATACTCACATAGTATCATCATATGACTATTTGGAAAAGGGTAAAACAGTAACGGGCTCTTGTTAAGCAACATTATTAGACCATTTTTATAGTAAGTTAAAGTAGAAATGACGAAAATTAGCTTGCGTAAAGTGCTCTTTTACCAGGACAAAGGATCTGTTCATATATCGGCGGTTGTAATAGCAAAAGTGCACCAGATGGAATTCAAAATATTTGCCCACCCAGTCTATTCCTCAGATTTGGCCCCAAGTGACTTTTTTGTTTCCTAACCTCAAAAATTGGCTTGGGGGTAAGGAAAGTTTTCTGTGCTGTGAACCAGTTCCACAGCACAAAAACACACACACACTTCGAAATATTTTTTTTCTGTAGGAATAAAAAATTCGAATCTCGCTGGACCAAATGTATTAAACTCATTGAAGATTATCTCGAAAAATAAATTTTTGCTTTTGCAAAAAAATATTGTTTTTTACAAAATATTGCAATTCACGTCATAAAGCTAAATATATAACACCACTCAGTATATATCACCACTACACCAAACATTTTATTTTTGCACTCGAGGCACGTTTCGCTACCCGTGTTTCGTTAACATGGTTAGCGAAACGCGCGTCAAGTGCAAGAAATGAATTGTTTAGTGTTGTAGTGGTGATATATACTGAGTAGTATCATTGTGCCAAAGATTCCACATTCCCAATATAGACCAAATCCATAAAATTATGGGTCAAATTAGACCAGATGGACCTTTTTTAATGACATTTTCTGTTTTAAGCTATAATTCCTGTTAAGTACGCGGTAAATTGGTTTATGCCGAGCTGCGGTAAGGGTCGGTGAAAGGCAATAAAAAGTTCCGAGTTGCAGTACAGACCTTTTTCGAACCCAAAATTGACGACCGAGTTGCGGTTCGTCACAGGCAGGTATAGAGCTAACAGTATGCAAGTTATGTGTGAAAATTAAAGCAAAAGACATATTTCAGTAATTACTATATTTGTAAGACATGCATTTGAAAAACGTTACAGCATCAAATTCTTTATGTACATACTGAATTATCTTATTTTCTAAAAATGCTGAATTGTACCTATTTGGTGCACTGGCTTGTACAGCGTTGATTTTCGCGTATGTTTCAGTATGGAAACCCTTGATAACCTCTAAAAATTCATGTAAATTCGGATGAGGCCAACGACTATCCTTTGCTAATTTTAAATGAAAAGCTTCAATCCCGTTATTAGTTCTCCAATCGCTGGCGTCAAGCGCGACCCAGAGGTTGTAGGGAAAGGAGCATTATCATCGATGTAGTTTTTAAACTATGTAGTCAGCATGTTACTTGTGGGTGGATTGGCTGATTTTCTAAAAAATTGGACGAAAATATTCCCCACGTTATCGGCAGGGAAAAAAGTTAGCCTGAACGTGTGGTGAAACCATTTTCCAGTGGGAGAATTGGAATTCTGGATAGCATTGCAGTCTGGCTCGATTCAAATTCTTCCCTATTCTTGTCATATCGAAGTTGGTGAAAGTGTTCAGCACATTCGGATTTGCAGCCATCTCCCGCCGAATCATCTTTCTTGGTCTTTCATTGTAATGTTCCACGTTGGCTCTCTTCTTCACTGCGCTGGTAATTTTTTGGCGATTCAATACTTGTTTATTATCGTGTTGATGATTGCCAGTTTGTCGTGAAAATATGTCGTCTGGTCCAATGGTATAAACTTTGGCAATGCAGTTCTTGTTTGCGCTGACACAGCATATCTCTTCTGTCGATTTTAAACGCTGATATTGTCGAAATCTGTAATTTTCCAATAGGATCAAAGTTTTTTTGCCTTTCTCGCTCAACATCCTCTGTAAATTTCAAAAATGTCCTTACTTTATATACTTTTATCTAATTTAGGTTAATCCTAATTTAATGTAATAATATTTAGGAGTTAATAATATTTGATAATTTAACCCTACCTACGTGCCGATTTGTCGATTACCGCAACTCGGATGAAAGGCAGGTCAAAATATTTACAACCTTCTAAAGGCCATTAGGCGAACTGCAGTTCGGTATCTACAATTAAAATAAACTCTTATTTAATAAATTCCATTTTATTGAACTACTCAAAATCTTTACAAATTTTCGACATATTTCGCTAACATTTTTACTTTTTTAAGAAAAATGTAACATTATTTATATTAAATAATAGACTTTCTTTTACTCTTTGGATTATGTTCTTTCATTTTCTTTCAAATCTTTCTTCCTATTTGTCCTATATTTGTTTTTGGGCAATTTACACAGTTTAATAACAGTTTTGGTTTTGTTTTTTTATATTTTTTTCCCGATGGAGTTGTCTCGCTCTATCGGAAAAAAAACTTAAAAAAGAACAATAGAAGAATAAGAATTGATATTAAGTCAGGTATCTATAAGTTAGACCGTGTAGATTGTCCTAAAACATATCTAGGACGAACAGGAAGAATCACAAAACACCAATTATTCAAAAAAAAAAATCATATTCTCATTATGTCATACATTTAACTAAAAATAATCATAATTTTGATCGAAGTTTCCAAATAATTTACTCCTAAAAGAAGAGATTAAACTTAATTTGCTTGAATCCTTAGATATAAATAAATTAAAAAAACACATGTGTACTACTAAATACAGCTTTTTGCCTGTACTTTCTTGCACAAATGCAACTTATTTTCTTATGCGTTCTTAATGGTATATCCTCTCCGTTGACTAACTAACCTGATTTTACGACTGTTTCACTAGCTACTCCCTATTTTGATCTGAAACGTTCAGAAAACTTAAGAAACAACCTGTTATTTCCACGCCCGGTATTCTCCATAAACATAAACACCAGATTAACTTAAAAAATTTTTGAACCGAGAAAATGTTTTGCCCTTCTTAATTTCTAAACGCTCAGTAAGTTCAAGCACTTGAAATGCCTTTTAAGTTAATTAAGAACAAAGTGAAATTCATCAATTTTTAGTGTTCCGTACGGAACACTTATAAGATGACTTCGGTGTCTGTCCGTCTGTCTGTCTGTCCGTGTGTCCGTCCGTCTGTGTGTCAGTCTATCTGCCCGTCTGTCTGTTCGTCTGTCTGTCACACCCGATTTTTTTCGAAACTATTTGTCATAGAAAGTTGAAATTTGGTAATAATCTAGGAATTGATGGCCTCATCAGAGTCATCTGGTTTTGAAAGTTAAATTTTGACTTAAGGGGTTAGTTTTGAGGGGTGAAATCGAAGGTGAAAAAAACATTTTTTTACTAGGTCATCGAGTGGGATGTCAAATGAAAGCTTGTGAAAGCACGAGTAAAAAATATATATATAATGTAATACTTGCGCGCACTTTTCTTTGTATTATTTTTAAAAAATCGCGAAAAATCGCTGTCCACCCGCCTTATCTCGAAAAGTACACTTCAAAAAATTTTGAAAAAATTCTGGAATATTCTCCACGAAGTGTAGATTGAACGAAAATTATTACGAGTGTATTACCTTTAATAATTTATCTGGTATATAAAAAAACAAAAATTTCAAGGTCATCCGTTTTCAGTGAAGATTGGAAACAAACTTTATTGGAAACTCATTTGGGGTGTGTTTTGTGAAGTCACTGAACATTTTATACCTCCGTAAAAATTTTTTTTATTTTAAATAGCTCTATATCAGAAAAATGCTTGAATTATTTCATTTTATTATTTATTTTCTTAAGTAAAAGTATGCCTTGAGAGTACCTAAAGAACTCTTGAAATTGAAATTTTCAAAAAACAAAATTGTTCCCATTTTGTTGAAATATTTATTCTGCTTTCTAGTTGTTTTAAGCAGTGTACATTTTTAGTTTTTTTATATGCATAGAAACTTTAGCCATGGTGGGTTTTTTCGAGTTACATAGATTTTTTTGACGAGTGAATTTGGTGGATTGGATGCGTTACCTTTTCTCGTTTGTAAAGTCTGAACCCTATAGATGACACTTTTCTAAAGGTCGAAAAGCGCTTAACATACACGAACATAGAGACATAGGTAAGTCTTAACCCAACTAATTAATAAATTACATAAATATTAATTAGTTCGTTTATAGTTTAATTCACATTTAACTGAAATACATTAAAAAGAGATCTTTTTTAGTATGGTTAGGTCGATCTTGGTTAATCCTGAATTGAAGTTAATTCAAATAAGATTCATGTTTAAACCTGGATTATCTGAACTGACCTATGACAAATATTGCCTAGCTAAACTTGTTAACGACAAAGTTTAATAACATATAAAGTATATAATATTTAAATAAATCTAATTAAACCACAAGTAAATTACTTGATTAATTTAATTTGTACTTTCCTGAACTAAACTTTGTTACCATTGTTTAAAAGTTTTAAAATAATTGATTCATTCAAGAGTTCTGTGTTTCATGTTTTTGAAAAATTCGTTAATTGAATATCTCTTAATTTGAAAATGTGGCCTTCGAACGAGTAGCCTTTTAAAAATTTTAGTTTCGAATATTTAAATTTTTTTTTTAAATATGCCTTGATTACTTAATTTACTGTTGAATTAAAACATTTAATTTGTGATAAATCTACAAGAACTATTTAACAATTTGATTTACTGTTGAGTTTATAAATATGATTTAACATTTTTTTTGAGCCCCTACTGCCAAATTTTCAACAATCGACGCCTCTCTTGCTTCGAATCTCCTGAAATGCCGTTTAGGTAATCCGACGGCACCGGGCGACGCCTATATAATTGCCCCTGGTTTTCAATTAACGGCTCCAACAAATCAAACCGTTTAGGACCGACTCAAGCCGAAACGACGTTTCGCTGCCTTTATGTTCTTCAATCCTCTAAAATATGGCCTCACAGAACTGCTGAATACAAAGAAAAGGTAATTGGATGGATAAAAATTACTGACTCATTTTAAAGCTTATTTAGTAATAAAATAAGACTTAGACTGGCTTAAAGGTACTTAAGCAATATTTTTTCATTAAATTAAATAATTTTTTTTGCCTATTTTATCGTTTCTAGCAGATATTTTTTGTTTCCTAAAATTGAAAAGCAAATATTGCTTATTCAAACTCAAATGCCTTATGGAATGAAATAATCTCTATGGTTATGGGTATGGTTATTCTGAAAAAAGATATAATTGGTTTTATTGATAGTAAATAAAGAAGGAAAAAAGACAGTTTTAATATAGATATCATAACGGTGGCAGGTTATGTTAATATTCTTTAGAAATTCCGCCAAAAGATACCGCCCACCGAGGGTGATTCAAAGTCAGTTTTGCTTGGAGTCCAGCTGACTTACGTGTAGTTTTATGAAATGTACTATTTAGGACTATGAAAATAAGTTTAGGCTTCAGTGAGGTAACTGATTCTTATTTCCACTATTTTATGAGTGATATATATATATATATATATATATATATATATATATATATATATATATATATATAGTGAGGTTAAAAAATTTCCCAAACTATGTCAATGAAGTAAGAACTCGAAATAGTATTGCCTCGTGGCGATAGGTAGCAGAAAGCATATCCCTATCAACGCTGTAGTAGACTATATCTTTCCTCGTTTCTCATGATATGGCCCAGATTTTTTTCTTTTAATTGTATTAACAATTTCCAGGTCTTTGTTCCAGAATTCTAGCACTCTCTAGTTGGTAGTATGCTCTGTCCAAGATATTCTAAGGATGTGCCTGTAAAGCCCCATTCAGAAGCACTGGAAAGACGTAGCAGTTAAGAAGTCTTATTTTGATTTTTAAAATGAAGTCATGAATTCTGAACACTTTTGCGATTTTTATATAGGCTGCTCTAGCTTTTTCTATTCTGCATCGAATCTCCAGTGAATGGTAGCATATATATATATATATATATATATATATATATATATATATATATATATATATATATATATATATATATATAATATATAAAAAATTGTAGCATTTTTGTTAAACTAATCATTACGATTCATCTAGAAAACTCCTTTTCCACAAAATTCCTCTATATGTATATATATATATATATATATATATATATATATATATATATATATATATATATATATATACATATATATATATATATATATATATATATATATATATATATATATATATATATATATATATATATATATGTATATATATATATATATATATATATATATATATATATATATATATATATATATATATAAAGAAAATTGTAGCGTTTTTGTTAAACTAAACATTATAATTCATCTAGAAAATTCCTTAACCACAAATTTCCTTAATTCCTTCCTAATTTCAAATATACATCCGCACATCATAGTGCTAAACCAATTTACAAAAGCTTCCCATACATAGAACATACAAGATAAATATCAAAAGACCTACGAAATGAAACTTGACAACGGTGGCTAAGTCAGTCGCAACAATTCCGTTTGTGAATGGAAACAGTGTGACCACAGCCTGTCCGGCTTTCATCCACGTCTCCACATCAAAGAAGAGTTTAGTTCGGGAAATTCTGTGACAACTTAAACCCACTGTGCACCTTTACAGACGTTTACCACACGACGTTTGCACTGTTTGCTTTATTTATTATGTAATATGTTGTTTATCTTTGTGTTTAATTGCCAGCTAAGGCATTTAGATACTTTTAAGACTAACTACTTGGATTTCCAAACCTTGTTCAAATTTGTTTAACTTATTGCGTGAATACATAGGGTAGGACAGGCAACGTGGGGGCACAGGATGTAACTTTGGTCCTTGGAAATTTGATTCAGGTTAATTTAACCGGAAAAGAGCATTCTATTTATTTTAACACACCTAGCATATACGGCTGGATCAAGAACGAAATATTACTAATGGTGTGCAGAGGCTTAAATTTGTTTTTTAATGGTTTAAAAAAACGTTTTTTACCATTTACCAGTATCTCATCTTTGGATTAGGTATATTTTGAGTATCGTAATACATCCAGAATTAAGGCATTAAAAACATTTGTATTTCCGTAAATCGGCATCTTGAACCGCAATATGGTAGCTACCATACTTTATAACGATGACAGAGACCTCACCTCAAGAAATTAAGAATAAAGAAAAATATAAAGGAAGGTACGAATTCAAGGGCCCCAAAAAAGCAAACGAATGAAGAAAACAAGAATTGGAAGTGCTTACGGAATATTAAAGGGACAATGCAGATTTTAGAAAAAACTATTATCCTGTAGCACTTCTTAACCTACTCTACAAACTCTTTACTATCTACGCAACATTCATGGCTCCTGATGACGCTAACATGATTAGCATAATGCGCGTCAAGGACAAAAATAAAATGTTTGGTGTAGTTATGACAACTGTCATACAGTATTTTTGTGAAAATTACTCGAAAATCCCAACATAACTATAGAACTAACAGAAACAGAAAAGGTTTTAGTTTCAGTAACCATCTATTGACTGAAAATTTTAATAGAACTAGAGAGCACAAGAATAGTAAAGACCGTAAAAGAATAGATAAACAAAAATTGAAATTTTGCTGGACATACAATTCGATAAAAAGATGATAGATGAAATAAAAACATAATATACTAACGACCATGGAAAAACACAAGAGGGAGAAGTAGACTCTCGACGAGATCGGCTGATGATCTTAAAAGAAAGACGCTGAGCTTAAGTACATAATATAGATATTTAAATTTCCAAGCTACCAATATGGCCGGTAACTCTTGACCCTTTCAAAAAATATTTAATTTTTATTTTAATATATAGAGACCACGTTTGTTGAACACATTTTGTTATATATTTATAAGTTTAACGATAATTTCTTTTTCTTAGACCGACATTATTTACCAGTTTTGCTTATATGACAGTTCATGTGGCGTTAACTTTCACCGTTCTCTTTCAATAATTTTTGTATTATTATTTAAAAATAAGTGACGATGATGTTTTTTTATTAATTAGGTATTTAAAAATCGACCTAAAGAATTACAGATTAGCCGTTGTATTTTTTGCCCAGTGACTATACCTTAGTTGATTTATGTTGTGGTTCTCTTAAACTGCCTTTCACGTTGATTTATGCGACATTCTTGTTCACTTCGGGTTATGTCCTGAATCAACACTTCGTATCTAGATAGCAGTCGAATTTTGTTGGTCGACAGTCCCTTTGGACCGTCAGAAACTTACATAATAGTGAGTTATGGTTTATAGTGGCCTTTAATGAAACAAACATGTCTAAATTTTGTTATTTATGCTATTAGTCTTTAGCTTCGTTTTACGGATAAAACGAATTTTATAAATTTTAGCCAATATTAATTTTTAATTACTATCATATCGATAGCCAAGAAAAAAGCACGGCAGAAGATGATAATGAACCCAAATGAAGATAATATTCAGGAATATAGAGAATTTCGAGGAATGTTCAAACATGCAGAAGACTGAAGAGACAATACAATTAAGAAAAATTGAAAAACATAGAGGAAAGATTTGTTAATAAGGAATTGAGAAGCTTCTATCAGGAGGTAGAACGAATGAACAAAGGATACCATAGCCGAACCAGCTACCTCAGAACTAATACAGGATTACTAATAAGTGAGCCAGACAAAATAATGGATGAGTGGAAGGGGTATTTCGAGGTATTGTTGAATGGGGGAAAAACAGAAAATGAGGTAGAAGAGCGAACAATGGACGATGTTGGGAATATGGTGAGTAAGCCAACTAGAGGAGAAATCAAAGCTATAATTAATGAAATGAAAAACAACAAAAAGCCAGGTGAAAGCGAAATAAGTGCTGAAATGTTAAAGGCAAGAGGCGAGCAACTGCACGAGAAACTATTTCTACTAATAGTGCAAGTGTGGGAACAGGAGGTAATGCCAAAAGAATGGTCCAAGGCCCTTATAACTCCACTACACAAAAAAGGTGATAAAATGCTATGCAAAAATTATAGAGGAATAGCTCTGCTAGATACATGCTATGAGATTCTGTCAAAGGTATTGCGGAAGAGATTGAACGGGTTTGCAGAAGAAAGAATGGGGGAATACCAAGCGGGGTTCCGAAGTAACAGATTCACAACAGATCAGATATTCACTGTTAAAGAAATTCAAACTAAGTGTTATGAGCATAAAATAACGTTACATATCATGTTTATAGACTTCCGACAGGCTTATAATAGAATTATAAGTGACAGAATGTATCAAGCATTGTTCCATTTAAAAATACCAACAAAACTAATCAGATTAGTTAAAATGACTCTACAATAAAATAGTGTGGAATGGCCTGGAATCAAAGGATTTTATAGTGGAAAGGGGACTACGACAGGGTGACCCACTGTCTGCGATGTTATTTAACTTAGTTTTGGAGAGGATACTAAGAGAGAGCAGCCTAGAGGCTAACGGTACAATTTTTAATAAGGAGCACCAGTGTATAGCAGATGCGGATGATTTGACGTTGATAGCAAAGTCTAGCAGAGAACTGGTAAAGAGAAGGAAAAGACTAATAAGAGAGGCAAGTAAGTATGGATTAGAAATCAACTCTGAGAAAACGAAGTATATGATAGCAGGAAGCACAGAAACTAAGAAAGAAAAAGAACTTAATGTAGTGACCTATGATGAAAGGGAATATAAATTTGAGAGAGTGGACAGATTTATATATTTGGGGGTACTGCTGGAAGAAAACGGGCATGAGGGGAGCGAATTGAAGGCGCGAATAGCAAAGGGTAACCAAAAATGTGGAAGCCTGAATGCTTTAATGAAATCAAAGTACGTCTCTAGAAAGACAAAACTGAGGATTTATACATCGGTTATAAGACCTACTGTCACCTATGGATGTGAAACATGGGTAATGAATAAATTGGAGGAAGAAACGCTAGAGAGGTGGGAAAGAAGGATATTAAGAGTGATCTACGGAGGAAGAAATACTCTGGAAGGGTGGACTAGGCGGACAAATCAGAAAGTGGAAGACTTATATGACGGACCTAGAATCACATCTTTTATAAGAGCGCAAAGAATGAGATGGTTAGGAGACGTACAACGTTTACAAGAGAGAGACTACCGAAAATGGTGCTGACGATGAAGCCTGTGGGTGCGAGAAGGAATGGAAGGTTGAGGAGGATTTAAGAGCCATAGGGTTCAGAAACTGGAGAACGAAGGCGCAGAACAGAATAGAATGGAGACATACGATCCAACAATACTTGGACGCCGGATGATGGAAGAAGGAAGGAGGGAAAAGGACACGGTTTTACTAAGCCCTCGGCCTTCATGGCCTGTAGTGCTTTTATATTATTATTATCATATCAAAATGGTGACTATACAGAAAAAAATGTATTTACTATAATAATTTCAATTTTCTTTTGTCCTCTATAGTAGTATATGAAATTTAAAAAGTTTAGAATCTAAAGTAAAAATAAAATGAAATTTGACAGCAGACTATACAATAATTTGAAAACATAGTATAATATTTAAAAAATATTACTCCAAAATACTAAGTGCAGATAGCTTCCAAAATGTTTCAGAGACACTTTCAACTACATACGCTAACATACACAAAGTAAGCTACTTGAAAGAATTGTTAAATTAATAACGGTAACTTTGGATAATAGAGCAATTTTCTGTTTTTTCCATTTTTCTCCTGACTATTTTACTCACTTTTTCTGTAGCCAGTTTTTTTCTACACTTCCTTTTCTCTCCTTTCTGCCTTTCCATTGGTTTTTTAAATTGGAATAAGTAATAATATTTTAATTGATACACAGTTTTTTCAAAATTTAGTAACTTAAAGAGCAATAAAATTTTTTTTAGACATTTCTTGGGCCGCTTTGTTTAAGAAGAAAGTCTCCGCTGGGTGCATAAATTGTAGGAATATCTATAAACTGTGTTGAAAATTATTATTAATAGATATTGCGTCATTTGAACAATATAAATTAAAATATGATACTTCCGACAATAATTACTAAACTTTAATGCTTTTTTATTAGTTATCTAAATAAATTATATGCGAATAACTTTAACAATCACCACCCATAGGCCCTAACTTTCTCTTCTAAACGTTCATTTTTAACACTGGATATTTAACCTGACAAATGATTCAGCGGGATTTCAATTGTTGCTCGACACAGATCATTACTTGAGAGTTTCATTGTAGGAATCATTAATTTGCCCTATTCTATTTGTATATCTTCTCTATCTTCTCCTTCACCCTCTTTCTAAAGAGTAATTATTATTGAATTTGTATGTTTAACAGAGAGAGAACCATAGAACAAATTATACATGATGTTAAAGTTTAGTTATTTGTTTCTCAAAACTGACATAACTTAGTAATATACAAGGTGTATCATAAAAAAGTTTAATTTTTAAATATTTATAGTAAAATGAAAAATTCCTTATTGCAAATCAAAATATAATTCTGGGAAACCCGTGTGTCTAAATGTGAAACGTTACATTACGGTCGCTCCTTAAACTAGCCACTTAAATTATTGATCACTGCTCGGCACATCATATCCGTAATCGCTAACGAATATTTTCTTTTAATTATTCGAAGAATCGAGGATTGTTTTTAGTTTAGTTTAGGAAAAATCCTTCGCCGTCCAATTAACTTATGGAAATCAATTTCTTTAGGACAATTTCTATAATAACCGGTAATGCCATGTTTGAAGTTTGTGATGTAACTCCATCGGTTTGAAACAAATTTCTCTAGTCATATTCTTCCTCATTTTTTAAAGGTAGGTGTGAAGAAGATTCGAATCATCTCAACACATCGGTCCTACTTAATAGTTGTAATATTGATGCTTTAATTTTGGTTTTGTCAGATTTCAGTAGTGTCAGTTACGTTTATAGATGTAGCCGTTAGGGTAGTAAGGTGTTGAAAAACTTTCAAGCCTTTGATTATTGAAGTCTTTTGTATAAATATGGAGATTTACTTTAGAATTCTTTGTAACGAACTCCTTAGTACAGGTAGCAAGTATTTGTAAGTTTTTACTTCTGTTGTCCTTAGTCTGCCAAGGATTAACTTGAAGTCAAGATAATTTTTTCAAACTTCAACACCTATTTTTTATTCAGTTAAATACTTAGAGCTTGATTTATGCTACATGAATGTCGAAATTTTCTTTAACCTTTTACTCTCGTATTTTTACGCTCCCACCTGCTTTACTAGCGCAATAAAACAATAAATATTTGAACTTATTTCTGCTACAACCTGGTCAATAAAATGAGTAGAGATAAATCCATGTTATTTTTTATCCAAAGACTGCTTCATGTTTTTCCTATGACTTGTTATTTCGTAATTCGAAATTTGCATATTCTTTATTTTACCACCAAATTTGGTAAAAATAAATCATAATAATGAAGTACAAAGTGTGTGATGCTCGAATCTACCTATAAAATTGATCTTTTTCTTCTTCTTCTGTTTTCTATAATAGGCCTGCGGCTTGTTTATTTTTTCGGCTTCCTCAGTCGAGAGTCAGGTTTTCACTCCACTTTCTCGGTCTCCATACAATCTCTTTTCTGATAGAACTTCTATTTCTGGAGAGTTTAACCAATTTTTTTTTCCATCCATTCGATTTATATTGCCATACCCTTTCGGTTTCCTTTGTATTTCCCATTTATTAATGTCTTCCACCTCGCATAGATGTCTGATCCTTGCACTTCCTTCTCTGTTTAGCAGTGTATTTTCGACAATCCCTCGCAGTATTTACTTTTCTGTAGTCTTCAGTGCTCAATGTGTTTTTGATGTGATGGGTCTCGTTTTCGATATTTATGTCACAATTGATCTAATTGTCGCTTTATAGATTCATACTTTTATGTCTCATCTTAAGTATTTGTTTCGTTATGCAACATCGTTAACGCATCCCGCCACCTTATTTGCTTTTGCTAATTCCTACCATACATCGCCTTCAATGTCTAGCAAGCTGGTCGTGTCTATTTTGAGATATCTGAACTTCACCTGTTGCTTTATTATTTGACTGCCCACTACATTTTGTTCTTGCCGTTAAGATATTCATATTTGCATGTTTCTCCGTTAAATTAAATATATTTAGTGGTCTTATAAGGTTGTCTTCATTTTCTGCACGTATTGCTGTATCGTCTGCGCAACAAAATATTTTTACTTCTATGTCCTCCATTCTGTATATCTTTCCTACGAGCACGTTTTTATCACTTCATCCATTACCATAAACCAGGTTTCTGTAAAACACTTTGGATTCCGTATATATTGGGCCAAGATCCTTAGCATCATAAGTTTATGAACACACACAAAAAATAGTAAATTTAGTTGCAGTCTAGTTTTCAAAATAGTTAGGTACCTTAAAAATTATTCTTCTTTGGATGTCATTAGGACTTGTAAATTTCCGTTGTACTTACCTCGTGTTATAACTGCATTTATAAATATTTCAAATAATTATATGTCTCTATCCGAAAAAAACATTTTATATATACTAATACTTAGTTTCAACTTACTACTACCAAAATTTTTAACATAAATAATTGCCATTGCCAATTTAAGTTGTCGCCAAACGTGTGTAACCAACTTTAGTAAAGAAAAATAATTTTTTCTTCAAGGACACCATAAGAAATATATATTAGCGTTTCTAGTGTAAAAGGTCCTATAAAACTGAAAATTACTGTACAGAGTATCCCATTTAAAAAATACGAAGTTTATGCCATATGTCAAAAACTGGATGAATGACTATTTCTGTTTGAACTCCGTAAAAAAAATTCTTGAAACCCTATAACTTATGTTTATAGTATTATGACCTATTACCAGATAAGCACATTTGACGAGAGGATCTCTTATATTTAACAACCCTGTATATACAAGTCAACAATAAACTGTATCAAAATTGTTACATGGCACAGTTCTTGTCCAAATCCTCCCCCAAAGATTGTTATATACACCTAGGCGCTGCAAAAAGTATGTGTATTTAAAAAAAAATTAAAGGATATTAAGTGAATAATATAAAAGAATGGCGATTATATATTTTTATTGTACTACTATTAGAATTTTTTTTTTAAATATATTTTTAATGTTAACATTATTTTTCATCGGGTTAGAACTGTTGAAAAGTATGGCGCCTCCTTGTCTGCAGGATAACTTCACAAAAAATAATTCAATGTGCAAAAATAAAAATTATTCTTCTAAAATAATGTAGTAGTTAAAAAAATGGTGTTTCACACTTTAGTATGCAATCTGCGACAAAAAATTTATGTTTAATTATTTATAAAAAAAGTCTATTAGAAGAATTAAAAAAACCTCTCTACATTTTGTAGAAACAGTAATTATTAAGATTTAAAAAAAATTTAAAAATTGACTGAGTAATATTGCAGACAGTGTCTGAAAACAGGTAGCGATCCCAATCCGAAGTCAGGTCACATTTAATGCTATAGTTTTGTACTGGAAGGGAAATTTCTTAATTTTTTTTTTAATAATTTGTAAAACATAGCGAATAAAAATCCGTAAAAAAATCGAATTTTTGAAAATTCGAGGTGTAAGTAACTCCTTAACTATCAAAATTGTTAATACACATTTCCACCGTAACTCTTGTGGTTTGTTGCTATTATTGTCTTTTAATTATTATGATTTTTATTAAACACTTAAAACAAATAAATATTGTAATATAAGAAAAATATTGTTTTTAAATTGAAAGAAGTCCACCATATTCGTTTTGAAAACTTCTTTGCAACTCTAAGAGTTTACAAATTAGTTATAAGCTACCCGATAATAATTTTCCAAAATAAAAACTGACTAATTGTAATTATTGTTTCTGTTTTAATGTCCATTCATTTTGATTTTTAATAACCTGTTGGATCGGTGTCCAAGACCTGATATTGAGATTTTGGTCGAATTTCTTGTAACCAATATTTTTACACAACTTTTATTATTTGTCAACGCCCACTGAATATTTGCCCCCCTCATATTTTCCATACTTTTATTGTCTCTTTATAACACCCCTTGAGATGGCGCTAAAACACTCAAACAATAAAAACGGTCATAATCATAATCTAAACAAGATAAGGCCCGTCTCAGCCATCCTCTTATACCCCAAAACCGTCTTGTTTATCGTTATGTCTCTGCGATAATTTAAAATTATAACAATTATGCTAAGTGTACTTAACAGACGAAATTAATATTCAAAATGTAACGCTACAACTGTTACAGTGTTCTTAACATTAACAAAGGTAAGTTATAACACTCTTCTGCTCGGTTTGCTAAAATAAAGTAAAGCTTAATGGTAAGGGCTGCTCTGCAAAGGGGTAATTTGTAATGATGTGCATGTAAAAGCCGAGTTAAGAAAATTAGCTCGAGTTTTGTAAGTGAAATTTTATTATTTCTTTACGAATATGAAGTAAAACGTACCATGTTTCCCTGTTCTTTAGACATTAGTGTACAAACAACAGGTCAATTATGTCAAATAAAAATTAAAATAAAATAGTAAAGAATCACCCATCTCAGTACAGCCTCAAATTATCTTCTTTGAACCAAACAGCACATCTCAAACAGCTTACTTTAATTTATTGAAACCATTTTCTACAGTTCTTAAGGTATAAAACTCCTTCATGATTTATCAAAAAATAAACTAAATCGGGCACAGTGACCGTTTGTACGTACATTTTAGTATCTTTACAACAAATAAGTTATTTCGATGAAGCTATTGTTTCAGTATATAATTCTTATTCTTAATTTAGGGAGATTTTGCAACGCTTATTTTGGTAGGCCACTGTCTTTATCTTTATTTGAAGCATGCGTCCGTTTGGAGCTTGCGCAGTAGTAAAGGGAAGAAATTAAATACAAAAGACTCAGCTGTTATCGTTATTTGAAGCATGCGTCTGCCATTCGGAGCTTGCACAGTATTGAAACAAAATAAGAGAATCCTATATTAAAAATAACGAGTTCCCCTATTTAGGAACTTACAAGAGAGGTTATTTGAAGTTCCTTATTCTTATCGCTATTGTGGTCGAGCCTGTTTATTGTTTCTACTTAGGTATATAAACCATTAAGAATATACAGTAAAATTGAAATGATAACACTGGTCAACACAAGTCTTGTTTCCTTTATTTTTTTTTCTGTTATTGGGTATTTCTATGGCCCTGACTATGAAAAAAATACTGGGAGATTGCTAACAACCTTCTGAAATATACAGTTTTATTATTTTGCAAAAAAAATACAAAAAAATAATACATTATGTTAACAAAATTTCTATTGAACACTAGCAAATGATCTTTTATAAGATTTCCTTGAATGAACGACTTTAGGTAGATCTCGTTGCAAACTCCAGCAGTAGTCTGCCATCATATGTGAGTCCCACCGCCCCTGATAACGCTCTTCCATTGTCCGAAGATCCTGATGAAATCTTTCACCCTGCTCCTCACTAAAATCACCCAGATTTTGTGGAAATTGGTCTAAATGCGAGTGCAGGAAGTGGATTTTTATGCTCATGTTGCACCCTAGCTCTTGCAAGTTCGATAGCTGCACTCAACAAGCTCGACATGGTCATCAGATTTCTTTTTGCCTAGGAAGCTACTCATAACCAAAACAAATGAATTCCAAGCTTTGGATTCGACTTTGTGTACCCCCCTTGTTGACCTAAAAGAAAGCTAACCATTTTCAGATCAACACAAATGACCCATTTGTGGTCTTGATACTTAATTTTTTCCAAAACCTTAGAAACATTTACGTATTCTTCTTTTAAAGTCGTCGAATGTGCAATAGGTATAGATCCGTACTTATTAACCTCATGAAGCAAAACACACTTTAAACTTCTTTTGCTGCTGTCTATGAAAAGACGCCAATCACTAGGTTGGTACTGTTTTAATCTCATCTGCTGCAAAAATACCACCAACATCGTTACAAAAAACTAAATTCTTCTCTTGAGAAAAATACGGTAACAGACTTTTTTCTCGGGTACGATAAAATGTAATGTTGGTTTCCGGAGTAAGCAAATTTTTTTCTTTTAAACGAAATGCTAAAATTTCAGAAGCTTCTTTTGGTAAGTTCAGATCTCTTACTAAGTCATTTAGTTCTTTCTGATTAAATGGTTGAGGTTCTGAAAGGCTACATTTGTAGTCTGAATCAGAGTCTTCACTTGATGTATTTCGTTCGGGTTCACAGAGATTTGGATCATCAGAAGATTTAGATGTGCTGGGTTGTACCTCTTGTGATTTTAATTGAGGTCGTTGAGCAGAAGATAAGTTAGGATATGACCACTTACTTCGATTTCCAGGGTTAATTCCGTTTATTTTCACAACGCAGAAGTAGCAATCGGCATGATGGTTTCGAGGTTCTCGCCAAATCATAGGTGTTACGAAAATTATTGCATCTCTTTTTCCACTGGACCATAACCGTAGACATACCTCACATTTCTGGCATACAATATGAGGAACCCATGGCATGTCCTGATTACACAATTTTATTTTAAAGTATTGATGATAGGCGGTTTTCACAAAGTCCGATATAGGTTTTCGATATTTTGCAAATATATATTCACCACAAATATAGCAAAAACAATCGGGATTAAGCACACAACATCTTCTTGACGAAGCCATATCTAAAACAACAACAAAATATATTTTAGTGTCCAATAAAAAACGAAAATCTAAGTAAAAATAGTAAATGAGGGTAGTTAGCTATAACTCAAAAACAAAAGCTGTTAGAGAAAAATTGTTGCCATATTTAAAAAATACGCGTCAATTTGAGATAGAAACAAAAAAAAAAATCACAAGAAACAAGCAATTTTCTTTTTTTTGTTGACCAGTGTAATTTATTATTGCTAATAACAGTGATAACAGTTAATTACTATTCAGATTATGTTGGAATTTTGCAATTTTTGGCAGAATAGCATTACAGTGCATGTAGTGCTAATTTCAAATGAAATTTTATTTATCGCACATTCGTATTACTTTGGAAATATTGAAAGAAGTGATAGAAACCTGCTAGACAAAATTTTAATTAAGAAACTTGTGTTGACCCATCCAATTTTAATAATCGGTGTGCTTAACCATAAAATGAATGAAAAGTTTATAGAAGATAAATACCTAACCTTGCAATTCCTTTGCGTTAATATTGTGCATGCTTGAGATAACGATAAGGATAAAGGCATGTGATAAATAAGCGTTACAAAATATCCCTATTAACTTTACATTAAAATGTTTATTTTGATTTTTTTTTTAATCCATCAAAAATTGTCAGATATAGCTATAGAAATAAAATTATCAGCAGAAGAGCCTTTTTTGTAAGCGAAAAATAAGTACCATTAGGCTAGAATCCTTTTGAAGTGCTATATTAAAGGCAGCCGGCATTTTTTTTTTGCGATTTGGGAGCCCGATTATTATATTTTGTGACGAAGTTCTAGATTGCATCACTGCAACTTTAGACTAATTGTACAGGGTGAGTCAACGATAGAGTAAAGTTCATTATCTAATTTGTTTCGGGAATGAAGAAAAAATATTAAATACAATAGTTTTAGGGAATGTTAAAGTGCACAGTTTAAAATTATTTTTGAGTATAACGGGTACTTTAAAAAAGTGTGGCCGATATAATATGTTTTTTTTTAAACGGAACGTCCTATTTTCTAATTTATTTTTAAATTCTGCGTAAAATGTTATAACTGTTTTATTAATAATAATATTATATACCTAAACCTAGTAGTTTTTCTAATATTACAATTAAAAAAAAAATAATAGTTTTTAGTTTTGTAAAAAATTGCCAGTGGCGTCATTGTTTCTGAAGGTGGAATACTCATAATTAGTATTAGCGTTCTATAGAGATGAAAAAAAAAATATACGTAAAGAAATTTGAGTTAGAAGCTACAAAAATAAATTGATGCATTTCGACAATTTTAAATTGAAAAATCTCAAATTTTTGAAATGGCACACCCTGTATATTATTATTTTTTCTGATAAATTTTACAAAACCCTCCAACTTTTATTAAGTAAAAGTATTTTTATTTCTAATTGTTTTCGATTTATTTTGATTTTTTTCAATTTTTACCCTTGTACACTTACGCAAGTGTGAAAACATAAACATTAATTAATTAAGTTTAATTAATTAAAAAGTTAATATTAATTTTAATATAGTTTAACTTATCTAATGATTAATTATTATGACGTAATAAATGTCCAAAAATATGCCCGTCTATGTTTAGTTGTTTTACTATATTTTCCTTCACTTTCCTTAGCATAAAGGGCGTTATTGTCCTGCACGCATCCCGTATCCTATTTTCCACATCTACTGGTGTTGTAGGAGGATTCACAGAAACACGATCTTTAATGTAGTCCCACCAAAAGAAGTCTAAAGGTGTTAAGTCACATGATCGAGGGCGCCACTGAATGAATCCATCCCTACCGATCCATTTTTATGGGTAACGATCGTTTAAACATTCCCAAACTTCCCGGTAGTAATGAGCAGGAGCTCCGTCTTGTTGAATCCACATTCGTTCCCTTTCAAAGTTATCAACTTCTTCAAGAAGCTAGGGTAATTCGTTTTGCCAAAAATTTAGATATCTAGGCCCGTTAAGAGGTTCGCGGAAAAAATATGGACCAATAATTCGAAAATTTAATATTCCACACCATACATTAAGCGACCAATGGTTTTGGTTTTGAATTTCCCGTACCCAAAATGGATTATCTGTTCAATAATAACGCATGTTATGGCTGTTAACTGTTCCATTACTGTGAAAAGTAGCTTCATCAGAAAACCTTATTTTGGATAAAAAATTCGAATCCGCCTATATTGCTCTATTCATGGTGATACAAAAGTTTACTCGTCGTTCAAAATCACGGTCTAGAAGTTCTTGGATCCATATGAAAGGGATGATACTTGTATTTTCTCGTGGTGCGATTAGCTGTAGATCGGGATGTGTCATATAAGTCAGTTAGTTGACGGCTGCTGACCTGGGGATTATCTTCAACATGAACTAAAATCTCCACTACTTTTTCCTCATTGTTGGCATTCTGGTTTACTACTTTCCATTTCGTATACTCAAAGCTACCACTACCATCAAACCGTTCCATTAAGCACTAAAAAGATTTTCTAGATGGTATACGTTTATTAGGGTACTTCGCTCCGTAAAGTCTTACCGCTAAAAGACAATTTTTTCCCGCCTCGCTCAGTATATAAACCATATAAATTAATTAATTTTTAGAAAAATCCATAACTATTACCTTTATACGTCACTTACTATAACAAATTAAACTATTTTTACTTGCTTAATAGACATGTCAAAATTTGACAATGACTACATTTTTGTTTTGTCTTGGCAACTATGATGTTATAGCGTAAGTGTATTAAAAACAAGCGTAAAAATTGAAAAATTTAAAATAAATCGAAAACTATTAGAAAGAGGTATATGTCATACTCAATAAAAGTGGTGGTGTGCCATTTAAGAATTTTCATTTTCAAATAGTCATAGTATTTTCTGTAGCGTTGTTGATATTTCCCTTCTATTATTTTCAATTAACTACCTCCAACCTAGTTGTAGAGCAGAAAAAAACAGGTGGTATCTTGGTTTGCCCTGTTAATTTCTGTTAGGGGAGCGAGGGGTTTGTTGTAACAATTTAACATGACACTCCATAATACTACGTTTTTACATATTATCTGTGTATTTTTTTTATTAGAAGTTTTGTCATTATAAATAAATTCAATATTTATTAATACCAACAAAATACCACTATTTATTTCCCATACCGAGATGAAAAACCTAATTTGCCTATATAACAACTCAAAAAAGATCCAATAAATATACTGATGATTTCAAAATTGTATGCATGAGTGAGACTAATCTTGTAAACAAGTGACTAAAAAAACTGAGTTATATCAGTAAGAATATAATTTCATGCTGTTTATGTAGAAAAAGAAAATGAGAAAAATAGTGGTAAATATTACTCCAAAATGTAAAAAAGAATAGTAAACTACTATTCTAAAATAAAGATAGATGAAACAGCAAAACAATTCTTAATGACTTAATAGCTGATCCTTTGACAAAATTGAAGGTATCGTCTTTTCTGCTACCGTTCTCTATATTCTGGGATTTGGTAGAAAAGATTCCGATAGTAACTTAAAAAAAAATTCGCAACTAGTTTTGCAGCTGCGCCGTATTAAACTTATATATTTTACTTGTTTTTATCTCCTTACAAAATTAAGTTATGATAAACTTCTATTCTTGAAAAATACTTGTAAGAATATCTAGAATAGTTATCTATTTAAAATTTTATTGTTCTATTGAATTCGTAACAATCGAAAACCCTATTCCGAGTTAAATTTAAAATAGTTAGATGTCCAAAATAGAATAACTAATGGACTAACAGAATTACGAAAAAAATTATCTGAAATTGTAAAAATCCTGTAAAGAGATTTACCCACAATTCGCAAACATAATTTCTAAATATATTTACATTAAGAAAAAATAAATAAATAAACAACGTCTTTCATTCGATATCCACAAAATCAATACAAAAACAAAATCAAAAATATATATAATAGACAATTTCCAAATGTACACACACAATTATAACTACCGCAGAAGGAGAAGAAATGGCGGAGTTTAGCCACAGGCTACTCTTACACTCAACCATTTCCGTCCTTATTTAAGCCTAATCAAATGTAAAAAAGAAGCCAAAAGAAAACACAATACCAAGAAAATAAAATAAGAGAAAAGAAAGACATATAGAAAACTTTAATAATACAATAAGAATCCAAATCCTACACACTCTATTACATATTATAAATATCTGTAAACCACATATAGCCAAGGCTTACAGGAAAATTCTGCAATCCTTGGTATAGCACTACACATGTTGTAGACCTAGCAAGCGAGATTTATATCTCGAGAGCAAACTATTGTTATTGCACAATTTCAACTCCTGATCAAGCGAATTATAAAGAGACAGCGTTATAAGTAAAGCAACGCCGGAACAAAGCAGACTGATGTTTTGGCATGTGAGATGATCTCGATATCTCAGGTCACGGTCGTGAACAAAAGAGCGGAATATAAGTTTTTCTCATAAGTACGCTGGCCCGTCATTGCGCAGGAGTTTCATTAGGAATACTGCAAAATGTAATTTAACTGTTTTTGTCATATTTAACAATTTTAGTTCACTAATTGATACATGATCGTACTTTCTAAGATTAAAACTAAAACGATGTATTCTGAACAATTTGCAAACGATTTTTAGTAATCATATCTAAGCATGGAAAGTAGACTATACAAATATTCACATAATTTTTTCCTTATTTTATAATTTAAGATGTACCGATTTGCGTACAGGATTTTCATTCTCACATAGCTTCTTCGGAGCAGTGTACTAACATGCTTCCTAATCCTCAAGTTTACATCAATATATAGCCCAAGATTCTTACTACACCTCGTAAAACTCAAATTAACGTCACCCAAATGAAGTTTAATAACTTCTTCCAACATCTGGCGACACCTCCTTGAACAAAACAACATTACTTCAGTCTTCTCTGGATTTATTTTCAGGTTATGCTCTTTTGAATAAGTAAGTACTGCCTCGAGATCAGCGTTTAAGCATTGAGTAGCATCCTCAAAGAACTTAATCCAAGCATCGTAATTCGGTATTTTAAATATTGGGTACTTTACGAAAAGATATTGAGTACAAAAAAAAAGTTAAACAGAGAAAGAGACTTTGTTACATATAGAAATAATGGAAAAACAACATAATTTTCAGAATCCTTGACTTTTCATCTACTCCTTGTTTCTCTATCTGTGCTTTGAGCATATTACATACGACATTTAAAAAATGGCTTTATTGCAATGTAAATAATTCAGATGAGAAAAATTTATTTTTTTAATTAATTTTAATTCAAGATAAATGTCCCTAATTAACAAAACTGTAATTAAAATGATAAGTAAACAGAGTGCCATAAGAAATAGCGAATCTTCTGTTACAATTTAGAGCCAATATTATTTCTAATATGTATTATCACTGTATTGTGGTAAGCGAGTATATTTTAACAATATCTGTACATGAAACTCTTTCGTTAATTTTACAACATATATTTTTTTGAATTTCAAAATGAAAAAAAAAAAATTTAAAAGTACGTATCAAAAGACAACATAATAGATTAAAAAAAATACATAAAGAAAGTATTATTTTGCATGTTCATTAATACCATAAAGTCTACTTGCAAGTTACTCAAAAACAGGTTTGTTTTTAGGGGGTATCAGTATTGTAGGCCATGAACCTTTTAATTAATTAATTAAGAGTATCTTATAGGAAATGCTCTCCTAAAGCAAGCGAAACATTCTTCTATTGACTCAATGCACAAAGGACTAATCGTGACTAGCCTTTTGCAAAGACAACAACAGACAACAATGTTGTTGTCAGACCTTAGGGAACATTTATGTCTGAAAACTCCACATAAACAGAAATTAACTAAATGTAATTATCTTTTAAGTAATATCTATGTACATCACACAAACATATGCAATTACAAATTGTAAAAAACTAAAAGTGTGTTTTACAAACATCTAAAGATTACAAGAATATATAAATTTTAAAGTAAAAATGAAAAATTTAGTAATGATTAATCAAAAATTACATCATGAAAGTAAATTTATAAATTCAAGATTTTATTTGATATGAAAATAACAAATTAGGCCATATTGTGATTTAAAAATTTAAGTGTGCTTGGTAGAAATTATTTTAAAGTTTAATAATTAAATATTGCAATGTAGGCAATGGTGTGTTAACACAACAGACTCGTCCTTGTGTTGACATAACTTACGAAACGCACACTCTAACAAGTCGTTTAAGAAGACAACAACAACGAAGCTTTTGTCAGACCTGGAAAAACATTCTAAAACATAAATGAAGAATAAATAACTCCCAACTCTTTCTCTATAGAACATGTTTACTACACTTCTACAGTTTTTGAAAAATAATAATAACAAATCTTATCAAACATTAGATACGATGTAAAAGAGAAAACGATGCGTTTATGTTTAACCTAATATAAAACAAAAACTGATTTCACAAATCTTTACGTCATATATAATAATTTTAATTTAAATATTTAGAAATCTGTGCATCATATCATCACATATTATCAGAATCGAACAATATTTATGTCTAATGATTGAGAAAAACCAAAAAATTAAAGATTAAAATTTTTGATAAAACCTGGTTAATGCTTGGTTGATATAATAAATAAATAAATTTGTAAACCCTTATATCTCGTTTTCTGGTGAAGGGGTGTTCACCTCAATAATAACATTTAATGGAAAATTATTAACGTTATGTGGAAAAAAAGTTATTTTTTAAACAGTAGGCTCGTCCTTGTGTTGGCATAACATATAAAGAAATCCTTCTGAAAAATTCTTTATAAAGGTAACAATAGACAACAAATTAATTATTCTAGCTAAGAAGAAAGACCTGTAGTGGAAGGCCAACTTAATGTATGCCTTATACGATTACAAATTGTGAAAATCAAGCAACGCTTATGGTGTATCTAGCCATTGACAAAAAGTTATAGATTAAAGTGGAAGATGTTTTAGAAGGCAAACTAAAAATATTTGAAAAAAAGAATGTACAAAAAGTTCTAGTTCTTTTGCACTCCGTTTTAAAAAATAATGTTTTATTTTGTCTTAAACTAACTAATCTTTTAATGTTGCTTTAAACAAATTTGGCCTTGTCTCTCTGTCGAAATAATGCAAGAGAAAGAAAATTATTCTTATATGTTCTTTGTGAAAGTAACAACAGACAACAAAACGGTTATTGGATGTTAAGGAGAAGATCTGTATGAAAATGGTATAAAATTACACATTACAATTAATCACTTTTGTAAGAATATACTTACAATTTTACAAATTATGTAATAAATGTTTCGACTGATTTAATATTACACACTGGAGTTATTATAAAAAGTAGGTTTATTCTTAGCAAATATTTTAAGAAAAATAATTTCGAAAACCATTATATTTCATGTAACTAACATTATATTCATTTCAAATTCTTAGAAATCTGTTATTATTAACTAACATTTAATAATGTAAATGACAAATAATATCTATATTATATAGAAACTTTTACTTACTTACTTAATTACTTCCTCTTCTGAGTAGGTCACAGACCTGTTCTACTTCGTTAATAAGCCTCTTGTGATTCGGATGTCTAGCTGTTTCTCCATCTCTTTGGTAGTTGTCCTTTTGGTCTTGTTTCATGTGGTTTTTTGTTCATACATATTTTTATCATTGTCGTATCTTCCATCCTTTGTATATGCTCACGCCACTCTCTTATTCTCCTTCTTCCCCCATCTGACTATATCTTCTACCTTGTACTGTTCTCTTATGATGTTGTTACCATACTCACTCTGTCTAATAAACTTTTTCCAGTTATTGCTCAGTATTTTCATTTCATTTGTTGTTAGTAGCTGTTTGGTTTTGTTTGTGTCTGCCAGTGTTTTTATGCTATAAGCCAGTATGAGTCTAACGCAAGTTCTATATATTCTTGTTTTTGCTTCTACACTTATATCTTTGTTTTTCCAAACTATATTCCTGAGAGCCACTGATATTACTGCTGCTTTATTTGTTTGTTGTCTCACTTCTTCCGTTATATCTCCGTAGCTAGTAATTAGTACTCCAAGATATGAGAATTTCATTACTTGCTCTATTAATTTCCCATTTATATCTAATTTGCACCTTACTGGTTCTTTAGCTATTGTGATGCATTTTGTTTTGTGGGTATTGATTTCCATGTTGTATCTTTCTGCTACTTGTTTGAATTTATAGAGTAGTCTTTACAGGCCGTGTTCCGATTGTGATATTATAGAACAATATCATCTGCATATCCCAGTTGTTTATTTCCTGGTTCGTAGTCATCGTTGACTAGTTTTACTTCCTCAATGATTTTGTCCATTATTATGCAGAATAGTAACAGGCTTAAGCTATCTCCCTGTCTTAGTCGTACTTTTATATTTATTTACTTTGTTAATTCGTTATTACTTCTTATTTTTGTTGTGTTACCGTGATTGAATTTTTGGATTACTTGTGGTATTGGGTACGGAATTACGTCCTTTATTAATTCTAATATATCTTTCAACCTGGCTCTGTCCAATGCTTCCTTAAGTCAATAAAACAAAAAATGCTGGTTTCTGATATTCTATAGCTTTTTCTCTTATGTGCTTTATTGCAAAATAGCGTCTGAGGTTGATCTGTTTTGGCGGAACCCTTGCTGCTCATCGCTTATGTGTATATTGTGTATTGTGAACACTTTCATGATACTTGCTAGCAGTACTTTTTGAAAAGATTTAATTAATTAATAGTGTTATGTAGAGTACGTCACGCTAAAGACAATGCACTTACTTAAGGTTACTTGCGAGGACAATAGGTAGCAACGAAGCATTTATTGGACCTCGAGAAGCAGATCTATACAGAAATTTCACTTAATTATAAAGCACTACATGTAACTACTTAAAATTAGGTGCTTACACTTTCATAAATTGTGAGAATCAAGCAGTGCTTATCATATGACTTGACTAATTACATATTTTAGTTATTGTAAAAAGTTGATTTATCCCTATTCAATATAAAAAGAGAAAACAGCTGCACGAACCTTTATGTTTCATATAAGTAACAATATATTCATTCCAAATTCTTAGAAATCTTTTAATGTTGCTTCAAACGAACATTTAATATTTTAAGTGACAAGTAATGTCTGTGTCAGACAGAAATTATTTTAAAGGATTTAATTAATTAATAGTGTTATGTAGAGAACGTCCTGCTAAAGACAATAGACTCGTCCTTGTGTTGACGTAACGCACAAAGGATTCATCCTGACAAGTCCTTTGTGAGGACAACAACAGACAACGATGCCGTTGCCGGACCTCGGGGAAAAGATCTGTCCGAGATGTCCAAATGAGTGGCAATTAGCTGCGGGGAGAATAATTGGGTTAGGAAGGATTGGATTATTTTAACTGAGTTATACGTTTAAAGTTAGTTTAATGGGGGTTGTTCTAAAGGGTTTATGGTTTTAGATAAAATTTCGTATTTTCCTTTATAGAGTTAGTAGCAATATTTAAAAAAAAAACTCTTATATGCTATAGATTAGGTAATTTTAAAAAATAGTTTTAATGTCAAAATAATACTGTTTTGATTTTATGTATTTAATAAATATTTTAACGTTGTATATATGTATATAGTGTAGATATATATATATATATATATATATATATATATATATATATATATATATATATATATATTTAATACCATTATTTATGATGGACTTCCCAACACCTTAATGATTTTCTTTATAAAGATTGAGAATATTGTAAAAGAAATCATGTACATTGGGAACTGTAAAGCAGAGTTAATGAGAACTAACGTAGAGAAAAGATATTTTTACTTTTCTTGCTAAAGGAAGCCATTGCATTCATGAAAAACACTCTTTGAGATTTTTGTCTTTCTTCACATTTTAGGAGGCACTTATTTCTGTCCGTCTGTCTATCTGTCTGTCTATCTGTCTGTCGGTCTGTTGGCATGATAACTCTTGAACAAAATGGAATATTAATTTCAAACCTGTTATATTGATAGCTTCTTACAAACCTATAGTTTTTGATTGGAAGTCGATAAATCTTATAAAGTTTTAATAGTAATATGTAAGCTTTCCTCGTTTTTTGTTGGATAATAAACAAATTTTATGCATAAATATTTCCGCAACGGTAGAGAAGGAGATTAGAGTGGGTTGCTTCCTATTTATCGCGTTATATATCCTTTTGTGGATTTTTGAAGTCTAGGAATCTAAAAATTAGTTTATATTTTCATTGCTTTCAAGTTTAATCTGAGAAAAAGCTGAAGGGGGCGAGGATAGCTTAATATTTTATAATTCCAATAGCATTTTGAGTTATTTACAAGTTTTTCGGTTTATGTGCTGGATAAATTTTAAGCATATTATTTATCATAAAATATGTTAATGGCGTTGCTTTCTATATACGATGTTAAATGTTTTTTTGGGGGTTTGTAGAGTCGAGGAACTTGAAAATTAGGTTATTTTTTCATTACTTTCAGTTTTAATAGGGAAAGGTGTGAAAAAGGTAGAGTGGTCAAATATTGTTTGGTTTCAATAATATTATGGGGATTTTTGATTGTGATAATAATAAATTTTAAGCATAATTATTTATTTACTGTATATAATTATGCAGCTTGTAAGAGGTGAGGAAGGGAGTTACACAGGTGATTTCGTATTGATTTTGCCATTTCTTTGAGTGAAGGAAACGAAACATTACATTATTGTTTTAGTGTTGGTATTATTTCACTATTTTTATAAGTATTTTGCCTAGTTTTTGGTTGGGATATTCATTTATTGTAAAATATATATAAGGTTAAAGGAATGGGGCCTAGGGTTAAAAGGGTGGTTGTGCATATATCATAATCTACTTCTATTTCAAGGTTCTTGCTTGGTCATTTCTCCAATTTTAACAGAAATAGTATGTAGAAGGGATTTAGATCTGATTACAGAGTAACCTAAGATATGTTAAGTTGATTATAGAAAAAGGTTTAGACGTAGAATCGGAAGCTCAGAAGCTCAAATTCGACCAACTATGAAATACTGCTCCCATGTTTGGCGCTCCGCTTCCAAATATACAATGCATTTGTTGAATTATATTCAGAGAAGAGCTGTTCGTCTGATTGGAGACCCGCAACTGACCAGCGGCCTTGATTCGCTGGAACATCGAAGAACGGTTGGCGACTTGAGCCTATTTTACAAGTATTTTCGTGGAAAGTGTTCGAAGGATGTAGCCCGCTTAATTCCTCCCAGAGCGGTGCATGTTAGAAATACACGTCGCGCTAATACTTCACATCCGTTTGAGGTTCAGCTTGTTACTCCTCGTACAGCGCTTTTCAATCAATCTTTTATATGGAGAACACCATCCTTTTGGAATAATTGGCCCAGAAGTGTGTTTCGCACCGAGTACAATTTACAGCGATTCAAGAACAACGTGAATCGCTTTTTCTGCACACATGTCGCTCCTGTAGCGCTTTAGGGACTCCCCTGCAGCACGTGTGCTAGACCCATAAAAAAAAGTTAAATTGGCTCTAACTTACTTATTTCTGACACAGTAGGTAAATTATTTGTTAACGTTCCTTGCTAAAGAAAAATAATTCTTTACGTTTTAGTGTCCTTTGAGAGAGAAAAATATATAGTCCCATTTCCATTGGTTGTCGATCCGAGTGTCAGGCTGTCGGTCTGTTTAATATTTGAAAGAGAGATGAAACCTATGGTTTTTTAGTCATATCGTTTGAAGGAAAGGGGGTGAAACTAGTAGGTGCCGATATGTTTTGTGATTTTATTAATACTAGTGAAATTCACTTTCTCTTTACTGGAGAAACTTAGTGGGGAATGTGGAATCTTTGGCACAATGATACTACTCAGTATATATCACCACTACACCAAACACTTTATTTTTGCACTCGACGCGCGTTTCGCTAACCATGTTAGCTTCATCAGGAGCTCCTGATGAAGCTAACATGGTTCAGTATATAGTAGTGTTACTGGAGAAAGTCAAATTCAGTAAGCCTTTTAGAACTTCATATTTCCAAGGATAGTACTGGGTAAATCACAATCGATTTTTTTTAAAAGAAAAGTTAGTCGTTTAAATATATAAATCTTATTAATTTTGGTAATGTGTACGAAAAAAATTTACTTACTAGAGCGCAAAACTTTTCTTTTACGATGTCATAATATCAAATATTGTCAATGAAAAGAATATCCATTGTACACTGATATTAAGGTGCAAACTATTTTGTTCAGTTTTGCTATTTTTTTTCTTGTCCATTTGGGTTTTTAATACAATTATTTTCAAATTTAACTTTTTATGAGGCACCTCATACTGGTTATCTTTAAGTTTTTATTGTAAATTCTTAAATTGCACAATTTTTGTAATCTTCCAAAACACCAACAGCTGGATATTTTTACAATGTATAATAAACCCCTTCAGACACATTTTATCACAACTTAGTCATAAATAAAATTTATAAATGAAGTAGCGTGGCATAGTAATAATGTTGAACATGGTTGTTAGTAATGGACATTAACAGCGCCGAATAAATAATCCCAAACAATAATTTGCCACCGCTGCGCTCCAGTTTAAAATAAAGCATCGAAAGGACAGTATGTTGCCATAATTATAAGTTTTAACTGCAGTTGGTGCTACGCCCCCTTTTGCCCCCCTTTAATTGATGGACTGCATTGCAGCAGGTGGACTCAGAAGTCGTAAATAAGAAGTTATGACTGAATTAATTTTGGTCGGCATTAAAATAAACAGTAGACTAAAATTATGGTGTTAAATCACAATTAGTAATAGTATAATAACCGATAGTACAAGACCATAATAAAGCTTGTTTAAAAGATAAATAATCGGTCAAGTGCAAGTTGAAATTGCACAATTAGTGTTCCGTATGTTGATTGCTTTTAAAATAAAAAAATTTGTTACGGTGGTACAAAATGTTCAATGACTTTACAAAAAACACCCTAAATGAGTTTTCAACAAAGTTTGTTTCCAATCTTTACTGAAAACTGATGACCTTCAAATTTTTGTTTTTTTTTTATATACCAGATAAATTATTAAAGGTAATGCACTCGTGATAATTTTCGTTCAATCTACACTCCCTGGAGAATATTCAGGAATTTTTTCAAAATTTTTTGATTAGTACTTTTCGAGATAAGGTGGGGAGACAGCGATATTTCGCGATTTTTTAAAAATAATACAAAGAAACGTGTGCGCAAGTATTACGTTATATGTATATTTTTTACTCGTGTTTTCATAATCTTTCATTTGACACCACACTCGATTACCTAGTAAAAAAATTTTTTTTTCACTTCCCATTTCACCCCCCAAAACTAACCCCTTAAGTTAAAATTTAACTTTCAAAACTACACGGCTCTGATAAGGCTATCAATTCCTATATTATTTCCAAAGTTCAACTTTCTATGACAAATATTTTCGGAGAAAATCTGGTGTAACAGACAGACAGACAGACACTGAAATCATCTTATAAGTGTTCCGTACGGTACACTAAAAATAGCTGAATCTGCGGTTTGTTCTTGATGAAACATTTTAAAAATAGTGTAAAGTGAAAATACTTGGCGTTGAGATATTCCAAATTTATTAGGCGATTACTCTACTTGTTATGCTTATTAGGCCTTTTTCAAGAGAACGAATGAACAAGTAAAACACCCTACTTCCATTCTTTAAGCAAACAGTTTCATGTACGAAGATATAAAACACTCCATTCAAAAACATACATCTCTCCAGGTGTCTCTCAAGACTAGAAGTCTAGTGGATCAGTCTGGCGGAATTCTACTTTTTTTATACATTAAGAATGTTATAGATTGCATTTTGAAAAGTCTAGGGAAACACGAAATAATAATACGATTCTCTATGTGTCCTAAACTCTCATAACATCTCTATCTATCTATTTAAAAATCCAGGAGTCTACAGTATACCATGTAGCTGTGCTAAAACCTATGTAGATGAAACGGGCACAAAAATATATACAAGAATTAAAGATGATCAAAGAGCTTTACCTCCTCTTAATATTTCCACTGTGGCACTTGCAGAACACCAGCATGGGACAACACGCCAGATTCTCTTTGACCGATCGAAGATCCTTGCAACGAATTCCTTTTTCTATCTAAATTCGGAAGTTTATCGAAATATTTGAACATCTCCAGCACCACTTTAACCGTGATACTGATGTTTAACTTTCACCAGTCTCAGAATAGATCATCTATGAAGCGCCGCCTCACTTCCGTCCTGGTTGACTAATATAAAAAGGAGTGTGCAATCAGTTTCGTGCTACATTCTGAAGCGGTCACTATTCCAAGCACACTTTGAAAAAGCGAGCAGGGTGACGGCGAAACGTCAGCTTATTCAATTGACACAGAAGAAATCCGAAATAATTATATCTATAAGCTTTGTGACCTGTGAAAGTTCCAAAATTTTGATGTAAGATAGTTTATAGACGTTCGTGCTAGTCATTTATTCGATTGAAACATGTCAGCCCACATGTATAAGTGCTGCATGGCTTTATATCGTGCATGCATTATACTTTGACAATACCTTTTTTACGGAGCACGATGGTAGGATACAACGAATTGTATTAAGTACGCATACCTGCGTGCTCCGTAACTTCTGGGATAAGTACCACTTGATACCGTTCTCTTGGTTGTCAATCCTAACCTGACTGACGAGCCGTGATACGGCGAAACGTGTCTCAGGATGGATTTGACAGACAGGAGAACAGCTAGTAAACTGCTGGAATTTGGACTTTTCAGTTGCTTTACAATAATTATAAATACCTTTTTTGTTGGTTATGTACTATGTCAAATAAATATCCCACTTTCCAGCGAAGTAAAATTAGCAGTACTTTCATTAAAAAACGAAATCTTTAAAAAACAATGTTGCTTGACAGATGGGAGTTTCTTTTATCTATTATTGGGTTTTTAGCTATCAAAATCATATCTTAATTTTAAAACTTAAATTTGTTTATATATATATATATATATATATATATATATATATATATATATATATATATATATATATGTATATGCATATATATATATATATATATATATATATATATATATATATATATATATATATATATATATATATATATATATATATATATATATATATATATACATTTTTATCACTTAAGAAATATACTGGTTTTACCGGAAGTGATTGCAACTTTCTTATTTTTAATGGAACTCTGTATATTTTTTATCAATGTCAGTTCGCTTTGAAATTCTCTTTCTAACGATGTATCACAAATTGATATTTGTTTGATAGGTGACCGGCAAAAACTGATTTAAACTCTTAGACTTAGGCGGCAATGGCTGATATACTAGCAATTGTTTTTGTTCGTTTTATCTCATTTTGGAAAGATCTAACAGAACTATATAACGCCAATTGGATTTATTATTATTTTAAGAACATAAGAAACCTATTTATTAAATAAATATTTAAATGCAAATAATAAAACCAAAACATTTAATAATAAGGATAACACAACACAACCGATAATTGTAACCAATTAATATTAGAAGGAAGTAATATTTTGACTAAGTAACACAATAAAAATAAATAGGTAAAACTATTTTATACTATATATGAATTTGCTAGGTATTTATTCAAAATGTTCAAAATGCTGTTCGTTGTTAATCCTAGACAATCTTGTTTTTTCTCACCGTGGCTTTCATAACGTTCTCCAACTGAATTTCAGTAATTTGATTTACTGCTCTTCTTTAGCGCATTTCTAAATCATTTCTGTCTATTGGTGGATTTTTGTAAACTATTTCTTTTAGATTGTTCCATATAAAAAATCAAGACTAACCAACTTCCACCAAATCTTTGATTCAAGTAGTTTAGTACCTTTCTACTATTGTGGGCTGGAGCGCCATCCCGCTGAAAAATAATGTCTCCACGATTTTAAGGTAAAGTTTCTAAAAAATCTTCAACATCATTTTGAACGAACTCCAAATATCTTTCTCCATTTATGGCACCATCAAATATAATAGGACCAATAATTCTTGTGCCAAGGATACCCAACCATATGGTAAAGCCGAATCTTTCTTGATAGGCACTTTCTCGCATAATCCTAGAATTTTCTTGGGCCCAATATCGAGTGTTGTTACGATTAAATAGAATCAAGATTCATCCGAAAATAGAATGTTGTAATGAAATTGGTTATCAAGGTGGTATCTCTGCAAAAACCAATTACCATAATCTATTCTTCTTTGGTAACCTGTTTGAAATAAATGTTGGTTTATTTAATATTTGTAGGACTTGATTTTATATTTTCTTAAAATGCGGCGAGCGGTTTCACGATTTACACCGCTTTGTTCTTCAACATCTCTTATAGAAATTGTAGGATTTACCTGAATAATGGCCAATACATTTATTTCTGACTCTTCATCACCAATAAATATATCAGCAGGTTCAATTGGTTGCCTTCTAAACTGCTGATTTATCTTTAAAAAATAATTATCGGGATATCTTGCCATGTACAACTCGGCAGCTTGTCGGCTATTCTTTCTGCACTATCCATAAATGAATAACACACACACACACAACAACATAACACTTTTTCATCCGTTGAATACATTTTTGTTAACGAAAGAATATTTTTGACGTAAAATAAACAATAATAATGGCCATTTTGGTAATACGCAGCAACCATGACTTTCGGTTTGTCTGTTTTATCACAGGCTACTAAGTCCGTAATGGAACTTGTTGATATCACATTATTGCATAATAAAACGGTTTATTTTCTGAAAATAATATTAAATCCAATTGGCGTTAGATAGTTTTGATAGATGTGTGTTGGCAAAAAACCTGTAATGCGTAATTAGGTTAAATAAAAAATATGTGTATATCTTAATTTCGGTGATGTTGATCATTATTTAAAGAGAAAATTCTGTAACTGAATGTAAAGCATAAAATTTTGTAGGAGCCACTTAGATTCGGGAAAATGGCACGATAAATGAATAGTCTTAAATTCTTTCCAAACTGAAATAAAACGAACAGAAACAATTGCTAGTATATCCGCCATGGCCTCCTAATCAAAGAGTTGAAGTCAGTTTTTGCCGGTCACCTATCAAACAAATGTCAACTTGTGATACATCGTTGGAAAGAGAATTTCAAAGCGAATTGAAATTGTTAAAAAAATATACAGGGTTCCATTAAAAATAATAAAGTTGCAGTCCCTTCCGGTCAAACCGGAAGTAGTTAAAAATATTTCTTAAGTGATAAAAAAGCCTAATAATATCTCATTTTGGCATCTAATCTCTCTTACCCCTTTAACTTTTAGATGTTTCACTACCAGTTGCTCTATTAAGACGTTTTCAAATCTACTTTGCTACCAGCTACTTGGTCTTTCGGATATTCTCCTATTCTTTCGATTTTTCTGTCAGCCCTTTTTGGAGTCCTATTAATAAAACTTCAGCCCATCGGCCTAAGCAGAAGAGCTTTCATCAAGAGTAATGAAGGAACTTTTTAAGGCCAGCAGTATTTTAAGAATCTGAAAACCGTTTTTTTTTTGTGAGACGTAGATAGAAATTTAATTTTGAATATATCTTTTAATTCGATCACAGTTTCATATTTTAATACTTTTAGTGCTACACTAGGTCACAGGTATGTTTTATTTTATCTTAACTTCTTTGTTTTATTGTCAAGGATAGTGATACCTCAATTGTGTTTATTTTAACAACAATTTATAGGACCTATCAGTTCGTATTTCTATGCTAGAGAAACGCAGTTGCTGAATAGAAGTAACTGGTGCCCAAAATAATTAAAAAAGGCATATTTAATAACACCTTTACAGCAAGAACCCGTTCTCTAGAACAGAAGAGTAACTGTTTAGCACAGACAAGTTTTTGTAAAAAGAAGCTGCCACAATGTTTTAATATCAATATCAATTTTGTGAAAAAAAGTGTTGAACAGTTTCTTTGTTTAATTCTTTTATGTGTGTGATGATATTGTGGTAAACAGCTAATTCTGCAATGGAATAATTTTTAATATATTGCAAGCTTTTAGTACATTCTATAAAGATGGACTTGTCTTAATAAATTTCAGAAAGCACTCGGGGTATATTAATTCTCTCTACTTTCTACGTCCTTATTATAATAATCCTTGCATTAGACAAAGTTTTCCTCTAAATTATAATACTTTTTCCCGCAAAACTTCCTCCGATATATTCCTCAAGAGGTAGTAAATAAAGACCGGACATCTAAATACGCGGTGCTTAGAGTCTGGGGACCCAAACTGGACTTTGTCCGGCAGGTTAACAACGATATTTACGAAACGGGGCAGACGTATATCGGGCACCTTATAGCATACTGTATAACACGTTATGGCTCCGTAAGGACCTGGTATTAGCGAAGAGTTTCAACGACGTGTTTCTATGCTATAAGTTGCGAAGTTAAGGGTATTGTGTTTCTCAATTTATCGGCTTGTCTTTTTCTTTATTGGAAAATGATAGGCCATTTTAAATTATAAGTTGGGAAATACGAGGAATTGATAAAAAGTTCTTAACTGAAAATTAGAATTGTTTAAAGAGAATAGATTCCTTGATAAATAACGATATCTATGGAACTGCAGAGAAGTATATCGTATAGAATAAATTGTCATTTGAAACACACTAACGGGTTCATTATGCAGAACATTATTTTTTATCAGCCTGGCACAGGCAAGGAAATCCCTAAAGCGCTACAGGAGCGACACGTGACCGAAAAAAGCGATTTACGTTGGTCTTATATCGCTGTAAATTGTACTCAGTCGGAAACACAGTCCTGGGCAAATTAACCTCATACGGATGTGAAATATTAGCACGACGTGTATTTCTAGCATGTACCGCTCTGGAAGGAATTAAGCATATTACATCCATCGAACACTTTCTATGAAAATACTTGTAAAATAGACTCAAGTCGCCAGCCGTTTTTCAATGTCCCAATGAATCAAAGTTGTTGCTCAGTTCCGGGTCTCCTTTCTAGTTCGAAATATCATTCTCAGTTTTTGAGAAACTCCCTTTGTCATGCTTGCTTCATGTTAACGCCAAGACATATTTGCTCCCAAATCAACGCCCAGCAGATTGAGTGAGGATGCTAGATGATTGGAGTGCCCCCACATAACTATGTCGGGTTCAAAAACGCTAAATTTAAAAAAACAAAACTGCCGTCTAGGTGTTTGTAGCGTTAAATTCTACTTGGTTACTGTTACCCCAAGATAGAATTTTTTCCAGATCTTTGTTAAGTCGAACGACCTTCTACTATCTGCGGATATTTGCATAAGTAGTCGTTGTTCGAACGATCAAGGTGAATGAAGATATAAGCGTACTGTCATCTGCAAGCTGTAGATTGGATTCCTGGATTTTTTTAGTAAATCGTTAATGTAAATGAAAAAGAGAGTCGAAAGCAGTATAGAGCTCTGGGGCACATCAACGTTGATAGTGACGATGTAAGAACGAAATCCGTCGACTGACACTCGTAAACAACGCTCTTTGAGAAAACATGAAAGCCATAACTATAACTTTTCAGACATACCAAAAGAGAGTGTTTTATCCAACAATTCATCGTGCCACACATGGTCGAATGCCTTGGATATATCAAGAGCAATAGCTCGTGTTTCTCCAAAGTGTTCAAATGCATTGTTCTAAACATGTGTTACATAAGTTAGAAGATCTATTGTTGATCTATGTTTACGAAATGCTTGTTGATGGTCGCTAATAATATTGAATCCTTCAAGGTATTTTAGAAGATACTGATTGATAGCCTTTTCCATGACTTTCGATATTATTGAAAGCGGTGTAACTGGTCGGCAGTTGCTTAGCAAGGTCTTCTTGCCCTTTTTGGGTATCGGCTGAACTGTGGCACATTTCTAGCAGGAAGGAAATATTCCCTCTCTGTAAAAGGTTGAAAAGTCTACAGAAAACTGGTGTTAGTTCTGTCCTACAGAACATACCCGAATCCACGCCACCCACAAAACCTTGTTGGACCATATTTATGTTCTCTAGACTTATAATGAAGTCCTCGAAATACTGGAACATTCACAAAATTTCAACTGGAAAGAAGAAGGACACAACCTCAGTAAGACTAGCGCACCAGCGTTCCGACTAACAAAGGCATTGAAAGCAAAGAAGATTCTGATTTGGAACACTTGGAGACTTAGCCACCACTTAAATAATACGTAACAAAATTAGAAAGATCTACAGCACAATACAACGTCGAAAGCGCCAACAGACAAACTTGGTATTTACTGTTAAGTGATCTCACAATATTTAACTGAACGGCGTTTCAGTAGTAGTAACGATCGTTTCATAAGTTATTCTGGAATCCATAATTTATATTCCATAAATCTCATAGAGGATTTCGAAGTTTCCTTAATGAAATAATGTACTTCTTGTATATTTACTTTTCGTGGCCTCATCTCACTCCCACTCATTACGCTTGAGCTAGTTCCTACGATGACGGCCGTCCTTTCAGGAACGGGTGGGTTGGGCTGGTAAAATCCAGTTGTATCTTTTTTTAAATTTTTAAAAATTTTCGAATAAGTATTGAATATGCTTCTACATAACCACACGAGTCAACCATTTTAATATATACAGTGAATTTCATAACACCCGATATATATATATATATATATATATATATATATATATATATATATATATATATATATATATATATATTTATATTTATTAAATTATCTTATTTAGCTTAGGCGACTTACACGATAAAACGATATTAACTGCGGTTTAATACTCAGAACATAACCGACCGATACTAATAAAAATATCTGTTTCGTTGTAATTATGTCATATAAAGACTAATTTGTAAACTTGTATTTATCTAATGTTTCTACCCATCTATATAAAACAGCTATTAATAGTTCTAATGGGTCTCGTGAACCGCGTACAAGGTGCTGGTGGGTACTGTGCTTTATCTGGAATACCCGCCATATCCCTAGACTATAAAACTGAAAGTTACCTTTGCAGGCAACCTAACGTTGGTTCGTTTCAATACAAAAAAATAACTTAAAATTTGAAAACTTTTGGTGTGTATAGTTTTTTACTCTTTGGTATATGTTGGTAAACATTTCACTGGATAAGAATTTACATAAAAAAAAAATTGTAGTTGATTAATCCAAAGAGCATGTAGGCAAGCTTTTAATTGCTCTTGTAGACTGCGGCCGAGAATATTCGACTGGATATATTTGACTGTAAGAAAGCAACAATTTTCATATGGGACCCTAGTATGGTGACCCATAGCGCAAAAAAAAATTGATTAGGCTTAAACTTCACAGACTTGAACGCTTGATTTAACTAGGTGTCAGAGATGCTATGAAAACAGCACCTGAAAAGATAGTGGAGGCTTTGTTTAATCTACCAACATTGCAGTTCCTCATACAGGTCCGATACATATAAGCCCAAATAGGGAAGGACTGCACTCTACTGGAGATAAGAGTCGAGAGTCTCCAAAGGATACTCAACGATATGCGTCTATAGGTTAGAGTATTAAAGAAAGAAGACTAGGTCACTGAAACTGTCTTAACAGAGAGATGACCCATTTGGTAGGGGAGGTCAACAACTCTGAAGCTGCCTAAAACATTTTAAGAATCGCGGTGTGACGATCGCTGACCCGCTGATCATTAAATTTATCAAAGACTCAAACCAAGCACCAGTCTCTAAGTCCCCCTCAGGGGCTAGGGGGCATTGACGATCCCGAGGTACCTGAGTCATGTTGTGCTGTCTTGTGTTGTCCAGATTATATGTAACAAAAACGCAATCTTAAAGTGTTTACCGTGCCGAGAAGATGAATGGCTCAGCGTTTATGAGTCGCAAACGGTCCCCCCGGTTACCGGGCGCCCTCCGGGAGTAAGTAGCCTTGCTGTGGCATCCAGGCTCTGCCGCAGTCGACCATTCTTTCCTAGGATACTCGTGGGAACACTATGTCAAATAATAATAATTATACTAGTGATAATGGCAGGGTGCTGTGGAGGCGGACCCCTGTCGTACAAACAGCTACAGCACCACCACAACAACAACAACAACGACAACCGATCCAACCAACCGCCTCAGCTGAAACTACTCCCGATAGTTTTGCCAGATCCGACATTGTAGGTGATGGAAATTGCCTTTTCCGTGCAGTTAGCTTACACTTATATGGCCACCAAAACCATCATGAAAGACTCCGAGAGGCTGCTCTAAGATATATACAACAAAACTGGTCGGAACTTAACACATTTTCATTAATTGGGGACGACGATATGAAAGACTTCAATAACTACTATAACTATATGAGGAAAAATGGCACCTATGGAACGAGCCTAGAGATACTTGCCCTCTCGGAAACCCAGAATAGCAACTTTCATATCTTCTCAAAACAACGAAGAACAAGAGATACAAAAATAACTTTTAGGGACAAGCCAACAATAATAACCACAAGAAAACACACCGAAACTATTTACCTTCTACTAACAGGCAACCCAATGTCGGGACACTTTGAGCTTCTGACACCACAAAACACTAAAAACATCCCAAACAACAGTAGACCAATAAAAGAAGCATCGGGCGAGCGACGTAACGGTCGAGGACGTCGCGGGAAATGGCAGCTCGACCAACACGATGAAGACCGGGCAACTGACAATGGACCTGCCAAAAGTGTTGTGCCGGCGAGTAAGCCGACACCCACCAAGGCGGGAAAATCGAGGCAACGCATGAGTTATACTACAGGAACAAACGAACACACCATGCGTTGCTTTGATAAAAGCACAAGTCCTGACAAAGAAACCACTGAGAAGGGAATCACTCGCCGCCTAGACCCACCACCATCAATCCCAAACGTAACCGACGAAATATTTAATCAAAAACTCCCGCAACGACAAAGAAATCCCAACAGCACAAAACCAAAATTCAAACGGGAAATAAGAATTGAAAACCAAATCAACAACATCAGGAGATATCTAGGACACCTTACCCAGTTTATCAACGGGAACATGTCCAAACGAGTCACACAGAGTATAAACAAGATCAAGTCCGGGTCTCCCAACAGAACACTGCCAGAAATCCTGGATACTCTGAAACAAAAATTATCCGTATATGCCGCAAGACTTCGTAGATACAAAGAACCAAACGAGAGGAAAGATACCAACAACCTCTTCCGAAGAAGCCAAACACAGTTCTACCGGAAAACTATGCACAGCAAACAGACAGCAGTGACCGAACCACCAAACAAACAAGAACTCACAGATCATTGGAAAAGTATCTGGTCAGAACCCAAACTACCCAATAATAACACCCCCTGGATCAAAGCCAAAGAAGGCAAAGGTAAACATGTGACAGAACAGGAAAATTCCACAAAGCGAGAAAGACGTCGGCAGGATGTGGAGGGGGCGCCTGGATGGCTGAGGAGGGAGTGGTAGCAGTTAACTACTGTGGGACCAAAGAGCATGATGAGGCGCCTGGATGCAAGAAGTTCCGGAGGTAGAATGGCCCCCCGTTCGGATCTCCGGGTGGGGGCTGGTTCGGAGGCGTCGACTTGCAGACATCAAAATTTTAAGATAGATTTTTGCAACATACGAGGTATAAACTCGAACATAAATTCAGTGCATCAACACCTGCAATCAGATAAACCTCATGCACTCGCTCTATGTGAAACCAAGGTCAGTCCATCGACCAGCACGGTCAACTATCTTTATCCTGGGTACGACTTCTATTCCCGATTTAGGCGTAACTTTGGAATCTGTCTTTTTGTCAGGAGCGACCTCTCTTGTCAACGAAAAGAAGATCTGGAGCCCCCAAACTTTGATGTTATGTGGTTAAAAATAACGACTCAACAAACCACAAGGTTTATCTGTATCCTGTATCGACCACCAAGTGATACCAATTTTCGAACACTTTTCGCTTCTCTTGCAGACACCATCGATCATTTACAAAGTAACTATCCAAGTGCCGAAATTGCCATCCTGGGCGACTTTAATGTCCACAATATCAACTGGCTCAAATATTCAAATACTACCGACGAACAAGGTCGTGAAGCTGAATCATTCTCAATCAGTTATGGCTTAACTCAGCTTATTGACGAATCAACACGGATCCCTGATCGAGACGGAGAGTTCGCCAGTCTTCTTGATCTGTTTTTAACCACCAATCCGGAGATTTACACGGTCACCGTAAATCCGCCGTTAGGTTCTTCCGACCATAAACTGCTTTCGACATCGAGTATCCTGCCAATCAGTGACAGAGAGGCGCCTAGGCCGCGCAAGATTTGGCACTACAAATCTGCTAAATGGGAAGATCTCATGGAATACTTTCGAACTTTCCCTTGGATGGACGTTTGTTTTCGATTCGATAACCCATCTGACTGCGCCAGGGAGGTCTCCGATGTTATTTTGGCTGGTATGGAATCTTACATCCCTTTTTCGAAGAAATGCTCCTCCAACGGCAAGCCTTGGTTCGACCGAAAATTCAAAAAAGCTGTTGCTTCTAAACATATTGCCTACCGACAATGGCGTGAAAATCCTAACACCGTAAATCGAAACATCTTTGTTCATGCCCGGAACAGATGCAAGGGAATTATCGTTGAAACCAAGGAGGCACACAATCAACGAATTAGAAACAAACTTCTCGCTTGTCCCAACAATTCCAGGTCCTTTTGGGCAGTCGCTAAGGCAGTTAGTCAAAATTTTACCAAATCCACCATACCACCACTCACACGGCCAGATAATTCCATTGCAACCACACCTGTTGAGAGAGCGAACTTGTTGGCTGAACTTTTTGCTTCACATTCTACTGTCGATTTCCAAGGAAAAACACCACCTACTATTCCCATATTGCAGTCAAGGATGCCCGATGTTGTCTTCAGACAGCGCATCATAAAGCGTATTTTAATCAAGCTAGACACCAAGAAGGCTTCTGGCGCTGACGGAATACCTGCCATAGTTCTCAAAAATTGTGCAAGGGAACAAACACCAGTTTTCTGTAGACTTTTTAACCTATCCTACAGAAAGGGAATATTTCCGTCCTGCTGGAAATGTGCCACGGTTCAGCCGATACCTAAAAAAGGTAAGAAGACCTTGCCAAATAACTACCGACCAGTTGCACTGCTTTCAATAATATCGAAAGTCATGGAAAAGGTTATCAATGAGCATCTTCTAAAATATCTTGAACGATTCAATATTATTAGTGATCACCAATATGGTTTTCGTAAACATAGATCAACAGGAGATCTTCTGACTTATGTAACACATATTTGGAACAACGCAATTGAACACTTTGGAGAATCTCGAGCGGTTGCTCTTGACATATCCAAGGCATTCGACCGTGTTTGGCACGATGGACTGTTGGCTAAGTTGCGCTCTTATGGTATGTCTGAAAGGTTCTGTTTGTGGCTCTCATGTTTCCTCAGAGAGCGTTCTTTACGAGTGGCGGTCGACGGATTTCTTTCTAACACCCTCACTATCAACGCTGGTGTGCCCCAGGGCTCCATACTGTCTCCTACTCTCTTTCTCATTTACATTAACGATCTGCTGGAAAAGACCGGGAATCCAATCTATAGCTTTGCAGATGACAGTACGCTTGTCTCTTCATTCACCTTGAACGCTCGGACATCAGCTGCTCAGGCGAATATCCGCAGACAGCAGGAGGTCGTTCAACTCAACAAAGACCTGGAAGAAATTCTATCTTGGGGTGACAGTAACCAAGTGGAATTTAACGCTACAAAAACCCAAGCGGCAGTTTTTTCTAAAAAAGTTAACGTTGCTGAACCCGACATAGTTATGTCGGGGCACTCCATTCCCCTAGCATCGTCGCTCAATTTGTTGGGCGTTAGTTTGGGAGCAAATATGTCTTGGCATGAACATGTTGCAGGCATAGCAAGGAGAGCTTCTCAAAAGTTGGGAATATTATTTAGAACCAGAAAGCTTTACACCCCACAACAACTGTTAATTCTTTACAAAGCCCAAATTCGACCTACTATGGAATACTGCTCCCACGTTTGGGGCTCCGCTCCCAAACATACACTGCATTTGTTGGATTCTGTTCAGAGAAGAGCGGTCCGTCTGATTGGGGACCCGGAATTGATAGGCGGCCTTGATTCGCTGGAACATCGAAGAACGGTTGGCGACTTGAGTCTGTTCTACATGTATTTTCATGGAAAGTGTTCGAAGGATGTAGCCCGCTTAATTCCTCCCAAAGCGGTGCATGTTAGAAATACACGTCGCGCTGGTGTTTCGCATCCGTATGAGGTTCAGTTTGTTACTTCGCGTACAACGCTTTTCAAGCAATCTTTTATATGGAGAACGTCATCCCTTTGGAATAAATTGCCCAGCGCTGTGTTTCCCACCGAGTACAATTTACAGCGATTCAAGAACAACGTGAATCGCTTTTTCCGCACTCGTGCCGCTCCTGGAGCGCTTTAGGGACTTCCTTGCAGCACGTGTGCTAGACCAATAAAAAAAAAAAAAAAAGTCTCATTAGACTACCAGCCCTGAGTACACCAGGCCTCTGCTGAAATTAAGTAGGAAAGTCCGTGTTATTAGAAGGAAAAGAAATACATCTTTAGTTAATTGTGTCTGGCTCGACAGTCACTATGATATTTATATATATATATATATATATATATATATATATATATATATATATATATATATATATATATATATATATATATATGTGTGTGTGTATACAACAAGTCGGTTAATTAATGTGATAAAAGTAACTTTTGAATTATAATAACGATTTGAATGATTTTGTCACTGCAGCCTAAGAGAAAATAACCGGCCAAGTACAAGTCGGACTTGCACATTTAGTCCTCCGTACGGTGATTGCTTTTAAAAAAAAAATGTTACGGAGGTATAAAATGAGCAATAACTTCACAAAACACACCCCAAATGAGTTTTCAACAAAGTTTTTTCCGATCTTTACTGAAAACTGATGACCTTAAAATTTTTGTTGTTTTTTATATACCAGATAAATTATTAAGGGTAATGCACTCGTGATAATTTTTGTTCAATATACACCCTCTGTAGAATATTCTAGAGTTTTTTCAAATTTTTTTGATCAGTACTTTTCGAGATAAGGGAGGGGCCGCGATTTTTAGCAATTTTTTAAAAATAATACAAAGAAAAATGTGCACAAGTGTTACATCATATATATTTTTGAACTCGTGTTTTTACAAGCTTTCATTTGATACCGCACTCGATGACCTGGTAATTTTTTTTTCACTTCCGATTTCACTTACCAGAACTAACTCTTTAAGTCAGAATTTAACTTTCAAATCTACACGGCTCTAATGAGGCCATCAATTCCTATATTACCTTCAAACTTCAGCTTTCTATGTCAAATAGTTTCGGAGAAAATCGGATGTGACGGATGGACAGATAGACAGCGAAGTGATCTTATAAGTGTTCCGTACGGAACATTAATAATGCTTTTCCAAATGCCACATTATTATTTAGATCGGTTTAGTAGATATTTGAGGACAAACATACACACGTTTCCGAAATTTGGTATATATGTACGGATGTAGACAAATATACATAAATAGTTGTTTGAACAAGACTACAAACATACGTATTGAACTGAAAACCTCTTATTCGAAATCGCTTAATATAATCACAGCTTGAATTTCTCACTTCTCTACGATTACTGTAAAAATCTTAAATATACTCTTTAGGTACATACTTGTTTCGAAATTAAATCAAAATCACATATAACATCTAGCTAGTCCCACTTTCTGAGAGCTTTTAAGAAAATTTAATTATAGCCATGGCAAAATCTCACGTAGATCCGTCCTTTCGGAAATTTAGCGTGCTCCATTGTCCTTCGGTCCGTGTTTAAATCAGCATACGGTTGCCTTTTTGGCACCTTCGCAACGGCATAGATGCTTTTTGGTCGTATAGCAGTTACGGTGTTTTTAATTATTGGACACATAGACGTAGATAATATATTTTTCCATCTCGTCAGAATAGAACTTATTGTATGTATATATATATATATATATATATATATATATATATATATATATATACTAGCTGTGCCCGCGGCTCCGCACGCGTCGACCACGAAATTATTGTTTGGGGGTTTGGCAGAGCGCCAGCAACTTTTTTTTCCGACTTGATTAACTATTATCGTCACTGCATGTTCCTTATGTTATCTAACATAACAAATTACGTTATATAATATATAATAAGGATAAGAAAAAACTGTAATTTTTTATACTTGTTACGAAACAAATATATTATAAAAGAGAAGAAAACAACTTTTTTCTAAAAAAAAAATTAAGCTTCCAGTTTATTTTTAACCATACATAAGGCAACCTACCTGTATTCCTAATTTGAAATACCTTATGCACTGTATATTTATCATTTATGATAACCAAGAAGTATGTAAATTCTACAGATAGACATGACAACAGAAATAATAAATAAGAGCTCAAAAATCTTGCGTATACCTATGAACAATTATGTAATATAGAACAAGTAAATAGATAGATAAACAGTAACGCTATTGGTCTTCCTCAAATAACTACCGATTACTCTCGCTTTAGATGTTAAACAAAAGTTGCATGTCAAAACGCAAGCCGTATAAAAGCATCACAAGTCAAACCAATGGAAAAAATGCTCCTCATACATATCTCACACTATTATTTTCTACAACTGTATTAAATACACAAATAAAAGTCTAAGTCAATATATCATGTATATCTGATTCCTTAACTATTGTGAAAGGACACATATGGAAACTGTGGCAAGGACATTTCTGCTTGACCCGTTAATACATCGATGAGTGCATTAAGGTAGTTCACTCGTAAATCTACTTTTCTTAAGAATTTGATGAAATTGAAACATGTTGTTAATCTAAATGTTTTTCATTTAATTAAAAAATTTGTGTGACCGATTGCGAAGCGAGATATTCATAATCAAAGTGCACATAATGAACATACAATAGGCCAATGAAGTATAAAAAAAGGCATGGTTTCGTGTATATCTTAAGAACTTTTCTTACGAATTTTTTAAAAAACTAATATTTGGTAACAAAAAAATTAGAAAAAAATTTTGAAATAATTTTTTTTTTACCGATTTGTTAAAAAGATATAAATATTTAAAGTTGATATTTGTTTAAAATAATAACCGCGTAGTCAGGAACAAATATCACAATTTGACAACTTTGTATGGCGTCGTATTTTACGAACCAAAATTCAAACAGCATTTAAAATGATTTACTTTTATACAGAAATTAATTTGTAGGTTAAATAATTTATTAAATAAACACAATACAACAACTTTATCTATAATCATCAAATAAAAATATTAAATGTATTAATTAAATTTGTATCTTGATAGTTATTATTTTTTTCTTTAGTATTTAAAAGATTTATATTTAACAAAAATATGTTTGTAGGTTCAATTATTTTTCAATATTTTAAGTTATTATTATAATTATTTATCAACACAGTTACATACCAATTGATAATAATACTAAATATATATTAAAAAAGCGGTTTTATAAATCTTCTCTGTAAAACTAAATAAATAACACGGGTCAACATTTTATCTAGGCTTGTACTCGGTAAACCAACTAGGTATCTTAGGGTTTTTGGGGTCGCTGATCACGATGAAGGGGTCGGTTAACCTTCATCAGGTCAGGTTCAAGGTCATTTGAAGGTCAAATTGAGCCAATGCAGCCAAAAAATCTGAAAAAATTCATACGTATGTTTTTTGGGTCACTGAATCCGAATCCGGTGCTATTTTTTCATATAAGGTCTCCTGAAGGTCACTAAAGGTTACTTCAAAGTCATTCTGAGGTTATTTGGAATAAAACAGTTATGAGCAGGCCAAAAAATCTGAAAAAAAATGGTGTATACGTTCTTTAGGTCTCTGGTTTAGAATTAGAGGTCGGTTAACCTCCAACAGTTCAGGTTCAAGGTCATTAGAAGGTCAAATTGAGCCAATGCAACCAAAAAATCTGAAAAAAATTCATACGTATGTTTTTTGGGTCACTGAATCCGAATCCGGTGTTATTTTTTTCATATAAGGTCTCCTGAGGGTCACTAGAGGTTACTTCAAGGTCATTCTGAGGTTATTTGGAATAAAACAGTTATGAGCAGGCCAAAAAACCTGAAAAAAAAATGGTATACACGTTTTTTAGGTCTCTGGTTCAGAATTAGAGGTCGGTTAACCTCCATGAAATCTGGTTCAAAGTCATTTGAAGGTCAATTGAATTGATAGCGGCTGAAAAATCTAAAAAAAAACGATACCCACCTTTTTTGGGTCACTAATTCCTAATCTGTGTTCTTTTCTTCCCTACCATTTCTTCCATAGATCGTTTCAAGCAGGAATACAAGAACATGGGTACAGGAAAAGGTTATGATCAAGTGCTACTAGTATATTTCAGCATTATACTTGCTTCGAGGTCGGTTTATTTTATACAGAAAGTTTTTGTCTCAATCTTAAAACTCCACTAACATTTCCATCAAGTTATTTGATATGCATATTTAATAAATGTGGGCTAATGAACTAATACTTGTAGTTGCACCCAGGGCACCTCCACGCGGTGACGGTGGGCAACGGAGTTGTTCCACTATCCGGCGAAGTCCCTGGGTTATGGCTTCCATGCCGTCATGGCAACTACAAATAAAATGTCTACGAGACAGGGGCTCGGAACCCCAGAATCGGCGGTTGGTCAGGGTAGGAAAGCGGGCCCGCAGCCGTCGTCATCCAGCGACCGTAGCTTTTCAACGGTGGCTTTTAAGGAGTTTAATGCTACAAGTCAAGGATTTTGTAAGAATAATGTGAACTGTTTTTGTATCGTTTGTGGGCTGTATACTCCCAAAAATAAATTAAAATTTTCTGAGACTTTGAAAAAAAAATATAAAAGTTTGTTTAATATCGACACGAGTTCCTTGAACAACTCTTATACTCCGAATGTCATCTGTAATAAATGCCGCAATATTTTGTTTGGAACAAGGGCACAAATATTTTCTACACCGATGAAATGGAGAAATCCATCAGACCATACGTCTAATTGTTATTTCTGCTTAACGAATCTCAAAGGATATAATCCGTAATAACAAAAACTCTGTAACTTATCCGTGCGTAGAATCTGTAACATTGCCCATATATATATAGAAACTGCACCTGATAATGATGACAGCAGGCATAGCAATGCAGAGCATTTTGAAGTTTCTGATGATGTAGAAATGCATGATGAATCATTAGATACATCGCAAGATGGTGAAAGTGAAGCCTACAATGTATCTTCAGGCTCGGAAGATGAAGGTATGTCAGAACAAACACATTTTAACCAAGGTGACCTGAGTGATCTCTGTAGAGCTTAGGACTTTCAAAAGAAGGTTCTGAACTTTTAGCATCGAGATTAAAAGGAAAAAATTGTTTAGCACCAGGGACAAAAGTAACATATTACCGTTCAAGAGAAAAACCATTCAAAAAGTATTTTACAAAATCTGGTAATTTAATTTATTGCAATGATGTTAGTGGATTAGTCAAAGAATATGGTATCGAATATACAGCTAGTCATTGGCGCCTTTTTATCGATCCAACGAAAAGAAGTTTGAAAGCGATCTTGCTCTCAATGGGAATACGTATGCCCCTTTGCCTCTTGCTCATTCGGTCATTTTAAAAAAAGAATATTTCAATTTAGAACTCGTACTAGAAAAACTGAAATATGATTCTCATAAGTGGGAACTTTGCGGTGATTTAAAAATCATAACGATCATGCTTGGTTTGCAATCAGGGTTTGTATCATATTCATGTTTCCTTTGTGAATGGAACAGTCGTGCTAGAGATAAACATTACGTAGTAAAAGTTTGGCCACCAAGAAAAAATCTAATCCCACAGAGTTTGTGTGTGTATGATTGAAGAGAGAAAATTCTTGGATGATCAGAATAATATTTTAATATTTCATAAGAAAAATCGATTTTACTGTCTTTACAGTGTGATATTTTTACCTTTTTTGAAAATAGGGTGACTCTTGGATTTTTAAACAATTCCGTTTCGTTGTTTTTATATATAGTAGATGCTATGCTATAAAGTCACTCCCTCTTCAAGTACAGATACACATAACGGGAAATGTGGAGGACCTTACTGGCACAAATCAAAATGAGAATATTGTCAGAACGTTCCGATGAAGTTCCAGAATCTTACAAAGTATTAAAGTAGACATAACTTCCGGTGTATTCTTGGAGACACGAGTGAGAAGAAGACAAACATTCCGATTCAGAATTCCAACAAACACGTGCAACGGTTTATTTTGGCGGCTATCCAATGATTTGACTTCCAAATGACCTTAATACCGACCTGATGAAGGGTAACCGACCTCTAATTCTGAACCAGAGACCTAAAAAACGTATACACCATTTTTTTTCAGATTTTTTGGCCTGTTCATAACTGTTTTATTCCAAATAACCTCAGAATGACCTTGAAGTAACCTCTAGTGACCTTCAGGAGACCTTATATGAAAAAAATAACACCGGATTCGGATTCAGTGACCCAAAAAAACATACGCATGAATTTTTTCAGATTTTTTGGCTGCATTGGCTCAATTTGACCTTCAAATGACCTTGAACCTGACCTGATGAAGGTTAACCGACCCCTTCATCTTGATCAGCGACCCCCAAAAACCCTAAGATACCTAGTTGGTTTACCGAGTACAAGCCTAGATAAAATGTTGACCTGTGTAATTAATGATATTAGTTTTAAATAAATAATGTAATATAAATTATTTGTAAACTAATTACTTACTTTATTTACTACTCGCGTATCTTTGGTTACACGTGGTTTGCCATTGTCTTTTCGACTAGATCATAATTGAACTATTCCTGTAGAACTCATAAGAACTTTTTAGATCTTTCATAGTTATGCATTTAGATGCAATTATTTTAATCATAAGATCTGAAATAACACTTTTTAAAGGTATTAACGATGGCAATATTAGTTTATCATGTCGCACTCTTTATAGGATACGTAATTTGTAATTAAATCTTCTTTCTTCAAAAACTCATCTGCCAAATTCTCTAGGATTTTAATCATATATCGCCTCATGGAATTTTGCGTTTTGCAATAAATCATGCGCTTTCCGAGCTTAAACATTTTTGAGCGTTTTCGGTAAGAAAAGCATTTTTTAAAAAGACTTAAAAAGATAGACCGAAAAACCAGCAATATTTTTAAAATCCTCGATCGTTGCAAAATTAATTATGCCTTGAATTAAATGGGACGAATCAAAACGTGCACTATAGGCTATAAGTACGCAAGGTTTTGGAAAAAACTTTAAAAACTGTTGGAATGAAATTAATGCGTCATTTAGAGTGATTGTTTTGATAGGTTTATCATATAAATACAGGTCGCCATTAATATCTTCTAAGCCCGTAACTTTGAAAGTGTGGTAATTAATCGGTTGCGTAGGCCTAATATAAAAATTGAATGTTTTATCTCGATATTTTGCCGTTATTTGCAAAATATCAGCTGTACTTGAAAATCCTAAATCGCAACACAGTAAGCCACAGCCCTCTGATGTAATTGAAATATTATTGAATATATTAGTTAGTGAGGATTAATAATGTCACCAGTATGATGAACGTCCATCTGCAGTCCACAATTTGATTGATACTGTACCCTTTCATGTTTTTCTTTATTTTTTCTCGTGGTGTCTTTATTTCTAACCAATAAATTTCTAAGTTTAGACAAATTAGCTCTTGATACTTTTTGGTTTCTTATTTCATCTTTTCTTGCCATATGAGATCTTATATGTTTCCCAGAGGGTTTATTGATGAACTTTCCATTGCAAATTTGCCTTTATATCGCAACTTATTATAACCAAAAGGCATTTTTTATTTAAATTATGTTTTTCTTTTTTAATTTTAAATAGAAGTAATACGGTCTAAACAGTAAACATACACAAAGTATAATAAAAATAATCTATATAAACGTCATTCTATAGAGCATTCGGTATATGCATTGGCTGCGTTGCCACAATTATTTTCATTAAAAGTGTGTATCTGCATATGAAAGTTTCCATGTATCGAATACAGTCTCCGACAAAAATAAAATACTTTGCCATTGAATATTGTCACGAGTGAACTACCTTAACAGAAACCTTACACTTTAGACAACTGTACTTTGTGAATTATTTCTGTTTAGTAAATATTAAAATAATGCATTTTAATGAGTTGTTCTTAAAATTATTTAAAATAATTTTTTTTTTAGTATTTTTGGTGAGAATACTGTGTTTTTTCTAAGGGAGAAGTTAACATTTCCTCTGGTGTTAAGGATGTTTTTTTTTTCTTTTTTAGGAATTTGGTTTGAGTTTCCAATTTGTTAGATTTTTATAGTATTTTAGTTTTTGGTTTGAAATAACAGTCAGGTCGTGGAGCAGTTGAGCTTTGTTTCAATGAAAACTTGAATCAAAACCTTAGCTTTTTATTATGTAATGATCTTTTTTTTTTTTACTGTGCAAGTGTTCGTATAAATTTTAATTTTAGAGTTTAACCGGCTAATTTACAAAAATATTTTTTTCAGATAGTATATAGAATCATTTTTAACGAATTATCTATACAATCATTTTAACATATAATTTTTTAAGCAAAGTTAAAACAAGATATATTGTAGTGCATCCTATTTGAGTCGTCCAATATTGCTAAATCTACCTTCTACCCTCCTAAAAGTATGTAATGTAAGACAAACAACAAGAGACCTACGTCAGTTAAACAGTTAATGTTTCTGAAATGCCTATTTAACTTAATATGAAACAAGAAATTTGCATGTAACACTAGTCATGTTATACACTATACCATGACTATTTCAAATAAACCTATAGACCTTTAATTCATAAATACCATCTATATCGGGTTTCCTAACTTTGTTTGTAGAAGATCATATAAAAGTGCATAAAGAACATATCTGTTTCTTAACCTTGTACACTACATGTACAGATATATAAACAGGACTTTCAAAATTTATGGACAAGTTTAGAATTTTTTACCAACCATGTGAAATCAATAATTTTCAAGCAAAATAAATAATACTGTGTATTTTATACACTTTTCATTCTTCTTCTTAAAGTGCTTATTCGGTTCAAATGTTGGTTATCATTCTGGCTATTATTACTTTATCCACTGCTCTAAAAAGACCGGTAGTATTAGTTGAGAACCAATTTCCCAGATTGTTTAGCCAGGAAATACGTCTGCGTCCTGGTCCCCTTTTTCCAAGCACCTTTCCTTGGAATATTTGCTGTAGTAATCCATATCTGTGGGGATTTCTCATTATGTGTCCTAAATATTCCAATTTTCCTACTTTAATAATTTCCATAATTTCCAGTTTCTTGTTTATGGTCAGTATAAGAAATTTTCAAAATTCTGCGATATAGCCATAATTCAAATGACTCAAGTTTTTTAGAAGTGGCTTCGGTCAGCGCCCAAGATTCTATACCATAAAGAAGGACACTAAAGATATAATATCTTAGGAGTCTCACTTTCGTGCTCAATTTTATTGCTGAACTTTTGAAAAGTGATGTCATTTTGAGGAACACTGCTCTAGGTTTTTCGATACGGCAACGATTTCCTGCGAATGATCCCGTTGTTGTAGATATGAATATTGTGGAGTCTCTCTGAAGATTTGCTTAGAGTATATATTAAACAATAGTGGAAATAAAACTCAACCCTGCCTTACTCCACGCTCAATCGATATTGCTTCTGAGCGCTCCCCTTCTGCTTTAATAAATACCATCTGGTTCCAGTAGAGGTTGCCAATAATCCGCAGATCCTTTCCATCTAGCCCAAGGTCTTTCAGAATTTTGACCATTTTGTGATGTTGGACTCTATCAAAGGCCTTTTGGTAGTCGATTAGGCACAAATATACGTTACAATTGACGTCTCTACATCGCTGAATCAAAACTTGCATAGAAAACAAGGCCTCTCTGGTTCCCATGGTATCACAACAGAATCGTGTAGCTGACATGTTTTCTTCACACAATCTGTATATTCTTCTGTGAATAATTTTCAGAAATGTTTTTGAAAGATGACTTATGAGGCTAATTGTTCGATGTTCTCCGCCTGCATTTTTTGGGATCGTTATAAACTCAGACTTTAACCAACTTTCTGGTGTTCTGCCTAAATCATGGATTTTATTGTAGCACTTAATCCCATCCTCATCTAAGAGCTTAAGAAACTCCACATAGAATTAATCGGAACCGGTCTCTTTTCCATTTTTTAGTTGATTTAATGCAATGCGCACCTCCTCGGTGGTGAACACAGGGCCCAAACAAGTTTATTAGCATTGCGGCTGATCTGGTCTTGCATCAGGAAATAATTCTGTAATATAGTCTTGCTATATCTTCAGTTTCTCTTCTATCAATCATGCTTTCCCTGTAACTCCTCTATCTCTTATATCTTTTACCATTCCACTTAGCTTTAGCCGTTAGCACTTATGATTACTCAGTATATATCACCACTACACCAAACACTTTATTTTTGCACTCGGCTCGCATTTCGATAACCATGTTAGCTTCATCAGGAGCAATGATTAATAATCAGTTATCGCCCCTGATGAAGCTAACATGGTTAGCGAAATGCGCGTCGAGTGCAAAAATAAAGTTTTTGGTGTAGTAGTGATATATACTGAGTAGTGTCATTGTGTCAAAGATTCCACATTCCCAACATACACTTTTCACAAAAATTGTAAAAAAAATATTACTTGTGCATTGCTTTGTCTAGAATTTTTAACCTGATTAAATGAAAACAAACTGAATGAAAGCAAAGTAGACGTCACAATCACGTTTCAAAAATATCGTGAAGGAATTCAGTACCTGGGTAGTTGCAGTATATATTTCTCCCTCATTGGTCGGATGATTTAATGGTTTAAAACGCTTTCAATTATAAAAAAAAGAGTAGTTTAAGATATTTCCGCCACTGACTAGAGTCTCTCTTCTTTATTCAAATAATTGGCATTAGTAGCCTCGTCGTCGCTAATCTGCCCGCTCCTGGACCTGGCTTCAGAAGAATAGCGAAGGATTTGCGATGCTGGCCATTTGCACCGACACAAATCACTTTTACTGCCCATAGAGAACCTTTTGTTAATGCCGCGCCTTGAATATCTCAGATTTAATTTCCACTCTTAAATATAAATACTATGAGGCGCTCCGTTTTATTGCTTCGTCTGTAATTAATTGCTTCTGTATTCCCGGTGTCCCTGGAAATAAACACGGTACCGTTGGGGATAATTTTAGGCCATAATTTAACATTCGAAATTGTTATTTTTTGTCGTTGCTTTTTTTCTGCTATTAAAATTAATTAGGCTGAAACTAACGTGACATTTTATTTCGTAATCAACTAAAGATCCATTATTTTTTAAAAAGGCCTGCTACCCTGACACTGGCCGTTCAATTACAAATTAGGGTTATTTACGAGGGTCTCTCCAAAAGTTTTTGGCATGACACTGATGTGTAGCCAAAATAACGAAATTATTTGTTAGGAGTAAAGGCTTTGGTGCTCCCGTATGTCATTTGACGCCCCACCCACCTCTATAAGGAGCTTCGCCTTAAGGTTAATGTAAAATAACTAAAAAAGAATGGAGTCCATATTTCAGCAGTTTACCCACTGTTCTCTTATTCGTCACATTCAACCTGAGATTCGTTTCACGGTATCACTTCTCATCAGTCAAGCTAGGGTTGACAAACAAGAGAACATAATTTACTGGTACTTATCCAAGAAGTTACGGAACACGATGGTAGGATACAACGAATTGTACTAAGTAGATATACCTATTAATTTATCGAAAGCTGACACAGCAGCTTTCGAGTCGACAGAATGGTTGACATAGTCAACGCTTAAAAGCAAGTAGCGCTTTTCGAGGGATCCCCCTTAGGCATAGGTGGTTAATGTAAAATAACTAAAAAGTTATTGAGTCCATATTTCAGCAGTTTACCCATTGTTTTCTTATTCGCCAAATCCATCCTTAGAGTAAATTCTGTTCTCTTGTTTGTCAATCCTAACCTGATTGAAGCGCCGTGATACGACGAAACGCGTCTCAGGATGGATTTGACGGATAAGAGAACAGTGGGTAAACTACTGAGATATGGATTCCGTCCGTTTTCAGTTATTTTACATTAACCACATATGTCTGAAGGGGATCCCTTGAAAAGCGCTATCTGCTTTTAAGCGTTGATTGTGTCAACCACTCTGTCGGCTCGTAAGCAGCTGTGTCAGCTTTCGATGGAGTAATAGGTTGCATACTTAGTACAGCTTCGCCTTTACCTTCATCTTCTCTTTCTTACAGAAACGCTTTTGTATCCTCCCTCCCCCGCCTCTTGAACTTGACGCCACTGTTCAGGAGGCCTTATTTTCTTTACTATTTAATTTATAATACATATATCTGATGGACTGAGAACTATAACCTGGATAAGTTTATTTACGGTTGGCCAAATAATTTTTCTTTTTACCGGGGGTAAACTGAAAAATAATATAATTTGGCCTGGCTCTATGAGCTCCATCATTTAGTAAAAACACAATATTCAATACAGATACAAAATAATAGCGATCAAATGAGACAATTTACAATCCATTGTTAAATATTCACCGGTATAATTTTGACATTACACAGACATAAATAAAATTTAATAATTGGCCCAGTACATAGTTTTATTCCGGAGTGGATGTACGACCAAACAAAATGAATAGCTCTGCAATTGGTAATAAATTAAAAACTTTTTTCCGATGTACATTTTGAAGCTCAACGTCACCCTCTGATTTACGGTAATTTTGTGAAAATGAACGCGAATTCCCATTTTGAAGAACGAATATATAATTTATGGCGGCCCGGTATGACTGCATTTGTAACGATTACGTTTGATTTATCGGTTTTATGGAAAGATACTTTTCTGTTTTATCAAATTCTCCAATTGCCCGTGAATTTATTTTCTTTCTGTCAAAATTGGAAACCTTCGTTATATTAAATTCTGATTTAACACTTTTAAATTTATTTGATTTGTGAAAACGAATCACAGTAGCGTTTCAATCGAGAAAGCGAGTGGCGGAACATAAGATACATTTTTTTTCAATATTTCAATTCCTTATTATTCAATAGTCTGATTATTACAAAATTATGATTTACGTTAGGTCAAAAAATAGTTAAAGGGATTTATTTTTTTAATTTTAAAATAAAGTTCTGCATAATACATCAAACTAATATAATAATTCAAGCCATCAATACCTGCATCAAATATAATATATCTCGTATGCTCGCTCTGTGTGAAACTGAAGTCAATCCATTGACTAGCATTTTTGCCAGAGGCGATGTCTCTTGCCAACGAGATGAGAATTCTATACTTCTATATTATTTAATTAGAATTACCAGCTTGACAAGCCACATATCTGCTACCTGAAGCGACCACCAAGTGATACTACTCTAGAAAACTTTTTGCTGTTGTCGTAGAGACTCTTAATTGCTTACAAATTACTCATACAAGCGTGGAAATTATCAATCTAGATAATTTTGATATCCACAACATAAACTAGTATTCAAATAGTAAAGACGAACAAAGCTATAAAGCTGAATTACTAGCAGTTGGTTTAAATATAACTCAGATTACAGTGAAGTAACGCGGATTCCTGTTCCTGATTGAAAGTTCGCCAATCTTCTTTATTTCTTTCTCTCTTTTTAAATTCTCAGTTGAATTTTTCGGATAACAAACTCTTTTCAACATGAAACATTCTACCAGTTGTTAACAATGACGCATCTAAAACGGCAAAATATTTGGCGCTAAAAAATTTGATAAATGAGAAGAACACAATAATATTTTCAAACTTTCTCTGTTTCTTCTCTCTGCCATCTTTGTAATTTATAACAGATACAAACTAATTATTCAGAATCTTTTTGATTGGTGCCAAAGGCCGTTAGTAAAAAGTTTACTAAATCAACTATATCAACTCTTGCACATTTATAAAATACTACTACAATATCTGTTGAAAAGTATGTCTGTTAGCTGAACGCTTTACTTTACGTTCTACTATCAACTTGTACTTAAAATATCTGATATTATTTTCACGGCGTCGCATATTGTAAACTCCAGAAAAATGTTCCAGCGTTGGTAACAGACCTGACATCGTACTCAAACACTATCCAAGCGAACTAGCATCAGTTTTTTTGTAGACTTATCTAAAGGAAAAGAAACATTCTCGCCCTACGGCACAAGAAATCAAGTTCAGCCGATACCTAGAAAAGACAAGAAAGATCATTTCCAACAACTACCGACTAGTCGCGTTGCTATCAGTAATATCGAAGAATATATAAAATTGAAGTTTCGGAGTAAACAAACCCACGCGTAGTTTGAGATATAATAAATTCAGAAATCGCAATTCTAGCCTTTGGATGATTTAGAAAAAATAGATCGACAGTGGATGCTACGTTTACAATCCAACAACTGATTGAAAAATCATTAGAATTCCAGAGACCTCTCTTTCTGTGCTTAGTTAATCTAAAAAAAGCATTAAATAGGGTACAATTAAGAGATATGTTATAAATTTTTCGAGATCATAACTTCAACAACTACATTAAAGTGATTAAACAGCTTCAACAAACACTCGAGAATCATTTATTCGATTTACGTATTTTCTTTTTTTAATTCGTACATATGTTCTCTGGCCAGGTTTTAGTATATATTTTGTTACGTTAGGTAACATAAGAAATAAGCAGTGACGATAATAGTGAACCAGGTCGGAAAAAAGTTTGATGCAAACGCGTTCTCTTGCAAAAAAACCCAAACAATAATAGTATATTATAAAACGCACCGTCTCTTTGTTTGTCTTATCCGATTTATGTGATTTTTTTTAATGTTCCATACAGAACCTAAGATCACTTCGGTGTCCGTCCGTCCGTCTGTCACACTCGATTTTCTCCAAAACTACTTGACGTAGAACTTTGAAATTTGGTACTAGTATAGGAATTGATGGCCTCATCAGAGCCGTGTAGTTTTGAAAGTTAAATTTTGACTTAAGAAGTTACTTTTGGGGAATCGGAAGTGAAAAAAAAAATTTTTTACTAGGCCATCGAGTGGAATGTGAAATGAAAGCTTGTAATAACACAAAAATATATATAATGTAATACTTTCGCACATTATTCTTTGTATTATTTTTAAAAAAATCGCGAAAAATCGCTGTCTCCCCCCCCGCCTTATCTCGAAAAGTACTGATCAAAAAATTTTGAAAAAATCCTGGAATATTCTCCACAGGATGTAAATTGAACGAAAATTATCGCGAGTGCATTATCTTTAATAATTTATCTGGTATATAAAAAAAAACAAAAATTTCAAGGTCATCAGTTTTCAATACGGAAACAAAGTTTGTTGAAAACTTATTTTGTGCCTGTTTTGTGAAGTCACCGATCATCTTATACCTCCGGAACAAAAACTTTTATTTTAAAAGCAATCAACGTACGGAACACTAATTGTGCACTTGACCGTTTATTTAATTGATACATATGTTCTCTAACCAGATTTTATTATATATTATGTTATGTTACGTTAGTTAACATAAGGAATAACCAGTGACGATAACAGTGAATCAAGTCGAAAAAATGTTTGCCGCAGCGCGCTCTCTTGCAAAAAATCCTAAACAATAATTCTGTAGTCCACGCGAGTAGAACTGCGGACACAACTAGTATTAAATAATATGCAATTTTGCATTGAGGAATTTAATTAAACAATTTACTGAACAAAGGCATGCAAAATATAGAAAATACTATTTTATATACTACAAAATTTTTAATGTCAAAACGTAGAAAAGTAATGTTTGTAGAATGTTATATATCGTTTAAGTTAAATGTTTGTAAGTCAGTTAAAGTAATATTAACGATACAAAAAAAAAGAAAATGAGTCGTTAATAAAATTTAATGGTACTTGGTTACATTTTAAGCCAAAGAAAAATGTAAATTAAAGAAAAATGTATCATAAATAATCAGCACCTTCCTGTTTCCCGTATTCCCGTGTACATCCCGTCGGCCATTATTTATTCCCCTAAAATGTATTAAGCCGTACTTTCGTAAGAATTCACAAACAATTGGTCCGTCTTCTCGGAGGAAATCTTTCTTAAATTTCCCTCGATGTAAATAAAAGTTGTCATTTTCTTGCGCACAAAGAGAAATTATTGTTTTTGGGCCCGTTTTTAAAAGTGCTTCTTCTCCGTTTTTCGAGAAAATGGGATTAATCCGCTTTAAACAAATTAAATTATGTTAAATAGAAAATGCAAAGTTTTCTCTTTATTTTCCTTGTTTGTTTCCTGTTGTACCTGTGAACTGATGGATGTTTATTTCTATTAAATGATTTTAAAATTGACTTGATTACCTTGTGATGGTTTTAAAATTGCATAAATGTAAAAAAATCAACTACCAGATATATATATATATATATATATATATATATATATATATATATATATATATATATATATGAGTAGCGGGTAGGCACTCTCTACGACATTGGTTGAGATAGGCCTACTTCAGTGAAGCGACCCTGCTCACGCTAGCCTTGACTTTTCCTCATCTCCGAATACTGACGAAAGTTATGTCCCAAACCTTAAATCCTAACCAACCCATATTAAATCCTACACACATCCCATCCATCCTCCAAGAGGAAAAACTACCTGTAGGTGGAATAGCAATAATGATCCATAAAAACATGAAACATCTTGTTACTAAAATGAAATCAATATCACATCGAGTTATATATATAACGATAAAACTATTAAAATGCTAAAAGATTCAAATAGTACAAGTCTATGCTCCTACAAGTACTGCACCAGATGATGATCGAAAGCTGGTACGAAAATATTTCAAAATCATTAAGAGCAAAAACAGCACAATATAAGCTTATCATAGGTGAATTCAATGCCAAATTAGGAATACCAACGAATAATATGAGCCAATACGTTGGGAAATTCGGACTCGGTACTATAAATGAACGTGGAAAAAAGCTGACTGATTATCTTCTAAAGGAAAAGATATGCTGCATGAATTCCTTCTTTCAGAAGCAAGCAAAGAGACGTTGGACTTGGAGAAGCCCAGATTCAAATGTAAAAAATGAAATTGACTATATTTTAACGAATTGAAAACATATAGTAAAAGAGGTAACAGTCCTAAACCATTTTGATACTGGTAGTGACCACAGACTAATAAGAGCGAAAGTAGTGATAAATATCAAAATAGAATGAAGTATATAATTAAACAACAACGATGCCCGATGCCAATAATCCAAGAAAATTTAGAAAGATATCGGAATGAACTAAACAAAAATCTCTCTAGTGAAGAAATATTGAATAAAATGGACATTGATGCCCTAGAAACTAAAATAAAAACTGTTGCCAAAAATATATGTAGTACCAACAGAAAGAAAGATTCAAAGGTAAGAAGGGAGACTAAAGAACTTATATACATCACATATACATCACTTCTATTTGAGGTTTATCTTATCACTCCCTGTAGCATCCTCTTCAAGAATTATTTCTTTTGGTGAACCTTATCTCTTTGGAACGAATTGCCTAGAACTGTGTCTACCGCCGAGTACATTTTGCAGCGATTCAATACCAAGGTGTTTCCTACTATACGTATGTCGTATTCATAAAAAAAATAACAGGCCAAGGCAAGACCGACTTGCGCAATTAGTGTTCCGTACGTTGAACACTTTTAAAATAAAAATTTTTGTTACGGAGGTATAAAATGATCAATGACTTCACAAAACACACCCCAGTTTTCAACAAAGTTTCTTTCCCATCTCATGACCTTGTGATAATTTTCGTTCAATCTACATTCTGTAGAGAATATTCCAGAATTTTTTCAAAAATTTTTGATCAGTTCTTTTCCAGCTAAGAGGGGAGGACGGCGATTTTTTGCAATTTTTTAAAAATAATATAAACAAACGTGTGCACAAATAATACATTATATATATTTTTGAATTCATGTTTTTACAAGCTTTCATTTTTTTTTATGGCTTTAGCACACGTGCTGCAGGGAAGTCCTTAAAGCGCTCCAAGAGCGACATCTGTGCGGATTTGACACCCCAGTCGATGACTTGGTAAATTTTTTTTTTCACTTCTGATTTCACCCTACAAACTAACCCCTTAAGTCAAAATTTAACTTTCGAAACTACACGGTCTGATGAGGCCATCAATTCCTATATTAGTGCCAAAGAGTGACCCCAAAAATAGCCCGTTTTTTGCAACCTCCATAACTTTGAAACAAAAAAGAAAAGTTAACCTAAAAGGTCTTAAATTAAAGCTAATTAAAAATCGAGAAGAACGTATTTTCGATTTTTTTTATTTAAGGGTAACTACCCACTATTTTGATCGTTAAAAGGGTGAAAATAAATAAGTTTTTAACAGAAAATAAAAAAAAATATTTATAATGTGTAACTCATGAAAATTCATTTTTTTTTTTCATTATAACGGTACTAAAAACGCATTTCAACCTCCTTTTAAGGAGTGGCTAGCGTTCAGCTATAACTTTTAAAGACATGGAAATACATTCCATGGTATCTTGACAGTATTATTTTCATTAACTTTCTTGATTATGCTGGATATATAAGCAGCATACCCTTCTTATTGCAACCACCATTTAGAGTGTGGTTTTTAGTTTATTATACGGTATTGGGTTGAAATAAGTAAATACTTGAAATTCTTGACCTATTTTCATTAATTACACATCATAAATATTTTTTTTATTTTCTGTTAAAAACTTATTTATTTTGACACTTTTAACCCCCAAAATAGGGAACAGTTATCCCTAAATAAAAAAATTGAAAAATATATCCTTCTAGATTTCGAATTAGTTTAATTTAAGACCTTTTACGTTAAGTTTGCTTTTTTGTCTCAAAGTTATCAATATTGTAAAAACGGACTAAAATTCACACTTTTTGCAGTTACTCTTTCAACTTTCTACGTCTAATAATTTCGGAGAAAATCGGATATTTCAAATGGACAGACAGACAGACTGAAAGCCAGACGATCAGACAGATATCGATGTGTTCTTATAAGTGTTTCTTAGGGAACACTAATGAGTATCAACAGGTCTTTTATTCCGCTAATGCGATGCCTTTACCCACAACAGCACATAGAATACTCAGCCCGTACTTTTTGAGAATGTCTGAGACTACACAATTGTTAACCTAGACCATCGCAAGATTACTAGGACCGTAATGATGGGCCTTTATAGTAGATAACATTATTTTTAAGACAGAATTTCTAAACTACTTAGTATATATCACCACTACACCAAGCACACATTTTTGCACTCGACGCGCGTTTCACTAACCATGTTAGCTTCATCAGGGGCGATGATTGACTAAACTACAAACTACAAACCTACGCTATTGATATTTAGCCTAACCCTTGAATTACTCAAGCGGAACTAATGGCATAGGCGAGGCCATCAGTTCCGGTCAAGTAACCAGTAGAGGGGACTATGAGGAATAGGCCCTCTGTCTTTATTTAAACTACTTTTACATTTTATCTCTCTCATCTCCTATCAGATACATTTTTAATTAATCTTAGATTATCTAATGTTACAATATGATCAGCTTAAAGGGCATGTTCGGCAATGCTAGGCTTTTTCTGTTCTACTGTATTTTAAGTGTGCTAAATGTTCTTTAAATCGTGTTTTAATTGATCTTTTGGTTTGCCCAACATACTTTTTGTCACAATCATTACAACTAATTTCATAAATTCCACTTTTCTCACAATTAGGAACCTTATCTTTGGGATTTCCTAAGATATTCCTCAGATTGTCTGATGACTTATAGACTAAGGTGAGACCTACCTTATTAAATACCTTATTGAGTCCACTGCTATATTTCGGATTATATGGTATGGAAACACCCTTGGAGTTATTTTCTTCGCGTATAAAAAAGGTGGAATTCTGAATATTTAACCTGAACTTATGTCTATTGATTAGCTCGTTTACTAAGTCATCGTCATAACCATTAACTCTAGTTATATTTCTAATACGATTCCTTTCATTATTGAAGTTTACTCTATTCAGAAAAAAACTGACCAAACGATGAACTAAAAAATATAATGCGGCTAATTAATTAAAAATGTATCTGATAGGAGATTGTTGAACGCATACGAAAGTATGGAAATTATAAAATGTAAAAGTAGTTTAAATAAAGACAGAGGGCCTATTCCTTATACTCCCCTGTACTGGTTACTTGACCGGAACTGATGGCCTCGCCTATGTCATTAGTTCCGCTTGCGTAATTCAAGGGTTAAGCTAAATACGAGGCTAGTTTGAAAAGTCCGTGCAAAGTCCGAGAGATGGCACCACCGGCGCGTATCGAGGTCATGTTTAGTTAGTAGCATCTCTTGAATGAACGCACACCAAGTTTCAGCCATATTGGTCTATTTCTTTGTGTTTGGCATTCGTGTGAATCAAGGAAGTCGAGTGATTTTCAAGAAATGGACGAAAAAGAATTTCGTGTGGTGATTAAACATTACTTTATGAAAGGCAAAACGCCTCAGGAGACTAAAGAGAAGCTTGATAAACATTATGGTGACTCTGCACCTTCGATTAGAACAGTTTATAAATGGTTTCAAAATTTTCGGACTGGCCATATGGGCTGAACGTTCTGGACGGCCTGTGGAGGTTACGACTCCAAAAATCATTGATCAAATCCATGATATGGTGATGGATGACAGAAGAGTTAAGATGCGTGAGATTGCTAGTGCTGTGGGCATCTCGACTGAACGGGTACATAATATTTTGCATAAACATTTGGACATAAGAGAAACCGGAGGACTTTAAGCGTCGTTTCGTCACTGTGGATGAAACACGGATACATTACTATACTCCTGAGACCAAACAACAATCTAAACAATGGGTTACCAAGGGGGAATCTGCACCAAAAAAGGCGAAGACCGTTCCTTCGGCCGGAAAGGTTATGGCGAGTGTCTTTTGGGATTGGCAAGGGATAATCCTCATCGACTATCTGGAAAAGGGTAAAACTGTTACAGGTGAATATTATTCATCGTTATTGGACCGTTTGAAAACCGAGCTGCAAGAATAACGCCCGCGATTGGCCCACAAGAAAGTCCTTTTCCATCATGACAACGCACCAGCACACACCTCAGCAGTTGTGGTCGCAAAATTACTGGAGATAGGATTCCAACTCGTTTCACATCCCCCCTATTCTCCAGACTTGGCTCCCTCAGACTACTATTTGTTCCCCAATTTGAAGAAATGGCTGGCGGGACGAAGATTTTATTCAAACGAGGAGGTTATTGCAGACACTAATGGATATTTTGCAGACTTGGACAAATCCTATTATTCGGAAGGGATCAACAAACTAGAACATCGTTGGACGAAGTGTATAAGCCTAAAAGGAGACTATGTCGAAAAATAAAAAAGGTTTACCCCAAACACATAAGTAGTTTTTATTTTTGCACGGACTTTTCAAACCAGCCTCGTATAAATAGGGTAGATTTGTAGTTTAGCTTTAGTCAATCATCGCTCCTGATGAAGCTAACATGGTTAGCGTGGTTAGTGGTGATATATACTAAGTAGTGTCATTGTGCCAAAGATTCGACATTCCCAACTTAGATAATTTCTAAAGACTGTAGTTTGACATGCGATTAATTCAGGTTTTGTTTAAGCGGGTTCTGGTTAGTTTAGACTGCTGTTCAAAATAGGTATCTGATATTTCATATTAAATTACTAACCTTAATTTATTTTCACAATAAAATGCTGGATCTATTGCTACATTTATTACATATACTACTTAGTACACGAAAGCATATGTTCACGAAGTTCATTTTCTGATTGTTTTTTGCCTAAGAAGATGACAGCTTAATATAACTATATATTTCTATTTATCTTGTTAAGATTTTCCTGGAAGGACCATGACTATCACAGAGCAAAAAATATATATATCGAGATCTGTTTATATGTGGTCTCTTTCCGACCACTTTTTCCGGCCAAACATAAAGTTAAAATGTCTCATTTTGCCTTCCATAAAAAATCCATCCCCTCATTGGCTTACGGTATAGAAGTTATGGTCTAACTACCCGTAGGAGCCGATACCGCCATTCCTGCTGTAACGTTTCCGCAGGAGTTACGATGTTTACCTCGGGGATCACGGGCGTTCGGTCGGAGCGCCAAACTGTTCCCGACTGATGTCCAGATAGCGCCTGGTTTATGAGACGGCTTAAACTATGTCCAGTCTAACGGACCTCATATACAATGCTATCGCGAAGCCCGGAAGGCGTCCTGGGGGAACTTGGCCGATATAAAACAGGAAGACATTGTTAGGTGGGGAGTTTAAAGTAAAAAAAATAGATTTTACTCAAATGTGTATGTATTTACTAGTACGTACCCTGGTGGCTTGTTTATAAATTAAATTATTGCTGATATAGTAGGCATAATGATAACTGTAAACATTTTGTATTTAGTGCAGTAAAAAAAGGTCAAAATAATGGTGAGATAGGCAGAGTTTAGATACAGCAATATTTTAGTAAGAACACCCTGAAATTTTAGTACAAAAAAATACGGAACCCACTGGGCACAATTAAATTTGTTATTTAAAATTTGAATTTTTTTTTTTCATAATTTAGGTCTGGACGCCAGCTTTCCGAAACCATCAAAAATTTAATTATTACGACTCCAAAAAAAATTTTTTTGGAGTCATATAAATCGGTTTTTTACATTTGTTTATTCATCAAATAACAACAAATGCGTATTTTTTGGTCTTTTGAAATAAAATTGTTAACGAAAATGAATTTTCGTCGGTCTCGCTATTCTCTAGCAGATGTGATAAAAAAATTTCAATTTTTTATTCAAAATGACCAAAAAAACGCATTTGTTGTTATTTGATTAAATATATAAAAAAAAAACAGATAAAATGACTCCAAAAAAAATTTTTTTTTAATGACATTGGAAAGCTGACGTCAAGACCTGAATTATAAAAAAAAGAATCATTTTGGACCAAATGGCATAAAATGGCATGCAAATCAAATTTTAAAGAACAAATTCATTTGTGCCCACTGGGTTAAATTTTTTTTTTTTATCCAAAATTTCAGAATATTTTTGCTTGCCTACCGACAATGGCGTGAAAATCCTAACACCATAAACCGTAACACCTTTGTTCGTGCCAGGAACAGATGCAAAGAAATTATCGACGAAACCAAGGAGGCACAAAATCAACGAATTGGAAACAAACTTCTCGCTTGTCCCAACAATTCCAGGTCCTTTTGGTCAGTCGCTAAAGCAGTCAGTCAAAATTTCACCAAATCCACTATACCACCACTCACACGGCCAGATAATTCTATTGCAACGACACCTGTTGAGAAAGCAAACTTGTTGGCTGAACTCTTGCTTCACATTCTACTGTCGATTTCCAACACCACCTACTACTCCCATAGTGCAGTCAAGGATGCCCGATATTGTCTTCAGACAGCGTATCATAAAACGTATTTCAATGAAGCTAGACACCAAAAAAGCTTCTGGCGCTGACGGAATACCTGCCATAGTTCTCAAAAACTGTGCGAGGGAAATAACACCAGTTTTCTGTAGACTTTTCAACCTATCCTACAGAAAGGGACTATTTCCTTCCTGCTGGAAATGTGCCACAGTTCAGCCGATACCTAAAAAAGGCAAGAAGACCTTGCCAAATAACTACCGACCAATCGCACTGCTTTCAATAATATCGAAAGTCATGGAAAAGGCTATCAATCAGCATCTTCTAGAATATCTTGAAGGATTCAATTCATTATTAGCGGTCATCAATATGGCTTTCGTACAAATAGATCAACAGGAGATCTTCTGACTTATGTAACACACGTTCGGAACAACGCAACTGAACACTTTGGAGAATCTCGAGCGGTTGCTCTTGACATATCCAAGGCATTCGACCATGTTTGGCACGATGGGCTGTTGGCTAAGCTACGCTCTTATAGTGTGTCTGAAAAGTTCTGTTTATGGCTCTCAATTTTATCTTGGGGTGAAGTAACCACGTGGAATTTAACGCTACAAAAACCGAGGCGGCAGTTTTTTCTAAAAAAGTTAACGTTGCTGAACCCGACATAGTTATGTCGGGGCACTCAATTCCTCTAACATCATCCCTCAATTTGTTGGGCGTTAATTTGGGAGCAAATATGTCCTGGCATGAACATGTTGCAGGCATAGCAAGGAGAGCTTCTCAAAAGGTGGGAATATTATTTCGAACCAGAAAGCTTTACACTCCACAACAACTGTTAATAATTCTTTACAAAGTTCAAATTCGACCAACTAACTGCTCCCATGTTTGGGGCTCCTCTCCAAAACATACACTGCCTTTGTTGGATTCTGTTCAGAGAATCAGAGTTCGTCTGATTGGAGACCTGGAACTGACCGGCGGCCTTGATTCGCTGGAACATCGAAGAACGGTTGACGACTTGAGTCTGTTCTACAAGTATTTTCATGGAAAGTGTTCGAAGGATATAGCCCGCTTAATTCCTCCCAGAGCGGTGCATGTTAGAACTACACGTCGCGATGATACTTCACATCCGTATGAGGTTCAGCTTGTTACTCCTCGTACAACGCTTTTCAAGTAGTCTTTATATGGAGAACATCATCCCTTTGGAATAATTTGCCCAGGACTGTATTTGCCACAGAGTACAATTTACAGCGTGAACAACGTGAATCGCTTTTTCCGCACACGTGTCGCTCCTGTAGCGCTTTAGGGACTTCTTCCCTGTAGCACGTGTGCTAGACCCATAAAAAAAAACAAACAAAAAAAAACAACAGGTATACTTTCTGAAAGTTTCATGCCGATCGGGTCACTTAGTCGACCTGTACAATAAAATGAAAAAAAAAACAGTTTTTTTGCCTGTTTTTTTCAATTTTGTAGATTATGTACGCACTTGAGCAACTTAAAATAACGAGGATTTGTTGAAAATTTCATTACGAAGATTTTGTTTTTTTTTGTCTCGATACAACTTATATAACCGGAGTTATATACATTTTAAGCTGAAAAAACGCCTTTTTAAAACTAAAATTGTTTATAAACAAAAGAGCACAATTTTTCGAGGTCCAAGACTCAAGACAATACTCCTGGTGATATCCCAGAGAGGATAAAATCATAATATTGCTGTATCTGGACCATGCAATTTCAAAAGCTTTTTTTACTGCACTAATTAGAATTTGTATTAACTAATTATACCATACCAAATAGAATAAAAACTTAGTCGACCGAAAAGAATTAAACAAGATAGTAATTCACAGTGGGCAATACCAATATATAGTCTGTCATAACTAATTCCCTGAAAAGACCAAAGTACTCTTTTTAAAAAGTAAAATATTAAGTTGTATATTTGAGGTGTCCGTTACTTTGTGACATTACATTTTAAATTTCTAAATGAAAAGAAACGAATTATTTTTTTTATTTGTTACTTATTTTTTTATTTATCTGCTACTGCAGTTTCGTAGGTTGTCTACATTGTCAAGCGTAACGCTACCTAGTATTACGCTTGACAATGTAGAAAACCTACGAAACTGCAGTAGCAGATAAATAAAAAATAAGTAACAAATAACAAAATAATTCCTTTCATTTCATTTAGAAAAATAAAAATATTAGTATGTAAAGTAGATGTTATACATAATATAAATACAGGGTGCCTTATATGTATGGAATAATGATTCCACAGCATTTGTTAATCAGTGTATCAAAGAAAACGTTTAAATAAAAGTTATAGGGTGTTATACGGCGCACATGCAGATGTTGACAATAAAATATTTTGAACTATTAGTTCGAAGAAATTACGCCATCTTAAATTTTTTGAATGGAAAGCCCCATGTAATATTTTATTTTTGAGTCCTACTAAAAATTCTAGATATTATTTGTCTAAAATACCATATGTCTAAATTGAACTGTTTTCGAATTATTGATATTTGATATTAAGGAGATTCAATTAAAAAAAAAAAAAATTTAAGCTGACTTGTGTCAAACATTTGCTGTCAGGTAACGACTTAACGTGTCAAAAAATAATTTATTGACGAAAACGTTTTTTGCTGCATTTTGTAAAACTGAAATTTGGCACATTTAACAGAAACTGAAAGGATCACCTTGTTAAAGGAGGTTGGTTACGGAGACCGTAGGAGAACACAACAGGAGGTATGTGATGGTTTCAACGCAGAATATCCAAATCGAGAACCTATTGCCCAGTCCATAGTTAGTAAAACATTAAAACGATTTGGACAATCAGGTCATGTTAAGGATCTTTCTAAATGTGGACCTCTAAAAGTTAAAACAAGCGATGACAAAAAGTTAGATGTTTTATTGGAAATTACAGAAAATCCCCATGCAGCCACTCGTCAGCTTTGCCTAGACCACAACATAGGTAAAGGTACCTTAAGTCGTATTCTGAATGAAGAAAAATTGCATCCATACAAACCCATCCTATTGCAAGAATTATCTGAAGATGACTACAATAGAGGCGTTGAATTTCGCGAGGTCATGATGGAACGAGTCAATAATGATCCCAACCTAATTTACATATATTATTGTTTTTTCTGACGAGGCCACATTTTGTCTTAACGGAAGAATTAACAGGCATAACTGCCGATACTAAACTACTCAGAATCCCCACTGGATAATCGACAGTCATTCTCAAAGACCACAAAAGATAAACACGTGTGGACTTCATATCATTGGTCTCTTTTTTATCGATGGAAATCTTACAGGATAGCGGTATTTACAGTTACTCCAAGAACAAGTTATTTCAACTTATGCAGGTATATTTCCCGATGAAAATAATTTGGATATCCCTAACAGGAATCTGTGGTATCAACAGGACGGAGCACCTTCTCACTATGAAATTAATATTCGTAGATATTTGGATGGGATTTTTCCTAATCGATGGATAGGCAGAAGAGGTGCTGTAGAATGGCATGCAAGGAGTCCCGACCTTACGCCACTCGATTTTTTTGAATGGGGTTCTTTGAAAACCTAAGTTTACCGAAGTCGACCTGAAACTGTAGAAGATTTGCAACAAAGAATTCAATATGAACTAGCACAGATCACCCCGGATGATCTGCAAAACTTAGGCTGTTTATGACAGATTGGGTCATTGCCTCGCTGTTAACGATAGACATTTTGAGCAATTGTTACCTTAAAAATAAATCTGGAGTATTTATTAATAGTTTTTTTTTATCTTTTTTAATTTCAAATGACAATAATTCCAAAACAGTTCAATTTAGACATATGTATGTAAGATAAATAATATCTAGAATTTTTAGTAGGACTTAAAAATAAAATAATATACAGTTCAAAACATTTTATTATCAACGTCAGCATGTGCGCCATATAACACCCTATAACTTTTATTTAAACATTTTTTTGATACACTGATTAATAAATGCTGTGGAATCATTCCATACATATGTGGCACCCTGTATAATATATCGTCATTAATGAGGGAAAAATGTCAGTTAACCAGAATTAATTATGTCCATAAGACTAGAAACTTGAACGTAACAATACCGTTCCACTGTATCTCTGCTCCTCTCTATTCTCAACTCAACTTATACCGAGATCTGGTAAATGCGTGCCTGTAGTGTATCCTGCAAGTCGGTTACAGGTTTTTTAACATGCGAGTGTATATTGTTATACTCATCCCTAAGCATAACAGGTCACTTTTTAAGCATTTTTTACTCAGATATCTCATGAAATCTTGATAATATGCAATTATTGCAGTTATCCAGCCTAAAATTATTTAATCTTAATCATTATGGCATAGTCACAGGCAGAGATCATTGTTTTCTTAACCTCTGATTGCGATCTTACGAATTTTTTTGGTCGCTGGGATTATGAACTTCTTTAGTTGCTTTTCTACATATTTTAACCTAATTTCCCTGTTTCTCACATATTTCATCAATATTTCAACAAAAATTCAGATAGCGTTGATTAATCTTCAATGCTAACTTTTTCTTTAAGACTTGTAATATTAGAGCATGTCAGTTTTTGTCCGCTATCAAGTAGTAATGAACTCTTTAGGTACAATTTTTTATCTCTGCAAATTATTTTTCAAAACACGGTATACTGACACTGATGGAATTCTGGTAGCTTGTGATATTTCTTCACAGATCACTTGGCAATGTTCTCGACGAAAATCCTCTATAATTTAAACGCTTTGGTCATTTAAAAATATTTTCGGTCTTTCAGGCATTTGATTATTATTTATACTGACCTGTTTACCATGAAAACGAGTTTTCCATCTTTAAACTGTACAATTTACTATGTACAGTCATGGACATATAAATTGTACACCCCGAGCACATTCTACTATGAAATGTATGCAGTCCGGCAGCATTGTAACGTAATAATGGTAATGCCTTGCTATTAAACCTGTCTGAGCGATAAAATGTGGAAGAAATTTAAAACGTCTATCCTATTGTAAATAATTGAATACAGTTTATTTTTAAAGTTATTAAAAGCTGGATTCTTCGTAATAAAATATGACAATCGGTATTCAACTGATTTTACTTTCAGAGAAATAAAACGGTTGTATTTAAAGAATATCTTTGAACGAAAGGCGTATTTATTTTAATAAAAAAAAATTTACGTTTCGTTACGAATAAAAAATTTAGTACACATGTAATGTCTGAAGTAGGGGTGGAAATTAAAGTTTTTCGACATTATAATTTAAAGGAAAGGGGCTGAAAAAGAGGTAGGAGCTGCAAATTTTATTCATTTGTTATACAATTATGAATATTCTTCTTTATTTTTTGCTGAGATAGTGAACAGACTTGAAACAATTATTTCTAGTTAAACATAAACCTACAAGTGGTTAAAAGAGTGGGAAGGGTATCAGAGGGGTTGCTTTCCATTTGTCATGTTATACGTCCTTTTCAGGGTTCTTGAAGTAAGAAAAGAATCTTTTTATGCATAGTAGGAATTAATAATGGACAGTAGGGGGTTCAAGAGGTTGTTATGTAAAGATAATTGGGAATTTGTAAATTGTGCTAATTTTTTTAATACTCTCAATTTTTTTATGGTCTAGAAGGCGGTTAAAGTTATGTGGTCGTGTTATATATCCTTTCTAGGATCCTTGGAATAGTCAATTTTAACTTTTTTTACTAATATTACATTAAGTGAATATAATTTAATACATCGAGTTGTAGTGTTTTAATTAACTTTCCACTAACTATTCTTTAGTGTGAGAAAATTCAATTCTGTAATTATTTTAGGGCTATTTGCTGGCTGGTAAGTAGTGGATATATCACTGTGTCGACATTCACTATTCTAATATCGAAGAGTAAAGATCCCTGAAGATGTTTCGTACAATTGTACTCCAATTTAACACTATTTTTTATAAATATAGTATGAGAATAATACAATTGATAGTAGTAGTAGCAATAGTAGTACTAATTGGTCAACATGTGAGCCAAACCGCATTATCGCAGATCATACCCTGAACACGATTGTCTTATGTTCTAATTTTTACATTTTCTGTTTACCACGAACCTAGACGGAAGTATTTAACGTCTTTTTACTTTACAGTTGAAGGATGTTTATTGAAAATGACCCTCAATACATCAAATATAGGTGCCCCTATTTGAAAATGGTAAGGATACTAGCAACATAGTACTGCAAGCTATCCCTTTTCAACAAAATGCGGTATGGTGACATGCTATTGGATGGCGACAAATTAATAAAGATATAAACTGACCTGAAATTTACCACAATAATATTTGGAAATCATGAGACAGTGTTATGCGAGACTTGTTTTAATTCTCTGTATTTTTTCAAAGTTGTTGAAGGGGAAACGATGAGTTTTAATATTTTCCATAAATGAAGTTATTTTTAACAGGCTACTTAAAAAACAATAACTTTTTTGTTTTTTAAACATATAATAAGCTGACCATTCATGGGTCTTTTGTGCAGTGAAACTACAAAATATTTAACGACCCCCATCCCTTACACCCCCTTTTTCAGAAAAAATCCCGTTCACAAAATATATTAGTAAGAGAACTGGTAGACATTTTTGGGTAGGTATTTGAGGCACCATGAAAAATTTTTACTAACAAACGCATGAGTGCTATGAGTCACGTGGTCTTGCGAGAGCCAATTGCTCCGCAGACTTCTTCGACTAAGACAGCTGCCGATATACGCTGTCTCTCACACTTCACTCATGCTTAACATTCTCGAACACCTGGCAGGTAGATTGTCCCACCGAAATGACCTGTCTTTTTAAAAATATCTTTTTTTAGTTACCAATATTATGCTGTTCAAAGTGCTTCAAATATATTTTTTCGATTGTTTTGAAATATAATTTTACAAACATCTTGCTAAGTTTTAGACCCGACTAAATAATCTGGCCCCACTACCCTTCAGCCAGGTCTGCGTTTTTGTATTCAGGTATCACTATAGAAGTATTTGACAAGTTTTCATGGTGCCTCAAATACCTACCCAAAAATGTCTACCAGCTCTCCTACTATATGCTTTATTTATATTTCTATTACCATTTGAGTACTAAATTTAAAATCCCATCATTACATTAAAGAGTTATCGTTTTCACAGACGACATATAGACAGACCAATACAAATGGGAAATTATGTTTTCGTGATCTACGGATCCTAAAACGTAAAGAAATGCTAAGTCCTTCCATGTGTTTTTTTTTTATGAATTTAACTTACTTTACTTTTACTTACTTCCCTTTAACAAGAAAAATATTATGATTAAATTTTCCCTCAATATTACTTCCTTGTCATCCCATTAAAAAACGACATGATGCATCGTTTATTAAAAATCAAATATATCTTACCTCCCATCTGTAGCTGGTGCCTCATAAGAACACCGGGCTCTTGACCGTAAGACCATGTTGTCAGACGCCAGAGTAATATTGTCGGCTAGTTAATAGAATGTATTAGAGATGTACGTTTTATTTGGCCACGTCTATACCTACTTCAAGCACATAACTGAAAATTTTTGTTTCGTTTTGCCTCAAAAAATTTCAATTTTAATGTACGTTGGTTGATCTTCAACAATTCCAGGGGTCTTGTTGATGATATTTTAAACACCGGTCATTTGCTTACACGGGTGAAGTAACAAACAAACTCGTTGTTTCCTCAAGAATTTAATAATAGTTTATGCCACTTTGCTTTGATTGCATTAGCCTAACGACAGTGCTGCCTTCTTGTACATTATTTATGAAATATTATTTCAACGAAGATAAGGTTTTTCTTTGCTTTAATCTTAATTCTTTAGTCGTTTATAAGATAAAGTAGTGTAGTGATTTTTCTTATTTTTTTTTGATACCCTGTACAAATAAGTATAGTTAAGCTAGATCGAAACAGAACAAAAAATTAATATTGAATGGCTATTCGTGTTAATGTGTTGTTCGACATCGGTCATCAATTTTGAAATAGTTGCTGTGAGCGATGGACTAATAACTCACGCCAATTGCAATCGCCATTTACTTTATTTATGTTGCCTAATTCATCATACACTTTGATTAGTTTACGGCTTTTATGGACTGGAATATGATGACGTGGCAAGCGGGACGATTGGTTTCAGAATTGGATATTTCGGAAACGGTTTGTTTTCTCTGATCATGAGATTTATGGCAGCTTTAAATGCCTACTCGTATCTAGAATTTTTTCTGGTATTGAAAATAAATTTCTCGACTTCTCAAATGGATGGATTTTTTTTTCATCGAATTTCAAATCGAAATTGGCAGCCAAATTGGCTTTTTGGGAGTGTGTTACAAAATACCGATTTCCAGATGGTGGTTGGAATTCATTAAAATTAAGTTACTTTTTGAACTTGATATAATAATAAAATAAACTTTAATAAAATTTTAATAATTTTTAATATACAAACGTGATCATTCATCCTATTTACCCTATATCTTATAAATAAAGATCAGCCACCACAAGTTCCTAGTCTAGAATCTCCATAACATAATAAACCTGTAACCTACCGAACATCATTACTCAGGATGTTCTGCATCCACCACTCAGGCTGAAAGAAAAATATCTATTGGAATCTGGAACATCTATTTACGATTATAGAACAAGAACAACATAGAACAATATTTTTTATGTATCAAATTTCTCCCTATGAGAGAACTGTGGGTGATACAAAAAAACTGATACCAGATACGGTTTCAACACCCAAAAATACATAACGCTTCGATGTATTGGTTTAAAAAGTTTTTACAAACATTTTTTTTGTTGGCCTGTATAATTAATCTCAAAGATTAACTTTATTTCAATTAGTCTATTAGTATTTCAAAATAATTTTTAACAGATATTTTCGATTAGATATTTAAAAATAAGAATTTTTTTTTATTATGAACTGAACCACCGCTAGAGAAACTTTTTCTAAATTAAAGGTGAAGGTTTAAGCTTGGGTATGCACTTAGAATTGAAAGTAATCTATACAAGCATGGCGTCATTGATTTACAGTCTGCCAAGTAAGAACGTGACCGCTCGTATTCTTGAAAAAATGTGCTTCGAGAACATTTTTGCTATCAATTATTCCTTTTGTGTGCTAACAACGGCCCAATTATCTTAATAAGTTGTCCAATCGCCTTCTGCATCGATAATCGCCTGGCATCTTCAAGGCATGCTGTCGACGAGATTTTCTGCATGCTCCTCTGAGGTTTCTCTTTACAAGGGACCAAACGTTTTCAATAGGATTGGCGTCCGACGATTGTGACGGCCACTCTAGTATCTTATCTTGGGCCCAAGCAAGCCGCTTCGCAACGTGATTTTCGCCCAGCAAAGGTTTCTTCAACGTGCTTCGGAATTTGACATCATGAGCACGAACATATTGTCAAATGCTCTCATGGGACATATTCAAATCGGATCTTGATGCAGCGTCAATTTCGGGTCTCGTGAAAACAAAGACATGATTCGTTTTTTCGACTTTCGGAGGGACTTTGCCTACTGAGCTACGTTTTGGCAAGTCGTCGATATTTTTCGTCTCGTTAAAACGATTTATTCACTCCTTCACAAACGATACCGACTTTTTAATATATTTGGCGGCCGCGGAATGTATCATTTTAAGCCTCTCTGGATGGGAACAAAGAAAAGCTGCCTCAAACCGATGCGCAAACAAGTAAATCATTTTCTATTTTACGTGATTTCGACGAAAGTTCGGAATCGACTGATACTTTTACTAAACTGTGTCGTAAACAAAGGTTTTCTCTACCGATTTTTTGTTGAATAGCTAGAATCGCATCTACTAAAAATGAATTATCGCAGACACGTGCTTACTTGACAGACTGTACTTAGCTTAAAAATATCGATGCATGTGTAAAACAGGCTGAGTGGTTTGATATAGTTCATGCAATATACTTTGACAATATCCATTTTCTTGGTTAGACAAAGGAAAGTCAAATAGATATCTCACATTCTCCCGGAGAAAATTTCGTTAGCAACTTTACCTTCGGTATATTAGTATTTTAGTTGGAAATCTACAATATTGAATACACAATGTCGTCCGCTTGATATGAGTTTTACTATTAATATCTATATATAATTCTTGAAATCTTTGAAACAATAAGTTTACATAACGGTTATCTCCAATAAATCAGATACTTTATATTTGCGCTCGACGTGCTTTTCGCTAACCATGTTAGGATCATAAGGAGCGATAATTGTCTTAACCTAAACTAAGAATGTAATTTGCTCGAGCGGTATCGACCAATCACAGATGGTGGTTTGGTTCCAGTCCAGTAACCAGTACAGAGACTATTTTTACGTTTCGTAATTACAATATCTTTGCATGAGTATAAAGTTTTTGTATTAAATATATTTTTAATTTATTTAATGTTACCGTATGATTATCTTTAAATACGCTAAATATCCTTTAAAGCCTGTTTAAATCGACCTACTAGTTTGCCCAACACGCTTCTTGTCACAATCATTATGACTTCATATTCACGTTCAGAGACTTTATCGTTCGGACATCCTACGATATTCCTTAAGTTGTGTGGTGATTTATGGACTAACTTGAGAGCTACCCTAAAAAAGCTCTTATTGAGTCTCCTGTTATATTTTGGTTTATATTAAATAAAACAAATTTCGTCTTATTTTGCTTACGTGTAAAACGGATAGAATTATGAAGATTTAACACTAACTTATATCCATTTATACGCTATATTGTTAATACGATTTCCTCCAGTTTTGAATCTGATTTCATATAAAAGGAAACTGACTAAATGATCCAATGACCAAAAAGTGTAATGCGGTTGGTTTATGATGAAACGAATGGTTATAAATATATCTATGTGTTACAAAAGCTCTCCTTTACATTTTCAATGACTTAAAAATCCATGATACAATTTCACAAGTAAATGTGGTGGAGTCGTATAGCCAATTTAATTCAGAAACAAAATTATCTACATTTCATTCACATACATATACGAAACTCGTGAAAAGTACTCAAATCCCTTATTCACCTCGGATTCTAATTTACTGAAAAAAAAACTAGCCGTGGAGAGGACTCGACAAGGCATTAATATGGTACACTTGACGTTACTCTATAAGTCATCAGACAACTTAGGAAATATCTTAGGAAATCTGAACGATAAAATCCCGAAACTTGGCAGAATAGATCTGGGCAAACTAGAAGATCTATTCAAACAAAATTTAAAGATTACTCAACTCATTTGAAAAGTGATCGATCAGAAAAATTAAAAATTCCCGAAAATGCTCTATAACATATTTATATTGTAACATTAAATAATTTAAATTTAATTAAAAATGTGACGCAAATAAAATTCAATGCTTTCATTATATGTATAAATAGTCGTTTTCATTGTTCCGTACGGAACCCTTATAAGATCACTTCGGTGTTTATCCGTCTGTCTGTCTATCACACCCGATTTTCTCCGAATTTATGTGACATAGAAAGTTGAAAGTTGGTACTAATATAGGAATTGATGGTCTCATCAGTGCCGTGTAGTTTTGAAAGGTAAATTTTTACTTAAGAGGTTAGTTTTGGGGGGTGAAATAGGAGGTGAATAAAATTTTTTTTTACCAGGTCATCGAGTAGGGGTATCAAATGAAAGCTTGTAAAAACACGAGTTCAAAAATATATAATGTAATACTTATAGAGACTTTTCTTTGTATTATTTTTAAAAAATCGCGAAAAATCGCTGTCCCCCCCTTATATCGAAAAGTACTGATCAAAAAATCTTGAAAAAATTCTAGGATATTCTCCACAGGGTGTAGATTAAACGAAAATTATCATAAGCGCATTTACCTTTTATAAATTATCTGGTTTATAAAATAACAAAAATTTCAAGGTCTGCAGTCTTCAGTAAAGATTGGAAAAAAAGTTTGTTGAAAACTCATTTGGGGTGTGTTTTGTGAAGTCATTGATCATTTTATACCTCAGTAACAGAAATTTTTATTTTAAAGGCAATCAACATACGAAACACTAATTGCACAAGTCCAACTTGTACTTGACCGGTTATTTAGTAATGTATTATGTATTTTAATTGCACTCGATAGGAGGCTTTTTCTAAGTCATTTGAACATAGGGATGCTGGTCTATCGTATTCTATCAATTTCTCAGCAATTTGCATTATGATTCAAAACCGTATCTGTGCATTATTCTGTAAAATAAAACTCCCATCTTAATGAGATAAATCAATTTAATTCAGTTTAGACTTTAATCAAACCCTACAATCCGTTTTTTATTTAGTTTTGTAATTAAAAGAAAGAGAACAATACTTACTTCTTTACCAAATTTTTACCGGCTCTAATTCCTGGATAACGTACTCTAAATGGAACGTAATGTACCAATGTTATCAACTTCAATTGCTGTTGGTATTGATTTTTTAGGTAAATCATTGGTAGTTTTAACAATTCCCATATTTTCCATTTAACTCAAAGTCAATAATCACAGCCCTAAATAACGTTAAATCGTAAAACAATAACCCTAAAAATTAATGGCGCGTCGCCGGGATGGACTAAAAGTCAAGTAATAAAGTTTCATGCAATGAATTGCGTAAATTGCAAAGTAAAAGAGACTTTATCGAGCACGACTTTTGTAATAGTTTTATTTGCCGACAATTTCGAATTATTTTTCTATGCGCTAAAAATTATATTTCGAATTATTTATTTATTAATTAAGTTATTTTATTGAACTGCAGCGTTTAATTTTTACGATATGCCGAGTATGTATAAGCCACGTAGTTCTTATACAAGCACCTTTAAATAATAGTATTTTAAGTTAACATTTTTTACCTCAGTATTATAAAGCAAGATTTCCAGTGCGGTTTTTCATGATATACTTACACTAGCCGTGCCCGCGGCTCCGCTCGCGTGGACTTTTTTCACTACTATTGTCACTGCTTATTCCTTATGTTACCTAACGTAATAAAATATATGCCATTATTTCCCCTTATCTCCCATTATTTCTCCTTATCTCCATTATCTAAGCTTATCTCTGCTCATCTCCCATTATTTCTTCTTATCTCATTATCTCACCTTATCTCCCATTATCTAGGCTTATCTCGACTTATCTCGCAATATTTCTCCTTATCTCCAATTATTTCTCCTTATCTCCCAATATCTCACCATAACTCCCATTACCTAGACTTATCTCTGCTTATCTCCCATTATTTCGCCTTATCTCCCATTATTTATACTTATCTCTCATTATCTCACCTTATCTCCCATTATCTAGGCTTATCTCGACTTATCTCGCAATATTTTTCCTTATCTCCCATTATTTCTCCTTATCTCCCATTATTTCACCATAACTCCCGTTACTTAGACATATCTCTGCTTATTTCCCATTATTTCTCCTTATCTCCCATTATCTCTAAATAATTTCCATTATCCAGGCTTATCTCTGCTCATCTCCCATTATTTCTCCTTATTTCCAATTATTTCTCCTTATCTCCCATTACCTCACCTTATCTCCCATTATCTAGGGTTATTTCGACTTATCTCGCAATATTTCTCCTAATCTCCCATTATTTCTCCTTATCTCCCATTATCTCACCCTAACTCCCATTACCTATACTTATCTCTGCTTATCTCCCGTTATTTATACTCATCTCCCATTATCTCACCTTATCTCCCATTATCTAGGCTTATCTCGACTTATCTCGCAATATTTTTCCTTATCTCCCCTTATTTCTCCTTATCTCCCATTATCTCACCATAACTCCTATTACTTAGACTTATTTCTGCTTATCTCCCATTATTTCTCTTTATCTCCCATTATTTATACCTATCTCCCATTATCTCACCTTATCTCCCATTATCTAGGCTTATATCGAATTATATAAAACATATCATATGTATAAATTTATAAAAACACGTAAATCGGATAAGTGGTTCTCAAGTGATAAGCGCACTAACAGACAGACAGAGAGACGTTGCATTTTATATATATTATATTCTTTGCAACATGATATTGTTCCATATTTAATGGTTTAGGCAGTATATTGCAAGAGAAGGCGCTAACGGTAGTCTTTTTTCCGACTTGATTCACTATTATCGTCACTGCTTATTCTTTATGTTACCTAACGCAATAAAATATATCCTATAACCTGGCCAGAGAACATATGTATGTTTAAAAAAAAAAAATACGTAACGCACTAACGGACAGACAGACAGACAGAGAGACGTTGCATTTTATATATATTATAGATAGATAACCTGGCCAGAGAACATATGTATGTTTTAAAAAAAAAGTACGTAAATCAGATAAGTGGTTCTCCAGTGATAAGCACACTAACAGACAAACAGACAGACAGAGATACGTTGCATTTTATATATATTTATAGATGTTATAAAATATATATCTATAACCTGGTCAGAGAACATATGTATGAATTTAAAAAATCACCTAAATCGGATAAGTGGTTCTCGAGGGATAAGCGCACTAACGGAGAGACAGACAGACAGAGAGACGTTGCATTTTATATGTATTATAGATATAGATTATTATTATATAACCTGGCCGAAGAATATATGTATGAATTTAAAAAAAGACATGTAAATCGGATAAGTGGTTCTCGCGTGATAAATGCACTAATCAACAGACAGACAAGGAGGCATTTCATTTTATATATATTATAGATTATAGATATTCTCTGCTACATAATATTGTTCCATATTTAATGGTTTAGGCTGTGTATGGCAAGGGAACGCGCTAGCGGCAAACTTTTTTCCGACTTCATTCACTATTATCGTCACTGCTCATTCCTTATGCTACCTATCGTAATAAAATATAGCCTATAACCTGGCCAGAGAACATATGTATGTTTTTAAAAAAAAAGTACGTAAATCGGATAAGTGGTTCTTCAGTGATAAGCGCACTAACGGACGGACAGGCAGACAGACAGACAGAGAGACGTTGCATTTTATATATATTATAGATTATAGATATTCTCTGCTACGTAATATTGTTCTATATTTAATGGTTTAGGCTGTGTTTGCAAGGGAGCGCGCTAGCGGCAAACTTTTTTCTAACTTCATTCACTATTATCGTCACTGCTCATTCCTTCTGCTACCTTTTAAAAAAAAAAGTACGTAAATCGGATAAGTGGTTCTCCAGTGATAAGCGCACTAACGGACAGACAGACAGACAGAGAGTCGTTGCATTTTATATATATATATTATAGATATTATGGTGCGAGGGACACATCTGTAATTAAAACAGTGACAGTGACTTTAAAACTTTTTGACTATATTTATGTATATACGAAGATGGATTGAAAAGTTGGCGGCCTAGTCAAGAAAACAAAGTAAAATACATACAAAAACATTTTTATTTTTCGACGTAATCTCTACCTAGCTCTACGCACTTCTTCCACCTGCTTTCCAAAGCTTCCACACCTATTTTAAAAAAAGATTCCTCAAGGTTTCAAAATACCGGTTAACTGCAGCTTCGACTTCTTCATTTGATGAAAATTTCTGGCCACCGAGGTGTTTTTTTAAGTTTGGAAATAGATGAAAGTCTGAAGGTACCAAATCGGGAGAATAAACCGGGTGGGGCAGCAATTCGAAACCACAATCACGAATTTGAGCCATAGACTCAATAGACGTGTGAACGTGAGCGCTGTCCTAATGGAACAAAACTTTCTTTCTCAGTAATCCTGGGCGTTTCTCTTTAATTTCTTGACGTAAACGTAGCAAAAGGGTTCAATAGTAAGTCGAGTTTATTGTTTCGCCCTTCCGAAGGTAGTCCACCATAATAATACCTTTAGCATCCCAAAAAACTGACGCCATCACTTTTCCAGCCGACAAAATTGCCTTCTCTTTCTTTGGGGTCGGTTCACCAGATTTTTTCCACTATTTGGATTGTTGTTTTGACTCTGGAGTATAGTGGTGGTATAGGTTTCGTCCATTATCACAAACCTGTTAAGAAAATCTTACGGCTCAGCCTCAAACATCTGCAAACAATCGCGAGAAATCGTGAGTCGAATTCGTTTTTGTGCAACAAAAAGCAATCTGGGGACCAACCTAGCGGAAACCTTGGAAAATACGAGTTCGTTGGCAATGATGTGTTCATACAAGATGCCTATAGTGTCTGCAATCTCCCAGAAAGTTAATCTACGGACTTTCAATATGAGATCACACACTGTACCGATGTTTTCTTCAGTTGTAGACGTCGTGGACCGGACGCAGCGAGGGTCATTTCCGATGCTTTCTAGTCCACGTTTAAATTCTGAAACCCATTTTTTTCACGGTGGTATATGACGGAGCAGATTCCCCTGCTGTTGTTTTCATATCATCGTGGATCTCCTTTGGTGTTAATGTTTTTTTAAACAGGTTGTTCAATTTTTTCCATTTTTCCAAAAACGCTGCACTTGGTCTCACTAAACTCGTTTTAACCTAAAAACCACAAATTCTACAGCAACGAAATTTTACACTGTGACAACCAAAGAAAGTATGAACTTATTGAGGGTACTATAACAAAAATATTATAATTATTTTTTGGTGAGGCCGCGAACTTTTCAATCCATCCTCGTAATCGGTTTTTATCTATAGCAATATCAGGTCTTGGGCAAAAACACCATTTTAAATGACCATGTTCAAATCACCAGTATTCAGTAGCCATTTTCAATCACCAGTTTTTTCTGTTCAGTTTTACCTATTCACTTTTATAAAAAAAGGTATCATAAATATGAACAAATTCTTGTCCTCTTTATTCTTTTGTATACCACTATTGTCTTTCAAAATACACATAGTATATACTATACATGTATACTCTAAATCATATACAATATTACGGTAGGTTTTATTACATCTTGCGCTTGTTATTAAATTTCATTTTGTTATTTCGGTAAGGTGGAAGACGGTAAAGTAAAATACTGTTTTAGTTGCTATGCTTATTGACTTCTATCAGTTGTCCACGTCCAAAATGGCACCTAACCTGAAAAACGTGTACATTTCTGCTTCTGTGTAACAACAGACATTTATTGTCAAATAACGTTAATACAATACTAATTGTTTTTCTTTTTTATCCTCGCAATAGTTTAAATGTCAGGCTAGCCCATGAATTAAACGATCTAGCAATAATTATGAAAAACTGTTTAAAATAGTCATTAATAGAAAGTTGTACACATGTGGTGAAAAGTTCCGAGACTCTTGAAAAAAAAAACAATGTTTTTGCCAAAAGTCGATTTTATCTTCAACATCGTTTCCTTCAAGAGCGATATACTTATTGCACACTTCCAATATTTGGATAAGAAGTTCTCATTTAGTAATTCAAAGCCCAATTTCACCATCGATTTTATGGAGTTGTAAGCTATTGCAGTATCCTAGTGAAACATTACTTTTTTCTTCACTAAATGAGATTGGTTTCACCCTTCAAATGATCCAATAAACCAATGTAAAGTCTACGGTGATTCTTCGCCCCTTCTCAAGAAAGTTGATCAGTACTATTCCATGCACTTCCTAAAAAATACTTGCCAAAACCTTTCCAGCTAATGTTTGTGTTTTTGGCAGCTTCGGTCAGCCTTCATGCAGTTTCTGCCATTCTGCAGATTTCCTGTTGAACTCAGGCGTGTAGTAGTGGATTTATGTTTCGTCCATTGTTACGAATCGGTTTAAAAACTTCTTTGGATTACGTGCCAAGCAGCGTTCTGAATCTTCGATACCTTGCGGTTCTTAATTAATCGTGAGAGTGCACGGCACCCAGAGGGCACATAGCTCTTTTATATGCATATCTACACGCGTTCTGTTAATATCTTTAAGATGTCAGCTTCCACTTCACAGTCATTCAGAATAATATGTTTTTTTTGTGTTTTTTGGAGTCACTGCCCCATTTGGACGTCCGCATTTAAGTTCACAACCATTGACATATACCAGGTGTACAAGCATGGAATGCGGATTTTTTTTCTGAAAAAACATGTTAAATTCGGAAGAATGATAAAAAGTGCTTTATTCAAAGTATGCTCCATCGCTTGTTATACATTTTTCCCATCTTTCGGACAATTTGTGAATACCACGCCAATAAAAAATCTTCCCCTTTTGCTGCGAACCATTCATCGAGCCGAGAAAAATGTCTTTGTGTTGCCTGTTTCGGTATTCTGGCCTTTTTTCAAGCAGCGAACGGTTCCATCGGTCAACTGTTGTTGGTAACGTTTAGTATTAACCGTTTCCCCAGGTTTTAACAGCTTATGATAGACCACGCCCCTCTGGTCCCACCAAACACAGAGCATCGTCTTTCTGCCAAAGCGATTCGCTCTTGCGGTAGATGTGGATGGTGCGCCTGGGTCTACCCATGATTTTTTGAGCTTGGGATTCTCAAAATAAATCCACTTTTCATCCCCTGTAACTATGCAATGCAAAAACGACTTCCTTTTGTACCGAGCGAGCAAAATGTCACACGTGTTTTTGCGCTGTTTCATTTGCCTGTCGTTCAACTCATGTGGTACCCATCAACCGGTCTTCTGAATCTTTCCCATCTCTCGTAGCCGATTGGAAACAGCTTGTTGACTAACGCCCAATTGCTCGGCGAATTGTTTTTGTGTTTGCGAATCATCTTCGTCCAACAATGCTTGCAATTCCACATCTTCGTATTTTTTTGGCGGTTTTCCACGTTCCTTGTCTGCAACACCGAAGTCACCACTTTTGAAACGCCGAAACCATCGTTCACACATATGTTGCGATGGAGCATGTTCACCCTAAGCTTCTCGAAGTAATCGGTATGATTCGACAGCAGTTTTCTTCAAATGAAAACAAAAAATTAATGGTGTTCGCGAATGCTCTTTATTCGGTATAAATTTCGACATATTGAACACAACAACACAACACTAAGCACACACTTTTCCAATTTATCACTCGTGTGCTTCTGACACTTGTTGATGACACAACAAAATGGCGCAAGGTCAAATCTTTATAGCACAAACTGCATTGGTGCACCATCTGTTGTCTGAAATCCGCATTTCATACTTGTACACCTGGTAGTTGCTTTCAACGGAACAGATGTGCGATAACACTTCTTAAGCTGTTCTTGGATTCTAGCTGTATTTTTTCCCATCAAAAAGCAATATTTACACACGAAATTCTTTTTATTCCATCGTTTTGTAAAAATGAAAAGTCACTCAAACAGCTGGAACTCACAAACTAGACAAAATGTCATGAAAATTTTATATTAATGTTCTGAAAGCTGACATTAACGGAAAATCTTTTAGTTTTGGGACTTTTTACTTCATGTAATTATAGTGTGCAATTCCTTGAAGACGATACGCTAAATTCTCAATTTCATGGAATTTTTAAATTGTGCCATGTTAGAACTAAAGGAGTAAGTGATTCTTCTAATCTTACTATGGTAGAGTTAGCATCAAATTTTAGTTCTATTTGGGCTAAGCAGTCTCCTATCAACAACATGCTGTATGTATATATATTCTTCATGCCATGAACGCCGACGAAAGGTATCGCTTTTGCCAAAGTCTGATGTGAAGTCCATATTTGCATATACGAGTATGCTTCTATAAATACTTATACTGGACTGCCCGGAATCAAATACGAAATACTAAATACAGAAAACTGTACCTTTCCCAGAGTTACAACTATATTAACCATAAATCTTCAATTAAAATAATCAAATCTTTTTTTATGTCACACCGAACTTAAGTAGTCATATCCAGAAGTTATTGTTGTTGTCATGTCATGTCATTGGCGATTTCCAAAAGTGCTTGCTCAAATTTAACACACTTTTCAACATCTAAAATACATGGAGAAATGTTGCCGTTACCATAATACAAAAGTTAGTCCATGTGTTATTATTTATTTATTTTCGAAATTTATTTTTAATAGTTAAATGGCAATGAGTTAATTATCCCTCTGGACACAATTTTAAAACAAATGTCTTCCATATTAGTTTTCAAGTTTAGAAAGCACTTTTGCTGACGGCGGCTCGTATTTAGTTCCAGGCGAAGGGCAATAAAACAAATAATGGCCGCTGGAATTAAACACTATGAAGTCTGCAAGGAAATTAACTTTATCCATAAATTTGATTTAGCAGTGAAGTGAGTTAGGAAAACTGGAGAGCCTTTTGATGCAATTAAACATGATTTGTATACTTACACAGGACAGAATTAAGAAAAATTGTTTAGAGCGGAAATTGTATTACCCAATAACACAACAGGAAGAATTTTATATCAAAGCTATTTGTTTTAATCAAAAACAATATTAACGTGGGAAATATTTTAAGTAATTTAAAAAACCTAGTTTTATATTACGTTTATATACTTGCAGCAAGAGATAGTGCTTTCGACTTAACTCACTCACACGGCCAGATAATTCAATTGCAACGACACCTGCTTAGAAAGCGAACTTGTTGGCTGAACTCTTTGCTTCACGTTCTACTGTCGACTTTCAAGGAAAAACACCGCCTACTGTTCCCGTATTGCAGTCGAGGATGCCCGATGTTGTCTTCAGATAGTGTATCATAAAGCGTATTTTAATGAAGCTCACACGGCCAGATAATTATATTGCAACGACACCTGTTGAGAAAGCAAACTTGTTGACTGAACTCTTTGCTTCACATTCTACTGTCGATTTTCAAGAAAAAGACCACCTATTCCCATAGTGTTGTCAAGGACGCCCGATATTGTCTTCAGATAGCGTGTCATAAAACGTATTTTAATGAAGACACCAAAAAGGCTTCTGGCGCTGACTGAATACCTACCATAGTTCTCAAAAACTGTACGAGGGAACTAACACCAGTTTTCTATAGACTTTTCAACCTATCCTACAGAAAGGGAATATTTCCTTCCTGCTGGAAATATGCCACAGTTCAGCCGATACCTAAAAAAGAAGACCTCGCCAAATAACTACCTACCAGTCGCACTGCTTTCAATAATATCGAAAGTGATGGATCAGCATCTTCTAAAATATCTTGAACGATTCAACATTATTAGCTCTTGACATATCCAAGGCATTAGACCGTGTTTGGCACGATAGACTGTTGGCTAAGCTATGCTCTTATGATATGTCTAAAAAGTTCTGTTTGTAGCTCTCATGTTTCCTCAGAGAGAGTTCTTTACGAGTGGCTGTCGACGGATTTCTTTCTAACACCTTCACTATCAACGCCGGTGTGCCCCAATGCCCCAAGGCTCCATACTGTCTCCTACTCTCTTTTTCATTTACATTAACGATCTGCTGAAAAAGACCGGGAATCCAATCTATAGCTTTGCAGATAACAGCACGCTTATCTCTTCATTCACTTTGAACGCTCGGACATCGGCTGCTCAGGCGAATATCCGCAGACAGCAGGAGGTCGTTCAACTTAACAAAGACCTGGAAGAAATTCTATTTTGGGGTGACAGTAACCAAGTTAAATTTAACGCTACAAAAACCCAGGCGGCAGTTTTTTCTAAAAAAGTTAACGTTGCTGAACCCAACATAGGCACTCCATTCCCCTAGCACCGTTACTCAATTTGTTGGGCGTTAATTTGGGAGCAAATATGTCCTGGCATGAAGATGTTGCAGGCATAGCAAGGAGAGCTTCTCAAAAGTTGGGAATATTATTTCGAACCAGAAAGCTTTACACTCCACAACAACTGTTAATTCTTTACAAAGCTCAAATTCGACCAACTATGGAATACTGCTCCCATGTTTGGGGCTCCGCTCCCAAACATACGCTGCATTTGTTGGATTCTGTCCAGAGAAGAGCTGTTCGTCTGATTGGAGACCCGAAACTGACCGGCGGCCTTGATTCGCTGGAACATCGAAGAACGGTTGGCGACTTGAGTCTGTTCTACAAGTATTTTCATGGAAAATGTTCGAAGGATGTAGCCCGCTTAATTCCTCCCAGAGCGGTGCATGTTAGAAGTACACGTCACCCTAATACTTCACATCCGTATGAGGTTCAGCTTATTACTCCGTGTACAACGCTTTTCAAGCAGTCTTATATATGGAGAACATCCTCCCTTCGGAATAATTTGCCCAGCGCCGTGTTTCCCACCGAGTACAATTTACAGTGATTCAAGAACAACGTGAATTGCTTTCTCCGCACACGTGTCGCTCCTGTAGCGCTTTAGGGACTTCCCTGTAGCACATGTGCTAGACCCATAAAAAAAAAGTTAGTTTAATTAAAATTGCAGAGGAAGATTGAGGAGTTGATTGATGGTCTTTTTTTGTAAAGTATGTAAGATCCATGCTGGTATTTGACGATTTTAAAACCAGTTTGAAATTAGACTTTATTCTGGCGGCTCACTGCAGACCGAGAACCGAGTCACGGACCAGCCCCACCACCAAACCAAGAACCAGCCTAGGATCAAATCAGGAAACAGACGAAATAGGCTTCTCTAGCTAAAGCTTCCTCCCGATCGGAATTGGGTTAGAACTGGAACAAATTCCGTCTCATATCCTTCGTTCAAAACTTCTAGATACCGGCGTTATATAGCGTTACCGTTTACCGTGTTCAGTTAGAGTCATCATCTACTACCATAAATTGCGTTTTCGTTTGCCGTCTTCAATGAGTGTGATCATCTACCCTAGTCAACCAGCGTTATCGTTGACAGTCCCCAATTAGCATTACCGAATTTAGTTACCTTTACCATTTACCGTTCTTAACGGTAAGAACTTGTTAACAACCAGAAGCGAATAACGATATCGCTTTCCTTTTTCGGTATCATCTACACTACAAGTGTTATTTTTATTTTTAACTGCATATATACGAACATTGCCTCCCTCTTTACCACTTCGCATTCACTTTAAGGTCATTTCCCGTATTTTCAGTTTTATTGCTGTCAAATTAGAGATTCAATATACAATTGTAACCTCCACTGTTTTTGTGTAGTTAAGGAACAACAGACAACAAGTAGATATACATTGACCTCTGATTTACCGTTTTTCTACTGTCAAAGTTGCTTGAAGTTGGTAGGAGTTTCACCACGCCACCCTAGTGGGTATCACTCGAGATTTTACTGTTGGATAATTTAATCAAAAGTCACCCTATTGATACAATACTCAAATAATATTGCTAAATTATATATACAGTCTGTCAACTAAGAACGTGTCCGCGATAATTCATTTTTGGTAGATGCGATTCTAGCGATTTAACAAAAAAAACCGGTAGAGAGAACTTTTGCCTCCGAACTTTCGTTGAAATCGCGTAAAATTCAAAATAAGTCACTTCTTTATGCGTCTGTTAGAGACAGTCTTTCTTTGTTCCCATCCAAAGGGCCTAAAATGACACATTCCTCGGCCGCTAAATATATTAAAAAGTCGGTATCGTCTGTGAAGAAGTGGGTAAATTGTTTTAACGAGACGAAAAATGTCAACGACTTGCCAAAACGTGGCTCGATAGGCAAAGTTACTCCGAAAGTCGAAAAACCAATCGTGTATTTGTTTTCATGGGACCTGAAATTGACGCTGCGTCAAGGAGAGGCAAAATTAAGAAAATCAGGATTGAATGTATTCCATGTTTTGTGCTTATGATGTCAAATTCCGAAGCACGTTGAAGAAACCTATGCTGGGCAAACATAACGTCACGGAGCGGCTGGCTTAGGTCCACGATAAGATACTAGAGTAGTCCTCACAATCGCCTGACGCCAACCCTATTGAAAACGTTTGGTTTCTTGTAAAGAGAAAGCTCAGAGGAAAGACTCTAAGGACTTAGTTGTCCTGCAAGATTCGAACAATTTTCAGAGTATGTAGAAAAAATTGGAGATTATTGCCGCGCGAGTATTCGGAAAATCTCGTCGACAGCATGCCTCGAAAATGCCAGGCGATTATTGATGCAGGAGGCGATTGGACAACTTACTAAGATAATTGCGCCGTTGTTAGCACACCAACGAATACATCGATGGCAAAAAATTTTCTCGAAACAAATTTTTTTAAGAATATAAGCAGTCACGTTTTTACTTGACAGCCTGATGTCAAAAATCTCTACATAACGTTTTTGACAGAATATGTTGTCCCTTTGCGATTGATTGACTGATGCTCACAGTATGCTTCTATGTATTTTATTACACTTTTTATTGAACATTAATCAGTTACAAAAGAAAATGGTCTAATCATGTTATTTCGAATTATTCTCCTTTTTAATATATAAAAATTAATTAAGGCCAGGCCGAAACGGCCTATAACTGTTACTAAGAGAATAGAAGCTATAGCCGATGAAAACGAACTCAACAATAAATTACGGGGACAGTAATTTATTCGATCTTACTAATCATTCACAATACGCAAAACGAATTTAAGGGCGATGTGAAGTTAGGTGCTGAGGAATGTTAATTAAATACGGATGTTGATTGCTGATCTTGTCAGGTTTATCAATAGAAAAAATTCTTTGACTATCATTACTTGAAGATTAAGACTCGTCATTAAATTACGCAGCATTCATACTACATGTTGCTTTCCCTTTCCTCGCGGAAGCTGTGTTGTAGCATTGTGGCGATTGAATTTAAATCAACTAACAGTGACAACTAGCCGACAAGCGAAAACAATATAAAGAAAATTGCTTTAGATACAATTGCCATTATTATATGTAATACTAGCATGGACCTGCGACTACATCTACATATATATAATCCCGCTTATAGCGTTTTCCGCCTTTGGATTCCTAATCGCCAATTATTTGTATTCTCTCAGTCATCTTCAGAGAGATTCCTTGCAGACATTGCCCATGTTATTCCCTGCAGCCATGTTGTGGGTGGTCGTCCTCTTTTCCTCTTTTCTGTAGGGATCCGTACCAAAATCTTTTTTGGTAATCTTTCCCTTGGCATTCGTTTTACATGTCCATACCAAGCTAGTTGTTGTCTTTCGATATTGTCAATTATTGTGCATTCCGTCTTCATTAAATTCCTTACCTTCTCATTTCTAACATGCTCGAGTCTAGATTTACCTGCAGATCTTCTCCAGAAATCCATTTCCACTGCAAGTAGGCTGTTTTTTTTGTTTATTTGTCAGCTGCCATACTTCTGAGCTATAAGTCAGTGTGGGTTGTAATATAGAGTTATAGATTTTCTTTTTTGTCCCCGCTCTAATATTTTTTACTATAGTATTGAGTTCAATGCCCCAACAACCTTTTTTCCTTTCGTTATTCTCTCTTGAATTGTTTCGTTGTTTCGGCCAGTCTTGGTGAGTCTCGTGCCCAGATATACGTATTCTTCACAGCACTTGTTTAGAATTAGATCTCCTGGTGACGGTTCTTGTCTAATGCTTAAATATTATGTCTTTTCTGTATTTATTTGTAATCCCCTTTTCCTATATTCTTCGAATAGTTTCCAGGACATGTATCTTTCCAGGACATGTCTTTTTTATCTTGAGCCACCACCACCTGATCATCTACGTAATGTAATGTGTATAGAGTTGTGTCCTCTATTGCTATTTCCATGCCCTTACGCTTCCGTTTCCACATTCTCAGAGCTTCATCGATGTATATATCTATATGTATTACCTAATTCACGTGATTAAAGTAGCAGAGGACATTAGAAGGCATAAAAATCCCGTTACCTACCTACCTACTACTTATCCAAAATAATCTCCCATAGATTCGCCAGAAATGTATTTGCAATAAAAAAAAGTTACTTGGAGTGCAGTAAAAAAATATTTGAAATTGTACAATTTAGATACAGCAATATTATGATTTTATCCTCTCTGGGGTATCACCAGGATTATTGTCCTTAGTTTTTGACCTCGAAAATCTTGTGCTCTTTTGTTTTTAAGTTTGAGTTTAAAATGTGAATAACTCCGGTTATATACGTCGGATCGAGACAAAAAAAGAATCAAACCCTTTGTAATGAAATTTCCAACAAATCTTTGTTGGTTTTAAGTGGCACAAGTGGCTCAAATTAAAAGAAAAGGTAAAAAACTGTTTTTTTTTTTTTTCAGTTTATTTTACAGGTTGACTAAGTGAACTGATCGGCTTTAAATTTTCAGAAAACATGCCTCTTATTATAGCAAAAGTACCCTGAAATTTTGGTACAATAATATTGACCCCAGTGGGACAACTGAATTTGTTATTTAAAATTTAAATTGCCCGCCATTTTATGCCATTTGGTCCAAAACGTATCTTTTTTAAAAATTTAGGTCTCGACACCAGCTTTTCAACGCCAATAAAAAAATTTTTTCGGAATCATTTTAACCCTTTTTACATTTGTTTATTAATCAAATAACAACATATGCGTTTTTTCGGTCATGTTGAAAAAAAATTAAAGTAAATTTTAAACATTAAGTACCTATTTAGACCTCTACAAGACTTTGATAATCGAAGATCTTTCTTAAGCAATGATAGACAGTATTTAATCACTTCGATAAATTTTCAAATAATTAACGTCTAAAATACAGGTCTAAAGATATTGATATTTAGGGTTCCTTTATGTGAATAAAAAAGAAAAAGGAAACTTGTTTTTATTGGATGCAATAATCTCGCTATAAAATTTATCCGGGCCTTACCACGCAACACTAATCGGTGTATCGTCAACTAACGATGGAAAGCGGCACGTGCGCGGGTGTCGGTGGACAGGAACGCTTATGTTGATTCAGGCGAGTAGCGGTGTATTTCGAAGCGGTGAGCAGCTTTAAGGTTTATTGAGTAGGTGGCGGCGATGGTAGTTCGCACTTTTCATGACTTTGTGGAAAGCTGCTCTGGAATATCAGCAAATTGGTTTTAGGTATTCTCCGATCCAATGTCGCTATCGCCGTTATGCACCCGTTTCTCGGTGCTCGTGCGCAGCTAATTCTAATAGAAAAGAATATAAAAAAGAATATAATAGTCGGCATCGTAGGAGTGGATTGACTGCTTGTCTGGGTTACTTGGCTTTTCACCTGTCGGATTGTCGCTACCAGCTGCTCAACTGCTACTTTCTGTTTAGGTTTACTTATGCGCGATTCGAGGCATTCGACGTGCGATGGTAGTACCTGCTTATCATAAACACCGGCTCGACATGATGTTACGGTATACGAACGATAGTGGACCGGGACGTGACTGGGAAAATGAAAAGATGAATTTTCGGTGAAATATTGATGATGAGTTAAACACTGAATGATCTTAGTTGTTTATTAAATGAATTCTAATATTTAACAAGGAAGATTCGACATGCATATTGTCCCCGAAAAATTATGTAACGTCGTTATAAGTTTAATAGGCAATGTGAAAAACCTGAAATCATAGGTCATTCTCTTGGGGAACCTTTTTCATTGCAGATTTTCCTATTAAAGTTCAGGTTCTCATTGATTAAAACTTTTAACTTAAAAATAATTAATAAAAATGATTCTATTTTATATCTTTTAACTGTCATGTTTCTCAATTTCCGTTAATATTGATATAAATTTATAAATATAAGTGCAAGACCTTTTAATGCAAAAGAATGATTAAATCAAAAGGAAATATCTAAGTTCTAAAGTTATTCTTAGATAACATGTTATAGTGCCGTAAAATTTTCATGATTTTTGGAAATTTTTGGGAACAGCTTGGAAATCAATTTAACAGTGCCAACATAATATAAACGAATTTTCTCAGTCTAATTTTGACCGCAAGGCCACTTTTCTTGTATTTTAGTGCATTTTTTCACTTTTTTAACGCTTTCGGCTCACTATTTCTTAAATATCTCAGATTCTGTTCCTTGTTATGCAATAAAAAAAATTCATTTTACTCGTAATAAAATTTCTTAAAAAACTGCGTAGATTACTTTAAAAAATATTAATTACATAACCTTAAAAAAGTAATTACTACGACAAATCGAATTATGGTTTTTTACGGGTAACTTCCTTTCAATTCAATATTACGGCTTCAAATTGTAGGAAAATATAGTTTTTATACGAGGCTGGTTTGAAAAGTCCGTGCAAAAATAAAAACTACTTATGTGTTTGGGGTAAACCTTTTTTATTTTTCAACATAGTCTCCTTTTAGGCTTATACACTTCGTCCAACGATGTTCTAGTTTGTTGATCCCTTCCGAATAATAGGATTTGTCCAAGTCTGCAAAATATCCATTAGTGTCTGCAATCACCTCCTCGTTTGAATAAAATCTTTGTCCCGCTAACCATTTCTTCAAATTGGGGAACAAATAGTAGTCCGAGGGAGCCAAGTCTGGAGAATAGGGGGAATGTGAAACGAGTTGGAATCCTATTTCCATTAATTTTGCGACCACAACTGCTGAGGTGTGTGCTGGTGCGTTGTCGTGATGGAAAAGGACTTTCTTGTGGGCTAATCGCGGGCGTTTTTCTTGCAGCTCGGTTTTCAAACGGTCCGATAACGATGAATAATATTCACCTGTAATAGTTTTACCCCTTTTCCAGATAGTCGATGAGGATTATCCCTTGCGAATCCCAAAAGACAGTCGCCATAACCTTTCCGGCCGAAGGAACGGTCTTCGCCTTTTTTGATGCAGATTCCCCCTTGGTAACCCATTGTTTAGATTGTTGTTTGGTCTCAGAAGTATAGTAATGTATCCATGTTTCATCCACAGTGACGAAACGACGCTTAAAGTCCTCCGGATTCTTCTGGAACAGCTGCAAACCATCCTTGCAACACTTCACACGATTCCGTTTTTGGTCAAGCGTGAGCAATCGCGGCACCCATCTTGCGGATAGCTTTCTCATGTCCAAATGTTTATGCAAAATATTATGTACCCGTTCAGTCGAGATGCCCACAGCACTAGCAATCTCACGCACCTTAACTCTTCTGTCATCCATCACCATATCATGGATTTGATCAATGATTTCTGGAGTCGTAACCTCCACAGGCCGTCCAGAACGTTCAGCGTCACTTGTGCCCATATGGCCAGTCCGAAAATTTTGAAACCACTTATAAACTGTTCTAATCGAAGGTGCAAAGTCACCATAATGTTTATCAAGCCTCTCTTTAGTCTCCTGAGGCGTTTTGCCTTTCATAAAGTAATGTTTAATCACCACACGAAATTCTTTTTCGTCCATTTCTTGAAAATCACTCGACTTCCTTGATTCACACGAATGCCAAACACAAAGAAATAGACCAATATGGCTGAAACTTGGTGTGCGTTCATTCAAGAAATGCTACTAACTAAACAGGACCTCGATACGCGCCGGTGGTGCCATCTCTCGGACTTTGCACGGACTTTTCAAACCAGCCTCGTATTAGTGTGCTAAATTTTATTAAAAAATATTAAGAGGATTGTAAAAATTCACGTTTTAGTCCAAATCTTATTAATAATTTTTCTTGTGAGCAAAAGGTCGTAGGAAGCTTTTTTTTAAATATATGAAATGCTCTTTAAGTTAGTTAGAAGGAAAAATACAGAATATACAAAAAACTATTTTATTTTTCAATTTTTTTCGTTACGAAAAATTCAATTTGTTTCGCTTTTGCTCTGCTTTCTGCAGTATCCTCGCAATTCGCAAATTCAAGCCATTGCAATGTTTACACAAACTAGTGCATCGAAGTCCAGCTTTTTTGCACGAACAATCTTTTATACTCGTGCCAGTATGAATCCCATTCAGATAATCAATCGGATGATTTTGAATATAGCAGTAGACAAGCTCCAGCACATTATAAAACACGAATGATTTTTTCAAATTATAAATATTATAATTTCATGTTTATAAAAATATTATGAATGGTTTTTCAATAAAAATATCTGGTATCTAAATCATAATTTTATTGTAAAAACAAAGAGATTTTCATTTACTATACCATCAGAGGTTGCAAAAAAATGCCAATGCGTGTAAAATAAGATGCCTCTCATTGTCAGTAAGTTTATTCCAGTGGTCTAAATCCTGGGACAAGTCTACTTTTGTTTTAAAATCCCGTTTTCATGTTATATTTAAGATAAAATATTGAACAGAAATAAAGAGAATGAACCAGACCTTTTCTAGAGCAAAAGCGAAAAAAAAAACTGAATTTTTCGTAACAAAAAATTTAAAAATAAAATAGTTTTTTGTATATTCTTTATTTTTCCTTCTAACTACCTTGAAGAGCATATAAACTTTAGCATACTTTAAAAAAAATACTTCCTATTTGCCCAAAAAAGAAAAATTCATAATAAGATTTAGACTAAAATGCGAATTTTGATCAATTCTGTTAATATTTTTTAAAAAAATTTGGCACACTTTTTTGTTAATATAAAAGCTATATTTTCCTATAATTTGAAGCCGTAATATCAAATTAATCGAAAGTTATTCGTAAATAATTAACGTCTTACAACATATGCACAACAACAAAGAACCAGGGGACTATGAAATAATTATAGAAATGATAAGGTATGGAGGGGCATCAATAATACAATCCCTGCAAGCTCTATTTAACAGAGGCCTTATAGAAAGTAAAACACCAACACCCTGGGTAAACGCCTTGATTGTGCTTATTTTTAAAAAGGGAAACAAATTTAATTTGGAAAATTACAGACCCATCAGCCTGTTATGGGTACTATACAAAATACTTACTAGAATTATAATATATAGATTAAGATAGGAATTTAGACAGGAATACAGTACTTTGGAAAATCTTCAAGCAATTAGACTATTAGTAGAGAAAGCAAATGAATATAAGGTCCCCTTGTGGATAGCAATGGTTGACTACGAAAAAGCATTTGATTCGGTAGAGCTATGGATAGTGATTAACGCTTTAAATAACAGCAGAGTCGATCTTCTTGAATACATTTACAAAAATGCTACTTCACAAATAATGCTTGAAGAAAAAATATATCAAATTAAAAGAGGATTTAGACAAGGCGACTTGATATCCCCAAAGCTGTTGACTCTAGAAGACATGTTCAAATCATTAAAGCAGGAAACTAAAAGAATACTAATGGACAGTGAACGATTAAATCCCTTAAGGTTTGCAGATGATGTACTCTGATCGCCGACACAAAAGAAGAATTACAAGAAATGTTGATGTATTTAAATAAGAAGTCTCGAGAAGTAGGTCTAAAAATAAACGTCACCAAAACCAAATATTTGAACAACGAGAGTTAAGAACAGCCGGGAACTATTAATAGAAGGTGAAAGAATAGGACAGGTACAAACATTCACATATTTAGGACAAAAAATCGAAATATCAAAAAATAATTTAAAGGCTGACTTGGATAGAAAAGTTTCGTTAGCTTGGTTGGCTAAATTGGACATTCCAAATATAATAAAAGCCAAAGTATTCTATCAATATGTACTGCCGGTATTAACATATCGCACTGAAACGTGGGCTTTAAATAAAAGTATAATAAATAAACTCCAGGTAACCCAAAGAGCAATGGAGAGGAAAATGCTAAATATTAGTCTCCAAGATCGTATTCCTAACATCAAGATTCGAAGAAGATCAAAAGTGGCAGATGGAGTACCACGAATATGTACATGAGGGTGGAATTGGACGGGGTATATCGCAAGGATGAATGATAATAAATGGACACGTCGTATAGTTAAATGGAGGCCTAGAGAACACAAAAGATGCAGAGGTAGACCACAGACAAGACGGACGGACGACATAAAAAGATTAGCAGAATACAATTGAATGCAAAAAGCAAATAACAAAACTCATTGGAGACAACTTGAGGACGCTTACACCCGACAATGGATGAAATAAGCTAATGATGATGATCCGTAAAAAAAAAACATTTTTCAATTTGTCGTAGTAAATGCTTTTTAGGTTATGTACTTAATATTTTTTAAAGCAATCAACGCAATTTTTTAGGCAATGTTATAACGAGTAAAATGTGTTTTTTTGGGTCGCATAAAAACGAACAGAAGCTGAGGTATTTAAAAATTTGTGAGCCGAAAGCGTTAAAATGTGAAACATGCACTAAAATAGAAGAAAAGTGGCCTTGCGATCAAAATTAGGCTGAGAAAACTCGTTTACATTATGCTGCATTTCCAAAGATCATGAAAATTGTACGCCATTTGCCTGCGTTATTATGTGTGCGTGCCTCATAAAACCAGCAAAGTTATGAAGTGGAATTAACAGGTTGAAGTTTGAAACGCAATCTCGGCCTCCTTCTTTCTTGGGTGATTATATAATCCATTTTACAAACTAATAAAAAATACTTTATACCCAAGTTATCAAAGAATAACATCTAAAACAAAATATTATTGTTTATTGATTTGACTACCATTTTCCTTCAGTAAAATACACAACGGATACTTGCAACGAATTTAAATATATAGCCATCGGTGGTCCTCGAAACCCTATAACTATAGTTTTACACAAGTTACCAACTATATTGAGTTATAAATTCTTGTTTTTTTTTATTTATTGTACTATAACGTATTATAGCCATTTATAGTACCTAGGTTCATACAAATAATAAATTTTGCAAAATTTCACACAACAGTATTTATTTATATGAAAATAGATATTAATAAAATATTATAAAAGCTTCTCTAGGGTGTTGCACACGTTTTAAATGTGTCTCAATATTGATAGATTCGTGAGATCGTTTTAAATTCTAATGACTTTTTAATGTTTCGCCGGCAATTTTACGAGGCTCCTTCGAGATTGGAACACTAAAAAGTTTATGGAAACCCATGCCGAGTATTTCTCTGTGTTTAGTATTCACTGGAACGTGCATTTTTGTAATTTCTAACATTTATAAACACGTAAACTTTTCTTACCTCCGACAAACTTAATAGAATTGTATCTGCCGTCTACAAACTTAATATTTCAAGAAACATTTGCGAACAATCTTCAGGAATAGCCATGGATCCTTCGATATCTCCTGTAATGGTGATAACTTTTGTATAAGATCTGGAACAAAATCCATTAACATCCCATCTTCTTAAACCAAAATTTAGGGGAAGGTTTGTGAACAGCATCGTTGTTATTTGGCCACATAATAAAGAACAGTTGAATGTCTTCTTGAATCACCTCAATCTACAATATCCAAACTACAGTAGAAACTAAATTAGATAGATGATGTTGTCCCCTTTCGAAATGAATTGGTTTAAAAAAACATTCCTGATACTTATGAAAATAGACACCTGAACGTTAACTTCCCATCATCATCCTAAAAATCTATCAACTTATGTATTTAGAGTATGATTAATATCGGATGAGCATTCTATGTCATCAAAAATAAATAGAGTAATTCTTGCTCCAAAAAACTCTGGATATTGTACTGACCTTATTACCCTTGGTTTTAGCCGCTTTAAAAAATAATACCCAGTCAAATCAGTAATAAGAACCAACCAGTATGCAGGGCAGATTTGCATAACATACCTGGTACTATGGATGAGGTAGTCAAATTATCTAAAAAGTCTAGCATTTGCACAATTGTAAAAACTTGCAAGAACCTAGAACAATTTTTATATCTCTTTACTAATTGGATGTGTTTAGGAAATTCCCTGTTCTTATGGTTAGAGGAATGAAGAAAAACTTGCAAAGAAAATTCTACCTACTCTAATAAACTTAGTCTAGAGTTTCTCAAGTTGTTTCATTTTATTCAATTCCGTATTTTCTTTGCAAAAACGACATCGGCACTCAGCTTAGATGTTTGAATGAAACGAAGTAACAGAGCGCTAAATCAGGGTTCTCAACTCTCAATCTCAAAAGCCCATATCAACCGTCCATTTGTGAACATAGGCCTCCCTCATTCTATCCCATTGGGCTCTATTTTGCGCTTTTCTAATCCGTCCCCTTTTTCTCTTTCCGGTATACGGTCTCCAATGAAGGATGATGTTCCATCTTGAGTCGGTGCATCCTGCGATATGTCCTGCATAGTTTCACTTTAAAGTGGTGATTGTTTAAACAGCATCTGCAATTCCTGTTGCTCGTCTAGTTCATTCATTGGTCCTCCTGTATTTCAAGGATACGCCAATCATTTGCCTCTCCATAGCTCTTTGTGTAACTGCTATTCTTTTTAGGGTTTGCTTTGTCAAAATCCAAGTCTGACATCCGTACGTAAGCACTGGAAGAACACATTAATCGAATACTTTCGATCTAAGCTTTAAGGCAATGTTCTTATTTTTAAGTATATGTGATAATTTTCCGAATGCAGACCATGCCAGCCTTCTCCTTTTATGTATTTCACTTGTTTGGTTTTCTTTTTCTAGTTGTATTTTGTGACCCAGATAAAGTATTTTTCGACATTTTCAATTTGGTAGTTGTTAATTATTATGTGTGGGTCTCATGATTTTGGTCTTGTTCAGATTCATTTTTAGACCAAATTTAGTTGATTTCTGTTCTAATTCTCGTAACATATGCTGCAAATCATCTGAATTTTCGGCTATGATGAGTACATCATCAGCGAATCTTAAGTTACTCAGTCTGCTTCCATTTATTTCAATACCCTGGTCTTGCCATTGTAGATGTTTGAATACCTCTTCTAAGGTTGAATAATTTTGGTGAAATGACGTCTCCTTGTCTAATTCCTCCGAGAATATTAATTTTTTCTGTGACTGTGTGCAGTTTAATAGTTGATGTTGTCTTTTCATATATATTCTTTATTATTTCTATGTATCTGTGGTCAATTCGTGTGTTTTTCAAACTATTTATAATTGCCCAATGTTCGATGATATCAAATGCTTATAGAAATCGACAAAAGCGAAACAGATGTCTTAGTTGTATTCAACTGACTCACAACATTCTCATTATTAAAAGATGGTCACAAGTGCTAACATTTTTCGTAAACGCTACCTGCTCTACAGGCTGGTAGTTATCTAATTTTTCCAGAAACTCGGTTTGTTATAACTTTGGAGAAAGTAAACTAAAAAGTCTATAGTTCTCCAAATTTGTTTTGTCCCCTTTCTTGTATAGGAGAATAATTATCGCATTATTCCACGCATCTGGTATTCATCCAGTTGTCAAGTACTCGTTGAATAATTGGCACATTCTAGCCAGAAGTTCGTCTCTTCCTTCTTTTAGCATCTCCACTGTTATATCATCCTTCCCTGGTGCTTTGCAGTTTTTCATACTCGATATGATTTCATCTTTACCAATATCAGGTATATATTCTGATTCAACATTCATTATCTTCCCTGTCGTTGTTCTATATTCCTGATCCTCATCAAGATGGGAAGTGTATATAACTTTATAAAAGGTTTCTGCATTTGTTATTATTTCCTGTCTCTCCCTTGTTTCTATTCCTTCCTTAACCCTTAGACTGATGATTTGTTTTCTTCCTCTACTTCTTAGACATCTTAGATTCGTGTTATGCTCTATTACTTTTTGTACCTCAGTTTCGTAAGCTTTCTGCATATCTCTTCTGATTAACCTTCTTGTTTCTTTAGAGACTCTCCTGAAGTTATTGTCTCTATGTAATAATTTATTCCTCCGATCTATTAATTCTCTTGTTTCTGCACTAAGTTTATCCGTTTTATTTGGTTCCCTTTTAGCCACTGCATTTGCTGCCTCTTTTATTGATGTTGTTAAATTATCTGTTAATACTTGTAAGGATGTATTTTGTGTTTTGTCTTCATATTGCTTCAATCTTTGCTTTAATTCTTGCTTCGCCATTTTTATTCAATTTTTCTGCATTTATTGTTATTTTTCTGTTATGCTTCTTTGATAGTTTCATATTTTTATTTTTCTTAATTTTGGCTCTTACTAATCTGTAGTCGCTTGATCTTTTGAACGAGTTGATATAGTCGATCTCGTTTTTTTTGTATTTCCATCTGGGCTAGCCGAGGTCTATTTTCTTTGTTTCTTGTTTTTGAAGAACGAATTCATGGCAGTTAATTGATTGTTGGATAGAAAGTCAAGAAGCATTTGTCCTCGTTCGTTTTTCTCATCGAAGCTGAAAACTCCCAAGTTTTCTTCTGTGTCATCTTGCTTATTTCCCAATTTGGCGTTGAAGTCACCAATAATTATTATGTATGTGTTTTTGTTTCTGGTAATTATTGATGGTAATTCTTCGTAGAATATTTCAACCTCGTCTTCAGGGTAGGATGACGTTGGGGCGTAACATTGGATACATTTTATAGTCTGGTTGTCAGATATTTTTATTGTACAGGGTTACAGGGTGGATATTGTAACTTTGTGAATCAGCAGTGGCTTGTGGAAGCCTTGTAGATCTTATAATTATCATGCAACAGGAAAGTTTTGATTTTTTATGATTGCGGATTTTTTCTAATGGTCTGGCTTGGGATCATCGTTCCGTAAACGTCTTTATTAGTTCGGGACCTTTTTTTTTATATACTCAGTAAGCAAAAATTCGCCACAATCAACCTCCAGAAGTCCACTGAGTTTTCAAAAACATCGACATTAATTTGACAACCAAACAATTTTTTCTAAAACATAATTTTTTTGGCTAAAACTAGATAAATTTAAAAAACACCCTCTTATTACGATAGTGGAAATTGTAGAAAGGTTTGTTAAGCGGCATGACTATTGGTAAGCGTGATTCTTGTAACGGTTTTGTTCAAAGCTTCAAACAGATATAACGCCCACAAGTTTGTTGGGAGCTATCGTAAGTGATGGGTGTTACACGTTTCGTAGCAGTAATAAAACATTTTTGTTTAAAAAAGAGACTGGGGCACAAATAGAACCTAAGCTGGAGGAAGTATATGGGAGCGCTACGTCAACCTGTAACACAATTTGTTACTAGATACATGAATTTAAACGTATCCGTATGTGCGCTGCAGATGCTGCACGTTTAGAAAGCTCGAAGTTTCTTATGAAGAATTCTCTATAAAATTAATGGTATCGTGATAGAAAATCGTCGCATTAAGATTTGTGAGATTGCTGAATGGTATATGAAGGGTACCTAAAATCTTCTATGAAGTCTAAAAATTAAACAGCTGATTGTGCGATGGGTACCGGATTTGTTAACTCCAGACCAAAAACGCGCAAGGAAAGACATTTCAAAATCTTATTTGGAAAAGTTGTAGCGTAAACTGAAGGATTTCTGACGTCGTTTTGTTACTATAGACGAAATGTGGACCTACCATTATACCTTGAAGATGAAACAGCGGTCAAAACAGTACGTCGACGAAGGTCAACGTGCGCTGAAAAAAGTGAAAGCATTTTTATTGGCGGGAAAAGTGATGGCATCTGTTTTTTTGGTACTCACGGGGTATTATCATGATTGACTATTTGGAAAAGGGTAAAACAGTGACTGGCTCTTATTACTCAACGTTATTGGACCGTTCACATAGGGAGCTTAAGCAGAAGCTCCTTCACCACGACAATGCACCTACTTACACGCCGTCCGCTGCAATGACAAAAGTATTTGGGCTTCGAAATAGTTCCCCAACCAGCCTATTTTCCAGATTTGGCCCATAGTGGCTTTTTTTGTTTTCTAATCTCAAAAATTGACTTTGGGGAAGAAATTTTTGTCGAATGAAGAAGTTATCGGCGTTGTAAACGAGTATTATGTACAGTTCCAAATAAGGAAATAAAAAATTGAAACCTTTCTGGACCAAATGTGTTAAGCTCAAAAAAGATTATGTTGAGAAATAAATTTTTGCTTTTACGTTGCTTCTTACAGGACTTTTCAATCCATTCTCGTAGAATTAAAGAGCGAACAAATATACCAGAAAAAAAAAGTTGTAGTTGAACATTAAAACCATAGGAGGCCACATCAATGTAAGAGAAACTTTTTTTTTAATTTTTTTAATTATGAAAGGAGGTGTTATTAAAATAATAGTAATAATAATACTTTTAAGATTTAAATGGATTTTATTTAAATAAATTTAAAAACTTTGGTGTTTAGGAACAAGTAACTATAACCTAATGAAGGGCTATTTTCCACACTTGTTATTAATATTGTCGTAGTAAAAGCAAAAATACCTATAAACCCTATAATTTTCTTCGTCAAAAAAACGCCAATCAATTTGAAAACGATTCGTAAGTCATGTTTAAAATATGCTAATATTGTATCATTTACTTAAAAAATTTTTCATCCATTATCAAGAAATTTTTCAATTAAAAATTCAATAAATATTATAATTTTTAATTAACCCGAAATCCAATCAAGAAAAAAGGAAAATTTTATTCGAAAAGTGCAAATCATTGCCGAATTAATTCAAAAACTTTTTATCTCTAATTACCAAAACATATTTTCATACTCGCCGTTCTGTAAAAAAGTAAAATTCTTTTCTTGATTAATGTTTACCCTGGGACGAGCGAAAAGAGTTAAAAAACTGCTTAATTTGGGGGTGATTATTCTCATTATTACTTTGGTATCTAAGTTTTGCAGCTTTCGGTGTTCCGGCTAACATAAACAGAGACTCTGGAAGTGTAGGTTAGTTTTAAAATAACTACGTTCTAAAATCGCAGCCTCTATGTATCGATAATCCATTTAGTTTGAAGAAACGATTCAGATTCTCAAAGAAACTTTATTTGAATTGAAAATTGGAAAAAATAGACAAAGTCACGAATATATATATATTAAAATTCCGGGTTTCAATCGGTTCGTCTAACAATGAATTTGCACGACGTTTCTCCCATTTGACATTTTCAAGTACTGTTGCTGCTGATGCCATTCGATACTGTAATCTTGCTGCTACTCCCGCCCCAAGCTGAGTTAACGGAATTTTAAAGTATTACGTTCCACCATCCGTGAAAACCTCTATTGTAACATGCTATGTTTTGTAAATACTCCTTATTTAATTTATTTTCCATTTAATATTATTTTTATATTCATAGGACCAAATTAGGACAAGTTTTGCCTGAAAGGTCTAAAATGGTTGGGTAAGACTCTTAATTTTTCATTTCTGAAAATGTTGAACACAATAGTTAAAACTACATTTTAATATGTTTAATGGTTTTAGAAGAACTTCTGAACAAACGTAAAACATGTTAGGATAAGTTAGTGCGAGTTGGTAAAAAGATTATCGAGGTAGTAAGAAGTAAATGTAGACAGGGATGAGAGTTGCTACCTGTAGAGACAGGACTTTCCTAAGATTATAACAAGAGTATGGAGTGTCGGAGAAAAGAGGGAGATGATGGGTAGGTAGTAAGAAAGGAGAGAAGTAAGCTAGGAGACAATGATGGATACAGATAGGAGAGATTTAGGTAGGCGTATCAAGAAGTGGAAGCGAGAGAAGTAGCCTCCATGTGACAGTGATTATTTCGCTAATTTACTTTTAAAAAAGCCTATAACATTACTCTTATTTGTTCTCATGTAACTTTGTGTTTCATCTCTGGCTGATAATTATTAATGCTATGTTTCTCACCAAACAAAAAAAGCAAATAGAAATTTAAATATTTTAATTCTTTAAAAAATTGTTATAACTTTGAAAAGTACGAACAACTACTAAATGTGTATCATACCTTAACAAGTAAGGAACAGTAATTACTTTAAAAATATTCTTAAAAAAGTTTATCTAAACGAGTGACCTAGAATTATAAAAAAAAGTAATTCCAAAACGTAGCAAAAGAGACTAGCTGTAGCGATACAGTTTATGTAAATAATGCAGATGAGATTTTTCTCCCAGTCGGTCATAAAGTGTGGCCTTATCCGTTCCCGCGCACTTAGCAACATTTCCTTATTAAATACCGCCAACTAATAAGATCTGTAAGGGAGAATTGCCCCATATTTCTCTTGATAATGGCTTGTGTCTTCTTTTTAGACTTCTCGTTGCCACTTTCAGACAAATATTCGCTCGAGAAAACGAAGTAGTCGAAGACGAGGAAGAAACGTGTCGGTTTAATAATTTTCATTTACGATTATGTCTTGTTTAACTTTTGCTGCCTTTTACGCTAAAAGTGTAGATATTGTAAAACGTATTATCATGAGAAATGTACGAAACCCAGGGACTATATACTCTGACAATTCGTGCCGTCTCATTTATGATATAGCTAAAATTGAAAACTACCTAAGGTATTCTATCTTCTTCTTCTAATAGTGATTCATCCGTTCCGGACATTAGCGATTAACAGAGCTATTCTAACTTTGCTATCAGCAATACGAAAAAGCTGTATCGAACTGAGACCCAACCAGTCTCGTAGATTATTTATCCAGGAGTGACGTCTTCTGCCTAGCCCTCTTTTTGATTTAAGCTTCCTCTGAAGTATCAGTTGCAATAGTCTATACCGGTCGTGCATCAAGACGTGTCCAAGGTATTCCAATTTTAACTTTTTCAGCATCCAGGTTAAGACTCTTTCCCAGTCTTCTGAGTACCTCGTTATTAGTTACATGTTGTGTCCAAGGAATTTTCCGGATACATCGGTATAGTTACATTTCGAAGGTATTTATTCTCCCCATTGCCGCTTCGTTGATCGTTCACGATTTGATTCCGTAAAGTAGAACAGAGAAGACATAGCAGCACAGTTTACTGCCCCTTAGTTGCAGGTTTAGATCTTTCGAAGTAAATCAGCTCCTCATTTGAAGAAATGCCACCCTAACCTTTTCAAAATTTAATTTATTCGCCATAGTCCCATGTGTCATAGATTGTAGTACCCAAATAATTGAAGATGCTCAACTGCTTTACTACTGTGTTGTTAATTATCAAGGGCCCCCGGTTATCGATTGTTTTTTTAGAAACTCATTATGTGCTTGGTTTTCGAAATAGTGAAGGTAAGGCCATAAAGTTCTGAATATTGTTGGATTCTTCAAGATTACCAGCCGCAATGGCAGTATCATCGGCATATCTGATATTGTTGATGTGCTGTTCGTTTACTTTTATACTGCTTTGTTCTGCCAGTGCCTCTTGGATTATTCGTTCAGAGTAAATGTTAAAGAGGGCTGAGGAGAGAATACGACAATAAATGAATCTCGAAATACATGCAGAACCTGCCAACAAAAGTATTAGTTTCTCCTGATGACAGATCTCCTGTCTAGTATTTCTACAAAAGGTCTTTTAAGATTTTTTTTTTATTTTCCACCATAGATAATAAGGCAGGATACGTTTTGTAGCATGTTTGTTATTTTATTATTTTTATTCTCTTATTTCTGAATAATTTTATAGAGAAATATTGTGCATACCTTGTTATTCTTGTATTCCAAGAAGTGAGCAACTATGCCCCTCGAATTTAGCTTGCTCTCAACTATCGGGATTACGGCGTCAAGAGCAGTTCCTAAGCGGCTGGCGTATATTAAGCAGTAGTTGATTATGTTTTTGCTTATCTATTTTTTTAGTGATAAGCCCCAGAACTAACATGTGTTTCACAGTTCTGGATAGTGTTCTGGACGGAAATCTCATCTTTTAGTACGGGCCTGATTTTCCTTTTTTCGCTGTTAGGTTTTTCTTTGCGATTTGCCTTGTATTTCCAGTAAAGAGGACAAGGTCCCTTTCACTTGCAGGACCCGCTGCAGTGTCCATAATTGATCCTTGGAAACATCTTGAAATCACATTGCGATAAAGTGAAAAATCTTAAATCTATCGAGTTAGTACAATATTCCTTCTTTTCTTTATAAGATTTTTTTTTTTCGTTTTTATTTTTTCTTCTTGGCACAGTTTTATGCAACAATTTTACAGGATTTCAATATACGAATTTTAGTCAAAAATTGTTGTGATACCAGGTGTTGTCATACCAGTCCGTTTACGTCATTATTGTTAGCAAAGAGTTTCTATGCTACCAGAATTTTTCTGTATCTTGTTTTATAGGTTATTTTTATTATTTTCTGATAAAAGTCTAAACGTATTTCTGTGTGTTTTCAGAATTAACGCTGAACTGGTAAAACTTTATATAAGTGGTAACCATGTTTCTAAAATAATTTTGAATCCTGTGATATATTTGTGCAAGAGATTCAACACACACAACAGCATCTGTCATAGAATCTTTTGAATTTTCTTAAATGAAAAATATAGTAAATCTTAACTCTTATTTAGTTTTTATAACAGCAAGATTTACTAAAAATTCTAAATGAATTTCAATTCTTACTTTTTTAAATTATTTCCTTTTCTTTCGTTTAAACGTTGTTTTAGTTCGGATGTAATTATGTATCCTTGAAAATGTATTTAGGTTAGGGATGATTCTTTGCTTTCCATGAACTCTTGTATATTTCCATTATATTTGCCTTTTATTGTAACAATTTTTAATAAATTAATTAATTTAAGTTTTGGACTAACATTAGAAAATTAAATTTTTAAATGCTAAAATATTCTCGCCTAGCTTTTAAAATAAAAGAGTTCGAGGAGTGTTCGATTTATAATCTGTAATCCTCTACACGTTGAAAGTTTTGAAAACGAAATAACAAGAAAAAATGCAGGTAACGAAGTAATTTCTGTTAAATAACGACTACTATCCTGCTGTTCTAATTGCCCCTTTTCTTAAACCTCCTAAAAATAACAATAAACCCTCGGTAACGCTAATCAGAGTCATCTGAATTCCTGCGACCCGCCAGTATCTCGTAACTCTTCATCCTGCTTGAGCTGTTAGTGTCACATTCTCGACCGGGATGTCTCGTCATTCACAATAACGCTTCTCAGGTAAAGCGGTTTCGAAGAATATTGGAGACATTAAGAGGGAAATACGACTATTGTTAGTTTTATTTGGGGGATAAGGGTGTTTTCTTTATCTTTGTGTATCCATTTCGGAAAATGAATGGGGGTTGCTGATACAAAAAAAAGCTAATTTTCTTGAAGTTTTGAAATGTTTCTTTTTCTGCACTTGCATCTATGGACGAATGAGAATGTATTCAGGTGTGTACTGATAATTATGTTGATATTTCTTAAAATTACAAAATTTTCAAATATAGAATATTCACTATTAAATTTGGCAGCGTAAATGAAGCAAGACAATTTAATTAATTTAAAAAATGTGTAGACATTAGGTTCATTCAAGTAAGTTTTAGTCCAAGTTAGTTTAGGTTTCTTTTAGGCATAAATTGACATAAGCATAGTGATTTGACGCCGATAATTTTTTTCTTGTAGCCATATATCAAGACAAAAGTTAGCACTAACAATTTTCTCTACCTGGAACAACGACAAAAGAAAGTATTCCGCAAGAAATTGCAGTAATCACCGAAATGACGAGTCGAACAGTGATGAATAATATTACTACTCGTTTAGAAGTGTTCCGAAAACGTAACGGTTCACATTTAAGTTAAGTTATCGTTGTCTATGGTTTGATATGCTATAACGGTCTTTTTTTTCATTTATCGATTTTTTTTATTATAAATGTTTTAAAATAATTTTTCTTGGGGCGCCTTCTATTTCGTATTTTATTTTATTCAAAAAAATAAATAGTGGCTTATCGGGCGATGACTGGTAGTAAGGTTTGCCCTTGCATAAAAAGTACGGGAGTCTAAGAATAATTGACAATCATCTTATTAATCGCCAAACTAGGATATGCCATATTTGGCTCCTTGTCAGAGTTCAACGATCTTGCAATCGCAACCCAAAGAGAATAGTAGCAAGAATTTAAAAAGCATTTATCCAAAAATAGTAGCAGTCAATAAACCTCAGAGACTTCTGATGTAATCCGTTAGAATTTTAATTCGAGTATTTAAGTTGAAAACCTGGCAAGAAATATATTCCCGTTAAAATCAATTTGAAGTGAACAGTTATTTGATTTTTCTAAAACACCTCTATACTAGATTGCCTAAGATCTACTATTATTTTAACAACCTCCTTTCTAGTTCCTACTTAGTGTGTAAGTATGGATGTTTGTTAGCTTAAATTACAATAAATAAATTTAACCTACATATTTCATGAAATTATTATTTATTTATAATTAGAAGCCTTCGCCTGAAATCCAATCCAAATTGCAGTGGAAAAATTCATTATCAAAATCTTTTGTGTCACTTTTATCATCTACCGGATGCAGTATTTCAGTTGGTAAAAGAAATTTCATAGCTTCTTGAGAGAACGATATTCTGGTTCTAAAATATAGGATATAAAATGATTTTAGCACATATTCCAATTTTGGATTATATTCAGATTTAAATTTCTGAAGCAAAGAGTAACAAGAGTAAGGTTTTTTGCGTGTGCTTTGAATTATGTTGTATGTCTGTGAAATAAGTTGGCATTCACAAACATTAGCTGGGATTAATTGTTGAATACCTTTTTGCTTTTATCTAGCGATTGCTTCAGGAACTGTAGATGAACTTTCCTTCAGCTCACCTTCCAGTATTGAATAATATTTACATTATTTTTATAGATAGAAGAGAAACAAGGAGAGCGTTTTTTGCATATACTTTGAAATATGTTGTATTATCTGTAAGATAAGTTCGCTTCCACAAATATCACGTGGACTTTCAGATGATTTAATTGTTGAATACCTTAATACTTTGATCTAGCTGTTGCTTTACGAACCTTGGATGACTTTCCCATAAATTTTGCTTACTTTTTTACAACTGCAGAGTCATCGCTATTATCAACAGTTCTTAGATTGATTGAGTAGCCAACATCAGTTCTGATTCTGATACCCATTTTCTTAATTCCTGTGTTTTTTATTGCCTATTTATTACTACTTTCTTCAAAATCTTTTGTAGCTTGTTCCAGCTTTTGTTTTGTCTACGATGGTAACTTGAGAGAATATAGTATAGAAGTAGAAAACCATTTTGATGAATCGATCTTCTTTGTTGGATTACGCTGTTCATTTATTTTTCAATTCGCCCTCAAGATACTTTAATTTTTATTTAAATATATTGTATTTTTCTACTTATCTTCTTTACACTCATTTTGGTAAAGAAGCAAATATATGTGTGTATGTGCTGAAGATATTCTTTGTGATAAGGATAGCCATACAATATTACTAAAACGCTATGCTTTGAAAAAAAAACAACCAAAGTTTACTATTTAAGATGGCAATTTAAAATTAATAAAACTGCACTTCAAAATGACACATTTAAAATAAAGTATGTACCTTTTCCTAATCCATAATGAATTTGAAGACATTTTTATAATTCACAATAATACAAAAGGTATAAACAATCATCAACCAAAAGTCATATTGAATGGTAACATATGTCTAGCTTCGTGATAAAAATGTTTATTTACTCGTAAGAAACTATTCTTTATTTCGACCTTTGACTAGTATTGTAGGCTGAATAACTCTTAGGAAGTCGTCACCAAAGACAAAGAGTGTCCTAATACCTTTATTAAATGTTTAGTGGTACTGGTAAAATAAACATAAAAATAAATAGGTAAACTAGTGACCCTGATATTGAGGACAATTTTTATTTTACTCGCATCTTCGCGATATTTTGATTTTAGACAGAGTCGCACTTTCTACCTAAGCAGAGGCGCATGTTATACGTAGCTAGAAAAATTATAATAGATATTATTCAGCATCCGTGGATGATTCGTTGGTAAAACAAATTCCTTTTTTTGAAGATATTGTTGGCACCCTTGTAAATAATGCTTCGTGGAAAGATTCATTTCTAAACTTATTTATGGTTAAATATTACATTATTGAACATGAGAGCTGCATACGCCATGCGCTTCGAGACTATGTTCCTATCTAATTATCCAACGGCTACTAAGAATATAGGCAAGTCGAGGGCATTCGTTAACAAGTGGGTGAAACGATACTCTCAGTTAAAAAAATATCGAACAAGGACGAAAAAATAAATATTAATTAACCTTGCGCCAAGTGGAGCAAAAACTAAAGCAGCTATAGAATACTGCTCCCATATTTGGGGCTCCGCTCTCAAACACACACTTCATTTGTTGGAATCTGTTCAGAGAAGGGCTGTTCGTCTGATTGGAGACCCGGAACTGACCGGCGGAAATGATTCGCTGGAACATCGAAGAACGGTTGGCGACTTGAGTCTGTTCTACAAGTATTTTCATGGAAACTGTTCGAAGGATGTAGCCCGCTTAATTCCTCCCAGAGCGGTGCATGTTAGAAATTCACGTCGCGCTAATACTTCACATCCGTATAAAGTTCAGCTTGTTACTCCGCGTACAACGCTTTTCATGCAGTCTTTTATATGGAGAACATTATCCCTTTGGAATAATTTGCCCAGGGCTGTCTTTCCCATCGAGTATAATTTACAGAGATTCAAGGATAACGTAAATCGCTTTTTCCGCAGACTTCCCTGTAGCACATGTGCTAGACCTATAAAAAAAGGAAGATTTCAATATATCGTCTCACACGATTCGAACTTATCTTACATAGATCGAGACTGGAGCAACATGAAATTTGCCAATGGTTTTGGGTTATGTTGTCACTCCAAAAGCCTGAAAAATTTCTATTAACCAATTGGTTCAGAGAACCGTAAAACACTCTTTGAAGATCGAGGTTTAGGGATGTCTTTAAGAGAAGGTTTTTGGAAGACTCTTAATTTACTTGAAATTTGAATGCTCAAAAAATGCTACAGATTTTCAAGAAGGCATTAATACCGACTGCCAAAATGTGTAGCCACTGGAAAAGGGAATCCGGTATCGTCACACATATCGAGAACATGCGGTCATGCATCAAGCAGAAGCTTCGTAGTAACAAGGTGTACACAGTGAGGCCGCTGTCATGGCAAATTCGGGTAATTTGGAAATCTTTGCCCCAAGAATATTCTCAAAATCTCGTCGAAAGTGTGCCTCGAAGATGCCAAACGGTCAGCGACGTTGTTAGGGATTGAACGAACTATTGCATCAGTAGCATTTTAATAACAATCCTTTACTGTCGAATGATGTAAAAAACCTCTAAATATATACATTCTTTAATGAACAATGCGCGACACTTATCTGACTGTAAAAAAAAAAACCAAGAGGATTTGAACTAATATTTGACGAAATTAATGCTCTCTTTTGATTGGCATTAATAAGACTGCACAATTTTGGCTGCTACAAATATCATCATGACATTGCTTTGTTTTTAATCTTGTAAAATAGTGTTTCTCTTCATTACAAATGCAAGTCAGTGCTTGTCAAACAAAGACTTTTATTGTTTTTTTTTTTATCATTTACTGGTGTAGCAAAGACTATTTTCATTTAATAATTGTGTAGAAAGTGAAGATTTTCCGAAGAAATGCACGTGAAGTAAATTGTTAACGTTGTTATACTAAATCCCAAGATATAAAATCCTGCCTTTTTGCTTTTTCAATGGGGCAATAAACGAGCCTGTTAAGATTTTGTGCATAGTTGACAGATATTACGATAAACGTATTTTTATTTTACCTGCTTTGTATACCGCCCTCACTTGCACCTACAATCATATTGGATCTATTTTTACTTATATATTTACTACCTAGCAACCAGGTTTGGAGCCCTTGAAGTATTTGATAATATAGGCCTAACGACCACAGGTCCCCATTAAGATTCGAAAGATACTTTTTATTATTTTTAATTTTAGTTTTACTTACAACTTACAACCTAACTGTCCTATTTTAATTATGTGGCGTCCGTGGGAAAATTGCAATAGTGGCTATCGCAACAGAAAACATTTATCACTTGACACTAAACAAATAGTGAAAAATGTTTACGACAGTTTGGTGAAAAGAAATTTGAATAAAAGTGCTTTGCAAGAAACCAGTGAACTAACAAAGATCCCAATATCTACGATTAAGGGTATTGTAGGAAAACCATCACTTAGGAACAGGAAAAAACGGAAAGATTTTCAAATGCGTCATGTAGACGATTGTGAAAAAGACGTCATCAGGAGAAAAATATAGTCTATGTATGAAGAGCAGTTGGTGCCGACACTAGACAAAATAAAATTAAGTCTGGTGCAGGACCGGACCAATATACATTGTGGCCGATCAACCCTTCACAGAATTCTCTTAAGAATGGGATTCACGTTCCGAAAAATCAACAAAAGTCAAGTAATGATGGCGTCACAAAGATTACGAATCTTGCGACATACTTATTTACAAGAAATTAAAAAGTATCGATCAGAGAATTGGCTAAAAATTTACCATGGTGAAACATTGTTCAATACCCTGTGCAAAAAGGTTGGGTTGACAGCAGTACAAAATGTCAGACTAACGCACCTTCAAATAAAGGTAAACGAATAACCATTTTGCATGCTGAATCTGAAAAGGGCTGGGTTTCAAATTGTCTACTATTATCTGCAAAAAACATAAAGGATTCTGGTTTGGACTAGCACGAAGACACGACCGCAGAACTTTTTGAAAATTGGTTTCAATATTCCCTTTTGCCAAATGTTCCCGAACAGAGTGTTATGGTTATGGACAATGCAAGTTACCATAGTCGCCTACTAAATAAGGTTCCTAATGCAGCCAACACCAAATCGGAAATACACGAATATATGTTAGAAAATGACATTTATTTTGACTTTAGTTATAAAAAAGTGACCTTTTGGAAGTTTTGAAAGACTATAAACTGAAAAACAAATATGTTTGTGATAGTATGTCTGAGAAAATGGGACACTGTTTTGAGGCTTTCTTCTTATTATTGGGTGTTTAATCCAATTGAACATATTTGGCAACAAGTTAAATCAAAAATAAGGGCACAAAATGTTTCTCCTACTTTAAGCATGTCAGTAATTGAATTAGTAAAAAAGTTATGAATGATATACCTTGTGAAAGCTGGAAGAATTCCATTCAGCACGTTGTTTAAAGTTGAAGATTCATATATTTATGTAAATAATATAAAACTACTGATAATTACCTCAGCTGATAACAGTGATAGTGAAACCGAATTAGGCTTAAGTTAAAATATATTTTGATTTATACAATATGTCCCCTCTTGTAAACCTCATTCATTCAAACTGTATATTTGTACTTCTTATCCATTTGTTTTTACAAGCATCTATAAATAAACATCTCCAAAACACTTATGATTTTATTTATTTGCATTAATGAATAAAATTCTCCATCTCTAACCTATCATAAACAAAAGGTCAGAATTATTATGTTGCCCACTTAAAACGGCAAAAATCAGAATCTTATATTTTGGGACAGGCTATACTTTAAAACCTGGCACTCTGTATTTGGACTCGGACATCTTTTCTCCGAGAACACGCACTATCATAATTTGTCATAATGTGCCGTTCTAGGAGTGCTTATTTGCAAGTGTTATTCAATTTATCTGTCCGATATGCCGCGCTCCGTTTGTTTATCGGTCGGGTGTGATTTCTACACGTGTCGTGGGCACGTGCTCCGGCTTATATTTCGGTGAGATACGATTTGTTCTATGTTCCGCTTGGAAATTTCGTAAGTTTGACACTCAATGTCTTTACTAATACCTACTTAGTTGTTAAATGCTTTTAACTTTCCTTGCTAAAGGAAAGTGTTGTATTCGTGAAAAAATCACACTTCGAAATTTTTGCTATTTTTCACATGTTAAGATTCCTAGATCACAAAAATCACAACAACTAAAAATCTGTACTGGAATCAGTCAGTGGAAGTTAAAATTGGACTGAAAAATCCGAAAGCATAAAGATAACCCAAGATGTCAGACAGGTATGCATTCTCTCACCACTTTTGTTTAATCTTTATTCTGATGCTGTGTTTAGTGAGGCCATATATGAATCCATGGAAGGAATAACAGTTAATGGGAATACACTAAACAACATACGGTATGCTGATGATATTATTTTATTAGCAACTAATATCAAAGATCTCCAGCAACTGATCAATCGAGTTGTGACAGCCAGCGAAAGATTTGGATTAACCATGAATATAAGAAATACCAAGTGGACGATAATAACGAAGAAAAATCTACCACCAGAATCCCTTGAAATCAAAGACATCAACGTAGAACAGATCATCACATTTAAATATTTGGGACCAATATAAATGAAAAATGGGATCCAAGAAAGGAAATATATTCCCGAATTGAACAGGCCCGAGTGACATACATGAATATGAATAAATATAGAACAAATCCTAGTCTCGAACTCCAAATAAGAATGGTGAAAGCGTATGTATTCTCCATGCTGTTGTACGGATGTGAGTGATGGACCCTTGACTCTGGCTCAGAGAAGCGACTGGAAGCTTTTGAAATGACGTTTATAGACGCCTTCTTCGCATTTCCTGGGTATATGAAAAAACACAGAATTACTGGAGAGATGGGACAAAACGAAAGAATTACGGACAGATATAAAAGTAAGAAAAACTGAATATTTCGGACATATAATGAGGGGCCCAAAATACGAATTGCTACGTTTAATTATTAAAAACAAAATAAAGGGTAAACGATCGACTGGAAGACGACAGAATTCTTTAGATCGCCAATCTTTGCGAGGAGATGGCGCACAATGAACGGGAAATAAATTGAGACACTATGATGGATTTTTATCTTCTTGGTATAACGTATATTATATGCTGGAAGCACTAAAAATGTGAAATCTGTCAAGGTACCTTTTTAAAAAGGAAAAGAAGTCATTAGGGTCAGCATAGTATTCAATTAAAATTCGTGTTTGAGTAAAAAAAAAAGAAATAATGATGATGAAAAGTCAAAAAAACACTTACTTTAATTTAACCAAAGACTAAAATCTGAGAAAAATCCCTTTACAATAGCTCGCTAAACTAAAAATCAGAAATCCGAGGAGTTATAATCCATTTACCATGGTCAATTGACTCTAATAATTGACTCTAGTAATAGTGGTACTAGTAATATTAGTAGCAGTAGAAGTAGTAGTAGCAGTAGCAGTAGTAGCAATAGTAGTAGTAGTAGCAGTAGTTGTAGTAGTTGCAGTAGTAGGACTAGCAGTAATAGGAGTAGCAGTACTAGGAGTAGCAGTACTAGGAGTAGCAGTAGTAACGATCGCAGTAGCAAGAGCACCAGCAGTAGTAGTAGTAGTAGGATAGTAGTAGTAATAGCGTGAAAATGTTTAATATATATTCGTTTTAACTTTCACTTTATATCTTGAACTCAGTAGCTATAGTTACGTTTCTGATAAAGGTAGTTATATTACCAGTGAATTATTTGAATTGTTTCAGTTAGGTGCAAATATAAATTTGACTACTTTTAGTTACCGTTGTTGACACAATATGATTTAAGCCCCTTTACCACCTCAAAGTAGCAGTTTTTAAAGGGGTTGGTTTTTAATTTATTGTATAATTTTTTCTTTTTTGTATTTTTAATTTTTTTGAATTTTTTTTAATAATTTAAATAATTCACTGGTAAAATAACTACCTTTATCAGAAACGTAACTATAGCTACTGAGTTCAAGATATAAAATGAAAGTTAAAGCTAATATATATTGAACATTCACACGCTACTACTACTACCATTATTTTACTACTGCTACTGCTACTAATGCTATGGCTACTACTACTGCTGCTGTTGCTGCTACTGTTACTGCTACTACGGGTTTCACATTTTTAACACTTTCAGCATATAATATGCCTTATACCAAGAGGATTTTAAAAAGTTTATCGCCATTGGATTGGATTGGCGGAGTGGCTCGAATTTTTTCCTTTTTTTCCCTCTCTGCGGCGTTGTAAGAAGAAGGTGACAAAAAACAAAGTCACTCATTTTTGTTGGCCTGTCTGTCGGTCTGTCTCTCGAACGAAATGAGATATTAAGTTCAAACTTGTTACATAGATAGCATCTAATAAGAAGATGAAGCCGTTTTTGAACAATATCGCTTCAAGCCAAAGGGATGAAAGGGGTGGAGGCCGATAAATTTTAAAAAGTTTTAATAGCAATATGGAAGTTTCTTCTGATTGTTACTTGAATAATAAACAAATTTCACGTATAAATATTTATAGTAAAACATAAAAGGAGCGAAAAGGATGGAGGAGGAAATTAGAAGGGGTAGCTTCCTGTATCTCGTGAGTTTTTGAAGTCTAGGAATCTAAGAATTAAGATATTTTTTTACTGCTTTTAAGTTTAACCCAGGAAGAGTCTAAAGGGAGCGGGGAGAGTTCTATGTATAATTTTGATGCGTTTGAAGATATTTACGGGTTTTTTGGTTGACAGAAAATTTTTTTTTCGGGGTTTGAAAAGTCGGAAAATCTGAAAATTAAGTTATTTCTTCATTACTTTCAATTTTGCATTTTATTTATATTATATTCTTTGCTACATGATATTGTTCTATATTTAATGATTTAGGCAGCGTATTGCATGACAGTGCGCTAGCGGAAAATTTTTTTCCGACTTGATTCACTATTATCGTCACTGCTTATTCCTTATGATACGTAATATAATAAAATATATCCTATAACTTGGCTATAGAAAATATGTATGAATTAAAAAAAAAAAACATGTAAATCGGATAAGTGGTTCTCGAGTGATAAGCGAACTAACGGACAGACAGACAGATAGACAGAGAGACGTTGCATTTTATAGATATTATAGAAGATATGTAAGGTGAAAGTAATGGGGTAGATGGTTAGAAGCATGATTGCACATATATCTTAATATACTTTTAATTCAGTTATCTTGCTTTTTCATTATTTCTAATTTTAACAGAAATAGTACGTAGAAGAAACTGAGGTCTAGTTACAGGGTAAAATGAAAAATGTTAAGTTGATTATAGAAAAAGTTCTATACCAACAGTTAAATTCGCAGAAAATGACTTACCTTTGTCACATTAGGTAATTTTATTTTACTTCCCTTGCTAAAGGAAAAGATTTTGCAATTTTTACTTTACGTTTTAGTGTTCTCAGAGAGCGAAAAATATATATTTCTTTTTTCATCGGTCTGTTCATTCGATTTTCCGGCCCTTGGTCTGCCGATCTGTTGTATCATAATACACGAGCGAGATGATATTATAATATTTGAAATAGGGATGAAACTTATAATATTTTAGCGATATGGTTTTAAGGTAAGAGAATGCAAGGGATCTGGGTGTTGATATGTTGCCTTCTTTTATTTATAAAAATTTACTTTCTCTTTAATTGAGACAGCCAAATTCACTTATTTTTGAACTACATGTTTGCAAGGAAAGTACCAGGTACATTGCGATTTTTTTATTATACATTTAAATGGAATCTAGTAAACCTAATTAAATAAATTGTCTTTTTATTTTGAACCTCTCATTTATGTGCAAAAATTTAAAGGGTCTGTCATGGAGCCGAAAAAAGCGTTTTTTTTAGGATTTTTTTTAGCGAATCCATTCATTATATGAATCAGGTTTTTATTTTATATAATACATAGCTTAAAATACAATTTGTAAAATTTTAATTACAAAATGGCGGTGCTACACCCGTTTCCCTGCTCCCTAGCATTGCTGTGTGTACGATTACTGGGAGTTTGATCATCTGAAACCAAAATTTCCGAAGAAATTAGTTTACTAGAAGATCAATCTTGTCTTGAACGAAGAAATTAGTTTACTAGAGGATCAATATTGTCTTGAACGAAGAATTAAAAACAAAAATTCTTTATCAGTTGTTCAAACAAAAAAGCGTAAAAATGACGTTACCGCGTTTTACATTTTTGATAATTAAAAATAAAGTTATTGATAAAATCAAAATTCCTTCGTTCAAAGACAAGCAAAAATATGTACCAAATTTCATCAAAATCCTTCTAGTAATTCTTGAGAAATCTTGCACACCGCCAAGCGGTTTTCAAGAAAAGTAGTTTCGAGAAAAACACGCTTAAAATTCTAGGTTTAAAAAATCAGGTTAAAAAACAGTAATACAAAAATAAATTCTTATCTGTAAATGAATCATCGACTCCAGGGCCATACGCTGTATCATCATCAGCTATTTAAGCTTCTAGAATACTAATTTGCTATTGTCTATAACGCATTCTAGCTTCTTTCGTACTTTGTATCAGTTGTCGCTGGGCGAGGTCAACTCATTCTCCGTCCACTTTAGCTGAGTAGTGTATAATGTACTCCCACAGCTGTAATTATATAATGAATTAGAAAAAGTTAATAATGGTTAATAACTTCTAAGACAATTCAAACTTTCTACCACCTACATTTATGAAAAAAAAAGTAAATAGATTTAATATCATAATTATTGTCTTTAAATGGCTAAAATTAATAATATGCTTTAATGGTTTTTTTTACTTAAACAAGATGATGCCTGTTAAAGCAATTTTAAATTTTTATAGTAATTGCTAGCCGTGCCTGCAGCTCCGCTCGCGTGTACTTGATTCACTATTATCATCACTGCTAATTCCTTATGTTACCTAACGTAATCAAATATATCCTATAACCTGGTCAGAGAATATATAAATATATGTATGAATTAACAAAAAAAAAAACAAGTAAATCGGATAAGTGGTTTTCGAGTAATAAGTGAACTAATGGACAGACAGACAGAGAGACGTTGCGTTATATATACAGTCCCTGGCCAAATTATTAGACGCACTGCAAGATTTCATGTAAAATATTAATTACCGAGTGATATGGTACCGTTTTATTATTTTAAATTGATTTGTTTTTTATTTTTATATTATCCAATCAATTACCTATTTATTTGACATAAATAAAACAGCATTAATTTAGAAAAGTATAAGTTTATTAAGTTTTAAAGAAAAGTGAAATTAATGTTAGTAAAAGTCAATATTTAGTTGAGCCACCTTTAGCCGCTATCAAAGCTTTAATTCTGCGCGGCATGCTATCAATGCAAGATTGTACTCTCTCCTGCATTTGAGGATGATGATTCCACACATGAATAATCTTTTTTAGGAGCTGGGTTTTGTTGGTAATCACATCTTTAGCCATTTCTCTTTTCATCAGCTCCCACGGGCTATTACCCGGCCAATCCAACAGAGGGATATTTTTTTTCTGCCAAAAAAGCTTTAACAGACCGAGCAGTGTGGCAGGGAGCTCCATCTTGCATGAAAGTGAATTGTTCCTCATTTGGAAACCATTCTCTGAGCTGCGGAATCAACCGATTTTGTAATACTTCTTTGTACTGATCTTGCCTCATTATTCCTTTGACGACGTACAGACGTCCAGTGCCCTTGCCGCTGATGACTGACCAAATCATCACTTTGGTGGGATGTTTAACCGTCGGGATGACACAATCAGGATAAAACTTTCTCCATGACGACGACGCACATACTGAGCTTTATTCTGCAAAATTTCGAATGTGCTTTCGTCACTGAAGCAGACCTGTCAAAAATAGGAAAAATATATAAACTTCCATGTTTATTTGCTTTATTTAACTGAAAATGATAATAATGTATCAATTATTGATTAAATTGCTGTATCTTACCGATCTCCAGAAGTCCACATCTTTGTCTTGCATTGTTTGGCCCACTTCAGGCGCTTTGCTTTCATTGCAGCTGTTAACTTGGGCTTCCTGGCGGGGCGATAGGCCTTAAAATCTAATTCTTTCAATTTTCTTCGAACAGTGCGCTCAGAAGCATTTACGCTAGCATCCTGGAGTTGTGATTTTATTACCTTTGTGGTAGCAAATCTGTTTTCTACACAAATTTCCTTCAAACATCTCTCTGACCGTGGAGTGAAAATTGGTTTGCTACCGCATCTTTTCTTTCTTTTCGGGCTTAATTCCTTCCCTGACTCAATTTTCTTTTTTATGCGTCGTACACTAGCTTCAGAAACCTTCAATCTTCGTGATATTTCTCGGTTTGTAAATGTTTTCGCAATCACAAGGGCCTTCACTTCAGCTTTTTTACGTGGTGAAAGATCGCCTTTTCTACCCATAATGAAAATAGTCCAATTACTTTTTTAAAACACTGCATACAAAATAAACTAATAACTGAGTAGTATAAAACTGTTAAACAAACAATCACAGTCCATAAAGCCACAGAAACACGTCCGTACCTGACTCGATTTCGATCGCGACTGATACAGGTTTGTACTTGTTTACGTTCATGTATCACTTTGTCAACACAGTGTTGCCATATGTTAAAAATAAATACAAATATGTAGTCTATAACAATTCTAAAAATCAATAATATTGTAGTTTAAATATACCATTATTGCATAAAAACTCTTAAGAAACATAAAATTACTAAAAAAAATACAGTGCGTCTAATAATTTGGCCAGGGACTGTATATATATATATATATATATATATATATATATATATATATATATATATATATATATATATATATATATATATATATATATATATATATATGTATATATATTATATAGATCATTTTGCTCTTCTTTCTCACATTTGGTTAATGTGGTTCTATGTTTGGCTGATGAGCCCAAGCCAAGTCCAAACGCTATTACCATTGTGTATTAAGGAATGACCTGACAATGTTACATATTTTCAAAATCACTGACTTCTGAATATTTTTGTGTATATTTATGTCGAATCCTAATTGTACTAAGTGTAGTGTGAATGTTGTTAGTGTAAGGCCTGTGGCTGATATGACGTTAGTTTAGCTATGGTGGTTGTGTTTGTCCCGCATCGTGTGTTTGGGATTGATTTCGGTGGGTCCAGACGGGGAGTAATTTTTTTCTTAGTGATTTCTTTGTCAGGTTTTGTGATTTTGCTATAGCAACTCATGACGTGTTCGTTGATTCCTGTGGTGCAAATCATGCGTTGCTTTGATTTTCCCGCCTAGGTGGGTATCGGCTTACTCGCCGGCACTTTTGGCAGGTCCATTTTCTTTTGGCCGGTCTTCATAGTTCTGATCGAGCTACCATTTCCCGCGACGTCCTCGACAGTTATATAGATTATTATTATTATATAACCTGGCCAGAGAATATATGTATGAATTTAAAAAAAAAACACGTAAATCGGATAGGTGGTTCTCGAGTGATAAGCGCACTAACGGACAAATAGATGGAGAGGGAGACGTTGCATATTATAGATATTGCTACTTTCACTCGCTGTGTTATACCGAATTATTCGAGCAGCCACTTTAAAAAATTCATTTGTAAGAGATTAAAAACGTTTTTATTTTTATCCCTTTTTTTGTTCATATTTTTTTCTCATAAAAGTAATAACAAAACTCCTGTAGAAAGGTTCCAAATTTGATACCTAACTTGATAGTAGTATTGTCAGTAGCCGTAGCAATGGCAGTACCAGTAGCAGTAGTGGGAGTAGCAGTAGCAGTAGTAGCAGCAGTAGCAACAGAAGTAGCAGTAGTAGGAGCAGCAGTAGCAGTAGTAGCAGCAGTAGCAGTAGCAGTGGCAGTAGCAGTAGCAGTAGCAGTCTTAGTTATAACCCATTTACCATGGACCATTGACACTAATAATTGACTCTAGTAATAATGGTATTGGTAATATTAGTAGCAGTAGAAGTAGCAGTAGTAGCAGTAGTAGTAGCAGTAGCAGTAGTAACAGTAGTAATAGTAGCAGTAGTAACGATCGCAGTAGCAAGAGCAGTAGCAGTAGTAGTAGTAGGATAGTAGTAGTAGCGTGAAAATGTTTAATATATATCCGTTTTAACTTTTACTTTATATCTTGAACTCAATAGCTATAGTTACGTTACTGATAAAGGTAGTTATATTACCAGTGGATTATTTGAATTTTTTCAGTTAGGTGAAAATATAAAATTGACTACTTTTAGTTACCGTTGTTCACATAATACGCTTAAACTTTACCACGTCAAAGTAGCAGTTTTTAAAGGGGTTGGTTTTTAATTTATTGTATAACTTTTTTCCGACTGGATTCACTATAATTGTCACTGCTTATTCCTTATGTTACCTAACGTAATAAAATATATCCTATAACTTGGCCATAGAAAACATGTATGAATTAAAAAAAAAAACACGTAAATCGGATAGGTGGTTCTCGAGTGATAAGCGCACTAACGGACAGATAGATGGCGAGGGAGACGTTGCATATTATAGATATAGCTATTTTCACTCGCTGTGTTATAACGAATTATTCGAGCAGCAACTTTAAAAAATTCATTTGTAAGAGATTAAAAAACGTTTTTATTTTTATCCCTTTTTTTTGTTCATATTTTTTTCTCATAAAAGTAATAACAAAACTCCTGTAGAAAGGTTCCAAATTTGATACCTAACTTGATAGAATTGAGGATTTTTTGTTGTTCTTGGATAAATTGATGTAAATATGTCTTTACATTATTGCCTAGTCTGTGACTTCATTTGTTTAAAATTTAGTAGCGGCTAATAACTTTTAAGATGACTAAAACCGTTCTACCATACAAGAGGCAAAATAAATAAATAGATTTAATATCTTAATTATTGTCACTGCTAAAATTGTTCCAAACCGAATGTTACCAAGTTTATTGTCTAAGAGCAGCAGAAATTAGACGATATATTAAACCTATTTGAGGCCGTTAAAATCCCAATATTATTCGAGCTAATAGAACTGTTGACTGTACTAAGTTAAGTTGTAGATCATGTGTCATCTCTACACAATGGTCTGGAGAGAATAAGTGCAGAGCATACAATGCGGTGCCCGGGTTTGGAGCGCCTTCTGTTTGCAATGGTGTTTATGGCTGGTGATAAACGTTAAACCGTTACAATTACTGCACTATTAGATCTTTTATAACTCAACACCTTATTGGCAATTATTGCTCCGCAAATAGTTGCGAAGATCGGAGATTCTTGGAGATACACTTGGTCATTATTTGTGGATAAGTGTGGAGCAAAAAAATAGGAATTTTGGAATTGATGTTGTGTTGATTGTTAAAATAATGCATTAGATAATTGATTACACCAAAAAACGCAACTGTTGTCTCTGATTAACTAAAATAACCTGTCAAGTGCAAGTTGGACTTGCGCAATTAGTGTTCTATATGTTGATTGCTTTTAAAATAAATATTTTTGTTAGGGAGGCATAAAATGATCAATGACTTTACAAAACACCCCCCAAATGACTTTTTAACAAAGTTTTTTTCCGATCTTTACTAAAAACCGATAACTTTGACATTTTTTTTTTATATGCCGGATAAATTATTAAAGGTAAAGCACTCGTGATAATTTTTGTTCAATCTACACCTTATGGAGAATATTCCAGAATTTTTTCAAAATTTTTTGATCAGTACTTTTTGAAATAAGGGGGGGGGGGGTGGCAGCGATTTTTTAAAAATAATTCAAAGGAAAACCCGTGAGGGAATCTGTAACCCCTATCGGGCGCGTCCCTAGGTGGCGAATTGGGGGATGCCCTCACCGGTTTGTTTCCAGTAAAACAGGAGGGTAGATGGAAATAAAATACTACCCGTGGACCAACAGGTGAGGCAGATGGGGCTCCTTAGCCGTAGAGAAAGCAGTCCATCTAGAAGAAGGAAATTTTGACCACAAAACCCTGGTCCTCCGGATTGGAGGTTGAGGCATCGGGTTGACTGCTCGTTACTCAGGAAAAAAAATTTACTGTCAAAAATCCTAGCAACAAGCCTCGGAATAAGGACGGATCATATGGTAAACGACAAGGCAAACGAAATAAGGTTATGAATTATGCAACATGGAATGTTCAGAGTTTAAGGCTAAAAAAGGAGGACATTGTTGATGCACTGAAGAAAATGAATATTGACCTAATAGCGCTGACAGAAAGAAAGAAAAAGGGTACCGGTATAGAGGACATAGACGATTTCATGCATCTATACAGTGGGGTACGAAAACACAAACGAGCCAGTAAAGGGGTTTCAGTACTAATCCATTAAAGATTTAAGAATAATATTTCTGAGTGGAAATTTGTAAACGAAAGAATTATAACCATGAATATTAACATTTTGAGTCACCGAACCACAATATTAGGCGTATATGCTCCTAACGATGATGAATAAACAGAAGAGAAAGATGAATTTTTTGAAACCTTCAATACTCTCAATGACGTTGGAAGTCAGAGAGAAATAGTTTTTTTGGGAGATATGAACGCAAGAACAATAAAGAAAAAAGAAAATAAAGTCGTAGAAAACTTTGGAGAAGAAACTCATAATGACAATGGACACAGGCTAATTCTGAGGGTCTTAAATGGTTCTTTCCCCCATAAGGACATTTATAAATTCACTTGGCATCAAGATACAAGATAATTAAAATCAATCATAGGTTATACCATCATTAAACAAAATTCCAAGTGGAAAACCTTGGACACACGAGTGTACAGGGGAATGGACTGCGGCTCCGATCATTATCTCTTAGTATCGAAAATTGAAATGCCTCGAAATTATCAAGACAAGCAAAACACAACCCAAGAAACGGGCGGGGAGAAGAATAAAGAAACACACTATAATATCGCAAGCCTAAAACAAGAAAGAATGAAACACCTTTATCAGTCGAGACTAAATCATAAAGTAAACAATATCAGACAAAATATTAACAATATAGAAAGATACTTAGAAGTAGTAAAAGCGCTCCACAAATCTGAAAAAGAAGCTCTTGGCCTGTAGGAAATAAAAAGAAATAGAAAAAACAATACGCTGATTTGAAATGAGAATCTGGAAGAACAATATAAGGAAAAACAATAAGCCTATCATAAATGGTTAAATACTAAGACAGTAGAAGATAGAAACCTATCGGTCGGTATAAGCGAACTATTAGCGAAAACAAAAATGCCTCTTGGGAGAATAAGTGTAGAGAAATCCGGGCGTACATGAGAGGTTCGCAGTCATCACAGGCCTGGACTGTCTTAAGATCGTTAAGAAATAACACACAGAAGATCCCCTCAACGCTATTAGCATTAATGAATGGAAAGATTAATATAAGAATGTACTTACAGAGGATCGGTCAGAATACATGGTGCAGTCCCCGATAGTACATCAAGAGGAAGGACTCGAAGGACCTACAATAGAGATCTCTACAAACAATGTTATTAAGGTCCTAGCAACAATAAAAAATGGGAAAGCGAGTGGTCCCGAAGGAATACCTGTAGAACTAATAAACTGTGGGCCAAGGAAATTAATAGAAATAGTTGCATGGATTTTTCAGGAATTTACAAATGAAGACCCTATACCTCAGAATTGGAAGTTAGGCTGGATTACGCCTGTCCACAAGAAGGGTAGCAGAAAACAATGCGAAAATTACAGATGCATTACAGTTACTCGTTCATTTAGCCGGCTGTATGGAAGAGTCTTGAGGAATATAGTCGAGGAAGAATACAGACCTTTTGAAATTGATCAATAGTCAGGTTTCAGAGCAGGAAGAACATGTATAGACAACATATTTACGATAAACCAAGTGACCGAAAAAAAAGTAACAACTGGCAGAAATGTTCATCTCCTGTTTGTAGATCTAACACGGGCGTACGATACAGTCCCTATGAGGAAACTATGGCAAATTCTGGAGAAATAAATACAACGGCAATAGAAGCAATCAAACAACTATACAATGATACTCGATCACAGGCAAAAATCAACGGGGCATTATCGAAAACATTCACTGTGACGAAAGGTTTGAAGCAGGGTTGCTGTCTCTCTCCAACGCTTTTCAATCTCTCAAAGTGAGGCTTTAAAAGAGTGGAGACTAAAATGTGAAGGAATGGGTATCCAACTGACAGAAGATACAACTCTATATATTTTACATTTTGCTGACGATCAGGTGGTAATCGCACAAGACAAAGACGACTTAGAGTACATGATTAGAAACTTAATAGAGCAATACGAAAAGTGGGATCTGACAGTAAACATGGTCAAGACGGAATATCTATGTGTTAAGGGTGAGAAAACAGTTTTTTTTTTTTAAACAAAAGAATAAAAAAAAAATGCGAGGAGCATACATACTTGGGAACAAAAATAGATCAAAGCGGAAGGACAGAAAAAGAAATAGAACATCGAAAAGGGAAAACAAATAATAACGGCATTGAATTCAGTACTGTGGTTAAAGAATATATCGAATCAAAGGAAAAGAGATATTTACAACAGCATTTTTGAGAGTATTGTTCTATATGGTTGTGAAACATGGCAAATTAGTAAACGTCTAGAGGAAAAATAAATGCACTAAAAATGGATTTCTGCAGACGATCAGCAGGTATATCCAGACGAGACAAAATAACCAGCTCCCGTATTCGAGAAACAATGAGGGCTGAGAGAACTCTAATCGAGAAAATACAGCAGAAACAACTATGCTGGTACGGGCATGTTCAATGAATGGACGACCGAACAATACCAAAACGCAAAAGACGGGGTAGACCAAAAATTGCACGGTCGTCGGGTATTCAAGAAGCCATGTCAGAAAGAAATCTAAGACCAGGAGATTGGAACGACCGACAAGAATGGCGGCTAGGAACCGGAATGCGTAGGACGCTATAAATCCGGAATATATATATATATATATATATATATATATATATATATATATATATATATATATATATACATATATATATATATACATATATATACATATATATATATATATATATATATATATATATATATATATATATATATATATATATATATATATATATATATATATATATGTATATATATATATATATATATATATATATATACATATATATATATATATATATATATATATATATATATATATATATATATATATATATATATATATATGTATATATATATATATATATGTATATATATATATATATATATATATATATATATATATATATATATATATATATATATATATATATATATATATATATATATATATATATATATATATATATATATATATATATATATATATATGTATATATATATATATATATATATATATATATATATATATATATATATTTGAAGTCGTGTTTTTACAAGCTTTCATTTGACACCCTACTCGATGACCTGGTCAAAATTATTTTTTTTTTATTTCCGAAAGCTATGCCCTTAAATCAAAATTTAACGTTCAAAACTACATGGCTTTGATGAGGCCATCAATTCCTATATTAGTACCAAATTTCAACTTTCTATGTCAAATAGTTTCGGAGAAAATCGGGTGTGACAGACAGACAGATAGACACACGGACAGACACCGATAAGTATTCCGTATGGAAAATTAAAAAATAAAACTAAGCTTTTTTACTTAAAAAATGTTGATTACTACTTTTAACAGGGCAATCTTATTTCTATTAACAATAAAATACTAATAAAAATTATTTCGAAAAACTAATATTTCTCATATATGGTATAATTCCAGAATCTTTATTTAGTTTATATACATGACTCGTTGCAGGCTCTAACCTCGACCATGACGAATAAAAAGCGATGATCAATAGTTCATAGCGTTGCATCTACTTTTATGTGGATGTAAGTTGTATGATATTCCACAATCTCATCATTGTCTTTACACATTCCTCCTAAATACCTAATACATATATTGAAATCATAAAATTTAAACAATGAGCAGTAAGATAATGTTATTAATTAGAATCTATACCATCAGAGACTCATAAAAACCTTAAAAGTAATTAACGCAGTATTTTCCGACATAAGCATCATAACGATAACAATAGAATAACTGCTGTTTTGTAGTACATACCGCTTTGGATATTTTAAGGGTGTCACTAATGCTTATTAACTTTAATAATGGGTTATATATGGTTACATATAACTCATTAAAAAGCAAATTTTGAAGAAATTTATTTGTTAATAATAAACATAATATTATGTCTTTTTCTCTAGTAGCTAAAACAATGTAAATCATTAGACTAGACTTTTAATATTATTGTGAATGCCGGTAGACCAAGAAATCTATTCAATTTTGGGACTATGGCCCTATAAATTTGCTCGATTCGTTACTATCCGATGTAATCCACCAATTCTGATCGCGTATTAGATGATTGAGAGTGTTTTAATGTAAATATGCAGAGGTATGGTTGGTAATATTTGGCGATAGAGATTTGCCTGGTTTTTATTTTTAATTTTTAAGCTTTCTGTGTTAACTCTAATTGTATTCTAAGCAGTCCGAGGTACTCAGGTTGTTATAAAAATATATTCCAGAAAAAAGGAAGTTAGGATTGATACTTTCTTTTAAGTTACGTTGCTCATTCTGGACACCAGTTTAACTTTTGCCATAAAGGTAAGTTATCCCAAACAATTATAAGCCAAGTTAAATTTAATCACAATCACTCTTGAATCTATATCTAGTCTTTATAAACATACTGTCCTTGCGGTAGCTTACGATGGCTTTCCTGCAACGCTAACGTAAATAGGAACCAGGAAACTCCCGCTTGCGATTTACAGTAATCAGTCCGTAACGAGCTGGTCGCAGCGCCATCTGCCTGGACCGTCTTGTGTTTATAGCCTGTCCGACATTGCTATTAACACGTCCAATATCCGACGTCGACAAGACATAACCGAGATATGAATGACGTGACTAGACCCAAATGACTTTGCCACGGTTTTCTATTTACGGGGGGTCGGTTTGGTCTGGCTCGGTGGCCCAGATTATTAAATTGTTACCGAACGTTGGTGGCAAATGTAATTTTACTTGATAAAGTTTCATGTGGCAAATTTTAGTCGAAGTAATTAACTATAAATTGATCTCAATATATGCCATGTAGTTGTTTTTTGTAAACTATTTGTGCCTTAAGAATTTATTAATATATCAGAAGTATATATATATATATATATATATATATATATATATATATATATGTATATATATATATATATATATATATATATATATATACATATATATATATATATATATATATATATATATATATATATATATATATATATATATATACATATATATATATATATATATATATATATATATATATATATATATATATATATATATATATATATATATATATATATATATATATATATATATATATATATATATATATATATATATATATATATATATATATATATATATATATATATATATATATATATATATATATATATATATACATATATATATATATATATATATATATATATATATATATATATATATATATATATATATATATATATATATATGAGGCGTTTCATGCCAACGGGAACACCCATGTGACCAGAACTGAGAGAGATGCCCACATACAGTCCCTGGCCAAATTATTAGACGCACTGCAAGATTTCATGTAAAATATTAATTACCGAGTGATATTGTACCGTTTTATTATTTTAAATTGATTTTTTTTTTATTTTTATATTATCCAATCAATTACCTATTTATTTGACATAAATAAAACAGCATTAATTTAGAAAAGCATAAGTTTATTAAGTTTTAAAGAAAAGTGAAATTAATGTTAGTAAAAGTCAATATTTAGTTGAGCCACCTTTAGCCGCTATCAAAGCTTTAATTCTGCGCGGCATGCTATCAATGCAAGATTGTACTGTCTCCTGCATTTGAGGATGATGATTCCACACATGAATAATCTTTTCTAGGGGCTGGGTTTTGTTGGTAATCACATCTTTAGCCACTTCTCTTTTCATCAGCTCCCACACATTTTCAATGGGGGCTATTACCCGGCAAATCCAACAGAGGGATATTTTTTTCTGCCAAAAAAGCTTTAACAGACCGAGCAGTGTGGCAGGGAGCTCCATCTTGCATGAAAGTGAATGGTTCCCCATTTGGAAACCATTCTTTGAGCTGCGGAATCAACCGATTTTGTAATACTTCTTTGTACTGATCTTGCCTCACTATTTCTTTGACGACGTACAGACGTCCAGTGCCCTTGCCGCTGATGACTGACCAAATCATCATTTTGGTGGGATGTTTAACCGTCGGGACGACACAATCAGGATGAAACTTTTCTCCATGACGACGACGCACATACTGAGCTTTATTCTGCAAAATTTCGAATGTGCTTTCGTCACTGAAGCAGACCTGTCAAAAATAGGAGAAATATATAAACTTCCATGTTTATTTGCTTTATTTAACTGAAAATGATAATTATGTATCAATTATTGATTAAATTGCTGTATCTTACCGATCTCCAGAAGTCCACATCTTTGTCTTGCCATTGTTTGGCCCACTTCAGGCGCTTTGCTTTCATTGCAGCTGTTAACTTGGGCTTCCTGGCGGGGCGACAGGCCTTAAAATCTAATTCTTTCAATTTTCTTCGAACAGTGCGCTCAGAAGCATTTACACTAGCATCCTGGAGTTTTGATTTTATTACCTTTGTGGTAGCAAATCTGTTTTCTACACAAATTTTCTTCAAACATCTCTCTGACCGTGGAGTGAAAATTGGTTTTCTACCGCATCTTTTCTTTCTTTTCGGGCTTAATTCCTTCCCTGACTCAATTTTCTTTTTTATGCGTCGTACGCTCGCTTCAGAAACCTCCAATCTTCGTGATATTTCTCGGTTTGTAAATGTTTTCGCAATCACAAGGGCCTTCACTTCAGCTTTTTTACGTGGTGAAACATCGCCTTTTCTACCCATAATGAAAATAGTCCAATTACTTTTTTAAAACACTGCATACAAAATAAACTAATAACTGAGTAGTATAAAACTGTTAAACAAACAAGCCACAGAAACACGTCCGTACCTGACTCGATTCCGATCGCGACTGATACAGGTTTGTACTTATTTACGTTCATGTATCACTTTGTCAACACAGTGTTGCCATATGTTAAAAATAAATACAAATATGTACAATTCTTTTAAATAAAAATCAATAATATTGTAGTTTAAATATACCATTATTGCATAAAAACTCTTAAGAAACATAAAAATACCAAAAAAAAAAAACAGTACGTCTAATAATTTGGCCAGGGACTGTATGTGTATTGGCTTAAAATTTTTGCTAAAGTGTCTACTTTCGAATGTAACCTGGCTTGTTAAATAATTCAATATGGCGGACACAATATGGCTGCTAAACTGATAATGTTTAAACAAAAAAACTGTATTTTTATATCAAAAAACGAGTAACGCCAAAATTTTTTTTGAAAATTCATACTCGGGGGATTTCGAGAGTACTGAATTCATTTCTGCCGTTAGTTTTTGATTTCGCACCCTTACAATGAATGAAAACAGGGATTGAGGTGACTAATTATAAGAATTTGTATAAATTTATTTCTACGGATTGGGGAATGGAAATTTAAAGTTTTTTATACTTTTAAATATATTTTTAAGGGTAGTTTTCAAACTCGTACCTCTTATAAAGGTGAAATATAGTAATGGGGGGTAAAATATTGATATAAATATGTTTTATTAGGTCTGGAATTAAAAAAGTTTTTATCAGGGGTGTTCGAGGACGCTTATGTTGACCTTGATGTCAGTTTTATTCTTTTCCACCCTCGTAGAGGTGAAAATAAGGGTTGAGGCTAAAAATAAGGGTAGAGAGGAGCGAAATTTTTACGTAACAGGAATTTTTCTATTTGGAATTAAGAACCTGTTCTCTGCTGGAGTTTTTAAATATGCCAATTTTGATTTTGACATTAGTTTTATAAAGGTAAAAGTCCTTGTTTTCATCCCTGCAAGGAATATCAAAGTCAAAATTGACATCCTCAAAAACCTTTGATTGCAAATTTTTAAATCTGAACACGAAAATTCCTGATTATGTCAAAATTTCGACCCTATCCTCACCCTTATTCGCAGACAAAACCCTTATTTTCACCTCTCCAAGAGTTGACAGGTATAAAATTGACAAAGTCCAAGAATGGTCGATTGGGCGATACATAAAATAACAAATTTTTAATTCCAGACACAATAAAACATAATTATGTCAATATTTCAGCCCCAACCCATATTTTTCACCTTTATAAGGTGTGCGAATTTAAAAACTACCCTTAAAAATATAATTAGACACATAAAAAAACCTTACATTTCCAATCCCCAATCTGCAGAACTAAATTTTTACAAACTCTGATAATTAGTCATACCAACCCCTGTTTTCAACCCTTTTAAGGGTACAAAATCAAAAACTAACCTCAGAAATGAATTCAGTACCCCCGGAAACCCTCGATTATGAATTTTCAAATTTTTTTTTGACTTTATTCGTTTTTTGATATAAAAATTTTTTCTATTTAAACGTTTTGCGTTTAGCCGCCATATTGCGTCTGCAACATTGAATTTTTTAAAAGACCAGGTAGCATACAAAAGTAGACATTTTAACAAAAATTTTGAGCCATTACATATATGTGGGCGTCTCTCTCAGTTCTGGTCACACTGGTGTCCCCGTTGAGGTGAAACGTCCCATATATAAAGAACATTTATTTTTTTAAGTACTTGCCGGTTACTATCAGGCAGTTCATAACAAAATAAATCATCCTTCAAGGTTCTCAAAACGTAATACCTATACAAGTGAATTATCTTATAGTTCGAACAATTCATTAGACCACTATAACTAGAGACCGGATTATATGCAACATAAAAATCTTGAAATATGCATGCAAATATGCATGAAAAATGCTTAAAATATGCAATATTAAATAGTAATAATAGTAGTAATTTTTAGTTTTTTATTTCAAAATCAGCATAAAATTAACAAGTTATCGACGATGTTCAAATTTAATTAACAATTATTTAATATTTTTTAAAATTATTTAACATTTGTATTCTTGTACACGTAAACAGTAAGGTATTGTTCCAAATGTTGGGTAGTAAAATTGTGTCTTCGATCACTTAAAATAGTGGAAAAAGACCGTTCCACATCCACTGAGGTAACTGGGCAGTATTTGAATTTGGGTGCGATATTAGCACTTATTGTTTCTGGCAAAAGTTCACCCGTCCCATTAATAATCAATTTGACACAAGGTTCAAAGCCTGGGTTATTGCTCAAAATGTTTTCAAATTTAACTTTACGCGGGAATACATCTGGCAATGTGGAGTTTATTTGACGGATTTTATTCATTAACTGAATTGATTCTGTCAACGCCAAACCTCGAGTTTCAAGCTTTTTAATACCCGCAGGTATGTGGGAAAAGTGAGTGCTAATCAAAGCTGTTTTTTTTTTTATATCAGAATCGTTAAATGCTTCCTTAGATTGACGAACTGTCATAGCCTCTGCATTATCGAAGTCATTTACTACACCTTTGATGGCCTCGAAATGTTCATTGTAAAATAGTACAACTTCAATCCATGTTCCCCATCGAGTTACCACTGGTTCGGGAGGTAAAGGTACATTATTCAGTTTTTCTTTATAGGCGTTATTGCGAGCAGGTGCCTTAAAAAACATTTTCTTTGCTGATGAAATCAGTTTATTTACATTTCCAAACGTGGATCGTACTTCTTCAACGAGTCGATGAACTCCGTGAGCAAAGCACGTCACATGAATTAAATTTGGATAAAATACTTGGAGGACTTTGGCTGCCTCGATCATATACTGAGCAGCATCTGAGAGAAATATAAACACTCTTTCATCTGCAGAAGATTCAGGAAATATTTTTTTATTACCCTCATTCACAAATCTGGCGATCGTAGAATGATTTGTCTTGTCAAGTTCTTTGCAGGCCACCAAATAGGAAGAAGAAGGCTCTAATCTTAAAGCACCCATAGTTAAATTCGCAATATAGCAATTGCAAAAAGACTACACTGATGCAAGCGCGTCAACAACAATGTTAAAACTGATATCTTGTTTTAAAATAAAAATTCGTCTTCGAGAAAATTGTGTCTTTGATCCACGCTCAAACAAATATTCTTAGAAACTAACTACTTATCACTTAATATCCCGACCAAGAAACAAAGGAATAAAATACCGTCGTAATTTTGGGTATTCCCTTGGCACTATAACCTAATCGATGTTTAGACTATTTCAGGTAATGTTCTGGCGATAAGATCGGTTCCAGACGGCGACATTAACAATACCCTGAGCAATTCAATTTCCTAGTAATACCGAGAAATACTGTAAATATAGGGAAAATATGCATCATTACTAGATTTTGGGTAAAATATGCAATAATCGGTGAAAATGGTCTAAATATGCAAATGCATATGAAATATGTAAATGCATATAATCTGGTCTCTAAATAACAGTACTATTCATTGCTAAGCTTCAGAAGGAAGAGGCAACCTTCTATTTAACCATATCCTCATACGACATAAATCGTGTTATCAAACCTGAACAAACTCCAAGAGGAGAAAAGGAGGAACATGTACCGCTCTCCTTAATGAATGTAGTTAATTTCTAGGGCGAGGTAAATGGTGGGGAATGATAAAATGAACTTCATTCATATAGAAGAGACCAACTTTTCTTCCGTGTTACTAAAAATCATGGTTTCTGTGATGTCCAATCAGGAAAAAATCCTTCTTTTAAATATAATTTAATAAATAGAGAGTATGTGTGAGAGCAGAGTTCTAGATATAGAAGCAATACTCCATTGATGGTTGGACTTGAGTTTTGTAGAGAATTAAAAGCTATTATAGAATCTTTAGAACAAAATATTAATCCGAGCGTTTAAGAACCATTTCATGTTATGCATGCCTAAAACATAACATATTAATAATCCTTTAAGTGTTATGATTTCTTAACAAATTCCCTACATGGGGTACCAAACATAAAAATATACCATGTACACTTATAACTAAAAGGATTAAAATGTTTAATAAAAGCTAAAAACCCGTCACTAACCATCCCTTAATCATTTCGCCATACTTCATGAATTTTATAGTAATACATTCAAATAAAGCATTAGTTGGGGTCAAACTAGGGACATAGGGCTCAAAGTATCGGACGATAAAACTTTATGTATATTACATGTAGTTCCCGTAACGCTATAGCCCTTTCCACATGTTTATAACGTCAAAATAGGATGGGCTGACAGCTATATGTGCTAGGTTCTAATTAGAGGGGTCAGCTATTGAACGGACAAGGGATAAAGGAAAATGGTCAAGGATTAGAACTGTAAATAAATATCAATTAAGTTGACATTTTTGTTTATCTATTCACATAAAGATAAGTTACTTTTAACGGTTATCCTATTCGAAACTGTCCAAAAATAAATTAGAAAAAATAGAATTTTATCTTTCAGTGAAACGATAGTACGTTGTTGTTCTAAAAAATAGGTATTTAGGTGACCAGTTCGGAGAGTGGGCTTTTATGGAGTGAGTTTCAGGACGATCTCGCCCTAGAAATTAACTACATTCATTGAGTAAATTTCTATTTTAAAACAAGCAATTTGTAATCGTGACTACGGAAACAAGACAGTTTGATTACATACGAGGGTATATTGAAAACTCTTGTAAAAAATAAGGTAAACGACGTTTTTCTGCAAGAACAAAAAATATTTTTCAACATAATCTCCATTGAGTACAATACATTTGATCCAGAGCGATTCTATTTTTTTTTTATTCCCTAAGAAAAAAAAATGTTTCGAACTGTGCATAATACTCGTTTAGAGCACAGACAACCTCTTCATTCAACGAAATTTTCTTCCCTCCAAGCCAATTTTTGAGGTTAGGAAACCAAAAGAAAGTTACTTGGGTCAAAATCTGCGGAAGAAGGTGGATGGGGAACTATTTCGAAGCCCAGCTTGTGCACTTTTACCATTGTAACTGCCGATGTGTTAGAAGGCGCTTTTCTTGGTGTAAGAGCACTTCTTGCGCGTTAATCTTGGTGGCTTCTGTTTCAACTCACTATGCAAATGGTCCAATAACGTTGCGTAATAAGGAGCAGTAATTGTTTTACCCTTTTTCAAATAGTCAATTATGAATACGCCTTGTGAGTCCTGAAAACAGTAGCAATGGCTTTGTCAGCACATAAAATTATTTTACTTTTTTCGAGTGTAATTTCACCTTCACCAACTTACTTGTTTCGACTACCCTTTTGTCTCCGGAGTGTAAAGGTGGATCCATGTTTCATCTACAATCACAAAGCGACGCCAGAAATCCTTTGGATTACGCTACAACTATTCCAAACACGAAGTCAAACTGTTTTTCATCGTGCGTTTTTGGCCTGGAGTCAACAAACGTGGTAACTATGGTGCACTCAGCTTCTTCATTTTTAGAACTTCATGTATGATATGTACCTGTTCATATAAGATGCTTACCATCTCAGCAATCTGACGAAGCTTAATGCAGTAATCGTTCACCAACGAATTATATTAATCACTTCTGCAGAAGAAACCTTTCACATCTTTTTAATAAATTGTAGAAAAATATCGGTTTTAAAAAAAAAAAAATGCGAAAGTACGACTTAATAGTAATACCTGAGGATAAAAATACTTCAAACATGACTTCATGAACTTTACAAAACAGCAAAAACATTTGGACTAACAATATCGGAAACAAATAAGCTAGTTGTTGATGCAAAATTATTCAACTGGAATTGAGTGTGGATTTGGTAATGTCGTTACTGAATTATAAGTGGGATCTGAAAATTTTCTAAATTTGAAATTTAATAGGTTATATATTATCATTCCTCGGGGGAGCCTGCAATCCCTAGAGAGCGCGTCCTCTGGTAGCGGATCGAGGAAAGCCTCCTAGATATAGGTGGTAGGAGGGAAATAAAATACCTCTCGCGGACCAAACAGGCACTGCAGCCTCCCGCGGACCAAACAGAAACTGCAGCGTCTGACTCAGAGAGGGCGGCTGCAAACAGCGACGATTCCTCAGGTTAGAGGCGGCTGAATCCTACACTCACCAAGACGTCTGGCCAACGTGGTGTTTTAAGGCCAAACCCCTCTCAGATGGACGGATACAAAGGAAAACAAAAAGACCCCCAGTCCACAGCGGTTCGACTAACCTTGATCGAGGCAGCGGCCAGACAAGTTACCGAACGGGGGATGCTAAGAATCCCTGGTTAGATTAGGCTACCAACTATATATATGTAACTACTTACAACGCTAGATCATTAGGAAACGAGGAAAGGTTGATTGAACTGGAGTACGAGCTTAACAAGACAAAGTGGGACGACCTAGGAATATCGGAAGTAAGACGGAAAGGAGAGGACTGTCTAAAGCTAAATTCGGGACATGTCCTGTTCTACAGTGAAAATGAACAAAACAATACCGGTAGCGTACGAATCCTGGTTCATAAACGCTTAACGCCTAAAATACAGACACTGAAAACAATATCAGACAGGGTAATATACACCACCATAAGAATTACTTCCAACATAACGATAAAAATAATCCAAATTTAAACACCGACAAGTAGCCATGATGACGACATTGTATGAAGAAATATCACAAGGCCTGACAGAGAATAGAACGAAATTTAACGCAAAAATAGGAAGTACACATTACGAATCAAAATACATTGGCCCATTTGGACTTGATACTAGGAATGAGAGAGGTAACATGCTGGCTCACTTCTTAGAAAAAGAACAACTCTACGCACTGAACACCTTTTTTTAAAAATAAACCGAACAAAAAATGCACCTGGATGAGCCCAGATGGTAAAATTAAGAATGAGGTAGACTACGTGCTAACATACCACAAGCACATATTCCAAGATGTCGATGTCCTTAGTTCCTTGTCAACTGGCAGTGACCAAAGGCTAGTAAAATACAAAATCCTTATAAATGGAAAACTAGAAAGAGCCAGGAGACTTAGTAACAAACAAAAAACCCATTAGATGCGAGCTCACTGAAAGAACACAACGCAGACTATAAGACACAACTAAGACAACAATTAACAAATGGATCATCATAGCTTCATGAGAATATAGATGAAATGAATGGAAGACTGGCAAAATTGATAAAAGAAACGGCAGCAAATCACATGTTGTTAAAGGAACAAAGAAAGGATAAATTGACACAACAAATAAAACAACTAGTGGAGAAACGGAGAGAAGTAATAAGGTCGAATAAAAGAAATACTTGATGGAAATTTATTATAAATATATAATAAAAGACTGTTTTTAATCAATTTCCACAGATTTATTTATAATTGTGATAACGCGTTTCGCTGTCGATGCAGCTTCTTCGGATTTACATTTTACCTTATCAACTTAGGTTTAATGTTTGCAATTTTATATAATTTCTTAATTATAATATTACACCGATTTAAATTATATTGATAGTGTCAGAAAACCCACACAGACATGGAATTAGGAGAATAAATTCAATAATGGTGAATTATTTAAATCTACCTGGTCGTTGAGCAAATTACCTGTAGTCCTTAATCGATTTTTTTGCATTGTATCTAAAAGGACATAGAACAAACTGGACGTACATTTATACAAAGTACTACAGAATACGAAAAAATTTTCATCCATAGAAAGTCTAATTCAACATAGCTTTAACAGAGAATCACACGTTTAATAAGAATTTCAAAATTTTACATACCCAACAAAAAGGTTTAAAACTATACCTTTTTGTTGGATATATAAAATAAAATATTTTTCAATTTTTTCGCTTTTGCTCTAGAAAAGGTCTGGTTCAATCTCTATATTTCTATTCAATATTTTTTCTTAAATATAATATGAAAAAGTGACTTTAAATCAAATACTGTCTATTTTACAATAGAATTATGATTTAGATGACAGAAACTTTTATTGATAAACCATTAATACATTTACTAAAATTATCAAAGATACAATATTTATAATTAAAAAAAAAAAATCATTGGTATTCTATAGTATATGGCCTAGAGCTTGATTTCTACTATATTTAAGATCACCCGATTGATTATTTGGATCGGATTCATACTGGCACGAGTATAAAAGACTGGTGCTGTTTAACTCACTTTTATCGATAGAACGATCTAAATAAAGATGGAAAAATGATCTAAAAATTCATCTGTCAATGATTCTGACTGATCATAATCTTCAATCAGCTCATCATTCCCATCTAGATCTTGCGAGGATATTTCTGCAGTACCTTCTCAACTCGCACAATTTAAACCATCGCAATGTTGAATTTTTCGTAACGAAAAAATTGAAAAATAAGATTTTGTATATTTTTTATTTTTTCTTCTAACTATCTTGAAGAGCATAAAATGTCGTAATTTTTTTTTGAAAAAAAAAAGTTTCCTACCTACAAGAAAGATCCATAATAAGATTTCGACTAAAATGAGAATTTTGACCAATCTTCTTAATAATTTTAAATAAAATTTAGCAGACTTTTTATTAATATGAAAGCTTTATTTTCCTATAATTTGAAGCCGTAATATCGAATTGAACGGAAGTTACCAATAAAAAACCATTTTTAAATCGGCCGTAGTAAATACTTTTTTAGGTTATGTATTTAATATTTTTTAATGAAATCGCAGTTTTTTATGTAATTTTATAACACGTAAAATGAATTGTTTTTTGTCGCATAACAATGAACAGAAGCCGCTATCTAAAATAGAAGAAAAGTGGCATTACGGCCAAAATTGAGCTGAGAAAATTCGTTTACGTTATGTTGGCACTGTTCCAAAGTAGTTAAAATCGATTTCCATGCTGTACCCAAAAATTTCCAAAAACTATGAAAATTACGGCATTTGCCTTCACTTAATGGTTTATTTGATTTACAAGCTAAATTAAACTGCAATAAAGCATAGTTTCTATACATTACGACGTAAAACCGACAAGGTATGTTATGTTTCTCGCAAACAATTCGAGAATATCCAAGACAAGCAAAATAGCCAATAAAACCCTGTCCCAGGACATAATTACTTAGCAAAGTTGACTATCCAACAACAAGGTAACGGTGGTGGTCCGGCGATAAATAAGTGATGCCCGTAATATCATGTGCCGGCTGGGCCAAATTGTTACAAATGGCCAGCCCGAGCCCTATAGGAAAGGCCCACGAATATTTAGTAGGCTTGAGCTTTTAGTTGGTATTGAAAACTGTAGACGTCGAGCTTAAACATGAAAACAATCTATAAGTATAAGTACAACCCTCATATAGGCTGCAGGAACCTTATTACGTCGTGAGTGGTCTGATTACCAGATCTCTTTAAGTCGTTCCTTATACATGCTGTGGAGAACAGATTTGATAATTGCTCTATTCTACATGAGATGATGTGCAATGACTAGATATTTGTAAGTTTCATCGATATTTAGATAATTTAAAATGATCTCAGCTTATTAGTTTATGGCATCGCCCTCTATTGATCGTGATAATGGCATATTTATTCAAATCAAATTTATACCATTATTATTGTTATTATTCTTTCTCACATTTGATCAATGTGGTTCAATTTTTGGCTGACGGACCTAAGCCAAATCAGCACAAATTCTATTGCCATTGTATATTAAGGAATGACTTGACAACGTTACATGGTTTCAAAATCACTGACTTCTGAATATTTTTATGTATGTTTGTGTTGAGTCCTAATTGTACTAACTGTGGTGTAGATGTTGTTGTATTGTTGGTGTATGGCCTGAGGCTAATACGATAAGGGGGATAATGATTACTTTTTTTATTTCCATAGCCTTTTTATTTCAGTTGCAAGGTCTGTATATTAGGAGATTTTTTCTGTGCATTTCGTTTAGATATTTGTGTCGTTGGGGATAGCTATGTCAATTAGATAGATGACGTTTCCTTTTTTTGCACTGAAAAGTAATATCAGGTCTATTTGCCAAGTTTTATCTGTATGGATACTGATGTCCCAGTGGGCTTGTAATTTTTATTTTCAAGTGTGGATGTTGATGTGTATTTGTAGTACGGATCTATGTTTTCTGTGAGTTTGTATATTATGGCTAGTGCTTGGTGAACTACTTTTGCCGCTGAGTCATGTCTGGCTGTGTATTCCGTTCCGGCTAATATTTTACATCCGCTTGTTATGTGTTCGATCGTTTCTTTATGCTGGTAGCATTTCCTGCATCTGAACTCTGCAATAGTCGGGTCTGATATGCTTTTGGAAGTTTCTGGTTAATTATTATTATTATTTATTTTTTTTGACGTCACATCTTCATTAAACTTTGCCGAAAATTTCAATTAACCAAATCAAATCAATTAAATTCGTCATTACTTTAGTGGTCGAATTAACGTAAATTTTAACAACCGTAACATATTTTTTTATTTTCAAGATTTCTTTTGATATACATACTATAAAAGAGAGGAATGTGACAAGGATCTCACCTAAATTATTTACAATGGCCCTTGAAGACGTCTTTAAGGAATTAAACTGGGATCAGAAAAGCATCAACATCGACCGGCTAGACTTGGATATACAGACGACATAGTCGTGATACCTTACAACACCAATGAGCTACAAGAAATGTTAAACCGGCTAAATGTGATCTCTGCAAGGGTAAGTTTTAAAATTGAAAAAAAAACTAAATTACTGAGCCCTGAAATAACTCCATAGAACGCGTCGACGAATCTACTATTAAGATTGGAAAGGAGAACCTGCATGCAGAAATTACCAGGTGAATAGAGCTGGCATGGGCAGCTTTTGAGAAATTAGAATACATCTTAAAAAGTACTACAGTACTAATAAACCTAAAAACTAAAGTCTACAATAGCTGTGTCCCTCCTACTAGCAAATATGGACTGGAAACGCTGTGCCTTACTAAAGCATCTGTCAAAAAGCTCACGACTTCACAGAGAGCCATGGAGAGAATCATGCTTGGTGTCTGCCTTAAGGATAGAATTCATATTGAGCAGAGAAGGAGACGAACCAAAGTCAATAACCTAACTCTGGAGGAGGCAAGGATGAAGTGGCAATGGGCGATTCATGTGGCTAGATCATCCAGAGACCTATCACGGAATGGAGATCTAGAGAAACAGCAAGAGGCATGGAACGGTTACAGAAGCAATGGGTCGATGATATAAGAGTAGTAGCAGACAAGCAGTGGTTAAAGGTGGTAAAAGACAGGGTAGCATGGAAGAGATTAGAAGAGCCCAGGAGTGGACAAACTTGAGTTAAAAAGAAGAAGAGGACAATTATGAACTATATACAAACTTGAATTAGACATAAAATTTAGTATTTAAAACGGAGAAACAAATTGATGAACTGATTGTGGCGGCCCGTGGCTCCGTAGCGTAATACTTGCTTGCGGTGCAGAAGATCTCGGGTTCCAATCCCGATAAGTGGGTCACTTATTTATTAATTTATTTAAGTATATTTGGCCTGGCCACGTACATAGGTAGTAGTTGTTTGCACAAATGCAATAACGTCCGTAGCAGCACTACCGCGTTGTCTAAAAGGTGCTGTGAAATACAAAAATGGATGTTTCGGCACTTGGACAACGTTAACGGGTAATACGACATCTTCACCAATATCCTTAAGAAATTCCCCGAAAAAAAACATTACCTGCGTCTCATACAGGTGATTCTACGTGGGTAAATCAAATATAAACGGTAATTTTTTTATACGTTTATTGAATAACCTTATACACAAATCATTGATTTAACATTTTTCAATATAGTCTCCTGCGTGATCTACACACTTTTGCCACCGATTTGGAAGTTTCTGTATTCCCTGGTCATAAAAGGTTTGAAGGCGGGTTGTAAGTCAATTGCGCACGTGTTCCTTGACTTCTTCATTGCTTCCAAATCGCTGTCCTCCCAGTGATTCTTTCATAGGCGCAAACAAAAAATAGTCACAGGGGGATAAGTCAGGGCTATAAAGAGGGTGCTCGAGGGTTTCCCAGCCCATTTCTTCCAGTGTATCCCTTGTCAAAGCCGCAGTGTGAGGCCTGGCGTTGTCCTGGAGGAGAATGACATCTCTGATGGGTATGTCCCATCTTTTCTTTCGATAGGCGGCTTTTGCCAACCGTAACAACTGGCAGTAGTAAGCCCCATTCACCGTATGTTGATCGTGCAGGAAATCGATCAGTAAAATTCCCCTAGAGTCAAAAAAAATCGTTGCAAGGACTTTTCCAGCAGAGAGACGAGTTTTGGCCTTCACTGGGGAACCTTCATTCTTTCTTCGCCACTCCTACTTGTCATTTTGGACTCGGGAGTGTAGAGATGTACCCACGTCTCATCACATGTCACTATGCGCTTTAAAAAGGCTTCCCCTTCTTGCTGAAATCGATTCAGAAGCCTTTCAGCGATCTCCGACCTGACCTGTTTTTGGTTTCCAGTCAACAACCTTGAAACCCATCGAGCAGTAGTTTTTCTGAAACCGAGTCGATCAGTAATTATGGATTGAACACTTCCATAGCTGATACCCACTTCTGAGGAAATTTCTTCAACGGTTAATCGGCGATCACCTTCGATAAGGTGTCTAATGTCACGGATGTTGTCATCTGTAAGGCTTGACCTAGGGCGTCGATCATGACTTTCGTTTACAACCCGTTCTCGTCCGCCCTTAAATTCTCTCGCCCACGTATACACACGATTCTGAGACAGTGTACTGTCCCCAAACTGTGCCTTCAAACGGGTTAAAATTTCTGACGTTTAACGCCTTCATTGGTTAAAAACTTGATGATAATACGTTGCGCAACAGACGAAGGTACCTCTTGCTCGGTCATGGCTGTACTGACGACAAAGGCGAGTTGGCGCGCGCACCCATCCGGTTCCCCCACTCCTCACAAACCAAACATCTACTCCACACAACATCATCTAGCTAAGAACTGCATTCTAAGAAGAATAGCAAAATTACCGTTTATATTTGATTTGCCCACGTAAAATAATTACTAAATCTAACTCTCTTACACTAAAAATAGACTTAATTTGGGTATTAAGACTGAATATTACATATAAAAGAGAAATGGCGTGTAACAAGATATATACTTACCAACTACTCTAACTCTCTCCCCACCTCTTTAACCTCTTAAGTCTTCAACTCTCATTAATTATATCTAAAATCTGTACAATATCCTAAACTTTCTTAATTCAAGTATGTGTATCAAATTTGAAATCGGTATCAAGAGTTATCATATCAACCGAGCAACAGACAGATCGAACTAGGAAATTATGGTTTTCGTGATCTAGAGAAGTGAAGAAATGTAAAAATATCGGAAGGGTGATCACATGCTTCTTTCGTGAAAAAAGTAAAAAGAAAATACCACCTTTCTTCTTACCTACGGCATAAGACTTAGTTGTCCTTTACGTGTAGTGACCAGGAAATAATTTGCAGGGCACCGCTTGTTCTTAGCTCGACAGAAACGGCGACTGTCGTCAAGGCGAGCTTCTAATTACAACATAAATATGATGTTGCTGCGATGTTCCTTCTATGTCTATATGTTAGACTGTTAAAACTGCTAGAGAGTACTTGATCTTTTTCCCATACGTTGACCTGATTGTTATTTAAATCTATATTGTTAATAAAATATTTTACTATCACCTGTCTATCATCTATAACTACTGGTATAAATCAAATAAGTTTTTTTAATAAAGCTTTATATATATGTGTACAGTCTGTCAAGTAAGAACGTGACCGCTCGTGTTCTTGAAAAAATGTGTTTGGAGAACATTTTTTGCCATCAATGTATTCTTTTGTGTGTTAACAACGACGCAATTACCTTACTAAATTGTTCAATAGCCTGGCATCTTCAAGGCATGCTGTCGACGAGATTTTCTGCAAATTTTACAAATTTTTCGATTCTTGCGAGCCAACTAAGTCAAAGTCCTCAGAGTCTTTCTTCTAAGCTTTCTCTTTACAAGGGACTAAACGCTTTCAATAGGGTTGGCATCCGGCGATTGTCAGGGTCACTCGAGTATCTTATCTTGAACCCAAGCGAGCCGCTTTTCGACGTAATTCTCGCCCAGCAAAGGTTTCTTCAACTAGCTTCGGAAATTAACATCATTCAAACCCGATTCTCTTAATTTTGCAGTTCCTTAACGCAGCGTCAATTTCGAGTCCCGTAAGACTCCTTTTTCGACTTTCGGAGTGACTTTGCCTATCAAGTCACGTTTTGGCAAGTCGTGGTCTCGTTAAAATGATTTACCCACTTCTTCACAAGCGATACCAACGTTTTAATATATTTAGCGGCCGCGGAATGTGTCATTTTAGGCCCCTCTAAGTAGATCCAAAGAAAGACTGCCTCGACCCGACGCGCAAACAACTGCCTCTTTTTGAATTTTACGTGATTTTGACGAAAGTTCGGAATCGACTGGTACTTTTACTAAAATGCATCTTAGACCAGAGGTGTCAAACTCAATTTTGCAGAGGGCCATATATTAAATTTAGAATGTGTAGGCGGGCCAGATTCAAATAAAAAAAATGTACTGAATTATTATAACATTTTATTTATTTAATTATATAGTATATAATATACGGTTGTTAAAAATTATGATTCTTCATTGCTATCGCGGGCCTTATTGATACGTCCCGGGGGCCGGATACGGCCCGCGGGCCGTATCTTTGACATCCCTGTCTTAGGCAAAGGTTTTCTCTACCTATATATATATATATATATATATATATATATATATATATATATATATATATATATATATATATACATATATACATAGAGTACCCCATATGTGTAAATTCCACAGCAATCAAAAAAAATATTTAAATACAAGTTATAGGGTGTTATATGGCGCACATGGTGACGTTGACAATGAAATGTTTTGAACTGTCAGTTTGAAGAAATTACGCAATCTTAAATTTTTTAAAATAGGAAGCCCAATATATTATTTTATTCTTTAGTCCGACTGAAAATTCTAGGTATTATTTGTCTGACATACCATATGTCTAAATTGAACTGTTTTGGAATTATTGATATTTGAAATTAAGGAGATCAAATTAGGCTCTTGTCAAACATTTACTGTCATGTAACGACTTAACGCGTCAAAAAATGATTTATTGACGAAAACATTTATTGGTGCATTTTGTGAAACTGCAATTTGAGCATAATATCATAATTGTACATTTAACAGAAACTGAAAGAATCACTTTATTAATGATTTTTTTAGCGCAAAATATTCGAATCGAGAACCTTATACCCAATTCGTAGTTAGCAAAACATTAAAACGATTTAGACAATCAGGCCATGTTAAGAATCGTTCTAAATTTGGACCTCCAAAAGTTAGAACAAGCGATGATAAAAAGTTAGATGTTATAACATTCATTTTTTTCCTAGATTTTAAGATCATGTTACGACACTGTTTTTCTCGATTAATTTATATTTCATTACATTTTTATATTTACTGCACTAATTTCAATTTTGAGCAGTGTAGTTTAAAACAGTGTTTTTAAATTTTTGAGCAGTTTGATTTAAACCGGCACAGTGTGTAACGTGTGTTGCCGACTTGATTTATTTAATTTGCATTAATTTTTCGCCCGGAAGTGAGCCATTTTAAAGACGCCACTTTGAATGAGAAAGGACGAAGATATTTAAGCGGTCAGATGCAATTATTAAGGGCTTTTTCCACAATGAAGCAGTAGTGGCTTTTTTCCACCATAAGGCAGTAGTGGCTTTTTCGACCATGAAGCCGTAGTGGCTTTCTTCTCCAGCACGCCAGAGAGTGTTTTTCTCTCACTGATGTAGTAGTACAGTAACGGTTTCTAGCTCTCAAGTTTAAGGCTTTTTCCTTCCTTGAAATATCCAACTCATTCTCAGACATTTCGGGTCAAAAAGTGTTTAGCAGCCCAAATAAAACTAGGATGGTGATGGCTAAGACATTATTTTTTTGGGGATCTTACCAGGAAAGGCCAGGTAACTTACGGAAAACCCACGAGGAGAAACCAATCGTAAGTCATAAGCACACCACTCTAAAAATCTCACTTCCTGTCTACAAGTGCGTTTCTATCGACTACTCTACATGTGTAATTCACGGAGTTAATTAAGACCACAGAAGATAAACATGTGGGCAGGGATTTGTGGACGTCATATCATTGGTCCCTTTTTTATCGATGGAAATCTTACTGGAAAGCGGTATTTACAGTTACTCCAAGAGCAAGTTATTCCAACTTGTGCGGGACTTTTTCCCGATGAAAATAATTTGGATACTCCTAACAGAAATCTGTAGTATCAACAGGACGGAGCACCTCCTCACTATGAAATCATTGTTCGTAGCTATTTGAATGCGATTTTTCCTAATCAATGGATAGGCAAAGAAGGTGCTGTAGAATGGCTTGCAAGGAGTCCCAACCTTATGCCACTCGATTTTTTTTATGGGGTCATTTGAAAACCATAGTTTACCAAAGTCGACCTGAAACTGTAGAAGATTTACAACAAACAATTCAATATGAAGTAGCACAGAACACTCCGGATTTTCTGCTAAACTCTGTTCAGGCTGTTTATGATAGATTGGGTCATTGCGTCGCTATTAACGGTAGATATTTTGAGCAATTGTTAAACCTAGAGTATTTATTAATAGTTTTCTTGCATTTTTTTATTTTAAATTTCAAGCGAAAATAATATGTATTTTTAGTAGGACTCAAAAATAAAATAACATACAGGGATTTCCTTTTAAAAAAAAAAATCAGGATGGTGTAATTTCTTCGATCTCACAGTTTAAAACATTTTATTGTTAACTTCAGCATATGCACCGTATAACGCCCTATAGCTTTTATTTAAACATTTTTTTGATTAATAAAATGCTGTAGAATTATTATTACATACGGGGAACCCCGTATATATATATATATATATATATATATATATATATATATATATATATATATATATATATATATATATATATATATATAAATATATCTTTATATATATTTAAAACACGTTTTACTTGTTTTAGAATATTTTAGCACATTATAAAGCTATTTATTTCTGCTAGGGGCAGAGTGGCGAATGAATCTAACGGTCCTCTTTATAAGGAAAACAAAAGAGTACAATATTGGGTTATAACAAAAAAGTGCGAAGAAGACGTCTTTATGTCCAGAAATACTGCGCGTGCTCCCCTAGCTATCTGTTGATCTTGTCCAATTTGCCCATCTAAATAATCTGCAATAATAACCGATTTGTTTTATCCTGATTTAAAGGTCCACAGTTTAAAAAAAGTGTCCAATTTTCTTCATTTCTATTGGGAACTCTCTTACGAAAAAAAATTCTTGATACCACTTGGACATTAGCAAACGGCACTAGGTGACGATCGTTCCAACTGACTATGTAATATCGCCATTTACATCACAAAATCATAAAAATTTCCAAGAATATTTAAATGTAAGTATAAATAAGACATGGCCATCCTTTGAGTTTGAAAATTGTCTAAATGCGTGAGTGTACGTAGAAAGTTTAACCGTCCTAGTGTACAGTAGTTTTTTATTAATTTTGGCTATGAGCTAACAGTTCCACATAACTCGGATTCTATAATATTAATTTTTTAAGATCTATAGGGCCACTCTAGGTCCCAGGAAAAAAGGCTAATTTCGGTAATTTTTTTCAAAAGTATAATAAAAGCAGGCAAATAATTATTTGAAGTACTTTATTGGCAAATATTTAAGTATGCGAAAATATTTTTTTTATCTTTTTAATTCAAAATGGCCCCTTCAGAAGCCAAGACGACAAGGCACATTTTATGTGAAGCCTGAAACGGGTGAAACGATTGCTCCCCTAAATTTCAACCTAGAACAAGAAAACCAAAAAATTTTCATTAAATAAGAACCTGACCACTCGTATTCTTGAAAAAATGTGTTTCGAGAACATTTTTTGCCATCAAAGTGCGCTAACAACGACGCAATTACCTTAATAAGTTGTCGAATCGCCTCCTGCATCAATAATCGCATGGCATCTTCGAAAGATTTTCTGCATACTCTGCAACTTTTTCGAATCTCGTGAGACAACTGAGTCAAAGTTCTCAGAGTCTTTCCTCCATGCTTTCTCTTTAAAAGGGACGAAACGTTTTCAATAGGGTCGTGGGCCTAAGCGAGCCGCTTCGCGGCGTGGTTTTCGCCCAGCAAAGATTTCTTCAACATGCTTCGGGATTTGATATCATGAGCACGAAGATGTTATCGAATGGTCTCATGGGACACATTCAAACTCGATTTTATTAATTTTTGCCGCTCCTTGACGCAGTATCAATTTCCGGTCCCGTGAAAACACGATTCATTTTTCGACTTTCGGAGTGACTTTGCCTAGCGAACCACGTTTTGGCAAATCGTCGACATTTTTCGTCTCGTTAAAATGATTTACCCACTTTTTCACAAACGACACCGATTTTTTAATATATTTAGCGACCGCAGAATGTGTCATTTGAGGCCCCTTTGGATGGGAACAAAGAAAGATTGCCTCGTCCAAGTGACTCATTTTGGATTTTACGTGATTTCAACGAAAGTTTGGAATTGACTGATACTTTTACTAAAATGCGTCGTAGACAGAGATTCCCTCTACCGATTTATTGTCGGATCGCTAGAATCGCAACCATCAAAAATGAATTATCGCGAACACGCTCTTACTTGAGAGACTGTATATGTCAAAAAGTAGTAGATAACGTCCGCACACATGCCGCTCCTGGAGCGCTTTAGGGACTTCCCTCCAGCACGTTGGCTAAACAAAACTTACGGAAAAATGGTGCACATTTAAAAAAAAATGTTCATTTCATGAGTAGGGTAATATGCTTGGTTGAATTTAGATTTCATAATAGTACCAATAAATCTACTAATCAGTTAATTTTACGGAAAAATATTGTGAATTGCATTTTTGCCAGTATATGCTTTTCTTAAATAAAGTCTTTATTTAAAAAAATCTTCAATTTATAAATTTTTATTCATCCTTCTAAACGTGACCAGACAGCTAAAAACCAAATTTATTTTCGAAAAGCATATGTCCCATAACGCTTTATTCGAAAAGATATTATAAAAGCTTTTGGTCACATGCTCGTTAAAAGGTTTTATCTTTTGCTTTGTTTATATTTTATGATAATGGCCACTGCTTCACTAAATGAATAAAATTAGGAAATATATTTAACATGTTTCGTTCGTAAGATAAACTTAATGAAGATAAATTGCGTAACAAAGTTACATAATTTCTCTGGTGCAATAGGCGTGTCGAATCTATTTTCCGTATTCTTATCCAAAAGAGTTCATTCTTGTCAAGTAACTGTAAACCTGCATTAAATCTACAAATATTTACACCGAATGGACTTCATCTGCTGCTGGCTTATGCAGATGACATCGATATCATGGAGAGAATGTAATCGGAGTGAAGGAAATATTCATAAAAACTAAAAGGGAAGCCAATAAAATGGGATTAAATATAAATGAAGAGAAGACCAAATATATGTGTGTTAGTAGAAAAACTTGACAGAGGTAGCCTTGGCCAGAATGTAACGATGGGAGATTATAACTTCGAACGAGTGGACAGTTTCAAGTACCTGGGAACAACCATAACAGCAGATAACAGCGTAACAGTAGAACTCAAAAGACGTATTCAGAGTGCGAACAAATATTTATTTATCCTCAAATCGGTGAAAAAATTCCCAGAATCTTTCAAGAACGTCAAAAATCAAAGTGTATAAAACTGTGGTTAGATCGGTTCTCCTATATGGATCGGAATGCTAGACGATGGCGAAACAACATAAAAGAAAACAAAGGTGTTTCGAGAGGAAAATACTATTCGGACCAGTACGGAACAATCACTCAGGACTATACAGGAGGCGGAAAATGCAGAACTAACGGCAGTATACCAAGAACTGGACGTGGTCCAAGAAATCAGATCCCGAACATTAAGATGGTTGGGACACTGTATTAATCTATCCATCTTCATTTTTTTTACTCTATGGAAAAGCGATCATTTCCTTATTCGAGATTCTAGGATAAATTTTAGGAAAAAAAAATAGGAGAAATTTCATTACCAAGCTCTAGTGAGATAATTTACACATCCAGGAGTTCAAAAGCTAAACTCAATCCTGGAACTAAGAGGTTTAAAAATAAGTTAACAAAAAATTAGCAGCATACCGCTTTTATCGCCCGCTTTTAATGAGGAATTTCAAAAAAATGTGACAAGAACTAATGGAAGTAAAAAAAAAAATCAAAACATTCTTGGCAAGATTATCGACTTGAACAATAGAATTATATGTTAGTTGAAGACATTGAGGGTGCGTCCAACGGTTATTAAAGTTAAATAAAAATAAATAACTAGGCAAGGTATATGAAGAGAAATATATCAACCACCCTGTTTTTAAAAGTGTAATCACAAAGGAAAAGGAATAAATCTAAACGTCTTAATAGAGAACGCAACGGAATAGAATATAGAAACTATATAACTATATATAACTATATATAAACTATATAACTATATAACTATATATAACTATGTATAAACTATATAAACTTAAGGATAAAAAGTATTTTGAAAAAAAAACTTGTTCTTTAAATCTCAGTATAGCTTCTAGAAGAAAAAATCTACAGTCTGTCAAGTAAGAACGTGACAGCTTGTATTCTTGAAAAAAATGTGTTTCGAGAAAATTTTTTGCCCATCAATGTATTCTTTGGTATGCTAACAACTGCACTATTACCTTAGTAAGTTGTCCAATCGCCTCCTGCATCAATAATCGCCTGGCATCTTCGAAGCATGCTCTTGACGAGATTTTCTGTATACAGGCAATGATCTCCAAATTTTTTAAATCTCGAGAGTCGAAGTCCTCAGAGTCTTTTCTCTAAACTTTCTCTTTACAAAGAATCAACCGTTTTCAATAGGGTTGGCGTCAGGCGATTGTAATGCAGTATCAATTTCCGGTCCCGTGAAAACACGATTCATTTTTCGACTTTCGGAGTGACTTTGCCTAGCGAACCACGTTTTAGCAAATCGTCGACATTTTTTCGTCTCGTTAAAATGATTTACCCACTTTTTCACAAACGACACCGATTTTTTAATATATTTAGCGGCCGCAGAATGTGTCATTTGAGGCCCCTTTGGATGGGAACAAAGAAAGATTGCCTCGTCCAAGTGACTCATTTTGGATTTTACGTGATTTCAACGAAAGTTTGGAATTGACTGATACTTTTACTAAAATGCGTCGTAGACAGAGATTCCCTCTACCGATTTATTGTCGGATCGCTAGAATCGCATCCATCAAAAATGAATTATCGCGAACACGCTCTTACTTGAGAGACTGTATATGTCAAAAAGTAGTAGATAACGTCCGCACACATGCCGCTCCTGGAGCGCTTTAGGGACTTCCCTGCAGCACGTTGGCTAGACCCATAAAAAAAATAAAAAGACTTACGGAAAAATGGTGCACATTTAAAAAAAAAATGTTCATTTCATGAGTAGGGTTATATGCATGGTTGAATTTAAGTTTCATAATAGTACCAATAAATCTACTAATCAGTTAATTTTACGGAAAAATATTGTGAATTGCATTTTTGCCAGTATATGCTTTTCTTAAATAAAGTCTTTATTTAAAAAAATCTTCAATTTATAATTTTTATTCATCCTTCTAAACGTGACCAGACAGCTAAAAACCAAATTTATTTTCGAAAAGCATATGTCCCATAACGCTTTATTCGAAAAGATATTATAAAAGCTTTTGGTCACATGCTCGTTAAAAGGTTTTATCTTTTGCTTTGTTTATATTTTATGATAATGGCCACCGCTTCACTACATGACTAAAATTAGGAAATATATTTAACATGTTTCGTTCGTAAGATAAACTTATTTATGATAAATTGTCTAACAAAGTTACATAATTTCTCTGTGCAATAAGCGTGTCGAATCTATCTTCCGTATTCTATATCCAAAAAGGTTCATTCTTGTCAAGTGAATATAAACCTGCACTAAATCTACAAATATTTACACCGAATGGACTTCATCTGTTGCTGGCTTATGCAGATGACATCGATATCATGGAGAGAAATGTAATCGGAGTGAAGGAAATATTCATAAGAACTGAAAAGAAAGCCAATACAATGGAATTAAATATAAATGAAGAGAAGATCAAATACATGTGTGTTAGTGGACAACTTGACAGAGACAGACTTGGCCAGAATGTAACGATGGGAGATTATAACTTCGAACGAGTGGACAGCTTCAAGTACCTGGGAACAACCATAACAGCAGATAACAGCGTAACAGTAGAACTCAAAAGACGTATACAGAGTGTGAACAAATTTTTATTTACCCTCAAATCGGTGTTTAATTTTCGGAAACTTTCAAGAACATCAAAAAACAAATGTATAAAACTATGGTTAGATCGATTCTCCTATATAGATCAGAATGCTGGACGATGACGAAACAAAATGAAAGAAAACTAAGGTGTTTCGAGAGAAAGATACTCAGAAAAATATGCAGACCAGTACGGAAGAATCAGTCAGGACTATATAGGAGGCGCAAAAATGCAGAACGAACGGAAGTATAGAAAGACCTGGACTTGGTCCAAGAAATCAAATCTCGAAGATTAAGATGGTTGGGACACATCTATTAATCCATCCATCTTCATTTTTTCTTATTAGACATTCTAGGATAAATAGAAGAAAAAAAATAGGAGAAATTTCAGGACCTCACCAAGCTCTAGTGAGATAATTTACCCATCCTGGAGTTCAAAAACTAAACTTAATCCCGGAACTAAGGTTTTTAAAAACAAGTTAGCAAAAAACTAACAGCATACTGTATTATCGCCCGCTTTTGATGAGGAAATTCAAAAAATGTGACAAGAACTCATGGAAGTAAAAAAAAAGATTCTTGGCGTGATTATCAACTTGAATAATAGAATTATATGTTAGTTGAAGACAATGAGGGTGCGTCCAACGGTTATTAAAGTTAAATAAAAAAATTAATACCGCTTTTTTGCCATCAATGTATTCTTTGGTATGCTAACAACAGCCTATTACCTTAGTAAGTTGTCCAATCGCTTCCTGCATCAATAATCGCCTGACATCTTCGAGGCATGCTGTCGACGAGATTTTCTGTATACTCGCGAGGCAGTGATCTCCAAATTTTTCAAATCTCGAGAGACAACTGAGTCAAAGTCCTCAGAGTCTTTTCTCTAAACTTTCTCTTTACGAGGGATCAAATGTTTTTAATAGGGTTGGCATCCGGCGATTGTAATGGCCACTCTAATATCTTATCGTAGGCCCAAGCGAGCCGCCTCGCTACGTGATTTTCGCTCAGCAAAGGTTTCGTTAACGTGCTGCAGAATTTGACATCATGAGCGCGAAGATATTGTCAAATTGTTTCATGGGACAAATACAAACCAGATTTTCTTAATTTTGCCGCTCCTTAACGCAGCGTCAATTTCAGGTCCCGATTCATTTTTCGACTTTCGAAGTGACTTTGTCTACCAAGCCACGTTTTCGCAAGTCGTCCACAATTTTCGTCTCATTAAAACTATTTACCTACTTCTTCAAAAACGATACCAACTTTTTAATACATTTAGCTGCTCGGAATGTGTCATTTTAGGCCTCTTTGGGGGACCAAAGAATGACTGCCTCGAACCGTCGCACAAACAAGTGAATTATTCTGGATTTTACGTGATTTCGACGAAAGTTCTGAATCGACTGATACTTTTACAAAAATGCGTCGTAGACAAAGGTTCCCTCTACCGATTTTATGTTGAATCTCTAGAATCGCCTCTATCAAAAATGAATTATAGCGGACACTTTCTTACTTGACAGACTATAATGAGGCTGTTAATCGAGGGGAAAGTGATGAATTTGTAAAAGTTTCTACAACTGACCTAAAGCTCTCGACTATGGAGCTATGGAAGATTAATTAAGTTAGCACCAATCTTTTCCCAATGAAACAAACGAAACCTTAAGGTGACATGTCGTCCTTTTAAAAATATGTAATGCCAGAGAACCAGTAAATTAAAGATCCAACTCCAACAAAGTAAGAATTTTATATCCCTTAAACGACTGCCGATTAATCTGATATAAATACCAAAAAAAATTAATACGGTTTCTATCTTTTGGAAATAGAAACTAAATAAATTTTTACTAATTAATTGTATTCATCAAAACATTCCCCATTTGCTTGAATTACATTTTTCTAACGGCTTACAAGATTATAAATTCTCATTTTGCAAAATTTGATTTCCCTAAAGTTAAAAATTTCGAAACTTTCGATTTAATAAGTAGTTATCCGTAGCTAGAAACATATGAGAACCAGATAGGGCAATGTGAAGGAAGTACGATGAAGGCAGCAGAATTTCCCAAGAAAGAACTTGGATCACGTTCTTGGCCATTTTCAGCGTATAAAAGTCTGGCGTTGCCTTAGAGACGCACTGTTGATTTACGAAAAGGAATAAGGAAAACAAGCCTATATAATTCTATCTGAGACAGTCTTAGTTACTCAAAGAAAACGTTCTTCCTACTGAATTTAATTTGACAAACCCCAGGTGCTAAAGAATTCCACATTAAATGAAGTTTTAAGTTAATATAAACGTATCATGTAAACCTGTCTACAGTATAAAAAAGCATAAAATTTTTTTGGTTACTCAGTAAGTTTGATGCAATTTCCATGCAACAGGCTGAGGTAAAATTGAGCTGTTGACGTCCAAATAAAAATAGCTCTGATCGACAGCAGAGCAATAGACACTGGATTGAGACTGTAATTTTTCCAATTCTTGCATGAACTACTAAAAAAAAAATGTATATTGAGTATTAATGCTTGAATTAATTTATTTTCTAGTGCAAAAATGTCAAATTCAGTATATTGGGTGAATAATAATTTAAATTCACAGTATTTCCGCATTCCGTTTTTAATTAAACGACTTGTTATATTCAGCAGGAATAACGGTTGACACAGTGTCGAGAAAAAGGCGCTAAATTTCAAAAATCTCAGATATAAGCTTAATTTACAACCGTTTATAGCCGACACGGAATATTAGAAACAACATTAAAATCCTCAATTATCCCCTTATTGCAGCACATACACGACGGGCCCTTGTTAGCAGGCTGAACATTAGCGTCGCATCTACGCAGCATGTTGCTTGATATGTGAAACCATTCGCTGCGATTTGCTTTATTTTCGTAGCTTCCGTAGCCGATAAATTGAGTAAATCGGGTTGCATACATCATTAAAGGTAATTAGAAGCGTGGAACATCTGGTAGATATTGCCGAAAGGGACAAAATTTACTATCGGCACTGTTCGGTGTTTGAAAATGTATGATCTGTTAAATTTTCTGCTTTTGTCGGGGTGTTGAAATAATATCATTTAGTAAACACTGTAATATTCTGTTGTTTTTTTCAACTCACTTGCAAAAAAGAAGGTTCTCAATTCAATACATATAAATGTAAGGTTTAAACGTCTCAATATTTAATCTGTATACAGTGACTCGCAGCTTAAATGATACAGTCGCTATAAGAAAATACTAACTGGTCTCAGTGCCTCTTTATTTATTTGGAAAAAACAACTTATTGAAATTAAATTAGTAAAGAGTCTTCTAAAAAAGTATGAATTACTTTTTGTCTTAAATATGCCTTACTTGCGACTGCATCATTTAAGCTGTGAGTCACTGTATGTTTCTTAACCGACATGTTAAACATCCTGAACGTATCTCTTTATGTATCTCCACAAATATTTACACTTTTTAAAATAAAATACAGTATAACTGTTTCACTAAATTTATTCAGATTACTCTGACACGTGTTTCGGTCTCGCGACCATTTTCGAAGAGACAATAAGACTAAACTTAAGTTCTAAAGGATATTACATTTGGATAGTTAATTGGTACTAAATTTAAATTAAGAGGTAATAATAAATTGGGTTCATTACAGGTAGTCTATCTTAACACGGGTCTAATATGGGGGTATTTCCAAATTCTATTTGGGTGTTTGCTATTTTTGTATTATTTTTAATGGCTTCTTATATGCTAAGAATTTCTAAATAATCCATATGTTTTTCCTTTTTGAACACTGTATAGCAACTTCACCCTCTTGTTATTAAAAAGATAATTATTGTCTATGCAGTGTTCAAGAAAGCTTTTTAATGTTTCTTTATTTAAAATAGAGTGCCTGTGTTCTTTTAATCTTTTCGTCCCACAAAGACAGCTTCACAGTCATCACAATTAAGTTCATAAATACCTGATTTTCCATATTTGTTAGATCTTTCTTTGTTATTAACTGGATATCCGGTTATATTGTTTTTATTAACACTTATACAGTTTATTTCTAACTTATTGTTGATTTTGTTACTAATACCACCGACATAGTTGATAGCAAACCATTTTTTGCTTTCATGTTTTACGTCTGGTACGTAAAATTGTTTAAGTATATTTTTATGTTTTTTGTTTTTTTTTTCCAGTTTATCTATAATATCCGGTTCTCTACATTTAAAATTTTTAAGTCTGAAAAACTAAGTGATTCGTCTATTTCAATTTCTATTGTGAATTGGATGTTATGATTGATTTTATTTAAGGTTAATAAGAACTGGGACAATTGTCTATCTTTCCAAATGCAAAGAATATCGTCAACATGTCTTGTCCAAAAATGGACATGTCTGGTTACATTACTGTAGTTTCCATTTGAGCAAAGGTGTTTTTTCGAAGTTAGCCATGAATTCCTCCACTAGAAGGGGGCTCAGAGGGGTTCCCATTGGTAGGCCACTGTTTTGTGTATCCACAAATCTACTTTTAATAAAACTTTTTATTCGACCACGTGTTTTTTAATTCAGGTAACAGTGAAAGAATTATTCAAATGGATTTTGAATTTCAAATTTTATTTTCAGACTTCTCAGAGTACTTAAAAAAAAAGAAGTGGTTTTGTTATCCGAGTCAGAAAGGAGGGTAGGCAGACAGGCAGGTAGGCGGTTCAAACGCGGTGCATGTAAAGTATCTTTTGTCTGTCTGCTCGGCTTCCATCTTCTCATATCTTTCTTTTTTGGCAGCACTTCTTGTCAACCACCTACCTATTTTTAACAAACTCCTTATATTTTAACTAAAAATATACCTCACTACAGTTCGTAACTACAATTAAAGAAACAATATAAACGGCCTTAGAAAAAGTAAGAGCAACGCAATAAATTTAAAAAAATATATAATTAATACTTAATAGACAAAATATAACAGGTAAAGGCTTAATATTAAGCAAAACTTTAGCGCAAGTTTTGTTCTTAAAAAGATACTTTTAAATAAAATATAATGTCGAAAAATCGTATTGACTACAAAGAGCACACAAATCAATAAATCGAAAAACCTAGAATGCAAATCCATTAACGCTGCCGCTTAAGTAGACTTTTCCGCTTCGCAAAGATGCCAGGTGGAGCAAACATGCAGCATCGCGGCAGTACTATCCGGCTTTTGCATTTGGACCAACGCTCGTGGGCGATTTTCGCCGACTTCGAAATTTGGATTAATTTTGTGTGTTTATGTAATATTTTTTGTGTTCCCTACGGAAAACTTATAGGAACACTTCGGTGCCTGTCTGTCTGTAATACCCTATTCTCTGAAACTATGGACACAGATACAGAAAGTTGAAATTTGGTATAAATATAGGAATCGGTGGCCTAATCAGAGCCGTGTAGTTTTGAAAGTTAAATTTGGACTTAAGGAGTTAGCTTTAGGTGGTGAAGTCTAAAGTGAAACCAATTTTTTTGCAAGGTCATCGAGTGGGGTGACAAATGAAAGCTTGTGGAAACACGAGTTTAAAAATATCTATATGGTATAATATTAGCGCAAATTTTCCTTCATATTATTTTTAAAAAATGGTCAAAAAATCGCTGTCTCTCCGCCCTATCTCTAAGAGTATTGATCAAAAAATTTTCAAAAAAATCCTGCAATGAAATAGCAATACGTACTCGATACAATCAATAATATAGTCATATACTTCTCAACACATTACTGCTTTAAGCATTTGGTCAATCACAGATAAAATAAATTTCCATAACGACTGGTGACCAACGAATAGGTACCGAGACAAAATAATTTTATTTTATTTGTTTATAATTAAACAAATATTTAGGTCGTAAATATTT
>CM032456.1:71922474-72112474 GCA_019049505.1 Pachyrhynchus sulphureomaculatus
AAATGTCTATCTACAACAAATTATTCAAACTACAGACTCCATGAGAAATTATAAAAAAATATATTTTTACATTTTACGTGCTTTTCAGACGCTCTGTCCAGTTTGCTTCATTTAACTTAATAGGTCTTTCAATTTCTTGTTTTCAGTTGAAAATTTAAACGAGACAAAAAGCTACGAAATATCAATATGTATTCGGTGCAATCAGTAATATACTCATATACTTTTTAGTACATTACTGCATTTCGCCAATCACAGATAAAATAAATTTACATAAGGACTAACGGTAGGTACTGAGAAAAAAGAATTTTATTTTATTTGTTTATAATTAAACAGATATTTACCTAGTAAATATTTGTTGTTTGTGCGTGAGAATACATATTGGATCTTAAGATATATACATGTCAGGGACCTAATTATCATATCCTAGCCTTATTTTATTTTATTTTAAAAGCAATCACTGTACAGAATAATAATTGCGCAAGTCCAAGTAGTACTTGGCCGGTTCTTTAGTATTATAAAAAATACCACTCAGCTATATTGAATTTATGATTTAACTATATAGTCAGTGTCACTATCGTAATTAGGAAGAATATTTGGAGTTCTCCTTCGTTAATCTACCTTCAGTAGTGATTTTATGAGCGGATAAGGCATAATAAGTAAATAAAAACACACGTACATAGTTGTGAAAAACACTGCGATACTAAAAACGCGTTATGACATGTAAAACGTAGGCTGCAAAGTTTTTGAACTGACACATAGATAACGCCCTTTTCTAAAAGTCCATATGATCTTTATTAAGTTCCAATCGTCAAACGATACGTGTCAAAATTTCATGACATTTCGAGGATTAGTTTACAAATTACAATGGTTTTAGTGACGCTACTTTTGATATTTTCAAAACAATGGAAAAAATCGAATTTCGTGTGTTGATGAAACACTGTCTTTTGATCTGAAAAAATACCGTTCAAGCAAAGCAATGGCTTGAAAAGTGTTACGGGACTCTGTCCATGGAAAATCACTCATCATTTACTGGTATGCTGAATTTAAACGCGGTCGTACAGACACAAATGATGCTGAACGCTCTGGACGCCCAACCAACCATGAGGTGACCGTAGAGTGAAATTGGGTGACATGGCTGACACCCTAAAGATATCAAAGGAACGTGTTGGTCATATTGTCATGCGATATGTGACAATGGAAGAAACATGGATCCACCACTACACACCGAAATCAAATCGGCAGTCAGCTGAGTGGACAGCAGCCGGTGAAAGCCGCCCAAAGCGACCAAAGACACAACAGTCGGCGGGGAAGGTTTTGGCCTCTGTATTTTGGGATGCGCATGGAATAATTTTTATCGACTATACTGAGATGGGAAAAACCATCAATAGCAAATATTATATAAAGTTATTAGTGCATCCAAAGGCAGAAATCGCAAAGAAACGGCCCCAAATAAACAAGAAGAAAGTGCTCTTTCATCAAGACAATGCACCGAGTCACAAGTCAATGATTACGATGGCAAAATTGCATGAATTGAAGTTAGAATGGCTTCCTTATTCACCGTATTCTCCAGATTTGGCCCTCAGCGACTATGATCTATTTGTGGACCTCAAAAAAATGCTCGTGAGAAAGAGATTTGGCCCCAATGAACAAGTTATCGCTGAAACTGAGGCCTAATTTGAAGACAAAGACACATGCTTCTACACAAAAGGTATAGAAATGTTAGAAAAGCGTTGGACTGATTGTATCGTTCTTGAAGGAGAATATGTTGATATATAAGGTCGAATGTTGTAAAAAAAGTGTTTTAAGTAGCTAGACCAAAAACTTTTCAGCCTACGTGTTATATATTTTAAGATGCAATATGTATTTTCACGTTCTCATATTCATAATTTTTTCAAAGTTTTTTGATCAGTACTTTTAGAAATAGGGTGGGGGAACAACAATTTTTCGCGTTTTTTTTGAAGCAATATAAAGAAAAGTTTGCGCGACCAAACGCGACCATCATATATACCTTTAAATTCATGTTTTCACAACGTTTCATTTGATACCCCAGTCGATGACCTTACAATTTTTTTCACTTCCCTCTCCCTACAACTAACCCCTTAGGTCAAAATTTAACTTTCAAATTGATACGGCTCTGATTGGTCCACCAATCCCTTAATTTCTGACTTTCTATGTCAAACACAAATCTGGTGTGACAGGTAGACAGACATCGAAGTGATTCCATAAGTGTTCCGTACGGAATACTAAAAACAAGAGATTGATTATTTTATAGGTATTACTAATTATAAACATAAAATAACAAAATCCCATTTAATAATACGAAAGCAACTACATAACCAACAAAAGTTTAAAATTAAAAGTGACAGCAACTAAACGTTTCTAACAATTTAACAATATTATCTGGAAATACAAATTTCCGGATAAATTAGGCTTGCCATTTAACAGAGATGTCCACTTGTCTGGACTCCTGCAGAGGGTCACCGAATATGTTAATCATTTTAACGTCCGAGTGACATTAACTGGACGTATACAAGGCGTCCTGCATATTGAATAGTTAACCGGAGCGGAGGCGTACTAGACACGAGTCGAGTGGTCGGTATTTCAATTTGGCATTTTTAAGGTAGGTAAAGTATGTCCCAAGTTCTAGTACGCGGGTAATATTGACAATAATATGCAAAATAATCCACATTAATAAATCAAATTTCTGTTGCTTGTTGACTAATAGATGAAATCGGATCTTGATCAGTGTAGTGAACGTTTGTTATAAAATAATACAACTTTTAATATGTGGTTTGGCCATAGGTCCTGTCGCTCACACAAAAAAAAATCAAAAAACCAGTAAAGTGATTTTCCCAGTATTTTCCTGGCAAACATCTAGCTTTAAAATAAGTATTGAATATACCTTTCTCAAGGAAAATAAAGTAAATTTCCATAATACTATATGAATAAAATCATACAACATATCAACATCCACACCTTTTACCATCTTCTCTTGAAACGATATCGTTCAAAAACTATAGGTGTGTATAGATCAATGGAATCGCGATCTAAGAACACTAAAACATAAAGAAAAGCAACAATTGCAAGGGATAATTCTTTCCCTTCAGCAATGGACGTAAAAACTATAATTTACCTACTGTGCCAAAGATGAGTAAGTTTCGATTAATTTAACTGTATATATTTCTAAAACTTTATATTTAATCAACTTAACATTTTTAAGGTTACTCTGTAATCAGATGTCAATTCCTTCTATATACTATTTCTGTTAAAATCGGGAATCATGTAAAAAGCAAGAACACTGAAACAGAGGTATATTATAATATATGCGCAATCACCCTTCTAACTCTCTACCCCATTCCTGTGACCTTATATATCATTTACTATAAATGATTAGCTAAAATTTCTTAAAATATCTCGATCAAAAACTAGGCAAAATTCTCATAATAATATTGAAACTATACAATATTTAATCATTGCCACCCCTTTCACTCTCTGCCCTTGTTAATATTGCAAATATCAAAAAATAATATAACGTTCTCTTGACTAAAATAAATAATTATGCTTAAAATTTGTTCATAATTACAACCAAAAAGCTGGAAAAATTTCTAACATTTAGCACCGTATATATATATATATATATATATATATATATATATATATATATATATAAATATATATATATGTATATATATATATATATATATATATATATATATATATATATATATGTATATATATATATATATATATATATATATATATATATATATATATAATATATATATATATATATATATATATATATATATATATACCAGGTGACACAGACAACATGTAACTGTAATTTTTTTATTTTGAAAGTTACATATTTGCCTTTTTAGATACCAGGATAGGACATTATTAGGCTATTTTTTTTATCACTTAAGAAATATTTTTTATTACTTCCGGTTTGACCGGAAGTGACTGCAACTTTCTTATTTTTAATAGAATATCAATTTCAGTTCGCTTTGAAATTCTTTTTCCAATGAAGTTGACATTTGTTTGACGGGTAACCGGCAAAAAAACTGATTTAAACTCTTAGACTTAGGTGGCCATGGCGGATATACCAGCAATTGTTTTTTTTTTCGTTTTATCTCACTTTGGAAAGAATTTAACACTATTCATCTATCGTGCCATTTTCGCGAGTCCAAGTGGCTCATCCTATCGGCTATTTTTTTCTGCACTCTCCATAAATTAATAACATGTCTAGTTTTTTAATCCGTTGAATACATTTTCGTTAACGAAAAAATTATTTTTGACGTAAAGTAAATAATAATAATGGCCATTTTTGTAACATGCAGCAACCATGACTTTCGGTTCGTCTGTTTTATCACAGCCTAATAAGTCCGTAATGGAATTTGTTGATATCACATTATTGCATAATAAGACGGTTTATTTTCTGAGAATAATATTAAATCCAATTGGCGTTAGATAGTTCTGTTAGATGTATGTTGGCAAAAACCTGTAATGTGTAACTAGGTTAAATAAAAAATATGTGTTCCTATCTTAATTTCGGTGATATTGATCATTATTTAAAAAGAAAATTCTGTAACTGAATGTAAAGCATAAAATCTTGTAGGAGCCACTTAGACTCGCGAAAATGGTACGCTAAATGAATAGTCTTAAATTCTTTCCAAAGTGAGACAAAACGAACAAAAACAATTGCTAGTCTATCCGCCATGGCCGCCTAAGTCTAAGAGTTTATATCAGTTTTTGCCGGCCACCTGTTAAACAAATGTCAACTTGTGATACATCGTTGGAAAGAGAATTTAAGCGAATTAAAATTGATAAAAAAATATACAGGGTCCCATCAAAAATAAGAAAGTTGTAGTCACTTCCAGTCAAACCGAAAGTAATTAAAAATATTTCTTAAGTTATAAAAAGCCTAATAATGTCCCATTCTAGTATCTAAAAATGCAAATATATAACTTTCAAAATAAAAAAAATTACAGGGTGTTACGTGTTGGCTGTGTCACCCGGTATGTATATATATATACATTTTGAAGAAATTATTTTACTGTTATCTTTATTACATGCACAACTTATGTTTAACTTACCTATTTTAATGTTACATCAAATCTTCTTTCAAGCTTTCGAACTAAGTTATAAAATAAAAATAAAAAATTTAGTCACATTAATAACAAAAAAGTAGAAAGCAAATTTTAATGTGATAAGTAAATTTAAAATTTAATTTCTACGGCCGACATAACCTATTAAGCACAGCTAATAATTTAAATTAAGTAATAATTACTTATTATTCTCTATAATATTCTTAAGGTGTAAATGTATTTGTATGTATACAAATAATTTGAATCCACCATCCTTTTACCTCCAACAGCACCAGCAAGACTAGAGAATTATCGACATTCTTAAACAACAACGTCAAAATGATGGCACCTAGCAGGTGCCAATATAAATGTGAATGTTAAATATTATTATGGAGAGTTACACAAAATATCATAAATTTATGTAGTTTTAATCAAACTTAAGTAACAATACATGGACATATGAACTTTACTGCATAAATCCAGGCTTCTTTTTTAAATATACTTGGATAAAAACCAATATTTACATAAAATTCCATGGAAAATTTAGCTAATTTTTTTATTTAGTTTTCCTTACAGTGTACTGCTAAAAAGTTAGTACCGGTGGTATTACCCCACTTACATACCGTACGATCCTTTTCCTACTCGTAAGTTTTATTCTTGAATAAAAACTATCAACGGTTGCACATTATATGGTACTAAGATCACAATTTTTTTTGAAAGATGAAAAAGTTTCTAGCTTGTAGTATCTTTGGTGATATCAAATAATTAGCTCTGACTCTTGTTTATCTTGTATCGCGTGTGTAGAGTACAATGATACTATTTGCCTTATGACTATCTTATTATTCTAACATCGACAATATTTTTTAAAACAGTTGTAAGTTTCTCTCTTTTTCTTCGGGCACCATGACCGTTCAACGATCGTTGGTTATCATGTGGGCTACCATGTTGATGATGATCGTTATATTGGCAGCCGATCGGAAGAGTTGAACCGTAGACTTACCATTGCCTCAAATTTTTTTCAACCTTGATGTTCTCCTTCTCCCTGGACCACGTCTGCCTGGAATCTTTTCCTCTATAATCAGATGCAAGATTTAGTATTTTTCTTAATGTATCATAATGTGACCAAAATATTCTAATTTGCGTCTCTTGATGGTCGTGACCACCTCCAAGTCCTTGTCCGCGTGAGTGAGAACGCTGTTGTTACTAATTCTGTCCCTCCAACTGATTTTCAGCAATCGTCGATATACCCACATATCGAATGCTTCCAGATGTTTAAGCATTGCTTCAGTTAGCGTCTACGCTTCCGTGCCGTTCAAGAGAACTGGAAAGCAGCCTACTTTTTTCATCCGTAGTTTCAATGACTAGTTAAGATTTTTTTGTTCTTTATCAATGCGGCTCGGTCCTTCTCTATTCGAATTTCGACTTCCACAGTCGGGTCCCAGTGGTCGTTGCGTCCGAGATACATAAATTTATCAACTCTCTCTATCTTTGTGCCACTAACTGTAATACCTTTATCTTTTTAATCAGCTCTAATATTAATGACGTGTTTATAGAGCTGTGTTTAGAGCTGTAAGTAGGTTAATTTAAATTTTTGCGAAGAGTCATGGTGTCAGTTGATTTGCGATAAAACCAAGTAGAAATAATAAGACCTTGAGAATGTTTGTATCTTACCGTGAATATGAAAAAAACTGGAAGATCAATATCTACTAGAATAAAAGGAACAAAAAAATGTACACTTAACTTTAAGACAACTACAACAACCTTAAGAGAGAGATGGATTACAGTCTGTAGCAGACATCGAAACCGATTAATTATTACCCTTGGTCATAGTTCGGTGAACACTAGTCTGGTACACAGTTTTGGCCTGTAAAGATTGCTTAAGTGCCTCGTGCGATCGTCGCGCCAATTTGACGCGGTCTAAACCCATGAACAATGATTTTTCATCTAAATAAAGTTGCAAATACTTTCTCTTCATATTCATCAAGCTATCTCGTATTTAGGCGAAATTTTCAAGGGTTGTAACATATAAACCATCAACGAAAGGCAATGTAAAATAAACCTCTCGAATAGAACTATAATCATATTTTAACTCCATCCTTTCTCAATAATAGAGCTGCTTTGCTATCTGATATACTGTAATTATTATGCTTCATTTTATACGCAAACTTTACAGATAAAGTCACAGTTCGCAATAAAGCTTCGTAGCAAACTTCACTCCCTATGATTTGTGGCTAATTCCGTATCTAGGATTTTAAAAACCTGCAGCTGGTTACGAATGTCAATTTTATAAAATTAATACCTTTTAGTTTTAATCAGTTTTGAGAATTATATTCTTAATCATATACTCCTATATTTGAAAAAAACATGACATTAAACAGTTGGCTTGAATTAGGAACAACCATACACAGTAGCACAATTAATATTTAGGACCGGTGATAAATATTATTCACCTAGTGACGTCATCTACAACATTTTAAGGCTGTATAATTTTCCGGCTTCTATTTTAAATTTTAACGCGAAATATTGACAGATGACTGATATACGACATTTTATATAACAGCCAGAAAATGTTGAATACATTGTAACATGAAACAATGAGCTATAGTTCAATTTCACCCAAAATTTGACAAAAATATTACAGAAATGTTCAAAAAAATAAACAAACAAAGTATATGGCAATGATTGTATAACAAGAACACAAGTTATTGAATTTCCTAATTATTTATGAGTGAGTTTATCTTGCTTGCGTGGTGCGCCATATTTTCTTCCACTAAGTACCACCTACAATCTGGATCGTCTTTGGCTCTAATGCAAGTTAGGTGTTTATTCAGGTGATAGTGCCCATAAGGATTTCTGTTATCGTCTTCAGCTGTTCCTACTTTAATTTCAGCAGAGACCTGCTAAACTCAAGGTTAGGTCTCGATATGAGATTATTGGTAGGTCACTGTATGGTCCATATTGCTAGGGGTTCTTAAAAAGGGTTTAAGTCTCACGCGCCTTCTTAGCTAGTGTGTTGGCGATCTCACTTCCCTGTATAGCTGTATGGCTAGGTACCTAGACGAGAAGTAAATTGTTTCTGTTTACCAGGTTGGCCAGCAAGCCCTTACACTCGCTTACCAGTTATGCTCTTGCCTTCGCCCAATTCTTTTTGTTATCGTTCACCTCCCTATCTGAGCAGAGATTTTACCCTTTTTTATATTCTAAGGATATCGGTAAGGATGTCGTAATACCCGCCAATGTGATGGTCAAGTGCCAAAACACATTTTTGTATTTCACAGCACCTTTTAGACATCTCGGTAGTGCTGCCACGAACGTTATTACATTTCTTCCAACAACTACTACCTATGTATGTACATAGGCAGAGTAAATATGCTTAAATAAATTAATAAACAACCTGCTGAGATTGGAATCTGAGACCTTCTGCACCGCAAGCAAGTACTAACGCTACGCCGGGGAGCCACGGACCTCCACTTCGGAGATATCAGGAAGGCTCTGCTATCTGCCTCCAGTACTCCTTTAAGTCCTTTTAGACATCTACTACTACATGAGGACATCTACAGACTACATGAAGATGGGCGTAGATTTTCGTTTTGGTAAACGAAGCATATGTTCCTAAGACACACCAATAAGTTTAACCCTATCTGTCAGCAGTATGCACCTGCCCGCATTCTTCTTCTGTTTAAAACTACTGGTATATTAGATGACCCCTTTCTTTGGCAAAACAGTTCCGTAGTTCCAATCTTCAATTTCTAGTAATAAAAGTCTGCTACATATTCGTTAGGAAATTTATTTGAATCTCTATTATACATTGCACCAAGTGCGTTCAATTAACAGGAAAAAACATTAAATAAAAAAAAGAAAACTATGACAAATAGATGCTTATACTGCACTCTGTCGGCGCCTTACAAAGTCTATTCAAGCAGAGCGGCACAGCATGACTGGCACTTATTGCAGAAACGCACCTTAGTTTTGGTACAAACAAAAGTTATTTATTATTAATATTATTATTATTATTAAAAACAGTTACTAAATATAACTGGTCTGAATGAAATTTTTTAGACTGTACTAGTTTTCTTTTTGGCAGCATTGGTATAACAACTAAAGACGAATCGAAAAGACTCGCATTTTTAGAAGTTACCAAAAGTGTTCTTTGTATTTGCTGAACCATCCCAAAACGCGTTTCGCCGTATCGCGGCTCATCAGCTGAGCTAGGTTCAGCAAATACGAGAACACATTTTTAGTACTTATCCAGGTACTAACGGAAAACTATGACAAATAGATGCTTATACTGCACTCTGTCGACGACTTGCAAAGTCTATTCAAGCAGAGCGGCACAGCATGGCTGGCACTTATTGCAGAAACGCATCTGCCAAAAAGAAAACTAGTACAGTGTAAAAAATTTCATTCAGACCAGTTATATTTAGTAACTGTTTTTAATAATAATAATAATAATAATAATAAATAACTTTTGTTTGTACCAAAACTAATAATAAACAAATAGATTAATACATTAAATAATAATAATAATAAGAAACAAATAAAATCAGTCAAGTACAAGTTGAACTTGCCCAATTAGTGTTCCATAAGTTGATTGCTTTTAAAACAAACATTTTTGTTACGGAGGTATAAAATGATCAGTGACTTTACAAAACACACCCTAAATGAGTTTTCAACAAGGTTTTTTCCGATCTTAACTGAAAACTAATGACCCTGAAATTTTTGTTTTTTTTTATATACCAGATAAATTATTAAAGGTAACAGTACAGAATTTTTCAAAATTATTTGATCAGTACTTTTCGAGGTAAGGGAGGGACAGCGATTTTTCGCGATTTTTAAAAAATAATACAAAGGAAAGTATGCGCAAGTATTACATTATTTTTTTTTATGGGTCTAGCACACGTATTACAGGGAAGTCCTTAAAACGCTCCAGGAGCGGCATGTGTGCGGAAAAAACGTTTCACGTTGCTCTTGAATCGCTGTAAATTGTACTCGGTGGGAAACACAGCCCTGGGCAAATTATTCCAAAGGGATGATGTTCGCCATATAAAAGACTGCTTGAAAAGCGTTGTACGCAGAATAACAAGCTGAACCTCATACGTGTGAAGTAATAGCGCGACGCGTATTTTTAACATGCACCGCTCTGGGAGGAATTAAGCGGGCTACATCCTTCGAACACTCTCCATGAAAATATTTGTAGAACAGATTCAAGTCGCCAACCGTTCTTCGATGTTCCAGCGAATCAAGGTCACCGGTCAGTTCCGGGTCTCCAATGAGACGAACAGAATCCAACAAATGCAGTTTGTTGGATTCTGGAGCACTGTTGTGTTTGGGAACGGATTATATCTATTTTTGAATTCGTATTTTTACAAGCTTTCATTTGACATCCCACTCGATGACCTGGTAATTTTTTTTTCACTTTTGATTTCACTCCCCCCCAAAACTAACCCCTTAAATCAAAATTTAACTTTCAAAAACTACACGGCTCTGATGAGGCCATCAATTTCTATATTGGTACCAAATTTTAACTTTCTAGGTTAAATAGTTTCCGAGAAAATCGGGTGTGACAGATAGAAGGACAGACACCGAAGTGATCATATAAGTGTTCTGCACGGAACACTAAAAAGGATTGTAACGTACTGGTCTGTACTTTATGAATAATAGTGATTGATTCGTCTACCCCCCCCCCCCCCCCGTGAATACATGTTAAAGGGAATCTTCAATTTATTAGATTTGATGGTATACAATTATAATTTATTGGAAAAATATACTTAGATTAATATTCGTTTTCAGTTTGACGTATGGGTTATTTTAAATCATATCGATCTCTGGTGCCAAAGTTATAAATGTTATGTCAATTATGTTCTGTTAAATAAATAGTCAGGTTTCTGTGTTATATTTACATATGTTTACATAAAGCAAGGTGGATTTCGTAAATATACTCTAGTTTTATCAAGTTATGTTGATTGAATGTTGGTAATCTATTGTGTGACTTTTAGCACTATAGTAAATTTGAATCAATTATTATGTCGAATTTATAGTTAAAATTTATCGTTATAACTGATGTTTTTATAATAAATAATATCAGGGTAATCTAATATCGCTTAAGATAACAGCTAACATCGAACATAAGTTTTTTAATAAAAAGTTGTGTTAAGGTTTTTCTCGCTTCTATTAATGGTATTGTGGAATTATAGCAATTAGTAACATTAAATTTATTTTCACATTTAATAGTTAAGGATCGAGTAAAATAAATTAATATTTGTTTTATTTATTTTTAAACCGTGGTCATTTACAATTTTAGAAATATTAAACATACATATACAGGATTTTTTCAGCGCTTGCTGCTTGCCCTCCCTTAACCAAGTTCTCCACTCATCTTTGTTGTTCCACTCCTCGTCTTTTAACCCTTTTTTTTCCATCGCCTGTTCAACCTTATCTCTCCATGATCTTCGTGGTCGTCCCCTTTTGCTTCTACGTATTGGGCTCCAATCAGTAATTTCTTTATCCACCTTGTGTCCACAGCTCTTCTAACATGACCGTACCATACTAGTCTTCTCTATTCGATTGTTTCAATTACATTAGAGTGTACTTCCATTTTTCTCCTAATTTCTTAGTTGGTAACTTTGCCCATTTTCGTGAGTCCGAGGCATCTTCTCCAGTATTCATTTTCTGTGGCGAGAACTTTGCTTTGCATACTTTTGTTCATCACCCATGTGTATATCATTATACTTTGTATTATCAATGTGTATATCATTATACTTTGTTTTATCGATGTGTATATATATTTTCTTGATATTAACTTTGATATTTTTGTCCCATATTACGGAGTGGAGCTGTCTTAGTTCATATATATATATATATATATATATATATATATAATATATATATATATATATATATATATATATATTTATACATATATATATATATATATATATATATATATATATATATATATATATATATATATATATTAAACAAATCTTCATTAATCGAGAGTATAGAATTTTTTAGATCATTTTGTTCAATCATAAGAGTCAAATCATTATTTTTAATAAATTATTGAACTTAAAAGGTTGAGAGATTAACTTTGTAAATTATTTGAACTATACGATCAAGTTCCATCTTTTATATAAATACATGTAGAATTTTATTTCGATCTGTCATTTCATTTGAATAGTAGCAGCTGTTTAATTGTAATGTGAAATTAATTTTTTTTTAAATGGAAAAAATTGAATATCGTGCAGTGATTAAATTCTTTGTTTTGGATGGTTTAACACCAACAGAAATTCATCCGAAATTGTTGTAAGCTTATAAAGATGCATCACCTTCACTTTTCACAGTCAACAAATGGGCTGCTCTTTTTAAATCTGGTCGTACAAACTTCTAAGATGATCCACGCGAAGGTGTGCTACAATACCACGAATCATTCAACAAGTCCATGATATAATGTTAGATGATTAACGAGTGAAATAGTTGAGGCCATAAGCATCTAAAAAGAACGAATTGAAAATATCTTGCATGAAGAATTATATATGAAAAAGCTTTGTGCAAGATGAGTGCTGCATTTGCTGACAATTGACCAAAAACGCACGTGAATGCGTATTTCTCAAGCGTGTTTTGATCACTTTAAGCAAAATAAAAATGGATTTCAAGCGTCGTTTCATAATTGTTGACAAAATTTGGATCCAATACTATACATCAGAGTGAAAAGAATGGTCGGAACAATGGATTGAAGCCGGTGGAAGTGCACCGAAGAAGGCAAAGACGGTTCCATCAGCAGGGAAGGTTATCACAACAGTTTTTTTGGGATTAAAAATATGTAATCGATTTTCTTCAGAAAGGTAAAACGATTAACTCTGAATATTGTGGTAATCTTTTGGATCAGTCGGATGCAAAAATTCGTGAGAAAAGACCTAAGTTAAAGAAGAAAAGAAACATTTTTCATCAAGATAATGCACATGTTCACACAATTGTTTTAACGATGGCAAAATTTAACGAATTAAAGTACGAATTGCTTGAACGTCCAGCATATTCACCAGATTTGGCTCTTTCTTACTTATCTGTGTCCAAATCTGAAAAAATTGCTAGCTGGGAAGCGTTTTACATCAAATGACGAAGCTATTACAAACCTTCTGTAATCACACTTTAATGATGATATTGGAAAAACATTGGAATAAATGTATTGAAGTTTCAGGATGATATATTCAAAAATAAAACATATTTTAGGCCAAAAAAATTTTTTCTGTTAGGGCTAGAACTTTTCAGACAGCCCACTATCTCACTTTTGTATTCTTTACTGGTTTTCTAGAATTAGATCAAAAATATCACCTTTATTGCTTAAAGATCTTTTTTTTTTATTTTAAAACCATGAAAATAGATTTTTCAACAATCCCGCACCAAAACCGTAAAATGCCAGAGTGGAGAAGAGTCGCTTTGTAGCAAATCCTGATTTACTAATGCACCGAGACAGATTTTAACGTTATTTCGAGTCACAAATTGTTTAAATTGCGTCGTGAGTCAGTGGAGAGACACTAACTGGTGCTCATTAGCTTGAGCGCCGGATTCACCTTATATTTATTCATATTATTGAAATGAATCTTAGGGAAATCCTTCCTTAAATTACTAGGCCCTTAACGAGATTTACTTTTTCGATATTTTTCTTTAATGCTCTTATTTTTTTAATACATTTTAAAGGTTTCTAAATTTCTTTCCTCAACACAAACATCTCAGTATTTCTTTCAACTACAAGATCTTTAAGGATTTTTTATGGGCATAGTACATGCGCTACGGGGAAATCCCTAAAAGGATACAGGAGCTACGCGTGTGAGCAAAAAGCGATTTATGTTGGTATTAAATCGCTGTAAATTTTACTCGGTGGAAAACACAGCCCTAGGCAAACGATTCCAAGGGGGTGAGGTTCTCCATATAAAAAGCTTCTTCAAAAGGGTTGTACGTGACCTAACAAGCTGAGCCTTCTACGACTGACAAGTATTAGCGCGATGGATATTTATAGCATGAACCACTATGGTAGGAATTAAGCGGGCTGCATCAATCGAACGCTTTCCATGAAAATATTTGTATAATAGACCCAAGTCGTGAACTATTTTTTGATGTTCCAAGGAATGCAGATTGCTGGAGAGTTCTGGATCTCCAGTCAGACGAATAGCTTCCTTCGGGATAGAATCCAACAAATACACAGTATGTTTGGGAGCAGAGCTCCATCATTGATCGAATTTGAGCTTTGTTTAGAATTAACAGTTGTTGTGAAGTGTAAAGGTTTCTAGTTCGAAATAATATTCCCAGCTTTTGAGAATGTATCTTTGTTATGCATACAAGATGTTCATGCCAAGACATATTTGCTCCCGAATTAAAGACCAGCTAAAGGAATAGAGTTTCTCGACATTATAGTCTTGTCCCAACTCAACAGTATCATTGGTAACGAACAAACAGATTGTTTTATTCCTGGTTGGTTTGCTTCATCTTATAAAAATAAATAGGTTTAACGGTTAATCACATTGTATCAACAAGCCTACTTGTTAAGATTCTCGGTGTGGACAAAGCCACGAAAAATGTAACGATGGCTCTTTGTACATTAATAATATCTTTTTTGCTGATGTTGGTTCTCAGTTTTTTTTTATGGGTCTACCATACGTGGTGCAGGGAAGTCCCTAAAACGCTACGGGAGCGACGTGTGTGCGGAAAAAGCAATTCACGTTGTTCTTGAATCGCTGTAAATTCTAGTCGGTGGAAAACGCAGTCCTGGGCAAATTATTCCAAAGGGATGATGTTCGCCATATAAAGGACTGCTTGAAAAACGTTGAACGAGGAGTAACAAGCTGAACCTCATACGGATGTGAAGTATTAGCGCGACGTGTTTTTCTAACATGCACCGCTCTGGGAGGAATTAAGCGGGCCAAATCCTTCGAACACTTTCCATGAAAATATTTGTAGAATAGGCTCAAGTCGATCTTCGATGTTTCAGCGAATCAAGGCCGCCGGTCAGTTCCGGATCTCCAATCAGAAGAACAGCTCTTCTCTGAATAGAATCCAACAAATGCAATGTATGTTTGGGAGCGAAGCCGCAAACATGGGAGCAGTATTACATAGTTGCTAGAATTTGAGCATTGTAAAGAATTAACAGTTGTTGTGGAGTGTAAAGCTTTCTGGTTCGAAATAATATTCCTAACTTTTGAGAAGCTCTGCTTGCTATGCCTGCGACATGTTCATGCCAGGACATACTTGCTCCCAAATTACCGCCTAACAAATTGAGTGACGATGTAAGAGGAATGGAGTGCCCCGCCATAACTATGTCGAGTTCAGCAATGTTAACATTTTTAGAAAAAACTGCAGCCTGGGTTTTTGTAGCGGTAAATTCCACTTGGTTACTGTCACCTGAAGATAGAATTTCTTCCAGGTCTTTGTTAACTTGAACAAGCTGTCCAAGCCTTCAAAGTGAATGAAGAGATAAGCGTACTGTTATCTGCAAAGCTGTAGATGGGATTTCCGGTCTTTTCCAGTAGATCGTTAATGTAAATGAGAAAGAGAGTAGGAGATAGTATGGAGTCCTGGTGCAAACCGGCGTTGATAGTGAAGGTGTTAGAAAGAAATCCGTCGATTGCCACTCGTAAAGAACGCTCTATGAGGAGACATGAAAGCTACAAACAGAACTTTTCAGACATACCATAAGAGCGTAGGTTAGCCAACAGTCCATCGTGCCAAACACGGTCGAATACCTTGGATATATCAAGAGCAACCGCTCGAGATTCTCCAAAGTGTTCAATTGAGTTGTTCCAAACATGTGTTACATAAGCCAGAAGATGTTGATCTATGTTTGCAAAAGCCATATTGGTGATCGCTAATAATGTTGAATCCTTCAAAATATTCCAGAAGATGCTGATTGATAGCATTTTCTATGACTTTCGATATTATTGGTAGAAGTGCGACTGGTCGGTGGTTATTTAGCAAGGGCTTCCTGCCTTTTTAGGTATCTGCTGAACTGTGGCACATTTCCAGCAGGAAGGAAATATTTCCTTTCTATAGGATAGGTTGAAGAGTCTACAGAAAACTGGTGTTAGTTCCCTCGCCAGTTTTTGAGAACTATGGCAGGTATTCCGTCAGCGCCAGAAGCTTTTTGGTATCTAGCTTCATTAAAATACGTTTAATGATACGCTGTCTGAAGACAATATCGGGCTTCATATATATATATATATATATATATATATATATATATATATATATATATATATATATATATATATATATATACATATATATGTATATATATGTATATATATATATATATATATATATATATATATATATATATATACATATATGATATTTTTTGCTTCGTGATTTTTATAACAAACCTTTACTATTATTATTTTAATTAAGTAGCTATAATAGAGTTACAAAAATTCAAATATGCAACTTTTTGCCACCCCGTACCCAGGAATACTAATAAGAAATTTATTATAATGACAATTTTTGTGTATTTTATCAAGCGCCAGCATATTAAACTGTAAACTTAATGACCAAGGACAAGTCTGCGGTTTCCAACGTACAACCTTCATCAGACACCAAGATTTGATGTAATTAGACACACTGCACGCCGGTGCTTCAGATTGTTTTGAGTTTAGTGTGACAACGGTTAGGTTAATTTTATTTCCATAGATTAAGTAATATTCGCGTCTTCTAAAAGATAAAAAGTTATTTCTATGTACAGAGTATTACGAAAAACCTTTATTGCATTAAAATGGGTGATTACACTGGCCAAAAGAGCAACAATATACTTTTCTTACCAACCTTTGAGAACTTTTTTGGCTATACATATACATGCTAGGACATACTTGCTCTACGCCCAGTAAGTTACAATGTTATTCTTCTTGGTAAAAATTGTTGCCTGGGATTTAGTAGCGTTGAAATCTCCATGGTTACTATCAGTCTAAGGCAGATTTTTTTCCAGGACTTAATTGCATACTTTTCTGCTGTCTACAGGTATTTATATAGGCAGGTAGTTTTCGAACATTCACGGTTCATGAAAAAATTAAAGTGCTGTCATCAGCAAGGCACATAATAGACAGATTAGATTTTTTTAAGGCGTATTAGGAAGTATATTTTTTTCTGGAAACTGAAAGAGAACGGTAGATCATAAAAAAGAATCGGAGAATCGCTTTATTTTTTAATGGTTATGGGCGACATAAATGAAACGTAAACACATAGAAAAATTAAAAAAAAAATAGTATTAATAGTTTCATTGTTTCACAAATTCACATCAAAAGGTTATAAGGTAATATTTTGACATATAATCGAAACGGCATGATTTTTCCTTGTTTACACCTAAATATTAATTAAAAATAAATCATGTCGATTAAATTTTGTGCCAAAAGTTTAAGGTCAAAAACTTGTGGGATGTTTATGGATTTGGAGGTGATATGGAATATAATAAATATAGCATGGGAAAAAATACTAGTACAATACAGTTACTTATTTAATGTCAATTTTTGCAAATCTCATAGTAATATTAACTTGTTTGTATCCACAGCTTTGATACGATAATATATATCCTCATGTAAAACAACTAAAAACGGACAAAGTCTATATTTCTGCAGTTTATCCACTATTCTCTTATTCGCAGTGGTCTCGAACGTCAAAAATGCGAAATCTGTATAGTTGCCCACTAATATTTGTACCCAAAATCGGTATATGAAAAAAAAATACAATATTCAATCAAATGTGTTTATTTTAAACTTTTTTATCTTTGTAAAAATAAAAGGCACTTACAGAATATACCAAGTAAACAATTAAAACTAATAAGAGTAATTATTTTTTTTTACAATATTGTATATACAAGTGAATACTAGTAAAAACATAATGAAATCGAAATAACAAAAACATGACAGTCAAAGTAATTTGTAATTCGTTAATTACTAAAGATATCAAATAGGTACACAAACTTAAATCTAATTAATTTTTACGTCACTAAATAGTCGTTTTGTATGTAATAGACCAGTGATTGACTCAATAGACAGCTTATTTTGCTGTTTTGTTTTCATAAAATTAATATGCGAGAATATGCGCTCAACATTAGCGGATGAGTGGGGCAGTGATAAAAGAGTAAAGATCAAAGTAGACAACAAAGGAAACATTGAGTATCATCGCCATACTTTAGTAAACTGACATTATCTCAAAATAGTTCTGTCATCAGGAAATGTTTTGATTTGTTTACAATTTCTTAAAATACTCCACTTTGTATCAGTTTCTTGGAAATCATTGTTCTGAACAATATTGGGAAAGAGTCTAATAACAGGAATTATCGAAGCAATTTTGCCACTTTTAACATTTGTTGAGTCAATTATGTCTAAACCTTTCACTGGATTATTTTTCAATGGAAACCGCGCAGTTATTTGCTTGCAAGCTTCGATATATTACATAGTAAAAAATTTTTTTACTATGTAATCAAGTGTGGTGTCAAATGAAAGCTTGTGAAAACACGAGTAAAAATTATATATATATATATATATATATATATATATATATATATATATATATATATATATATATATAACGTAATACTTGCGCACACTTTTCTTTGTATTATTTTTAAAAAAATCGCGAAATATCGCTGTCCCCCCCACCCAAAGTGCTAATCAAAAAATTTTGAAAAAATTCTTGAATATTCTCCAGGGGGTGTAGAATGAACGAAAATTATCACGAATGCATTACCTTTAATAATTTATCTGGTATATATAAAAAAACAAAAATTTCAAGGTCATCAGTTTTCAGTAAAGATTGGAAACAAACTTTGTTGAAAACTCATTTAGGGTGTTTTTTGTAAAGTCATTTTGTACCACCGTAACAATTTTTTTTAAAAGCAATCAACGTACGGAACACTAATTGTGCAAGTTGAACGTGCATTTGACCGGTTATTTCATATAAAATATGAATTTTAGGGTGTTCTACCTGCTTTTCTTTGTTTAGATCGTTAACAAAATTAAAAAAATTACAATAATAGCAATGTAGTATCATCTTGAAGCTTCTGTAATATATTTTTTATAGCTAAAAGATGATTATTATTAGATACTTGGTCTATGAAAAATAGTTTTAAAGCAGAAAATTGTTCCAATACTCTTTTTACTGCTGCATGTACTGATAACCAGCGTGCCTGAGAGGGGGTGAAGTATTTTATGTACTTTCAAGTCACTTGAAAGTTTTTGAACTCTGCAACTCTCTTTTGGACTAGAAGAAAAGTAAATGTAAATGTCCCTTATAAGGTTCTCTATAAAGCGCGGCAGTTTGGTACAAGCATATGACCCGCAAAGATGAAACGAATGGCATGTGCACTTAAGTATAAAAATATTGGCAACTTCGTTTTGCAGCAATGTCACAACAGAGTTATTATGCCCTATCATCTATTAGATTATTTTTATATAGAATATAAGCGCTTGTAAAAAAGTTTACAATGTGTTCAAATAAGGATACTACATTAGCAGCTTCTAATGGAATAAAAGCTAAAAAACAATCACAGATGCGATGCTCTTTCGCATATCGTACAACTAAGCACAAGTGTTTGGTTGTGTTAAGATCAGTGAACTCGTCAGTAATAAATGAAAACTTAGTTTGCCGGAGATCTATACATAAATTATGAAAACTTTCTTTATCTATAATATGATTAATTACGCCGTGAGTTTTCATCGTCGAACATTTTAGTTTTTCTGCAATTTTTGAATCGGGCCAAATGGACTGTATGTTTCGGTAGATGCTCTATAATGGTGAATGGTAGATTATGTTCAGCAACAAACGAGGCTAATTTTACTTCACCTAAAAATACAAAAAGGAAGTAAAAAAGATGTATCTACTATACACTGGTAGAATACAAAATAATATAACAATGTACTGGTACTTAGTAAAAAATAATGAAATATTTTTACCTTGTTTAACTTGTATATTAGGTTTTTGAGTTTTTGTCACAGTAAATGATGATATCTTTGGTTATGATTTTATGTTCTTTGGTGATACCGAGTGTGCTTGCGAAAAATTCTGTTTTCTAAGAGCGTCTTTCCCTGATGTAATATTAATATCCCTATTACAACTTTTACAATAGACATATGGACTTCGTCCGTTTTCAGTTGTTTTACTTTAACTATATTTGCCTGAGGAGGATCCCTCGAAAAGCGTTACCTGCACCTGCTTTTAAGTGTTGACTGTGTCAACCATTCTATCGGCTCGAAAGCGGCTGTGTCAGCTTTCGATGGAGTAATAGGTTTGCATACTTAGTACAATTCGTTGTATCCTAATAATATATATCCTCATAATCAAAATAGTGTCTCGGAGCCACAGTCTATGATAATGATATAACTCAACATTTTAACTTTTACGAATGTCAGTATCAAAAATCGATCCATAAATAAAAGCTTTTTTTCGAAATATGAACTTTACAAACTTTGTGAATTGGCCACGAAATACTGACATGAAATAAATTTATTAATCTCAATTTTTTTTTCTAATAAAAACCTGTTTGTTTTAATTCAAATATATTATAACTATACTTCTATTTATTTTAAAATAAATATGTAACTAAATCAACTAGGTAACCCCTTGTTACGTGTCGCCAAAAAAAAATATATGGGGTTAGAAAAGGCTGGCCTCGAGTAGAAAAATGTAAACCAAACAGTCCTTATTATGACAATGGGGTGTCGGCTGACCAAAAAGATATTGAGAGGTATGTTAAAAATATTTTTTATGAGGGTAATTTGCCCTCATTTTTGGATGACATTAAGTAAGTAAGTACATAGTATAAAACCAAACCCTCGCACAGTGGGGAAAAAACGAAAAATCGTGTTTCAAAATTGTCTAGAGCCTTCAATTTTGGTTCGATTTGGACGATTTTTTTTTTTAAATCGAAGCTTATTAAATTCCGAACAAAGCTGTCCTAGCCGATTTTGCAATTAAACTTTTGTTTCAAAATGGCAGACGTCTTCAAAATGGCGGTTTCTGATTATATAGCGACTGAGACACAGAAAACGCAGTTTGTATTACGTTAGAACGAACGCGAAACGTTGCCATTTCTTATGTAAACGTTACCATTTCTTATATATAGACAATATTTTATGTAAGAGTAAGTTAAGGTTAGACATATTTATTTTCTTATTGTTCTAGTCTATTCCTATAATTCAGTAGTTCTGTATATGTACTAAAGGGTTTCCTCGTTAATAAAGATTATTATTATTCTTACAAAATACACGCAGAAAAATGCTAAAATAGGGACAGTTAAATATTCTGTTGCATTAGCCACTGTTTAGCAACAGCAGCCACTTTTTTGCTACAACAGCAAACAATGTGGCTAGTGCAGCAAAATATTTAGCTGTCCCTATTTTAACAAAACGTTTTAGCTGTTGTAGCCATTTTCTAGCTGTGTGAGCTGTTCTTTTCTGCATGTATCGCTGTTTTTTTGTATCTGCTAGAAAACTGTCTACGATACTTAAAATTTACAGCAGCAATATTCTAGCAATAACTGCATGACAATTTAAATCCCGCAACTAAACTTGAATAACTTGAATGATCTGACTGCCACAGTCTAAATGCCACAGAGAAACTTTCTTGCTCGATTCAATTTTGGCATCCGCCATATTTGATTTGTCATTTTAAGTCAATTGTTGAAACATATTTATAATTAACAACCTTAAAGAAATTATTTATGCAAATGTTATGGGTATAAAATAATAATGGTACGTTTATTCATATTTATAATACTTTTATTGTTCATGGCAGCCATTTTGGGTTCATTATTATTAATCTTGTAACTGTGATATTAGATATATTATCTGCGTCATAAAAAAACATACATACACGCATTTTAGCACAACTTGGTTTAAAACTGTAAGCGTTTTCTGTGTCTCAGTCGCTATATAATTAGAAACCAACGTCCGCCATTTTGAAACAAAAGTTTAATTGAAAAATCGGCTCCGACAACTTTGTTCGGAATTTAATAAGCTTCAATTTAAAAAAAAAATCGTTCAAATCGAACCAAAATTGAAGGCTCTAGACAATTTTGAAACACGATTTTTCGTTTTTCCCCACTGTGTCGTGTCTGTTTGTCTGTCTACCTATTTGTCGATTTTCCTAGTAACTACCGTACTGACTTTATTTCGGTTTTCATTAATGGATTGAATGTTTCACTACTGTTTGTTCTGGCATCTGGGAAAGAGGCACACATGCTATTTTTGTCTACACTAAATTATAATGAAGAGATAAACAGTAACATTACAACTCCTGTGCCTAGCCGGAACGGGTCGCTAGTTACTATTTTTTTTAGATTAGGTAATCCATTGTACGCTGGACTACAATGTTAACATCTCTTAAAATTTTTAACCAGGACATCCGTCAAAACTCGTGTCAGCTAATTGACTCCCTATTGCTCGTTATGTAAAGAAGAATGATAGAATGAGAGAGTGTGAAGTCCTTGTGTACAATAGCGTTACTGAAGGTATTCGTAAATTAAGTATGCATTTTGATAATATATGAAATTTTTTGCTGTAATATGATAAGAAAAATTAATTTTTTAAAAGTTTAATAAAGCTGAATAGCGTAAGACGTCTCTTAAAAAACTACATAAAACTTCTTTCATCTATTTTTCATCCAAAATTAAAACATAGAAATAAGCAGATGGCTCGCAGCCATATTTAAAAATATTGGGCCACTTCACGAAACTGTCAGTGGAAAAAAGAAACACGGTTAGCTTAGAAATGAGCCTGATTGGGTCGAAAATGGGCCAAAAAGACACTTGTCACGTGCAGGTTTAAAGACGGGGTCGAGATGGAAAAAAAGGAAGGTAGAGGGATGGTAATGGGTAAAAAGAATGATAATACAGACACTAGAAAACGCTTTTTTTCAGAAGGTCTGCTGAAGGAAAAGGGGCTTTATTTGCTATAAACACTAATTAATTGTGGGGTTTTTTAATAGTTGTGTACTTGCCGTTATTGTTACTGCTTTAATTAGATTTCTTATAAATACAGTACTCAAGGAAAGTTAATGAGACTACTGCCTGCAAATTATGGATTTGATAAATGTTTTCAATAAATAATATATGTTTATGTTTAATGTCTTTATTGGCAACCAAACTGGGGTCTTATCACTTTATGTGTTTTACAAAGTTATTTACACATAATGTATATATATATATATATATATATATATATATATATATATATATATATATATATATATATATATATGAGTGACCGGATCTCATAGAGGAGGAAAAAAAATGTCGGAATCTTGTTCGTCTGGACCCTACAAAACGATTCTCCTTTCCAGATAGCCGAAATTTGAGCTCGATTAAACGACGTTAACCCGTGCCGCTCGTCGCTCAAAGTTTGAAAAAAAAATCCAAATTTTTGGCCAAAAAGCTGACATATGGAGCTATAACTCCAGAACGGTAAATAATAGAAACACGCTTAATATCTCAAAAGAAAGCTAATGTTGTTCTTCAAAATTTATATTCTATACATAATTGTTGTTATTTTAAGTCAAACCGAGTTACAACAGCCTTTAGCCCCAAGAACGTGACCTGGTACCACTAGGAGCATACTTCGTATATTTTGTTATTAAGTGATAAATTTTGCTTTTTTTTTTGGTGTATTTTTGAGTTTAAAGTAGAAATATAATAAAAAAAACAAGTAATACTGATAAGTCTAATGACATTTTTTATTTTAAAATATAAAAATTAGGTATATAATACATACAAAACAGACACAGAAAAGATACAGACGTAGTACCTACATGAGTTGATAATTTTACATAGTTATCTAATCTATTCTAGAGCTTTTGTTAAAGTAGTTTTTGAAACGTCAGGATATAATGCTCGGCATTTACTTACAACTTGCAGGACATATTGCTTTTGGTCTTAATCTTTTGTCAGAAGGTCGTTAAAGTCGGTTATTAATTTAACACCACGCTCAGCCATATCATTAACTACTTTTAATGTTTTGACAATTTTCAATCCTTCTTGGAAGTCATTATTTTGAGGCCAGGTGTTTGGAAGTTGTCTTAGGAAATCTGTTTTTATATTAAATTGGTCAAAGAATGTAAACGTTTCTTTGGTAAGTAAATTTACCAATCCTCCATCAACTACCTCTTTTAAGTTGTCTTTCCTAACTTTTGGATTTACAACCCTAGCGTGCTGTGATGGTTCATCTCTGCTACTGAGCAATTTATTAGCCATTAACAACTTTTCATCGTCTGTAATGGTGGTATCAAAAAACGATAATCCCACCAACTTTGCATTCAAATACCACAAATGGTTCGAAAATTTGGTCAGGGCTATTTCTGCAATGTCGTTGTCACATTCTTTATAGTCTAACAGACTATGCAAAATACCTAAATCTTGCTTTGGTGCAAGATGAGCTTTTTGGAGCATTGAACCAAGCTTTACAATAAATTTTAACTAGGAAAACAGAAATGGCACGCACAGAACTTTCTTCTTCTTTGGACATCTTAAATTGACGACGAAAAATGAACATTTTTAAGCAGTAAATAGCCTTTGCCATCCACCTAGCGTGATGAATGGCTCCTGGAGTTCTAAAACCCACAACATTGCCGTCTAGTGATCCAACAAATACGAGAACCAACTGCAATAGCTCCTTGTAGTCATCTCTGGGGTGGCTCTCAGTTAATTTGGTCTCGAATTCAGCAGTAACATTTGCAATTACTTTTGGAGTTAGCTGCTTTTGTATTAGATTGTCACTGATACCTTTGTCGTATTTTCCTTTGTCTATCTTGGGCCACGCAGTGAGGAATCTCTTGAAAATGTCTGGATGAGGTCCAGTGGTTGATCCCATTTTTGTGTCGAATACGCCTCTTAACAGAATTTTCAAGATATGGTGACGGCAAGCTAGGTATAACAATTCTCTTCCTAACATTTGCTCCAATATGACGCATGCTCCTTTGAGTCTTCCCGTGTTGTATGCTGTAGTGTCGAAGCACATCGCCTTGACGGTGTTGAGAAGACCCCATTCATGTAGGCATTCATATACGGCTACGGCTTGCTCCTCTCCAGAGCTGTTTGCTGTTACAGGAACTCCCTGCAGCTGTTCCTTTTCGCCATATTAAATATCTATAGCTATTCGCTCACATTGTTCATTTTTTAAAACGCCCGGTAAAATTTACCGTCCCAATGGACAACCACGGGCTCTTTTTCAGGAATGTTCACTTAATCAAAAATTTTTTTTATTATATTGTTCTCTGAACATTTGCCTTCTATCATGTAATAAAGTTTTCGAGACTTTGTACTCAAGAGGGTCAAGGTTTAGTGCTTCTAGAGTAGCTATTAAAATTCTCGTCGCATTTCTGTCGGATACCTTACATCGATCTAATAAAATGGACAATTTCATGTTTAAAATCTCTTTAACGCCCCTTGCAAATGAAACTTTCATCCTCTTGCTCTCAGATGGTCCTGGATCTTCTGCAGCTTCTTCAGGGATGTCCATTTCCTCCAGGCTCTCATGTTCCTGGTAGATGCTGTCCTCTTCAGTGTCTTTTTCTCCTTCTTCGAACTTGTCTTCATCATCCGTCTCTAAGAAGCAACAAAAGAAAAAGAAAAAAAAAGACTATAAAAACTTGTCGTTTTAGCAGAATAGTAATAATACATAGGTACTAAATTACCTACTTCTAATTATCAAAAGGTATTATTTAAAAAATATAAACTCAATCATAAAGATGCCAAATCATGCTCTCATGTACAATTTTCTTTCAATTATAATGAAACTATTTACTTATTTGTTTATCTATTTTTTTAGAATACTAATAATAAAAAAAAAACTCACCAATATCAAAAGTTGCTTCTTGGATTTGTCGGTTCATTTTTGCAAGTTCCTTTTGCACCTTGATTTCTTCAGCTCGAGACAACTTGAGATCCACTCCAGTCATGGAACCTGGGCGGCCCTTCTGCCTCTGTTTCACAAGAAACGCCTTATCTTCTTCCGATTTCACCAGAGCCAAGGCATCTTGTTGAGCAATATCAAAGAGATCATCCAACTTTTCAACAAACTGTTTAAATTTGTTCTTGGCCGTTTTCGATGTTTTCTTCCGGTCTTTTTGAAGAGTGGCGTGAAGTTTTTTCCAGCTTAGTAATTGCATCTTGCTCATGTTTAGTCGGGATTCGAGCTTTCTCCCAAAAAATGAACACTTCTCGTATTGTAAGTTTTGCTGATTCTCTTACAGTTAATTTCACAATACGTAAATTATAAAATAAAGCACACAAAACTTGACGATTTGAGGGTAGTTTACAACCGGTGATCTGGTGAATGGGATAGCCCACAAGAAATATTTTATCCTTGGTCCGGCTTTGTACACCTGATGTGGATGCCATTTCAGAGGCCAATAGGTAAATAACAGTTAACTTGGAAAATGAAACAAAATATATTGCAAACTTTAATTTCAATAAGATGTTTTCAAATGTCTTTTAAAATAATACTATAATAGTTATAAAAACAATAACACACACACTTGGAAAATTAAAAAAAAGAAACGTTAAAATATCTTCACTAGATAATTGTTCGATCTAACCAGCTCAAAGGCACTTTAGAAACTAAACTGAATAAATAAAAAGTCGGTTGTACGCTGAAGTAAAATCACCATCCCTAAAATAGAAATTAGATTCACCCTCCTTTTTACCTGCCAAACGGGTATTTCTTTGGTAAACTAGTCAGGTAATCCACATATAATAAAAGATTAAATTTGAACAAAAGGCTCTTTATGTTTGAAAATTGAGTTCCAAAATACTTTTTAACAAAAAAATGTTAATTCCGAGACACATTATGTAAAAACCCGTAAAATTCTTAGAATATTCCCAAACTGGCTCCTACTGATACCAGGTCACGTTTTTGGGGCTAAAGGCTGTTGTAACTCGGTTTGACTTAAAATAACAACAATTATGTATAGAATATAAATTTTGAAGAACAACATTAGCTTTCTTTTGAGATATTAAGCGTGTTTCTATTATTTACCGTTCTGGAGTTATGGCTCCATATGTCAGCTTTTTGGCCAAAAATTTGGATTTTTTCAAACTTTGAGCGACGAGCGGCACGGGTTAACGTCGTTTAATCGAGCTCAAATTTCGGCTATCTCAATATCTGGAAAGGGGAATCGTTTTGTGGGGTCCAGACGAACAAAATTCCGACATCGATTTTTTGCGGTCACCCTAATATATATATATATATATATATATATATATATATATATATATATATATATATATATATATATATATATATATATGTATATATGTATATATATATATATATATATATATATATATATATGACGTTTCGCGTCAACGGGGCCACCCCAATACTCAAAAATAGAATTAACAAAAAAAAAAATTCAAGGGGGTCAATTTCTTCGTTAAAACGTAAGCTTTGCAACTTGGCCCTTTTGAAAAAAACAAGATGGCAGCTCAATATGGCAGCTAGAAACAAAAAGATCATGATTTCTAAGCGGAATTAAGTTAACTGAACTTCAGAACTGAGACAAAATGCAATATTGATGTAATAATTAGAGTAACCAACATAATAACACCAATATGGCGGATCCAATATGGCGCCTAGAACCGAAAATTACTCCGGTCCAAAAAAGTGTTATCTCACTGCGAAATCTTCATAATTGCTCATTTTTCGTCTAATTTTCGGTTTTAGGCGCCACATTGAATTCGCCATGTTGGTATTACATAAAATTATGTTGGTTACTTTAACTATTACATCAATATTGCATTTTGTCTCAGTTTTGAAGTTCAGTTAACTCCGCTTAAATATCATAATTTTTTTTGTTTCTAGCCCCCATATTGAGCCGCCATCTTTTTTTTAAAGGGCTAATTTGCATTGACAATCTTGAATTTTTTTTTTGTCAATTCTATTTTTTGGGTATTGGGGTGGCTCCGCTGACGCGAAACGTCCCATGTATATATATATATATATATATATATATATATATATATATATATATATATATATATATATATATACGATCTGTAAATAACTTTGTAAAACATGTAGAGTGACACGAGCCCCCACCATAGTTGCCAATAAAGACATTAGACATAAACATATTTATTTATTGAAAACATTCGACAAATCTGTATAGGAGAAGTCTCTTGCATTGCAGAAAATTTAGAATTCCTGATGGAAGATCCATCTCCAGAAATTTTTTTTTCGGCATTTTTTTTTTAAAGCATTAAGCTGTAATAATTTCAGGGCTTCCCCTACCATATCTACGAACAGCTGTTAAGTAAACACATGTTTGTGTAAGTCATTCTATACATGAGTTTAACCATTATTTCGGCAGGAATATTATGCTAAGCATCCGTCTTTTCACAATTTTTTTGTATTAAAAACTTTTTTTTTGGAATTGACGTGAACGATTACTTAAAACTAAACAGATCGACTTGAAATTGATCATACTTTGAAAATGTATAATTATTTTCGATATGAATATTCACTTATTTTAAAAAAGATTGTTTAAACAATTTTTATAGGTAATTTTTTTGCAAAAAATTGCTTTTTTTCAGTTGTAAAAAAATGCAAATTTTTTATTTTTTGGGTCTATTCATACAGAAACTGTGGGTATGTAGATTACAAATTAACTTGATTTTTTCAGATGGAACGATTTTTCAATCCTGACGTTGCACGCCAATCAGGGTGTACGTACCAGAGGTGCTCCAGGAAATGTGCTGTATTCTTTGTTTAAATAAATATTTTTTCATAAAAAAAAATTATATTATTTTAGAGTTATTCTAATATGCTAAAAAAGTTTTACAATTATTACATTTATGTATTGCAAATAAAAAATATATAAAAACCCTTGTTTTTTTGCTTTGGACCTCCTTTAATCTCTGGTGGGGATTACCACATGGGTGGCCCATTGGCTGGTTGTGTGTTTCCTTCGGCTAGTGCTGCGTTGTCTTCTGTTCTCAAGTTAATTGTTATTGCTTTGGGTGCACTGGACATGGAATACTAGTAAAAATAAATGCACCAACTGGAAACTATGTCCATTCTGGGAATCGTAATGCAAACGATTCCATTAGTTTGACGATTATTTGTGCGCCAAACTTGGAAATCTGTTATGTCAGTACCGATTAGTCTGGCTACGTACATTATACTCGAGTTATGCAAGACAGCAATCTCTGTCAACGAATGGAAGGAAGTTGATGTCTAATTTTAAGGAAAAATATTCTGAATCATCCTGCCATCCATTTTATCCAATCCATTTTATTCGAATGGCTTATGGGAGCAATTGAAGTAAATTTAATTATTGTAAAGCAACTGAAAATAGACAGAAGTCCATATTCCAGCAGTTTACTAGCCGTTCTCTTGTCTGTCAAATCCATCCTGAGACGCGTTTCGCCGTATCACGGCTCGTCAGTCAGGCTAGGATTGACAAACAAGAGAACGGTATATATACTTGAGGAAGGATCCCTCAAAAAGCGCTACCTGATTTTAAAGCGTTGACTGTGTCAACCACTCTATCGGTTGGAAAGCTGCTGTGTCAGCTTTCGATGGAGTAATAGGTATGCGTACTTAATACAATTCGTTGTATCCTACCAATTGAAGTAAATAATAACGCGACAAATACTAGCCATAATAAACAAAATATATAATAGAAAATAGAGCGTTAATAATTAATAATGACATAACCAAATAACAATAATTACATTTCACTTGTTATTAACATCTTTTTCCCACGGCATATGTTTTATTATTTACAACAGGTAATATTGGATAGTTTCATACTTGTTACAAGTTCAATTATACAATTGTTTGTAAAACGACTGTCGATAACAAGTTGTATTTTCAAGTCATCCATTATTAGATTTTTTATCGATGCAACTTGTATTTTTGTGATAATCTACTTGGTGTGTTTCTTGTCAATTGCTACAGTTTAAAATATGATATTTGGTTTGAAGTTCTGAAGTTTTTTATTTATTATTGTTAAAAAAATTGACAAGTCATTTTCATTTTTGGGCCAGACAGCCTCAGTAGCACGGTGGGTCTGGAGCCTGTCCAGTGACCCGAAGGTCGCTGATTCGAATCCCACGGTAGCTGCTGGGTATTGTGATGTTCCAGATTTTAAACCAAGTATGCAAACTCGTGGATAATACGCTAAGTTCGAGAAGCTAATAAAACTTACTCTTCTAAATAGACCATTTAGAAGAGTAATTTTATATCAGTAACCGTAACCCTACAAAATGGGAGATTTTAATCCCTATAGAATTATTAATAGCAATCAAAACCGTTTATTCAAATGACGGATGGCTAACTAAAACCCAATAGGAACGATAATAGCGCCCCATATCCCATTGCCCTAAACAAATTAGTGATTTACAACCGGTTTTTAATTAGATTTGGAGCATAAAAACCCATAAATCCAGGAACTATTTCGAACACAAAGGCAGTATATTAAGATCGCTATCTTTATTTCGACTCTGGGCGCCGTTATCGGGCCAAGCCACGCTTTTGAGAGCAGTATTTCGCATACGCGTACACACGTGTGACAATAGAGTGATGCGAAAGGGAAGAAAGAGGACCTTTTCTGGATAGGTGACATTGTTTAGTAGAAACTATTCCATTAGAAAAAGATGTTATTTTTGAAGTAAAAGGGTGCAGTAAAATAACTGATTAATTAGCCATGTACAGAGTCGCAAATACTTTCCACAAATACAAAATAATTTTTGTGTGTATTTGCTCGACAGATACAAATATTCTTTAAATTCTTCAAAAATGGAATGGTTTGTCCTGTAGAGAAAGGTAACTTGTTTGCTGAACTATTTGCTTTACACATTACTGTTCATTACAGTCAAAGAGGTCAAATATTATCTTTAAGCATGGTATATTAAAACCTATCCTAATCAAGTGAGACATAAAAAAAGTTTCTGGCAGCGGAATCATCATTAGCTTATTCCAACCATAGTCGGATGTAAGCCTCCCCAAGTTGTCTCCAATGGGCTCTGTTGTTTGCTTTTTGCATCCAATCGTGTTCTGCTAATCTTTTTATGTCGTTCGTCCATTTTGTCTGTAGTCTACCGCTGCATCTTTTATGGTCTTTAAACCGCCATTCAACCATATGGCGTGTCCATCTGTTATTATTCATCCTTGCGATATGCCTATACCAATTCCACCTTAATATACATATTCGTTGTATTACATCTGTCACTTTTGATCATCTTCGTATCTCGATGATAGGAATAGAATCTTGGAGCCTAATAGTTATCATTCTCCTCTCCATTGCTGTTTGGGCTAGGTACCTCAAGTTTATATATTATACTTTTATTTAAAGCCCACGTTTCAGTGCCATATGTTAATACCGGCAGTACATATGGATCGAACACTCTGGCTTTTATTGTACTTGGAATGTCCAATTTAAATGTGGATTGTAACCTTCCGAACGCAGACAAAGTTAACGAGACTCTTCTTTCCAAACCAGCCTTTAGATTATTTTTTAATATTTCGATTTCGTGCCCTAAATATATCAATCAACCTTCTATTAACAGTGCCTGGCTGTTATATTCAGTTTCGTTGTTCAAATATTCCGTTTTGGTGAAGTTTATTTCTAGCCTTATTTCTCGAGAGTTGTTATTTAATTCTATCAGAATTTTTTGTAATTCTTCTTTTGTATTGTCGATCAGAGTGGTATCATCTGCTTACCTTAAGTGATTTAATCGTTCACCATCTATTAGTATTCCTTCATTTTTCCACTTTAGAGATTTGAACATGTCTTCCAGAGTTAACGTGAATAGCTTTGGATATTGGGTCGCCTTGTCTAATCCTTTTTTTAATTTTGATTTTTTTTGTTTTTTCTTCAAGCATTATTTGTTATGTGCCCTTATTATATATATGCTCAAGAAGAGATGTGCATCTTTCTTCGGCTGCGCTATTACTTACTTACTCTATAGAATCAAATGCTTTTTCGTAGTCAACCATTGCTAGCCATCTTATATTCATTTGCTTTTTCCACTAGGAGTCCAATTGTTTGAAAATGGTACAAAGCACTGTATCGCCGTCTAAATCCCACTAGTTGGCGCGGAATAGACTTTTCAATTTATCTTGCAGAAAAAGAATATTTTGTTTCTGCTGGAAATACGCACGAGTTTTGCCGATATTCAAAAACCCACCTCTCCCAGAAACTACCGACCAGTAGTATTACTTACAGTTATATTTAAAATTTGTGAAAAAGATCATGAATCAGCATCTTATAAAATATCGGGAAGAATTTACTATTTTTATTGATTATCAATATGACTTTCATAAGCAAAGATCAACAGGAGATCGAACTTATATTACGCTTATTTGCAACAACCTAGTTGAATATTTTGGAAAATTTCTAATCAGTGGACTTGATATACACAAGGCATACGACCATTTTTAGCAAGACGGATTTGTAGGCTAAGCAACGCCTTTATGGTATGTCTAAAAGGTTAAATTATGGATCTCCAATTTTCTCATAGAGTATTCTTTACTCGTAGTGTTTGAGAGGTTTCCCTCGTATACTTTCACTATCAAAGCCGATGTGCCCCAAGAATCTATTAACGATATGTAAGAAAAAACCAGAGGTGCAAGCTAAATACTTGGCTCTAACACAAATAAATAACATTAATAAAATTAATAAAGTAAAAGTAAAATAAAAATTGTTAGGTTTGTATCATTGTCAGCTGGAAGACACTCAGGAGAGAATTTTACGTCCTATATTATATCTGTTATTTGTAATAGATTGTATTGGAATAAACAAGAGAAACGTGAGAATAATTAAAAACTTGTACTGGAACCACACTTCATCTATATGAGTTCCAGGAGAAAAGTCATAAAACATCAGTATTAAGCGAGGGGTTAGACAGAGATGTATACTGTAATCTCTACTGTTGTGTGACAGATGTAATACAACGAATATGTATATAAAGTTGGAATTGGGCAGGCCATATCGCAAGGATGAATGATAACAGATGGACACGCCGTACAGTTGAACATAAAAGAAGCAGAGGTAGACCACAGACAAAATGGACGGACGACATAAAAAATTAGCAGGACACGATTGGATACAAAAAGCAAACAGAGCTTATTGGAGACAACTTGAGGAGGCGTACATCCGACTATGGATGGAATAAACTTATCCATTACACTATAGTACATTTTTTCTAGCACGCAATAGAACAAAAAATAAAATAAAAATTATGTCAGTACTAGAAATAAAGCCATATTCATAGTTATTATTTTTAGGACAACTACCAAGACATGGCTTAATGCAAAAGATAAAAAGTTCCGACACGTTAAACGGAACAAACCCAAGCCCTAAAATCGAGATGCGAGCGGCAACGTTCACATAAATCCCATCTTTAATTACCCCGAAGCTGTCAAATCAGACGATCTGACGGTTTTATGACAATTTATTGGCGATTTGGAGAAACCGAGGGAGAGAAGCGGCCGCCGCGTCGGGCTGTAATGTCACCCTGACTGACGGACAACTATGCATTCAAATGGCTTGTTTTACCCGGCTCCCGAAGGAGCTGGGGATGAATTATATTTATTGACGGCTGCCTTTAGTTTTATCTTTCGAGTTTACTTTGTTAAAAACTTTGACGAAACTAAAATTAATTTGGTTAAATGCGTGTAGTTATCCCATAAAGGACAATAAAAAATCGTTATCTTGATCGATGGACATAAGATATTAATACAGTTTTTCTTTTCTGATAAGAAGCAGGATTTTTTTCTAATATTATTACTTACTTCCTAGATAAGTTTAAGATTCTAAAGTGCAGTAATAGTTCATTTGCCGCCATACATCAAATAATGTTTAGGTCCTCTAACAACTTTTACAACTACTACCACAAAATTAGATTATGACGTCATTGCGTCCTATCTATCTTAAATGGTTGAGATACTTGTATCTCATTAGGAGTCAGACGTGTTAGAGAGACCTACTGAACTTTGTTTGTGTTCTCTTATGGAGATGCTATCTGTAGACCTCGAATACAGTTCGTTACGTTTGCATATACTATAAATGGTTATGGCTATCTTTCTTTCCTTGATAATATGGTTGAAATATTACGTTACATTCCTATAATGGAATTAAAATATATTATGATATGAACACATTTACTTATCACATAATATATGCATTAGCGACTTTAATTTTAGTATTAACTATGAATCGTCCTTCTGTAAACCTCTCCGTTAATTGTTTAATACTTACATCTATTTCATAAGCAAAAGTTTGAGTCTCAATAATCAGTTACGGTCAACTTTCCAGAAGATTACAGAGTTTTTAGGTTCTTTAGAGAGTCTTAATGAACTCATTACATCGGCTTCTGCTTCGTGAGAGCACCTGTGACAATTGTGAAAAATAACACACATTATTTTCTAAAGTGAACAACTATTCTTGGGAAAGTTTCTTCCTCGCTAGTTTCTTCATTTCTCGGAAAAAAAAATCGTTAGTAAACAATTTTTTGTATGATGTAATTATCTTGGCTAGTATGCATACTGAAAACACTATCATATATATATATATATATATATATATATATATATATACACGGTGTTACGAAAATAGATAAATATATTAAAAATTCCTTTAATCATGTAGACCAACGTTCAATACTTTTTTCCTCAATTTAGACATGCTTCTGATTTGACATAATTCCCATTTATTACCCCAATCTAACGCCTATGTTTAATACTACTCAGTATATATTACCACTACACCAAACACTTTATTTTTGCATTCAACGTTCGTTTCGTTAACCATGTTAGCTTCATCAGAAGCGAATCAATCATCGCTCTTGATGAAGCTAACATGGTTAGCGAAACGCGCGTCGAGCGTAAAAATAAAGTGTTTGATGTAATGGTCATATATATTGAATTGTGTCATTGTGCCAAAGATTCCACATTCCCAACATAGCATATGATTAATATAAATTTTTTTCTTAGAGTAACCTAACCTTTTGTCGAAAACATTTTTATAAATTAACGGAATTTTTAGGTTAAAAAATCAAAAAACTTTTAATATAATAATTCTAAGTTGCGATTGTGGAATCTTTGGCAGAATGACACTACTCAGTATATATATCACCACTACACCAAATCCTTTAGTCACACTGAGTGAATCATCGCTCCTGATGAAGCTAACGTGGTTAGCGAAACTCGCGTCGAGTGCAAAAATAAAGTATTTGGTGTAGTGGTGATATATACTGAGTAATATAATATTAGTTAATATTTATCCAAAGCATATTTCTATTTTAATCAAATATGCATTGCAAGTACTTAAAATGTTAGTTACTTCAGTTTGTGTGTAGACTGCTGAAATATGAACTTGGTCCGTTTTCAGTTGTTTTACATTATGCCACATATGCCTGAGGGGGTCCCCGAAAAATCGTTCTACTTGCTGTGAGTGTTGGCAATCTACCGACCATTCTGTCGGCCTATGGCTGCAGTCAGCCTCTAATGGAGCACTAAGTATGCGTTTCGAGTTTGGTACAATTCGTTGTATTTTACCATTATGTTTTGTAAGTACCGGCACAAGTACTAGCAATTCTGTTCTCTTGTTTGTCAATCATATCTCTATCGATGAGCCGTGATACGGCGAAACGAGTTTCGGGATGGATTGACGAATGAGAGAACAGTAAGTAGACTACTGAAATACTGGCTTGGTCCTTTTTCAGTTGTTTTACATTTATATACATACATTTATATACATATATATATATATATATATATATATATATATATATATATATATATATATATATATATATATATATATATATATATATATATATATATGTATATATATATATATATATATATATATATATATATATATATATATATATATATATATATATATATACATATATAGTGAAACCCCTCGTTCACGGACACCTCCCTTGAACGGACAGTTTCTCTTGGACATACAAAAAAGTGTTCTCTTAACCGAGCAAAAAACAATAAAAAATAAACGCCTTGCGTTTCCAAATCGCGCCGCGCACCAGCGTCGCTGCCTACCTTCACTGAGGGACTTCCCCGAGTAAACCGAGGATTTACCGACCTCAATTTTTCGGTACACGCGGGGATTTAATATTAGTCTGACGCCTATGTGAATAACAGACACAGTGGGCGACACATTCATTGTAGAAATGGCTCCAAATAGAAAAATTCTCACGCTTAAACAAAAAATTGAGATTGTTAAAGTTCACAATAAGGAAAAGTTAAGTGTAAGGGACTTATTCAAGCGTTTTAATATCGGAAAAACACAAGCTGCTAATATAATTAAACATAAAGAAATCCTTCTAAACAAGTGGATGTTGAATAGCAATTTGAATGAAAAAAGAAGCATTTTGACTGGTGATGGTACCAAAATTGTGTTATAACTGGTTTATAGCAGCTCGCCATAAGGAGATTCCTTTGACAGGTATGCACATGAATTATTTTTTTTTAGATAAGGTTTTCTGGAATTAGTGCGTTGATTTTCTTTTTATATCAATTCAAAGAATAGATAAAAGCGGTGAGAGTGTCAGTAGGCTTGTCGTAACAAAAATGCAAAAAATTTATTGTTAATGTTTTTTTTCAGGTCCGCTAATATGATGGAAAGCAAAAGAATTAGCCGAGTCTCTGGGACGTTCTAAATTCAGTGGTTCTTTTGGTTGGCTTAATATTAATTAATTAATTTAAAATCTGCCACAACATAAGTTTTAAAGCGATTTCAGGAGGAGATGCTTCGGTTATTGCTGAAGATGTTTCATCATTCTGGAAAAAATTCCCTTTTTTAATTAAGGGATATTCACCGAGAGACATCTATAATGCCTATCAGACAGGTCTGTATTTTAGGACTCTAACCGACAAAACGCTAAAACTAAAAAAAAATGTGTTGGTAGTAAATATCCCAAAGAGGGGTTTACAATTTTGCATTGTGCAAGTATGGCAATAGAAAAAAAACCCTTAATCATTAGTAAGGCAGCTATACCCAGAACATTTAAAAATATTAACATAAATAACATCCCTGTAGCTTGAAAATATAATAAGAATGCTTGGATGACAGGAGAAATTATGACAGAATGGTTGCAAGATCTTGATTGGAAAATGACAAAAGAAAAAAAGAGACATTTTGTTATTTTTAGACAATATAAGATCTCATCCAAAATACGTCCGCTTAAAAAATATAAAAATTTTGTTTCTGCCTTCTAACTGTACATCAGATTGTCAACTACTTGACCAGGGAATTACAAAAAATTTTAAAATTTATTACCGAAATCTAATACTAAAACACCTGATAGTAACCATTGAAACTGCTGGTACAGCTTTTGAGTTAATTAAGAAAATTACGCCACTGGATGCAGTTTACTTTGCAAAAACCGGTTGGGAACAAGCAACCAAGGAAACAGTAAAAAATTGCTTGCGTAAAGCGGGATTCAAACATGAAATATGCAAAGTGAAGACCAGTTAACTGAGGCTGTTACATCTGATCCAGAAGATGACTTACCACAAATAAGAAGTTGTTGGAGTTGGTTGATAATGAAAACCCTAATGATTTTTTGAACATAGATGAAAATTTGTATGTTGAAAATCCAGATTCAGGACAAGAAATTGGAAATCCAGTTGAAATACAAGGACTTTCTGAAAATTCTGATGTCGATGAGGTTCCAGTACCAACAGATGCTATCCCAAACTATGGTAAAGCTATTACCCTAACCAAGCAGCTTAAAAGTTTTTCCGAAGATCACGGAGATGCAGAGTCTTTAGATCTTCTTTCCAAATTAGACGTACGATTTGTGGACGCCATTTTAAAGAGAAAGAGGAGACAAACAACAATATGAATTTTTGTATCATTAAAGTGACCTTTCATTTCATATGTATAACTCTATCCTATTATATTTTATATGTATCTAAAGGTAACAAATCTTTGTTTTTTCCTTAACTTGTAAGTTTTTTGTTTATTTTAAAAATATGTACATACATAAGTATACGTTTTAAATGTCCCAAATTCTTCAATTACAGTTTTCATTAAAAAACGATTTTTTTGTACTTCTTTTAAGCGGACACCCTCTTGAACGGACACTTTCGATCGGTCTCTTTGGTGTCCGCCCAAGGGAGATTTCACTGTATATATATATATATATATATATATATATATATATATATATATATACATATATATATATATATATATATATATATATATATATATATATATATATATATATATATGTATATATATATATATATATATATATATAATATATATATATATATATATATATATATATATATATATATATATATATATATATATATAGGTTTGTTTATTTTTTTAACTCACTTCTACTGATACTGTTTGTTTGCGATTTGCCTCTTCACTTAGGTTCGCTTATCAGTTTTGATATAGAGAGAAACGTGCATGTCCTAGTTTACTGTTTCATAGATGGCATATCCAGGTAGTCCATAACTTTGGCCGCTCGTATTTCTGATTCAAGAGCAGAAAGTACGGTTTTTGTCCTCCAGAGACGATATACAGTTTTTCGTTCCTTTATATTTTACACGGACGATAAATATTTACATTATTATTACTACAGTTTACACTGTTTTTGCTAATAGTGGTATAATACCCTATTCCTCTATAATAAAAGCAAAAGTACCAAACCGTGTCCTATCTATGCGATTTTCTCTTGAATTAAAAGTTTCGGCGGTTGCACACCGGATGGCGCTGAAGCTTGTCGGTTCCTGCCCCCTCTTAAATCTCTCCTGCTGATACTGTGTGTTGGCGAGTGAAGACCAGTTAACATCTGATCCAGAAGATGACTTACCACAAATAAGAAGTTGTTGGAGTTGGTTGATAATAAAAACCTTAATGATTTTTTGAACATAGATCAAAATTTGTATGTTGAAAATCCAGATTCAGGACAAGAAATTGGAAATCCAGTTGAAATACAAGGACTTTCTGAAAATTCTGATGTCGATGAGGTTCCAGTACCAACAGATGCTATCCCAAACTATGGTGAAGCTATTACCCTAACCAAGCAGCTTAAAAGTTTTTCCGAAGATCACGGAGATGCAGAGTCTTTAGATCTTCTTTCCAAGTTAGAAATACGATTTATGGACGCCATTTTAAAGAAAAAGAGGAGACAAACAACAATATGAATTTTTGTATCATTAAAGTGACCTTTCATTTCATATGTATAACTCTATCCTTTTCGAGACTAGCTGACCAACTGAGTGATGAAGTGAAATATGCATTCTCTAGTTTGGTCTTGCATAGACGGCTCGCCCGTGTAGTTCTTAGCTTTGGACGCCTGTACTTTTCGTCCACTAAAGCGGATATACGTCTCTTCCTTTCTTTATATTTTATTCTATCCTAGCAGTGCCCTTGGCTCCGCTCGCGTTGACTTGACTCACTACTATCGTCACTGCTTATTCCTTATGTTACCTAACGTAATAAAATATCTGCCGTTATTTCCCCTTATCTCCCATTATTTCTGCTTATCTCCCATTATTTCTCCTTATCTCCCATTATTTATACTTACTTTCCATTATCTCACCTTATCTCCCATTATTTAGGCTTATATCGAATTATATAGGACATATGTATAAATTTATAAAAACACATAAATCGGATAACTGGTTCTTAAGTAATAAGCGCACTAACGGACAGACAGACAGACAGAGAGACTTTGCATTTTATATATATTATATTCTTTGCAACATGATATTGTTCCATATTTAATGGTTTGGGCAGTGTATTGCAAGAGAACGCACTAACGGTAACCTTTTTTCTGACTTGATTCGCTATTATCGTCACTACTTATTCTTTATGTTACCTAACGCAATAAAATATATCCTATAACCTGACCAGAGAACATACGCATGTTTTAAAAAAAAAGCACGTAACGCACCAATGGACAGACAGACAGACAGAGAGATATTGCATTTTATATATATTATATATAGAGAACATATGTATGTTTTAAAAAAAAGCACGCAAATCGGATAAGTGATTCTTCAGTGATAAGCGCACAAACGGACAAACAGACAGAGAGACGTTGCATTTTATATATATTACAGATATCCTTTGCTATATGATATTGTTCCATATTTAGTGGTTTAGGCAGTGTATTGCAAGAGAACGTGCTAGCGGCAATCTTTTTTCCGATTTGATTCACCATTATCGTCACTGCTTATTCCTCATGTTACCTAACGTTATAATATACAGCCTATAGCCTGACCAGAGAACATATGTATGTTTAAAAAAAAGAAGCACGTAAATCGGATAAGTGGTTCTCCAGTGATAGGCGCACTAACGGACAGACAGACAGACAGAGAGTCGTTGCATTTTATATATATTACAGATATAGATTATTATTATTATATAACCTGACCAAAGAATATATGTAGGAATTTAAAAAAAGACACGTAAATCGGATAAGTGGTTCTCGCATGATAAACGGACTAATGGACAGACAGACAGACAGAGAGACATTGCATTTTATATATATTATAGATTATAGATATTCTCTGCTGCATAATATTGTTCCATATTTAATGGTTTAGGCTGTGTATTGCAAGAGAACGCGTTAGCGACAAACTTTTTTTCGGCTTCATTCACTATTATTGTCTCTGCTCATTTCTTATGCTACCTATCGTAATAAAATATAGCCTATAACCTGGCCAGAGAACATATGGATGTTTTAAAAAAAAAAAGTACGTAAATCGGATAAGTGGTTCTCCAGTGATAAGCGCACTAATGGTCAAACAGGCTGACAGAGATACGTTGCATTTTATATATATTATAGATGTAATAAAATATATATCTATAACCTGGTCAGAGAACATATGTATGAATTTAAAAAATCACGTAAATCGGATAAGTGGTTCTCGAGGGATAAGCGCACTAACGGAGAGATAGACAGACAGACAGAGAGACTTTGCATTTTATATGTATTATAGATATAGATTATTATTATTATTATATAACCTGGCCAAAGGATATATCTATGAATTTAAAAAAAGAGACGTAAATCGGATAAGTGGTTCTCGCGTGATAAACGCACTAATGGACAGACAGACAGACAGAGAGACATTGCATTTTATATATATTATAGATTATAGATATTCTCTGCTACATAATATTGTTCTATATTTAATGGTTTAGGCTGTGTATTGCAAGGGAACGCGCTAGCGGCAAACTTTTTTTCCGACTTCATTCGCTACTATCGTCACTGCTCATTCCTTATGCTACCTATCGTAATAAAGTATAGCCTATAACCTGGCCCGAGAACATATGTATGTTTAAAAAAAAAAGTACATAAATCGGATAAGTGGTTCTCCAGTGATAAGCGCACGGACAGACAGACAGACAGACAGAGAGACGTTGCATTTTATATATATTATAGATATTATATTGGGGATGTGTGAAAGAAAAATCGATTATTTGATGGATATACATTGTTAACTTTTATAAAACGGACATATATTTTGCATCATATAATTTATTTTGAACAGACTCCTTATTTAAACATATTTTATTTTTATTTTAAATATTATTTCTATTTTGTAATTTTTTTATTAATATGGTAGTAAAAATACTTTAAGATTAAAGGAGATAAGTAATATTCATGTACTACAAGTGATACTTTGCTACTTTTAAACAGTATCAACAGCTTGTGAGGATTCTTAATATAACCTAACCGTTTTTGCCAATATAAAAGCTAATTATTCAAAATAAGAGCCTTTAAAAATCCTTTTAAGCCCTGTTTGTACATTATCTATAATGAATTAATAATCCAAAATCAAAGGTTTTTCTTGAACACTTATACATTTATTTTATGACCTTTTTCTTCTTCTTCCGTCTTCTATTTTAGGCTTTTGCCTGTTCTATCTTCGGAATTACATCCTTCATCCTAGGTTGTCACTCCAGCGTTTTCTTGGTCGGCCGATGCTTCGTCTTCCTATGGGTGATTTATCTCGAGCAACTTTTACGGTCCTATCGTTGGGCATTCTATTTATATGTTGGTTCCATTCTATTCTTCGTTTTTGTACACATTCGTTGATTGGTTCTATTCTGCATATTTTTCTTATGTTTTCGCTTCTCTCTCTATCGTACAGTGTTTGTTAGATATTTTTCGGAGAATTTTCATTTCTGTTGTTTCCAGAATTCGTTTAGTTTTTTCCGTCTCTCGCCTTGTCTCTGCTGTATAAGTCAATATTAGTCGTACTGTTGCTTTATATATCCTTGATTTACATTCTACGTTTAGATGTTTATTTCTCCATATCGTGTCGTTTAAATATGAAACATTTTATGACCAAATTTACCCAATATACTTAAATATCTAGATTACCTTATTTGATTAAATGAACCCTTAAAAAATTTGTAGGAATTTTGAAACGTACTTGGATTTAGAGTATCGCTAAGCTAACCTGAAATTCTCGAACAAGGCGCATCACAATTTCGTTTTTGTTTATACTCTTTTGTTATACTCTAGAAAACTATTTTCTTTCCTTCATTCAAAACCACAATCTCTACAAATTTTCCAAGTCAGTAGATTTTAGTTAGTTTACTACAATAATTCCACACCGTTAACCAGCTGATGTTGTTTCTTAATTTTCGTAGCCTAAAAATATCAATTTAAAAATAGATACTTTTTATTTACTTTATTTATTCTATTTTTACCAATATCAGCAGTTTTCATAATACAAACAGTGGTGAAATCATATGCTAAATTATAGATATTAATAAATAAATTTATGGCGAAATGGCGAAGAAGTTACTAATGACAACGGAAGAAGAATTATAGAGATATGTGAACAAAACAACCTTACAATATTAAACGGACACTACCAGCATAGGGATATTCATAAATATACTTGGAGACAAACAACAAGAGATTTAAAAAGTATTATCGACTATATGATAATACGTCAGAGATCTAGATTAAACTTCCCAGATGTAAGACTCCAAAGAGGGGCTTCATGTGGCAGTGACCACTACCTCGTGAAAGGAAAGATAATCTCACGAACAACACGGGAAAGCAAACTGGAAGATACAAGTACACAGCACACAACAAGTGAAGCAACAATAAGATATAATACAGACAGCTTACAAAATAAAAGTACCAGAAATCTATACAAAAGTAGACTGGACCAAAAGATACAACGGACGGGATTTGTTAATATAGAAGAAGAGTATAAGTATATAAAGGAATACCTACACGCAGCCGCACTGGAAGCATTAGGGTACTAAGAGAAAAGGGAAAAACAGCAAAAACCATATTGGTGGGATGAAGAAATTAAATAGGAAATTGAAGAAAAACGGAAAAGCTATCACAAATACTTAAGTTCAAAGAGCATAAACGACAAAGTAAAATACCAAGAATCCCAAGCTAGAGTACGCAAAATGATTAGTGACAAAAAGAACAACCAATGGGAAAAGACATGCTCAAGACTCAACATTTACATAGGAGGAAGAAAAAGCACAGAAAGCTGGAGACTTCTTAAAAATATGAGAGCAGAACGGAAAAAAGAAATCTTCTCACCAATAACACCAGAAAAATGGAACCAATATTTTACAAATATGCTAACAGAAGATAGACCAGAGTTCAAAAGTACCCAACATGGAAACCCAAATATAGTTATACGAGGATCCCCAATAAGGATAACAACATCAGAAATTAAAGAAGTATGTAAAACGCTAAAAAATGGTAGAGCTCCAGGACCAGGAAACATCCCAGGAGAGATAGTAAAATACGGAACTGAAAAGCTATTTAGCGCTTTGAGGAACTTATTCCAAAGTTGCATTAACACATCAGAAGTACCCGAGGAATGGAAAATATCATACATATCAACAATTCATAAGAAAGGAGACAAAAATAATTGCGATAACTATAGGGGAATAACGGTTACAGGATCTATTAGCAGAATATACGGAAAAATACTTAAAAATAGAATAGAAACGGAATACGCGGACGTAGAAGCTGAAGAACAGGCAGGCTTTAGAGCAGGAAGATCCACTATAGACCATCTCTTCTCACTGACACAAATCCTAGAAAAGAAAACCGCATTTGATCAGGAAGTTCATGTCTTCTTTGTTGATCTAAAAAAAGGCCTACGACAGCGTGCCCCTAATGAGATTGTGGGAAACACTACAACAGAGTAATGTAAGCACCGAAATAATTAGAGCCGTAAAATCCTTATACCAAGACGCAAGAAGTAGTGTGAAAACCAAATATGGTATAACAACAGGGTTCCCGGTCACAAAGGGTCTCAAACAGGGCTGCTGTATATCCCCAACGCTATTTAAAATCTATTTGGAGAGTGCACTGAAGAACTGGAAAAGGAAATGCAGCAGTATGGGATTACCACTGGATGACGATACTACATTGTACACGCTATCATTCGCAGATGACCAGGTAGTAGTCGCTCAGGGCATCGATGATATGGAATACATGACACGAAAACTTATGGATGAATATGAAAAATGGGGCCTAGAAGTCAATATTAAAAAGACCGAGTACATGTGCGTCGGAGGACAACAGCAGGACTTGAAACTGGCCACAGGACACACCATCAAACACTGTTCCAGTTATAAGTATTTGGGAACGAGAATATCTAGGGACGGAATACTGGAAGAAGCAATATTCGAGAGGAATATCCAAGAAAGAAAAGCGATTGCAATGCTTAATAGTATACTATGGGACAAAAACATAAACATTGAAAATAAGAAGAGAATTTACAACTCAATAGTGAAAAGTATAATAACTTACAGCTCCCAGGTGTGGCCATTAAAGGAAAGAACAGAAAAAATACTAAAAGCTACAGAAATGGATTTCTGGAGACGAGCAGCCAGAAAATCCAGAAAAGACTGCATACCAAATGACACGATAAGGCGAGCTTTAGAAATAAAGCACGATATAGTGGACGAAATCAGAACCCAACAGTTGGTATGGTACGGACATGTACAGAGAATGTCACAAGACCGACTGCCTAAAAAGATTTTAAATTGGAACCCTCATGGAAAAAGAAAGCGAGGAAGACCACGCCAAAGCTGGAGAGCAGGAATCAACAAGGAAGTACTAGAGAGAGATCTGAAGGAGGAGGGATGGAGAAACCGGGAGGAGTGGAAATTAGGCATTGGAAGACGGAAGACGTTATAAAACCGATTGATATATATATATATATATATATATATATATATATATATATATATATATATATATATATATATATATATATATATATATATATATATATATATATATATATATATATAAATTTACATCTTACTTAAACATCTTTTTAAGAATAATATTAAAATTTCCATATCTATGATTTAACTGAGTATCAGACATTAGCACTTCCATGCACATATCTATTTACCAATCCTAAATCAATTTGCCTATAGCAACTCTCAAAATTGATAAATGTGACTGGTCTGGCCGGACTCTACCGTTTACTACTGCTTTATGACCATCTGACCGGTAAACGTTAGCAAGTTTAGGTGTTAACTGACGTTATGCCAGATTATCATGAATAAGGCTAAAATTTATGGAGAATTAGAGACGAGACGATATATGAGCTGATTACGATTACGACTAATATTCAATCCTATTTGGTCATAATCGTTTCCTAATTGTTTATCAGAATGTACTTTATGTTGTCCTTATTTCAATGGTTATATATCAAAGAAACTCAAAACTTACTAGTTTTTCGTTATATATACAAGAAAGCAAATAATTTATTTGTTAAATTTGAAAAAATTATGAACCCTTTTTTTATCACACAACGAGACACACAACTATGGGTAAATACTGACAGATTGGCTTAACTTAGCTTTTCTTACTATTCGTAAGAACATAAGTCCCAAAAACTGAGAGGACTACAAGATTATAAGCCTGATGCTTTACATTCTTAAAACGTTTCTTTAAATGCCTTCTTCTTCTTCTTTCTCTCAACCTAGTTAAGACAGCAGTTTAGTAGCTTCTTCTTCTCAAACTAAGGTTGTCCACTCCTGGACGTAGGTCTAATCCCTTCCATGCTTCCCCGTTTTTTACCACCTTTAACCACTGCTTGCCCGCTACTACTCATTTTTATAAATGTCATACATTACACTTTTCAAATGTCACAAGACCCAAGTTACTTTGCAACACCATCTGTGTCTTATTCAAGAATTAAAAAAAAATCTCAATTTGAAAGACTCTTTAGTTGCTTATAAAAAAAGACAAATGTATTCGTATATTTTTTTGAGAATATTTTTATAATCCTCCTAGTTTATAAAGGACACTGAAAAAGGTCCCTTTATATTTTCATCACTGTCCTAACTTTTCCTTAGTATTAAGGTATTTACATGCTAATAAAATAGTTTTCAGATATCGTATACCTGCAAGGATTCATTAGAATCTAACCCGCTTAACCCTCAAGGCGTTTAATCGTAAGTCAAACCGAAATATTCCACCACATAAATCCCATAACTCCTTACATACAGACAAGAAAATCTAGGCATCTCAAAACATTATTTAATGTAATTGTTAGGATGAAGTTATTAGCTCGGAACACAGCTGCTTATTGGTTTGGAAATGCAGATACTAAAGGCAATAATCGGCTCGCGAAACTTAAGCCCTTTCGGAAGGGTTAAGAATCGTAAATCGCCTGCTCGGTGACGTCTCACGAAGATTCTTAGGCGAGTTAGTGAAGATATCGCGTTAATACAATCGCCCGATGATATATTCGAGGACTTGTGCAATTATTGCGATCCAATGGCCATTCAAAACTTAATTCTGAAAATTTATATGTGTAGTTTTGGTGCTGGTGGAATATTTGATGAGTTATGGTCATGTGCGGGTTGATAAGAATGTTAAATTGTTTACTAGAAGCAGTGAAGTAGCGAACATTATACTGGAAAAGAGATAAATACATATTGACTTACAGGTGCCCCATAAAAAGTTTAATTTCAAGATAATTAGAGTAAAAAAAATGATCAATATAAAAAGTCTTTATTGTATCTTAAGCTATGGTCTTAAGAAAGTAATATCTCAGAGGAGCATCCGACGGGCTGCGGATCTACCTTTGCCTACACCAGTTAGGGCATTCACGAAGCACTCATTAATATACGAGGGTAGAAAATTATTTAACCATTTACCAACTAACATCAAGACTGCTAACTCACTTACAGTGTTTCGAAAGTGTCTTAGAAAATTATTAATTAACAAATCATATTATGATCTGGGTGAGTTTTATGCTGATTCACACTCCCATAACCCCCTCTGTCTGTTGTTGGTTTTCACCATTTGATTATGAAACACCTGTGTTGTGTTGGTTTCTATGCTCCTTTTTCCCTCGCTAATGACACCTACGTATTATTGTTTTAGTTTTATATACTAGCGTTAATTTTATTTTGAGTGGATTTAGTTCTGGGTTAACTAGGTATCCTGCTGTTTGTCTACTGTATATTTGATGTTGCGTGTTCTACATTTTAGCTTAGTATATATCCCATTTTCAGGTTTCCTTATTATTTTGCGTAGATTTAATTTGTTTTATGTCCTATTTTTTGCGTTATAACTATTTTTTATATTCCTTAGATGCTTTGTCAGAGAAAAAGCATCGATTTTTTACGACATAAAGTAGTTTTGATTTTATATAAAAATAATGTCAGCTAATTGTTAACCGCTGCGTTTCCAGCACAAATCTAAACCAGTGGTGAAATTATTGATCACTGCTTGGTACCTCATTTCGTACCAGATATTTTGCTTTGAATTATTCTCACGCAAAAACACGTCAACGTCAAATCAGAGCTACGTCAAAGCCAACTTATATCACCTATTTTGGAATCTAAATTATTTGGGAAATTTTTTGGAATAATTGTTAAAGATTTGTTTAAAGTGTGTAAAGCAACGTTGCTCCATTCGACTGAAACAAGGCTTAATACATCAGCTGTAGAAAAGTTTCCAATCATTTCTACATATTTTTTCGAATTAGCAGTTATTACTTAGCGTGTCAGTTTTTTATTAAGTTGAATAGTCAAAGCATTATTTACGCTGTACTAATTACATTCAATCCTCAGCACAATAGTTGCATTGTTATGATTTCTGTAAAACCATAGCATACAATAGTTAAGCTGTGCTCCGATAAAAAATTTCATAGAAACCAAATTTCCAAGAACCAGAGTTATACTTTATGCGTCCTCTTTCTCTCCCTCTTTCTACTCCTTGCTATTTTGAATTTATTTATGGGACACTATTGCATCTATTTGATTATTTCTACCTTTATTTTGTACATGTATACATCAAATTAATGAAAATGATCAAGATCCTAAGGGCCTAGGGTGGCGACCGCCAAGAGATCAACATCATATCCGGTTTGTATTGGCATCAGACATCGAAAGTAAAAATAGAACCAAGCCTATCGGAGGACGCTTCTGTAAAGAAAGGAGTGCGACAGGGATGTATTTTGTCTCTTCAACCTTTGGTTATTTTCAAAGAAGCTCTATCCTAGATTACAACGGGAATTAAAGTGAATGGCATCATGATTAAAAGCCTAAGATTTGCAAACGACACCATTATTGGGCCTGATAATTTACCAGATTTGCAGAGCATGATGAATCTCACAGTTCGTCGGATTGAACAATTTGGACTACATATAAAAATAATAAAGACCAAGCTGGTTGTGTTTTCAAAATCACACGTTGATGCGAATCATATTGTTAATGAAGAGAGAATTCAACAGGTATTGTCTTTGAAATACCTGGGAACACTAACTAATAGCCAGTGTAATCCAAAAATAGAGATTAGATCGAGAATCGAGCACGCCCGTGAGACCACCATGAACATGAAAAATCTTTTCACTATATCCTATCTTAGTCTAGAACTCCGATTGCGTATAATTAGATGTTATGTTTTTTCGGTACTTCTATATGGATGTGAACTTTTGAACCAAGCACAGAGAAACGACTCGAAGCTTTCGAAATATATGTTCATGAAAGCATTCTACGGATATCATGGTGAATTGAGTAACGAATGCTGAGTACTTATGAGAATGAGGATATCCACATAACTGCTGCTGGCTATAAAGGAAAGAAAAACTAGTTATATCGGTCAAATATTGAGGGGAGTAAAGTATGACTTGCTGAGACTGGTCATCGAGTGCAAAATACAAGAAAGAAGATAGGTTGGAAGACGTCAAAATTCCTGGTTAAAAGACATCTGATGATGGTTTAATTGCTCATCAATAGATATTTTTAGAGCTGCAGTTTCCAGGAATATGGTAGTCATTTGAATAGCCAACCTTCCTCAGCAGACAGCGAATTAAGTAAAAGATACATAAAATTAATTTTTTTCTCAAGATTCTATTTATTTAACTATATTCAAAATATGCTTACTTTATTTTAAAAACTCAAAAAAATTTAACGTCTCAGAAAATATTAATCAAGAACATATAAATTATGTAGAGCACAATTATGCAAGTATATGTACATCATACTTCATTGCATTGTAACAGTTATATAGTCGTATGTAGTAGCCTTATTTGTAATTAAAATAATAAAAAAACCTATATTACTGAAAAAATAGACACGAGAAATCTAATTTGATGATCGCATAATTGATAATTGCTTCAAAGCCATGCAATTCATATGAGCTTTTCTGGACCTGTTCAACTAACTTGAACGAAGGTAAAAAGGTAAAAAGGTAAGGTGGTGTTAAAGAAATTGAACTATATGATAATCCAAAGGGGTTAAAGTCTCAAGAATCAGCCGCATAAGGGACAATTTCCGAATTCAAATCTCACCTGTTTTTAAGGGCTTTTTTGGTATGTAGGACTGGACTTTATCCTACAACAGTCCTATATCCTTCTTTCGCTGCTAGTATACACTATTTCTTCTCTAAATGCCTCACTAACACGAATCAGCGGTTGTAAACAGAGCTTAGAAGGGATGTTCTGGCCAGGTCGGGGCACCTCATAGTCGATTACCTTACCTCATTGATAGCACTACTGGATAGACCCACGATTTTCATATTAAGACCGAGAGAGTAAGATAAGAACAGTATCGTAGCTTCCATCTTTGTTGTCAGAAGCAAGTTCAGAGAACCACCTGAACTTTTTGCAAATCCTTTTTATCTTCTGAAGACGTTGAGGAATAACTGGCTTGATCACCTCGAGGGAATTTGCAAATTCCAGTTGAGTTTGGCCAAGAATATGTCCAAATCTTGCTCAAAGTCCTTGTCTTCAAATGAAAGTTAAAGTTTTCTCATCGAAATCATTGTATTATGATATTCGTCAGCTTTGTCGAACACAGTAGTGCTGCCACCAACGTTATTGCATTTCTACATATACCTACTATCTGTATATAGCCTTTTTACTCAAAGTTATTTTATTCTCTTAGTCTTGTTTTTGTTAGGTGAGAGGTGAGAAAAAGGCAGTTAGTCAAATATTATTTATCGAACAACATCGCGTCTATAACCGATTTTTAGGTTATGTTCGCACTTCAAGTTAAAGTCAAAAGATGATTTTTCAAAATTATAAATGGTTAGCAGAAAATTCTAATTTGAATAAGTTCCCTAGTCGAGGAAAAGGAGAAATATTACCATTGTTAATTATTCAGATAATGTTATTGTTCCTGTAATATATTACTTTGACCCCTTGTGCGATCTTAGTTTAAAAAGGTAATTAGGTAGCTTGAAAATAATAATGGGAGAAAAATAGAGCCTTGGGGAATATTTAGATTTATGACTTATCATTACTATTATTACCTGCGATTTTTAGGTCACAAGGTTTACGCAGATACCGGTTCAGTTTTGTAAGAACGATTTCATTTAAAAGTTACGAAGAGTCCATTTGGCATAGTGTGATGAGGTAAAGCCATATTTTAAAAAGAAAAAAATTAATCTTATTGCATTTTTATTGTAATTCACGAGAATGTACTTTTCATATTAATCTACAATTCTTTTCTTTTACACTTATACAGCTTCCAACGTGTTCATTAAAATGGATAATCCAAATCAGACTTTACGTTCAAAATTAAGGGCAATTAGGACGTCAGACATTAAAATCGCCTAATATTTTTATTAAAAAACCACATACAGAATAACTGCCGTAGTTATTAAGAGACGGACCGAAAAGGGCGTTATAGTATTTTATATTTTTATTGAAATTGAGTTTCTGCAACGGCTGGTAGCAAGTTGTGCCAGTTAAACAGGCCGTTTGTCCGTCGCCCTAATTAAACTATATTGTATTGCCTTGTACGGTCTACCGTTGTGGACTAACAAGTAAATATGTTTAATATTCGAAATTCTCATCGGGTTAATCCGGACTTCGCAACCTGTTCCGAGTTCTATAGGCGATTATGAAGAGAAATTGTTTTACTAACGATTATCTCAGAAAAACACAGTTATCAACTTTACACAAGTGGGGTAATATATATATATATATATATATATATATATATATATATATATATATATATATATATATATATATATAATTCCAATGCATATACATACAATAAAATTTAGGTCTGATAATATTCTCAGAAAAATTTTTTTCACATATTGTTGAATTGATCGTACAGCAAAATGTATTAGAGAAAAAAATAATTATAAATAGTAGAACAGCGTAATAAAGTAGACATTTAAGCATATTTGTTTTGCCTTTTAATGAGAAAATACTTAAATACTACACTGATTTAACCGTTACTTGATGGAGATCCATAATAACCAGGAACGAAAATTTAAACAACTGTTTAAGATCACCACTTATGTTTATTATATTACTGCTGACAATTGTTTCGACACACTGTGGCTTCTTATAGAGCAAGATCTAACAGATATATATATATATATATATATATATATATATATATATATATATATATATATATGTACGAGTATATATACATATATATATATATATATATATATATATATATATATATATATATATATATATATATATATATATATAATTTACCTAGATTAATTAACAGTATTTACCTTAATACCTAAAACAAGTTTAATAAAGGAGACCCACCGCCATCTAATTGATCGTTGAGTAAAAACCTGAGGATTTTTTCTAGTTAATTTTTACCTGTTCTAAACAATTCAGTAATTTTTCTTTCTTTTCATTATGCAAAATTCTGAAATCTTCTTTGAAAGTATGATTTTCATCTATTAAATGTTTAGAGAGTGAGATATGTTATTTTTCATTTTATAACTTGGTTTATGTTGCTTCATTCTTTTATAAAAAGATCTGCCTGTTTGTCCTTTATAAGTTTCATTGCCAGTGCCATAGCATAATTCGTAAACTCCTATTTTATTTTCTTTTTTTGTTTTATCTTTATTATTTTTAATATGTCGAGCTAATGTGTTATTGACACGGAAGGCAATGTTTACATGATTTTTATGGAAAAAATATTGAATTTTATTTGTCAATTTACCGGTATAAGTGAGTGTATGAAACTTATCTTTGTTTAGTTGTTTATGCGGGTACACAAGTCTTACTGCTTTTTTAAATTGTTTTCTCATTAAAATATTATCTACAAAGTCACTCCTGTACCCATTGTTTATACTAATTTGTTTTATATTTAATTCATTCAGGAAATTTTCATCCATTAATTGTGTATTTATTAGTCTATGGATGAAGCTATTATAAACCGAAATTTTATGTGTGAACGGATGGTTAGAATTAGCTTGTGTAGTCATATCTGAGTATGAGTGGTTTATGGAAGATTTCAAAATCATGTTTATTTATTTTGTTTGATATTTTTAAATCTAGGATATTAATCGATTTATTTGTTTCTATTTCTGTTGTAAAAGTAATGTTATTATGAAGTTGGTTAATATAATCTAGAAATAGTTTTAATTGTCGATCTGTACCAATAAAGCTTGTCAATATGTCATCTACATAGCGGTACTAATAAAAGACATTTTTAAAAAGATGAGAATTACTGATTTATTCTTCTAAATGGTCCATGAAAATTTCAGATATAATTGGATTAATAGGGATTCCCTTTATTAAACCTTTCCTACTTATATAAATCTTATCGTTATATTCGAAATAATTCTAGTCTAAACACAATGTTAAGATGTCTAATATTTCTTGTTTAATTATTGGGTTAACATTAATTTTATTGAGTAATCTTTGAACCAAAATTATAGCGTCTAATGGGGGTATACTAGGAAAAAAATTTTGTACGTCAAACGATATAAATTTGGAGTTACTTGGTATAGTTAATGGATGAATTTTTGCTATTTACATTACTATTTTTAATACTATATTTAGGTGTAAATTTACAATATTTTGTCAGAACCCCAATCAATTTATTTGATAAAGAAAAAGCTGGAACTGTTAGGTATGAAACTACTGAACGAGGTGGTGAGTTATTTTTATGTAATTTAATAAAATAATATAGTTTTGGGATTTGAGGATTCAAGGAGACGAGTCTGAATTTTTCATGATCTATGAAAATGCTTATGTCTTTTAGCACATCTTTCATTAATTTTTGGAAGTTATTGTTGGATCGAAGTTAATGGATTTTAATACATTTTATTTTAGGAAAGCTATTATTTTTTCAATGTAGGTTTGTTCTTTTATTGCTATTACCGGTTTGGCTTTATCCGCGCTAGTAAACATTAAGTTATGTTCATTATTTCTATTTTTTATTTGGTTAGCAATCTTATGTTCATAATTCAAACTTTTCTGTGCGTAACATTTTAGCTATTATACTTATTAGTTAATTTACATCTTGCTCCAGAAAAAAACACAGTGTGTCGAAACAATTGTCAGCAGTAATATAATAAACATAAGTGGTGATCTCAAACAACTGTTTAAATTTTCGTTCCTAAAAAATACTTATAACAACCTATAGAATACACAGTGGTAATCAAGGAGTCCAGTCTTATTCGAATCACAAAAAAAAAACGTAAAAAAATATAGCCTTTTTTTCTATTCAAATTAGTAAAACTTGTAGATATTTAAACTGTAGAAAACTGAGCCTTGTTTAAGTCGCGCAGCCGACAGCTATTTGTTACAAAAGTCATTGTCAACTGGCAGAACCCATTTTATCTTATTTGCAATTTTCGACTAGTTTATTAATTTTTTTTTATCTCTTCTTAATTCATTTTTAAGCGCAAATGATAAACTGTTGGGACAATGAATGACAGCTATCAATACTTTAAATAATTCATATTTCTAAATAAACAAATATCAAGGCTATAGCTATATATAAATTTTACAAATTATATTTGATGCAATCCTTATTCTGTTTAATATCTGATTTTAGAAAATATCTCGATTGACACTTGAGAATACAAGTCACAAAGCCGCAAATAATAACGACATAATGAATAATATTCATGATGCCGACGAGACCACAATATTGGCTAACAATGTTGAAAACCAGTTAATTCTAAATAAACTTAAGAAATAGTGAACCTTATAAGCTACTACACTGTAATAATCCTCTTGACCCTAGGGTAGAAATTATTGAACCATTCGAAAAATTCAAATACTTTTGAATTGAATTTAGGACTGTTACGAGGAACAATCATCTGTCACTGGATTGCCCTATATGATGTTGAGACGTGGTCACTTAAAAATACAGGTAGAACTCTAAACCGAATAGAAGTTTTTTAACAGCGGATACCTTGCAAACTACTACGCATCACTGGACAGCTCACATGAAATAATAAACTCAGATATTATAGAAGGTAAGGTATTATAAGTAGGATCTTTAAAGCAGCTCGATATTTCAAGGGAACATTTATGGCTCTACAACACAAGAAATTAGGTAAATATAACAGACGCCACTACCATGTTTAGGAAGGAAATGGACTGTTGGCACAGGAATATTGAGATGTATGATGATCACTGGAATGGGTTAAGTGATCCCCAACATGCTACATAGCTCATAATATCCCAAGAAGAAGGAGAAGAAACAATATAGAAGAGAAAAAGGATTCCCGAATACTGTGCGTAACTAGTACATTATAGCACCTAAGAAAACTATTAATATTTTGTTTAATTGTTTGTCATTAGTTAAGCAAGGGCTTTTACATTTAATTTTAGTTATTTTCATTAAATAATAATCAACTAGAATTTATCGAACATAATAAACTGCAGGATTTTTACCCAAAAACCGAATATATACATTTCAGAAACGGCAAACTTACACTGCATGATCGCAATCGCTTAAGCTAATTACCGTGATACATGGTGTTAGTTTGCGACGATTCTGCTCGTCATAAATAATAAATCCGGCACCTAGAGCAGTCATGCGGCCGCTAAGCCCCAGGTTTATGGGGCTCTAGAAATCAGACGTGTTCTAGGGGTTGCAGCAGCAGGAGATATATAAAGGGATAAGTAAGGTTAAGCCGAACAGTGACGGATCTCTGCATAAAGTAAGAACTAGGAAAGGTAGCTGTAACTGAATTTACCCATCTTCAGCAGCTTGAACTATAGTCTACTTTTTTATTAAATTTCGAGTTAAGCTCAAATTTTTGAGGGAAAAATTTTTAGAATCTTAATGTCTTTAAAAATTTCATATTGGCACGTAATAAAGTTTGATATATAAGTAAATGTTATATCAAAATTATTAGCTAGAATAAAGCTAATATTCTTTATCGAAAAATAATAGACGTTGTTGAGGCTGATGATGTTTGAAGGTATATCTTCAAATACAGCAGATACTGCAAATTCGGTAATTCTATCTTCTGTCGGACAAATCAAAGAGCAATATGACAATAAATACGAGGATCGATTGAAAAGTTCGCGGCCTAGTCAAGAAAACAAAATAAATACGTACAAAAATATTTTTATTTTTCGACGTAATCTCCACCTAGCTCTATGCACTTCTACCACCAGCTTTCCAGAGCTTCCACACCTGTTTGAAAAAAAGATTCCTCAAGGTCTTCAAAATACTAGTTAACTGCAACTTCGACTTCTTCATTTGATGAAAATTTCTGGCCGCCGAGGTGTTGTTTTAGGTTTGTAAACAGCTGAAAGTCCGCAAGTGCCAAATCAGGAGAATAAGACGGGTGGAGCAGCAATTTGAATTCACAATCACGAATTTAAGCCATAGACTCAACAGACGTGTAAACGCGAGCATTGTCCTGATGGAACAAAACTTTCTCTCTCTTGACATAAACGACGCAAAAAGGTGCAATAGTAAGTCGAGTTTATTGTTTCGCCTTTCGGAAAGTAGTCAACCATAATAATACCTTTAGCATCCCAAAAAACTGACGCCATTACTTTTCCAGCCGACAGAATTGCCTTCGCTTTCTTTGGGGTCGCTTTACCAGATTTTTTCCACTGCTTGGATTGTTGTTTTGACTCTGGAGTATAGTGGTAAACCCAGGTTTCGTCCATTGTCACAAACCTGTTAAGAAAATATTGCGGATCAGCCTCAAACTATCCAAACAGTCGCGAACAATCGTGAGTCGAATTCGTTTTTGTTCAACTGAAAGCAATCTGTGGACCCACCTAGCGGAAACCTTAGAAAATCTGAGTTCGTTGGCAATGAGGTTTTGTATTCGTTCATACGAGATGCCTATAGTATGTGTAATCTCCCTGATAGTTAATCTACAGTCTTCCAATATGAGATCACACGTTTTGCCGATGTTTTCTTCAGTCGTAGACGTCGTGGACCGGCCGGAGCGAGGGTCTCACTAAACTCGTTCTAATCTAAAAACCACAAATTCTACAGCAACAAAATTTTACACTGTGACAACGAAAGTATGAACTTATTGAGGGTACTATAATAAAAATATTATAATTATTTTTTGGTGAGGCCGCGAACTTTTCAATCCATCCTCGTATCAACAATTTAAAGAATAGTATCAAATAAATAAAGCGTCTAAAAATGGAAAAAATCCATAAATTTTAAACCTGTTATGGTCCATACTAAAATTAACACTGAATGTTAGAGAAAAGATTAGAAAGTCTACAGAATTGGTCCCTCATTTAAAAAAATGTCGGTTTGACATTTTATTAGGGCCACATTCTATGCCACCATGCATAGAAGACAATGGCTCTATTTTAACTGTGAAATACAACATCTTACAGACAACCCGTTTTGACAGTTTTCAAATTAGATAATATCGAAATTTATGCGAAGAATTCGGCTAGTCACCCAAACCATACGATCAGCGGCCATTTGCTTTGAAAATATCAAAGAAAAAAATTGCTTACACGAAGTTATTGGAATTTATTTAATTGAAGGAATGTCTAGGCTAATAGCGAAGTACTTGAAGTTACCGACTTCCGAGGACTATGTTGGTTATTGCTTCCGTAGAATGCCAGTAACACTTCTTGTCAATAAAGCGGGCAAAATATCAGATTCGTAGCGCTACGGAGGATAAAAATCTTCGACTGTTACTGAAGGATACGTAGAAGATTCAATCAATAATAAAAATAAAGCTTCTACTTCATCTACGTCTACTTCAAAAACAAAGGACCGTTTAATTCTACATTTCGAACTGCGTTAGCGAGTATACTGGTTCATGTAGTGACTGTTAATATGACTAGAACATATTTTCTTATTTACAATAGTACACACACATACAAAACTAGTGATTTAATGGGACTCTAACCATTTCCGCTTGGTGCCCCGTCTGGAAAGACCCGAGTTCTTTCTCTACTCGATTCTCTAAAACTATTCCGTAGATTCTAATTTTCTTTTTGTTTGATTCCTTGTATTTTCAGCTTCGATTTAACTCTAGTCCAATCAAAAGATTTCAATTTTCAAGCTCTTGGTAGACTAGGAAACATGACTATAATAGGGATGTGCGTTTTTTTGCACATAATGTTTCTTTTCTACAATTCTACTGTTCTGATATTTAACTTATTTTTTTCTAGCTATGTCTCCATTATTAGGAAACAATCTGGGTGGGGGAGATTTTTAATATTTTGCTTTGTGTAATTAGAGCTCCAGAAAAACTAAAGTACCACAAAGCGTCTCAATTTTTTTTCTTCTAATATATTTTTTTTTTTTGGATTTTTAGACTTACAGTAAATCCTGTACCTCTTAAAACGCTTAGGGACATGTCCTTAATTACTAAATAAATCGTAAGTATATTTACTACGATAGCTGAGAAAAAGAGCATTCTTTCTCAAAAAACGTGACGCTTCAGGACAAGCGATTTTTTAAGAACTCCCAGTTTGGTGCTCGTTTCTTAGTTTTCTGCACTCGTATAGAGGTCAGAAAGGTAGAAATAGTAACTACGGTCTGTCGAGTCAGAACGTCTCAGTGATAATTCATTTCTGGTAAATGCGAATCTAATAATTCAACAAAAAATCGGTAGAGGGGACCTGTGTCTACGACGCATTTTAGTAAAAGTATCAGTCGATTCCAAAATTTCGTCGAAACTACCTTAAATCCAAAATGAGTCACTTGTTTAAGGGTCGGTTCGTGGAAGTCTTTCTTTGTTCCCTCCCAAAAGGGCCTAAAATAATACATTCCGCGGCCGTTAAATATATTAAAAAGTAGGTGTCGTTTGTGAAAAAATGGGTAAATCCTTTTAACGAGACGAAAAATGTCGACAACTTACCAAAACAGAGCTCGGTAGGCAAAGTTACTCGGAAAGTCTAAAAAGGAATCCTGTCTTTGTTTTCACAAATTAAGAAAATCGAGTTTGAATATATCCCATGGGAATATTCGACAACATCTTTGTGTTCATGATGTCAAATTCCGTAGCACGTTGAAGAAACCTTTGCTGGTTGAAAATCACGTCGCGAACCGGCTTACTTGAGCGATCACGATAAGATACTAGAGTGGCCCTCACAATCGCTGGACGTCAACTCTATTGAAAATCTTTGGTCCCTTGTAAAGAGAAAGCTCAGAGGAAATCAGTTGTCTCGCATGATTCGAAAAATTTGCAGAGAATGCATAAAATCTCGTCGACAGGATGCCTCGAAGATACCAGGAGATTATTCATGCAGGAGACGATTGGGCAACTTACTAAGGTAATTGTGCCGTTGTTAGCATACCAAAGAATACAGTGATGGCAAAAAAAACGTTCTCGAAACACATTTTTTCAAGAATACGAGCGGCCACGTTCTTACTCGACAGACTCTATTATGTTTTCACAATCACTATACCTAACTATTCTAAGAGATAATGTTTTTATATTACTTGTATGTACTTGCTACCTGTCCACCTGTTGCTACCTGAGCCTGACCTCGTTTATTTGCTACTCTTTTCTTTTCTATTTTTGTGATGCCACCTTCTAGTGTGCCTAAAGGTTTTAAAAAACGGAGGGGATTCTGTCGTAAAAATGCGGAATCTGCACCAAACCTACAGACAGTGAATCCAACAACACCCGACTACTATGTTTCCACTAATGGGATCTGGTTCTTCGACTTCTGTGTGTGTGTGTGTGAGTGTGTCTCCAGACTTGACTATTTTAATAGTTATCACTGTTCCAATAAAAATGATATCGTGGATTACTCACTAATAAACAATATTGTGGGTGAGTGCAAAACTCTTCAGGTCCAGTCCTGTAATAAAAGGGATGGGGTGTATGATGTCGAGCCGATTGAGGAAAACCAGCACGATTAGCTAACATCAAAAAAAAAATTTTTACCCACTTCTAGTGGTCAGATCGATTTAAAATTTACACTATTTGAAGAAAAATGGCATGTCGTTTAATAAAAAACAATAAAAAAAATATGTTTTACGCAAAAATGGTTGGAGTCCTCTTAAATACATAGATCTTATTAATTCGAATGATGTGTACAAAATAATTTGAGCTCTAGAACGCAAAATCTTTCCTGCATGATATCATAGTAACAGTATCAAATGCTGTCAATAAAAAAGAGTGTCACTTTACACACTGACATTAATGCACAAACATTCTATTTTCTAAGGTAGTGGAAGAATGTATCGTAATGATTCAAATTTTGGTTAATGAAATTTACCCTAAGTTGAGGTATATACAACTAAATTTAAAATTTAATTATTATCCTATCAAACTAATGTAATATTCCTAATATTTTTTATTTGGAAATCGAAAAATAAATCTACAAAAATAATACTTTAAAAAATATAGCTTTTTAATTACATGAGTGTGAATAAATCCCTCAGGTAAAGCAGATTTTTTTCTTAGGGGGTTTTATAGCGTCGTAAAAACCGCATGGTGTGAAAATCGAGGTGATAACCGACCGTTTAATGGTTATGAACCAGTAAGTTTCCCTAAAATATCGTAAAACTGAAAGGGGTTGTGGTTATTTTTGGATTTCTATCGAATGTTGGGCGATAAAGGAAATGAATAGACATCGAAGGGATATTCTTGTTTCTAAAAAAATAATCTTATTATTGAAGTTCTATGTTTAAAAGTGACTAAATAAAACAGAAACTACTAATTGATTCGTCCAAATCTATTTTATCTTCTGCACAAGACTCTCCTTGCACTGCAGTACACTTAACTACGTTGAGGCACTATGACGGTACAAAACAGTTATCACCACTACACCACATTATTTTTTCGCTTGACATGCATCTCGCTAAACATGTTAGCGTAAAAAGCAACGGTGATTGATTAGGTTAATTGTGTAAAGATACACAATCTTCAAAACATTTGTTATATTCGATATCTGGCATTGCTTTCAATGCGGCCAGCAAATTCTCCTTTATAGTTTCAATGGATTCAAAATGGTATTCAGCTTGAGGAACAGAAAAAGTCACACGGTGCCAGATCTGGTGATTACGGCCACAATTCAGGCCTTTTGTACGAAGTGGTTCACGTTAACGACCCATAACACTTAAATAATACTGTTTATTAACTGTTGCCAGTTAAAAGGAACTGTTTTTGGACAACACCACGGTAAGTAAAGAAAACACTTATAATCACCTTGGTTTTTGCCTGAGTTTAACGTGTTTTTTTTTTCAGTTTTGGTTCATCATATACATGTAACAAATTTTACTGCTTTTTTTTATATAAATTATATTAACCACGTAATTTGTTTTAAAAAGTTTCTGTCTATATTATGTGTAAAGTAATCAATGAATATATAGGGTGTCACAGTATTCCATGTACATAGAGTTACTGTCGATTTCTGGAATGAAAATATTACCATTTAACCCTACCCAACTTAGTCCAAAAATTCGTAATTTTTTTAGATACAGGTGTCAAAGTTATACTTTTATTTTAGTTTTTCGTAAGTAGCTTTCTTAATAATTGTACTATTTGTACAAGATTTGATGATAAAGGGTTTTCTAAGGTGAGAAATCGAAATCAGCTCTCAGTTTTGTTGTGAATTGTAGGGGGCGCCACTTATTACACTGTATATACTTCTAAATTGCCATAACTTTTTTATACCACTTTGTTTGATATTTTTAAATTAAATATTCGTATTTTCCGCCTTCCCCGGTCTAAAAAAGCTTATTTGGTAAATGTTGCTCCGAGCAACAGTTTTCTGAGATAATGGGATGTTTGTTTCCATTTTTGAATTCCATTGTCAAATTCGCAAATGCGTTCCTTTACACTTCATCCAGGCTTAGGACAGGTCCAAAAGAATAGTCTTTGAAATCTGGAGCATGCTTAAAGGCAAACAGGCTAACAACAAAAATAAATTTAAAGACCAACGGGCCAACAACAGTAACAATGTAAAATCCAACTGGCTAAGAGCATAAGAGATTACCCACAAATTGATAAATTCGAAAAAAGTTTAATCGCTCAACTGAGAAGGTATTGGTTTCGCAATAAATGTTTAATACGGCCATCATCTTCGTTAATGCATAAATTAATACGTCGCAGGAAATTTCAATGCACTCTTCTCAAAAGTCTTCATCTCGTAAAGCGTGAGCATCATTTTGAATCCTATTCCACAATTGCTCAATGTTGTCGATTTGAACTTGAAAAACTTTCGATTTCAATACACCTCAAAGGAAAAAATCGCATGGATTTAAGTCTGGGGAACGAGGTGGCCAGTGAATAGGAGCATTTTCACTTCTTCCGGTCCCTTTATCTGGGTAACTTTGGTTCAAAAAAATTCTCACATTACGCGCAAAATGGGGTGGTACACCATCGTGCATGAAAAACATGTCGCGACATAAATTAGAGGGTATGATTTCCAATAATTCAGGTAATGTCACCATCAAGTCGATCTGGTAATCTAAACGGCCCGATCAAATAGTTCGCGACAAATCCGATCTAGGCATTAATACGAAATTCGCGTTGAAACTCTCCTTGTTGCACAGCATGTGGTTTTCTTCAGCGTAAACAAGATTATTATGCATATTTGTTATACCACGTCGAGTGACACGTGCTTCGTCCGTAAACAGGATTTTATTGCGAAAAGCCGGAACAGTCACTATGCGTGCTCGAATAATTTTTGAAAATGTAAACGGGATCCAAGATCTGGTAAGAGTTTCTGAGCGGACTGTATATGAAAGCGGTAAATAATTTGTTGTCTAATGACCCTGTTAGTTGTACTTTTTAATATTCCCGTTTGACTTTCAATTAAACGAATGCTGATTCCAGGATTATCGTGTACAATCGGCTTAAATTTTCCAATTTCTCAAAGTCGCATATCAATATTGGCAAGAGTCTGATGGTTAGGAGTCCGACCATACGAAAATCTTTCCTGACATACGCAAGCACTTTTGCTACCGTTACAGTTACAAAAACTAAACACTAAAATCATATCAGTTTGCTAACCAAAAGTGTACTCCATAATAATCTAGATTAAAAATAATATATATATATATATATATATATATATATATATATATATATATATATATATATATATATATAAATACATAGCTTTGCGTATTATATATATATATAAACAGATACGGTTACCCACCAAATAGTAAGTTAAAATTTTCTACATGTAACACATAGATACATTTAAAATGATTCATTTTATAGTAAGCTACATAAATTTGCAACATTATACTTTTAGTTAATCGTCTCGTCACTTTCTTTTTGAATGAAATAGGATTGAAAAATGGAAGAAATCGTTAGGAATATAGCTACGATTAGTGATAATGATGTAAATTTAATAAACAATTTAATACATAGCCATACGATAAGATCAATATTTATTATTCCACTTTTTCATGTATGCCCAATAAGATGAAAAATGTATCAGTATAATATAATCCAAAATATAACACATGACTCAATAAGATCTTTAAAGACAATACTCACGTTAATCTATAAGTCATCGAACAACTTAAAAAAGATCAAAAGAAAGTACATGCACAAAATACACGAATGTGAAAAATGAGGAAATATTTGAAATAAGTTATAGAATGACAATAAGTATGGTGAGCAAATTAGAAGGTTAAATCAAACAATTTTTAAAGAACATGGAAGTACGGTAAATAAAATAACCGGTCCAGTGCAAGTCGAACTTGCGCAATTATGTTCCTTACGTTGATTGCTTTTAAAATAAAAAAATTTGTTACGGAGGTATAAAATGGTCAATGACTTCATAAAACACACCTTAATTGAGTTTTAAACAAAGTTTTTTTCCGATCTTTACTGAAAACTGATGACCTTAAAAATTTTTGTTTTTTTTATATACCACATAAATTATTAAAAACTGGTAATAATTTTCGTTCAATCTACACCCTGTGGAGAATATTCAAGAATTTTTTCAAAATTTTTTAATCAGCTTTTTTCAAGATAAAAAAAGGGATAGCGATTTTTTGCAATTTTTAAAAAATAATACAAAAAAAGTGTGCGCAAGTATTACATTATATTTTTCAATTCATGATTTTACAAACTTTTAGTTGATGATGATCTGATAATTTTTTTTTTTCATTTCCGATTTCACCTCCTAAAACTAACCCCTTAAGTCAAAATTTAATTTTCAAAACTACACGGCTCTGATGGGGCCATCAATTTCTATATTAGTGCCAAATTTCAACTTTCTATGTCAAATACTTACTGAAGAAATCGGGTGTGACAGACGGACAGACAAACAGACCTGAACTAACCTAAACTAAAAAACTAAACATTACTGAATCATATTGTAACATTAGCTGAAGACTACTTAAAGGTGTATCTAATAATGAGATTATTAGACGCACATAAAAAAAAATTTAAAAACGTAACAATAGTTTAAATAAGAGCAGAGAACCTAATAGCTATAATCCTCTGTAATACTTACTTGACCAGAATCAATTAGTCGGCTAGTTCCGTCTAAGTAAGCACAATTTTAGAATAAATAGGCTTGTTTTTAATCATGAGTCAATCAGCGCTCCTGATAATGCTAATATGGCATGGTGTGCCGTAGACAGGTTTTAATGACTTCGGCGACCACTCCAAATTTTCCGACAGTAATGGATTAGTGTAGTAATACATAGCATGTGTGAACAATTTTAAAATATTTTACGGAGCCATTTTGAAAAAAGTGCATTTAAAATTAAAAATGGAAAAATTTTAAAATAAACATAATTTTCTACATTAATAATTCTCATTGAACTTATTTAAAACATATTTACATCACATTTATGTTATATTATTGCAACTGTCTGTAATAGTATACGTGAAAAGTATTAATTTGAAACGTGGTAGAAGCCTGCTGGTGCTCTGGAACCAAAATTATGGTAATTTTAAGATTTTTTAAAGTTCCAAGTCAAAAATCAAAGTTAATTTTTGTATAAATGTGCATGTGATAGATATATGATAGATTTCAGTTTGAGTGAGGTCAATAATGTTGGTATAAAGTTGTACAAAATAACATAACAGTTGCCAATTTCTTTGGCTTAGTATATTATTATTTAATTCAACAAAATGTTTAAAAACGAAAAGATAGTGCCCTTACTCATAAAGAATATTAAGAAAAGTTATATTTATTATGTTTGAAAAACAAAAATTCGAAGAATAAAACTGCTGGATCTTTAAAGGATAACATTTTTAAAAGTCATAAACTTTGACTCAGACGATAAACGTCTTCCCACAGTAATTTGCACTTCTTGTAAAATCTTAGTTTAAGAGGCTATTAAAAAAAAATGAAACAATTAAATCCACTGAGTTACCTGATTATTCAATATTTAAAGCATTGCATAGAAATACGAGGTCTCAAGAAGAAAAATTATGTGAATGCAGTTTGTGTGATTTATCGTGAACACCAGGACATTAATTTTTTAAATAGTGAATCTAGAGTGGAAACAAAAGAAATAGTTTTGTCCAAAATGTACTACATAAGAAAACCTCATTTTAGCTGCCGCTCAAATAATTTCGAAAATTTAAAAAGATATGTAAGTGATACTCTGCTTCCGAAAGAAAAAGAACATTTAATATGTCATTTATTAAAAAACATTAAGAAAGAAAAATTTATTGACAAAAAACCATCTGAAGTAGCTATTTCTTTATCTCAAAAAAGAGAGATACATTAAATCTTCTATTAAAGATAAATCATATTATTATTTTGACGTAATTAGCAAAATTATACCTCGATGAGAAAACATGTTCATATTAGATAATGAAACTAGAAGTTAAACCCTGCAGTATAATTTTTTGAAGAAATTTCTAGATGATCTAGAACTAAAGTTATGAAAATTTTAAAAAATATCAAAAAATGAGTAAAAATATGTTTTCACAAATTTTTGACCTGGAATTTTAAAAAAATCTTAATATTACCATAATTTTGGTCCCAGAGCACCAACAGACTTCTACAACGTTTCAAAGTAATGGTTTTCCCGTATACTATTATAGACAGTTGCAATTATATGTGTATAGATATGATGTAAATACCTTTTAAATAAATTCAATTAGCATTATTAATTTAAAAAATTATATTTATTTCGAAATTTTCCATTCTTAATTTTTAAATGCACTTTTTTCCAAATGGCTCGGCAAAAAATTTTAAAATTGTTCATATATGCTCTGTATAACTACACCAATCGATTACCGTCGGAAAATTTTAAGTGGTCGCCGAAGTTTTTAAAACCTGTTTCAGGCACACCGTGATGGTTATTAAAGTGCACGCCAAGTACAAAAATAAAATGTTTTGATGTAGACGTTACATCTGTTATGGTACCAAAAACTCCAATATTCTAACGTCGTTTTCGTTAAACATTTGTTTTTATTAAAAATATATTATACAAACATATAAATAAATTTATTTAGTATTAGCAGTATCATTACGGCTCCAAATAGCATCGGTTGAAAACTTCACTTGGTCAGTAGCTTTAAATTCTTCAAACACCATAATGGTATTTTCTCCTTGATTCAAAAATGGCGCAGGTAAATACAAAGTTTGCTGTGGTCCCATCTTGCTATATCTTCCAAGCACAAATCCATTAACTATTACAATACCCTTTGTCCATTCCTGTGTGGCAACATAAGTATCGCTTGGTGTACCATCAATCGAGAGACTTCCCTTGTAAAGTACAGGTCCACTATCTGCAGCCATTGCAGTAACATCAGTCCAGTATTGAAGGCTATTAGTCCAAGACTTCTTAAATTCCAAGGCGTACATTATCCAGCTGTACACAGGCTCGTTGTTGATCTCAATATTTCCTTGCCAAAGTCCCTTATATTGTCTGTAAGCACCTACGTTAACTCTACCCCAATTTGAGACAACTAGATCTAATTGAGCATCATTAAGTTCCTCAGTATTAAGCATCATATACGAGTTCGAAGTTCTCCATGTTCCAAATTTATCCAAGTCAGCTCCAGTCTCTAAAATTGGAGATACTCTCTTTCCATTCAGCAAAACTATCACAGTGTCACATACTCTTCCGTCAATCTTAAGCCATGAATTTTTGGCTAAGTTTAATCCCCTCTTCCGGTAAACTACATATCCGTAACTCTGTCCGCTGCCTCCATTGATGTCCATTTGTTCCATAGATACAGGTGAAGAGGTTTGGTATGATTGTGCTTGTGACATAAGGACACCTATGTCAATTTGTTTCTCCATTTTTACCCAGGCATAAGAAACTCTTTTATTTAATGCTGGGGTATCAGGTAGTTTAGTTTGTATTGAATTATATTTTGCTAAAAGTGTTTGAGTTGACCAGTATTTGTCTGTGTAGTCGCCGTTTTCTGCAAGTGGAGCATCGTAGTCATAACTTGTGATCATAGGCCAGTAATCTAAAAAAAATATAAAGTACTTAAAATGGCATAAAAAGAACTGACCGTCATTATAAATGTATAATGCAACACATCCTATTGCTAAAATAACCGGTCAATTGCAAGTTGAACTTCCGTACGATGATTGCTTTTAAAATAAAAATTTTTATAACGGAGGTATAAAATGATCAGTGACTTCACAAAACACACCCCAAATGAGTTTTCAACAAAGTTTGATTCCAATCTTTACTGAAAATTGATAACCTTGAAATTTTTGGTTTTTTTTATATACCAGATGAATTATTAAAGGTAATGCACTCGTGATAATTTTCGTTCAATCTACACCCCGTGGAGAATATTCCAGAGTTTTTTCAAAATTTTTTTGATAAGTACTTTTCGAGATAAGGCGGGTGGACAGCGATTTTTCGCGAATTTTTAAAAATAATACAAAAAAAGTATTACATTATATATATTTTTTACTCGTGTTTTCACAAGCTTTCATTCGACACCACACTCGATTACCTAGTAAAAAATTTTTTTTTTTCACTTTCGATGTCACCCCCAAAACTAACCCCTTTAAGTCAAAATTTAACTTCCAAAACTACATGGCTCTGATGAGGCCATCAATTTCTATATTATTACCAAATTTCAACTTTCTATGACAAATACTTTCGGAGAAAATCAGGTGTGACAGACAGACGGACAGACAGACACCGAAGTCATCTTATAAGTGTTCCGTACGGAACACTAAAAATTAAAATGAAGGCATTATAAATATTGCTCTGTCATAATAGGCCTCGGTCATTAATGCAACTCAACGCAGCTTTTTAGATATAGTTTGTTGCCCTTGCACACCAATCAATGAATGATTAGATTCAGCTTGTTTGCTTTTACTATAGCAAAGTGTTAATTTTTCAATATTTTATGTTTTTTTTTTTTTTTTTTATGGATCTAGCACACGTGCTACAGGGAAGTCCCTAAAGCGCTACAGGAGCGACACGTGTGCGGAGAAAGCGATTCACGTTGTTCTTGAATCGCTGTAGATTGTACTCGGTGAGAAACACAGTCCTGGGCAAATTATTCCAAAGGGATGATGTTCTCCATATAAAAGACTGCTTGAAGAGCGTTGTACGAGGAGTAACAAGCTGAACCTCATACGGATGTGAAGAATTAGCGCGACGTGTACTTCTAACATGCACCGCTCTGGGAGGAATTAAGCGGGCCACATCCTTCGAACACTTTCCATGAAAGTACTTGTAGAATAGGCTCAAGTCGCCAACCGTTCTTCGATGTTCCAGCGAATCAAGGCCGTCGGTCAGTTCCGGGTCTCCAGTCAGACGAACAGCTCTTCTCTGAATAGAATCCAACAAATGCAGTGTATGTTTGGGAGCGGAGCTCCAAACATGGGAGCAGTATTCCATAGTTGGTCGAATTTGAGCTTTGTAAAGAATTAACAGTAGTTGTGGAGTGTAATATTCCCAACTTTTGAGAAGCTCTCCTTGCTATGCCTGCAACATGTTCATGCCAGGACATATTTGCTCCCAAATTAACGCCCAACAAATTGAGTGACGATGTTAGAGGGATGGAGTGCCCCGACATAACTATGTCGGGTTCAGCAACGTTAACTTTTTTAGAGAAAACTGCCGCCTGGGTTTTTGTAGCGTTAAATTCCACTTGGTTACTGTCACCCCAAGATAGAATTTCTTCCAGGTCTTTGTTAAGTTGAATGACTTCCTGCTGTCTGCGGATATTCGTCTGAGTAGCCGATGTCCGAGCGTTCAAAGTGAATGAAGAGATAAGTGTACTGTCATCTGCAAAGCTGTAGATTGGATTCTCGGTCTTTTCCAGCAGATCGTTAATGTAAATGAGAAAGAGAGTAGGAGACAGTATGGAGCCTTGGGGTACACCGGTGTTGATAGTGAAGGTGTTAGAAAGAAATCCGTCGACTGCCACTCGTAAAGAACGCTCTTTGAGGAAATATGAGAGCCACAAACAGAACCTTTCAGTCATACCATAAGAACGTAGCTTAGCCAACAGCCCAACGTGCCAAACACGGTCGAATGCCTTGGATATATCAAGTGCCACCGGTCGAGATTCTCCTGTTGATCTATTTTTGCGAAAGCCATATTGGTGATCGCTAATAATCCTTCAAGATATTTTAGAAGATGCTGATTGATAGCCTTTTCCATGACTTTCGATATTATTGAAAGCAGTGCGATTGGTCGGTAGTTATTTGGCAAGCTCTTCTTGCCTTTTTTAGGTATCGGCTGAACTGTAGCATACTTCCAGCAGGAAGGAACTATTCCCTTTCTGTAGGGTAGGTTGAAAAGTCTACAGAAAGCTGGTGTTAGTTCCCTCGCACAGTTGTTAAGAACTATGGCAGGTATTCCGTCAGGGCCAGAAGCCTTTTTGGTGTCTAGCTTCATCAGTATACGCTTTATGATACGCTGTCTGAAGACAACATCGGGCGTCCTTGACTGAACTATGGGAATAGTAGGTGGTGTTTTTCCTTGAAAATCGACAGTAGAATGTGAAGCAAAGAGTTCAGCCAACAAGTTCGCTTTCTCAACAGGTGCCGTTGCAATAGAATTATCTGGCCGTGTGAGTGGTGGTATGGTGGATTTGGTGAAATTTTGACTAACTGCCTTAGCGACCGACCAAAAAGACCTGGAATTTTCGGGACAAGCGAGAAGTTTGTTTCTAATTCGTTGATTGTGCACCTCCTTGGTTTCGTCGATAACATCTTTGCATCTGTTCCTGACACGAACAAATGTGTTATAATTTATGGTGTTAGGATTTTCATGCCATTGTCGGTATGCAAGGTGTTTAGAAGCAACAGCTTTTTTGCATTTTCGGTCAAACCAAAGCTTGCCGTTGGGAGGGCATTTCTTCAAAAAAAGGGATGTAAGCCTCCATACCGGCCAAAATAACATCGGAAACCTCCCTGGCGCAGTCAGATGGGCCGTCGGATCGAAAACAAACGTCTAACCAAGGGAATGTTCGAAAATATTCCATGAGATCTTCCCATTTAGCAGACTTGTAGTGCCAAATCTTGCGCGGTTTAGGCGTCTCTCTGTCACTGATTGGTAGAATACTTGATGTCGAAAGTAGTTTATGGTCGGAAGAACCTAACGGCGGATTTACGCTGACCGTGTAAATCTCCGGATTAGTGGTTAAAAACAGATCAAGAAGACTGGCGAACTCTCCGTCTAGATCAGGGATCCGTGTTGGTTCGTCAATAAGCTGTGTTAAGCCACAACTGATTGAAAATGATTCAGCTTCACGACCTTGTTTGTCAGTAGTATTTGAGTATTTAAGCCAGTTGATGTTGTGGACATTAAAGTCGCCCAGGATTGCAATTTCGGCATTTGGATAGTTAATTTGTAAATGATCGATGGTGTCTGCAAGAGAAGCGAAAAGTGTTCTAAAGTTAGTATCACTTGGTGGTCGGTATAGGATACAGATGAACCTTGTGGTTGGTTGAGTCGTTATTTTTAAGCACATAACATCAAAGTTTGGTACCTTAGACCTACAAAGTTGTTGCGTATGCGGTTACATTATATATATATATATATATATATATATATATATATATATATATATATATATATATATATATATATATATCATCATTATCCATCGGCCGTCCCCCTCTCTTTCATGAGTGATATTAACCCAACTTGTGACATCGCTCCATCTTGTTGGTGGTCTACCTCTGTTCATTTTGTCTGAGTCTTCATCCTATTAGTCTTCTACACCATCGATTTATCATCCCTTCGGGGCTATATGCGTAATTTTTTGGATAATATCTATTACTTTTGTTCGTTGTCTGATGGTTATGTTTGTTATTCTATCCTTCCTTGTTATACTCAGCATAGCTCTCTCCATTGTCCGTTGCGATATTCCCAGTTTGTTTGCTGACTGTTTTGTTAATGTAAGTGTCTCGGCGCCATGTGTGATTATCGGCAGAATGCATTGTTTATAAACTTTGCTTTTTAAGGACATTAACAAATTATCTTGTAGCGTATCTCTCAGCTTCTCAAAAGCCGTCCATCCCAAACCCATACGACGGAGTATCTCACGAATTTGGTTATTTTTGCCAATTTATAATTCATGACCCAAATACTTGTAATTTTGGTTTTCTGAAAGTTAATATTTAGACCAATATTTGCTAATGTTATTTGCAATTCGGTAAGCATTTGTTGAGCATCACCTATATTTTCGGCTATTATAACAATATCATCAGTAAGGCGCAGGTGATTTAGGTATTCGCCACCGATGATTATGCCTTTTCCATCCCAATTAAGTTTCTTAAAAGCATATTCTAACACCGCCGTAAAAAGTTTAGAAGAGATCGTATCACCTTATCTCGTTCCACATTCCACTCGGTATTTACTTGTCGATTCATGGAGCAGCAAGTACACTTGCTGTTGCTTTATTATAAATGAATCTAATTAGCTGAGTACCTCTGTAGTCGATTCTCATTTATTACAGGGTAGACAGTATCACCGGCAACTCCACGGTGTCAAAAGTTTTTTTTTTTTAAATCCACAAATACTAATACGTGTTTTGTTGTATTCTATAGATTTCTCTATAAGGATTATGATGATCTGTAAATGATAGTTAGAACCGTATCCAGTTCTAAAACCAGCCTGTTCGCGTGGTTCATAAAAATCTAGTTTTTCCCTCTGGGCATTTTGTTATGATTTTGGTGAACCACTTATACAAATGGGAGATCGGTTTATAATTTTCAAGATCGGTTATGACTCTTTTTTTTATGAATGAGACCCGTCACTGCGTTATTCCATTTGCTTGGTATCATGCTATTTTTCAAGCAGCATTTTTCCAGATTCAATTACGATCTAATCTTATCTGGGAGCTTTGTTATTTTTCAGTTCTCTGAGAGAAAGCGTTACTTCTTCCAGTATTATCTCCAGTCATTCTTCTGAACCTTGGTTGATATATATATATATATATATATATATATATATATATATATATATATATATATATATATATATATATATATATATATATATATATATATATATATATATATATATACAGCATGATAGACAATACGTACTAAATGTAAATGACAAATATACATGTAGTAAAAAGAGTTAAAAGGGTGTATAAAACAAAAGAAAAATAAACACAAATATCACGAACACCCAACCTCCGCTTCGTGTAGTTCTTGTATTGAGCCGAGATATCTTCTACTGGAGCAGGTCATAGCAGTATGAGGCTGCGTCTGAGAGGGCTCTCTCCAACTTCAACCAGAGTCTTCAGCTACTTCCAGTACTGAGTTCTGCCGAAGTTAGTTATTATACGGTTGAGTGCTGTCCATTCTTTTCTAGGGAGGTTAGTTCAGGTTACTGGGGGACGCTTTGCTGGATCTGATATTAGATGCAGATTGTCTGGGTTTGTCGCTACTTACTCTTCCCTCCATGCATCAGTCTAGTTGAAGTCCTAATTAATGAGTTGTTGGCCAAGCTTCCAAAGGAGTTTCAGCGATTTTAGTCTGGGAACTCGGGGTTGCAGTTGCATTTAATGTAAGATTGTAAAATCAAGGTTACTCTCGATTTACTTAGATATTCCACAGGGAAGTACATTAGGTCCTATAATGTTTATCCTTTTTGTCAGTGATTTTAGACGAAATTATGGGAATTGTGCTGTTTAACCCAAGCTAGCCAAGCACTTAAATTGCATAATTATACCCCCAATATTATACACTCAACTGCGTTTCTGACTAAAAACTATTAAGAATGTTATGATCTTCAAGTCAAGGTGAAAAAACACTTTACTTAGGTAACTATTTGACATAGAAAGTTGAAATTTGGCCCTAATATAGGAATTGATGGCCTTATCAGTTTTGAAAGTTAGATTTTGATTTAAGGGGTTAGTTTTGGTTGGTGAGATTGGAAGTGAAAACACAAGTTTAAAAATATATATAATGTAATACTTTTCTTTGTATCATTTTTAAAAAATTGCCAAAAATCGCTGTCCCCTCTTAACGCCAAAAGTAATTATCAAAAAAATTTTGGAAAATTTTGGAATATTCTCCACAAAGTATAGATTGAACGAAAATTATCATGAATGCATTACCTCTAATAATTTATCTGGTATACAAAAAAACAATGATTTCAAGAACATCAGTTTTCAACAAAGATAGGAGACAAACTTTTTTAAAAGCTCATTTGGGGTGTGTTTTGTGAAGTCACTGATTATTTTGTACCTCCGTAACAAAAATTTTTATTTCAAAAGCAATCAACGTACGGAACACTAATTGCTTAAGTCTAATTTGCACTTGGCCGGTTACTTCTTTACTCTATAGACGAATTTGGGAATTTTAATCATCTGTAAGTTGTGCAAAGAGCGGAACGATATTTTAATATACACAATCCACAGATATTTATAAATCTATAGTTTTTTGTTTATATAAGCATAAAAATTTCAACCATCTATTGACTTGTAACTAACGAATTCGACCTAACACGAGAATAGGGCTAATGCTTTAACCAGTGCATTTTGTTATTAATTGTATTTGAGTTTTCTATATATGTATTTCATTCATATTTACATTCGTAGTATATTATTAATAAAATAATTTGGTTTGGTTGCCATGTGACCAACATTTTCTGAGATTTGTCGAGGAATGTTTTTTTGTCAAATCAAAGTTTTCTTTAAACTTACCTGTATTCCAGTCATCCCAAGCTAAGTTTTCCGCTCCATTCAAAAATCCAAAACTTGTTCCACCAATAAACATATACATATTAACAGATGCAGGATAAGACAAAATTGTTTCGTAAACATTTTCGAATGTAGAAACGGATTTTGTGTTATGATTTTGGGACCAATAATCGAATGTACCTAAAAAACATCAGCGTACTTAATGCAACATAGTATTTTTGTTTATTAATTATTCCAATCAAGGTAAATTTTTACCTGCAAATATACATTTACAAAAAATGTTTTAAAAGTTAATAAGTGAATAATACAAAAGAATGGCGATTACATATTTTCATCGTACAGGGTGAGTCAACGATAGAGTAAAGTTCATTATCTCATTTGTTTCGGGTATGGCGAAAAAATGTTAAAATTATTATCAAAAAAGTGTGGTCAATATAACATGTTTTTTTTAAATGGAACATCCTATTTTCTAATTTATTGTTAAATTTTGGGTAAAATTTTATAACTTTTTTTTCAATAATGTTATATATCTAAACCTAGTAGTTTTTCTAATATTTCAATTTTTTTTAAAAAATACTAGTTTTCAGTTTTGTAAAAAATTGCTAGTAGCGCCATTGTTTCTAAAGGTTGAATACTCATAATTAATACGAGCGTTCTATAGAGATGAAAAAAATATATATGTAAAGAAATTTGAGTTAGATGCTACAAGGTATTTAAAATAAATTTATACATTTCGACTATTTTAAATTGAAAAATTTTAAATTTTTTAAAAGGCACACCCTGTATATTATTATTTTTTCTGATAAATTTTACAAAACCCTCTAACTTTTATTAAGTATGTCACATACCTATTTCTAATAGTTTTCGATTTTTTTTGAATTTTTCAGTTTTTACCCTTGTTTTTAATACACTTACGCTATTGTGAAGACATAAAGAAATAGTTAATAATAATTTTAATATAGTTTAACTTATCTAATGATTAAATATTATGACGTAATAAATGTTCAAAAATATGTCCGTGTACTTGAACACACATGTTTAGTCGTTTTACTATATTTTCCTTAGCATAAAGGGCGTTATTGTCCTGCACGCATCCCGTATCCTATTTTCCATATCTACGGGTGTTGTAGGGGGATTCACATAAACACGATCTTTAATGTAGCTTCACAAAAAGAAGTCTAAATGTGTTAAGTCACATGATCGAGGGGGCCCCTTAATGAATCCATCCGTACCGATCCATTTTTTGTTGGTAACGATCGTTTAAAAATTCCCGAACTTCCCGGTGTTAATGCACAGGACCTCCGTCTTATTGAATCCAGATTTGTTCCCTTTCAAAGTTATCAACTTCTTCAAGAAGCTGGGGTAATTCGTTTTGCAAAAAATTTAGATACCTAAGCCCGTTAAGCGGTTCTCGAAAAATAATTCGGAAATTTAGTATTTCACACCATACATTAAGCAACCAATGGGTTTGGTTTTGAACTTCCCAGACCCAAAATGGATTAACTCTTGAATAATTAAATTTTAATTAATATTGTAAAACAAAATAGTAAATAGTTAAAAATTGTTGAAGGTTTTTTTTCAAAAATAAAAAATTTACGGTTTCAAACTTTAGTATGCAATTTTCGTACAAAAAATTTATGTTTAATTATTCATAAAGAATTGTCTACCAGAAGAATTAAAAAAAAAAACCTCTCGACATTTTGTAGAAAAAGTAATTATTAAGATTTTAAAAAAAGTTAAAAAATATTAAGAATTGAGTAATATTGCAGAAAGTACATTGAAACAGGCAGCGGTCCCAATCCGACGCCAGGTCACATTTAATGCTATAACTTTGTAATGGAATGGAATTTCTTAAATTTTTTGTTTTGAATAATTCTTAGAAGTATAGAGAATAAAAATCTGTAAAAAAATCGAATTTTTGAAAATTCCCGGTATATATAAAGGGCGGGACTTTAATAAGTTTTCTTAAATTTTATTTAAGTTGAAAATTGTCAAGAGGTAAAAATACTTGGGGGTAGTTTAACTTCATCCACTTTTTTGAGAAAAGTCCGAAGCTTCTGTTGGTAGCGTCTCTCTTCAGGCTACTGACACAGTTTTGCCATTAATGGCAAACTATAAAGAGTTACTGCTTAATGGTTTTAGTCATATCTAATTGGAAGTCGGCAGAAAGTTTTTAGCTTACACGGAGGCATCTACAAGTCATGGTATTAGCTGGAACGTACCCCAAGGCTCTGGCATGGATCCTCTCCTCTTTCTCAATTTCATAAATGATCTGGCTGCCTTAAACATCAATGGACATTTTATACTGTTTATAGATGCTACGACTGTATCATGACACTGTGTGGAATTATTAACTTTGGAAAAAACTGTACCTCAAAACCTCGTTAGGAATAAAATTTGGTGTGACTCACGCCTACATAATTAGATTCAATTGTCGTTTTGTGGTATTAGCGTAGATAAAATTATTGTGGATATTAGGTCGGATTACAACTCTCTGCGAACGAGAACTAAAGTTCAAACCACATATAGTGAATATTTGCAAAAAAGTAGCTGCAGGCTGCTTTGCACTGAAGATCGCAACTGGGCCCTGCGATAGGCAGGACTGTGTATCTCGCTTTTGCGAACTCACACCTTATATATGGGATAACATTTTCGAAAATTTCCAGTCCGTACCTGCTAAATAGTTTAAATATTCTGCAAAAGCATGGTATAAGATATATTTCTCGTGCAAAAATAGGAGACTCGTAGAAATCTCTATTTTTGATGCAAAAAAATGTGACTTTATGCTATTAGCCCAGTCGCCAGGAGTTTTGAACTCTCATTAAATGTTAACAGGCTGCAATTTAGCACACGGGTAGTTTTTTGAAAGTAGAATACAAAAAAAAGTTTGTTAAGGTTTGATGTAGACTAAGCCCACAAAATCGTAAATAAAATCAAAAATTCGGTTCTTCGGTAATATCTGAAAAAATAAAAAAGATATCGAAAAACTAATATCACCATGTGAAAGAGCGGGAAATTCTACCAAAAATAGTATATAGATATTTTCTATTAGCGAGAGAATTTATTAAAAATTCGAATAGGTGATTCAAAAAGTGTATCTCGCCAACCAAGTTCATTTAAAGATCTATGCGCACCGTTCGACGGTTAATCGATATTACTTGTTTTCAGAGTGTAAAAAGAACATCAAAAAATAGCTTTTTGAGAAGGAGACTTTCAGCTTTAAGATGATACTAATAGTTTTTATTTTTGTTGCTTTATAATTTGTAAAACTTAAAACGAAATTTTTATTTGCATGATTTTAAAGGGCATAAAGTAAATTACAAATATTTAATAAAATGTGTCATTGTTATACCTTAAATTTCCATATACCCACATGGTCTGTGTTATTTAAAAATTGAGTTTTAAATACGAAAATTTGCCTGCTGTAGTGCGCCACCGGCAATTCTGCGTTCAAAGTAGTACGAAACAGTCAAAAAACGTCAGAAAATCATTAAAAATTTAAAAAACTTTCTCTTATTTTTGTAATTTTGCTCACTGTTTGCTTATTATTATACAACTTAAACTTAAAATAAAAAAATTTGAAGGCAGAAAATCAAAGATAAAAGTAGAGACTTTAAACACGAAGTATTTATATTTCCTTTATACAACCAGGTACAAAGAAAACAGTTATTGAAAACACCAAAATTCTAAATTACTCGAAGAAATTAAACGAATTACGTACTCTCTGGCCGTCATATTGGATCCACCATTTTGAATTTTTCTAATCTGTCATCGGAGTCTTAATAAGCACCCCCGAGAAACTCCTTAATAGCCAAATTCAAAATATTTAACTGTATACAGAAATGTTAATTTAATCATAAGTGAGGTTGGAAACATGATTCCCACTACAACTGAAGGGATTAAACAAGCCATTTTATTTTAAATATATCTTCATTAATTTACAGTAAAACGAAAAAAAATAATCCATATACTATTTTATTGTCAAATTGTTCTTTCACGTGATGGTATTAGTTTTTCGATATCTTTTATATTTTTAGAGATATTTGCGAAAAACCGAATTTTTCATTTTGTAGGCTTAACGTACACTTTAGAGCAACAAACCTTCTTTTATCGTATTCTATGTCCAAAAAAACCGGTCAAGTGCAAGTCGAACTTGCACAATTAGTGTTCCGTACGTTAATTGTTTTTAAAATAAAAATTTTTGTTAGGGTGGTATAAAATGATCAGTGACTTCACAAAACACACCCCAAATGAGTTTTCAACAAAGTTTGTTTCCAATCTTTACTGAAAACTGGTGACCTTGAATTTTTTTTTTTTTATATACCAAATAAATTATTAAAGGTAATGCACTCGTGATAATTTTCGTTCAATCTATACCCCGTGGAGAATATTTCAGAATTTTTTTTCAAAATTTTTTGATCAGTACTTTTCGAGATAAGGTAGGGGACAGCGATTTTTTCGCGATTTTTTAAAAGTAATACGAAGAAAAGTGTGCGCAAGTATTACATTATATATATATTTTTTACTCGTGTTTTCATAAGCTTTCCTTTGACACCACACTCGATGACCTAGTAAAAAATTTTTTTTTCACTTCCGATTTCACCTCTCAAAACGAACCCCTTAAGTCAAAATTTATGTTACGGTGGTATAAAATGATCAGTGACTTCACAAAACACACCCCAAATGAGTTTTCAACAAAGTTTGTTTCCAATCTTTACTGAAATCTGATGACCTTGAAATTTTTTTTTTTTTTTAAATACCAGATAAATTATTAAAGGTAATGCACTCGTGATAATTTTCGTTCAATCTACCCCCCGTGGAGAATATTCCAGGATTTTCTCAAAATTTTTTGATAAGTACTTTTCGAGATAAGGCTTGGGACAGCGATTTTTCGCGATTTTTTGAAAATAATACAAAGAAAAGTGCGCGCAAGTATTACATTATATATATATATATATATATATATTTTTTACTCGTACTTTCACAACCTTTCATTTGACACCACACTCGATGACCTAGTAAAAAAAATTTTTTTTTTCACTTCCGATTTCACCCCCCAAAATTAACCATTTAAGTCAAAATTTAACTTTCAAAACTACATGGCTCTGATGAGGCCTTCAATTCCTATATTATTAGCAAATTTCAAGTTTCTATGACAAATAGTTTCGGAGAAAATCGGGTGTGACAGACAGACAGACAGACAGACAGACAGACACCGAAGTGATCTTATAAGTGTTACGTACGGAACACTAAAAACTACCTGTATGCCAAAATGCAGCCTGTTAACATTTAATGAGAGCTTTTCGTCAAAATTTGCCTCTGACGACTGGACTGAAAATAGTCTGTTTAGTACATAAGAATCGGCATTATTTTGTATCTAGTTCCTCGCAATAAAATACTATGTTTTACTTGCATCCCAATATTATATATAAAAAAAGTGCATTATTTATGAGAGTCTAAAAATCTATAACCACATGTCTAATTTTTTTTATGGGCTTAGCATACGTACTGCAAGTAAATCCTTAAAGCGGTACATGACCGACGCGTGTGCGGAAAAAGCGATTCACATTGGTCTTGAATCGATGTAAATTGTACTAAGTGGAAAACACAGTCCTGGGCAAATCATTTCACAGAGATGATGTTCTCTATATAAAAGACTTGCTTGAAAAGGGTTATACGAGGAGTGCCAAGCTAAACCTCATAAGGATATGATTTATTAGCGTGACGTGTATTTGTAGTATGCACCGCTCTGTGAAGTATTAATCGGGTTACATCCATCGAAACACTTTCCGTGAAAATACTTAGAGTAAAATAGACTCAAGTCGCCAACCGTTCTTCAATGTTCTAAGGTATCACGGTTTTTGGTGAGTTCTGGTTCTACAATCAGGCGAACAGCTCTCTTCTGAATAGAATACAACAAATACGGTGTCTCTTTCAGAGCAGACCTCCAAACATATGAGCAATATTCCTTGCTTGTTCGAATTTGAGTTTTGTACAGAATTAACAGTAGTGGTAAAGCTTTTTACTTCGAAATAAGATTCCAAGCTTTTGAGAAGCTCATTATCCTATGCATGCAACATGTTCATACCAAGGCAAGTTAACACCCAACAAATTGAATGAAGATGCTAGGGGAATAAAGTGTCTTGGCAAAAGTATGTCGGGTTCAGCAATGTTAACTTTTTCGAAAAAACTGCTGACTGAGTTTTTGTAGCGTTAATTTCGACTTGGTTTCTGTTCCAAGACAGAATTTCTTCCAGATCTTTGTATAGTTGAAACGTACGGGGATCCAAGTTTTGCCACAAGTATTTTACAGCTATAAGACTATTGCTTAGAATCGTATACAATCGTGTCAGCCTCTTCAAAACGGGTTTATTACCTTTATTTCGACAACAAGCAAAAATATTGCTGGAATGCGTCTGAATAATAGCTTGATATTTTTTGTTACTGGAGATCTGTAAGTTATCATCATAAAAAGATTTTTGTGGATTTTTAATTTAGTTATTGTGCCTATACACACCGATATGTTCAGGTCTTAGCTCTTAAAATATTACTTAAAAAATAAGTAAAAAGGTATATAAGCTGAAAAAAAATTATATTGGTTTTCCAGTTAAAATATTTTTGCTGCTGTAAATGTATTTTTGCTCCTTAATTCATATAATTTTAAGGTCAGTTCATTTAAACTATATTCATTATTATGAAATATTCTAAATTCGCTTAGAAACAAGCAAAAACTAAGTTATTACCTGACCAGTATTCCATAACCATTACGGGTCTTCCAGGCTGTAATGTTGTTAGATCATCTAAGTTTGTCTTGGCGTCAGTATCAAAGTTACCAGTCATAAAGAAATAAGTTTGGTCAGTACCGTCAGTTCCTCTCCATGGATTATCAGCAGTTACCAGAAGTTCCACAATACCTTAACATAAAAAATTGTTATAACCTAAATAATATTTTGTTTTAAAGTAATTAAAATACTTTTCAATAGAATATTTTAAAATCTAACCCACACTCAAATATTGATTCGCTTTTTTCATTGCACAATGGCTTTGGAAATTTTTAAAAAGGAAGAAAACTAATTATATATCATTACACTTTAATCAGATGGAATCTGTGGTCAAAAATCTTTATTATTAAATTACAATATACTGAACTGAATATGCGGTTGGTTCTTTATGGAACATTTTAAGAATACTGTAAAATGAAAATAGTTGGAGTTTCAATGTTTCAAATTTATTAGAGGATTACTCTACATATAAGGGCTTTTTAGGCCTTGTTCAAGAGTATGACGCACCTAATTTACAATGATTTTGTTTATATGCACCACATTTTACCCCAGAGTCTATTATGTTAAGTAAAAGTTTCAGTTGACTCCGAACTTTCGTCGAAATCGCGTAGCATCCAAAAATGAGTCACTTGTTTCCGCGTCGGCTCGAGGCAGTTTTTCTTTGTTCCCATACAAAGGGGCCTAAAATGACACATTCCGCGGCAGCCAAATATATTAAAAAGTCGGTATCGTTTGTGAAGAAGTGGGTAAGTTATTTTAACGAGACGAAAAATGTCGACCACTTGTCAAAACGTGGCTCGGTAGGTAAAGCCACTCCGAAGTCGAACAACGAGTCGTGTCTTTGTTTTCACGGGATCCGAAATTGACGCTGCATCAAAAAGCGACAAAATTAAAAAAACCGGGTTTGAATGTGTCTCTCATGAAGAAGGACTTTCAATCAGTTGTCTCACGAGATTCGAAAAATTTGCAGAGTATGCAGAGAATCTCGTATCAGCATGCCTTAAAGATCCCAGGCGATTATTGATACAGGAGGCGATTAGACAATTTACTAACATTTACATTGCACCGTTGTTAATACACCAAAGAATACATTGATAGCAAAAAATGTTCTCGAAACACATTTTTACATTCAGTTATAGAATTCTCTCTTTAAATAATGATCAATATCACCGAAATTAAGATAGGATCACATATATTTTTTATTTAACCTAGTTACACATTACAGGTTTTTTGCCAACATACATCTAACAGAACTATCTAACGCCAATTGGATTTATTATTATTTTCAAAAAATAAGAAACATATTTATTAAATAAATATTTAAATGCAAATGATAAAACCAAAACATTTAATAATAAGAATAGCACAACAAAACCGATAATTGTAATTAATTAATATTAGAAAGAAGTAATATTTTAACTAAGTAACACAATAAAAATAAATAAGTAAATCTATTTTATACTAGATATAAATTTGCTAGGTATTTATTCCAAATGTTCAAAATGCTGTCCGTTGTTAATTCTACAATCTTGTTTTTCTCACCGTGGCTCGCATAACGTTCTCCAACTGAATTTCAATAATTTGATTTGCTGCTCTTCTTAAGCGTATTTCTAAATCATTTCTGTCTGTTGGTGGATTTTTGTAAACTTTTTCTTTTAGATGGTTCCATATAAAAAATCAAGAGGCGTGAGATCTGGCGATCTTGCAGGCCACTTATTAGGTCGATTGGTACCTAACCAATTTGCACCAAATCTTTGATTCAAGTAGTTTACTACATTTCTACTATTGTGGGCTGGAGCGGCATCTTGCTGGAAAATAATGTCTCAACGATTTAAAGGTAAAGTTTCTAAAAAATCTTCAACATCATTTTGAATGAACTCCAAATATCTTTCTCCATTTAACGTACCATCAAATATAATAGGACCAATAATTCTTGTGCCAAGGATATCCAACCACACGTTAAAGCTGAATCTTTCTTGATAGGCACTTTCTCGCATAATTCTAGGATTTTCTTGGGCCCAATATCGAGTACTGGTACGATTAAATAGACCCAAATTGGTAAATCTAGACTCATCCGAAAATAGAATTTGTAATGAAATCGGTTATCAAGGTGGTATCTTTGCAAAAACCAATTACAATAATCCATTCTTCTTTGGTAATCTGTTTCAAATAAATGTTGATTTATTTGATATTTGCAGGACATGAATTTATATTTTCTTAAAATGCGGCGAACGGTTTCACGATTTACACCGGTTTGTTCTTCAACATGTCTTATAGAAATTGTAGGATTTGGCCAATACATTGATTTCTGATTCTTCGTCACCAATAAATACATCAGCAGGTTCAATCGATTGCCTTCTGAAGTGCTGCTCTACCCTTAAAAATTAATTGTTTGGTGGGTGCCTCCTATCGGGATATCTTGCCATGTACAACTCGGCGGCTTGTCGGCTATTCTTTCTGCACTCTCAATTTTTCATCCGTTGAATACATTTTTGTTAACGAAAAATTATTTTTAACTTAAAGTAAACAATAATAATGGCCATTTTGGTAACACGCAGCAACCATGACTTTCGGTTCGTCTGTTTTATCAGAGCCTACTAAGTCCGTCATGGAACTTGTTGATATCACATTATTACATAATAAAACGGTTTATTTTCTGAAAATAATATTAAGTCCAATTAGTGTTAGATAGTTCTGTTAGATGTATGTTGGCAAAAAACCTGTAATGTGTAAGTAGGTTAAATAAAAATTATGTGTTCCTATCTTAATTTCGGTAATATTGATCATTATTTAAAGAGAAAATTCTGTAACTGAATGTAAAGTATAAAATTTTGTAGGAGCCACTTAGACTCACGAAAATGGCACGAATAGTCTTAAATTGTTTCCAAAGTGAGATAAAACGTACAAAAACAATTGCTAGTATATTCGCCATGGCCGCCTAAGTCCAAGGGTTTAAATCAGTTTTTGCCGGTCACCTGCCAAACAAATGTCAACTTGTGATACATCGCTGGAAAGAGAATTTCAAAGTAAATTAAAATTGATAAAAAAATATACAAGGTTCCATTAAAAATAAGAAGGTTGCAATCACCTCCGGTCAAACCGGAAGTAGTTAAAAATATTTCGTAAGTGATAAAAAAGTCTAATAATGGCCCATTCTGGTATCTAAAAATGCAAATATGTAACTTTCAAAATAAAAAAATTACATGTTGGCTGTGTCACCCGGTATATATACACATATATGTATATATATATATATATATATATATATATATATATATATATATATATATATATATATATATATATAATGACAAACAACTCATTCTCCAAAAATCAAGTGTACATAGAATTAAGTGACAGGAGTTTGAAGCCGTTTACATATAGAAATTTAAAAACTGGACCAAAAGGACATTGTCATTCAGGTTTAAATAACATTTATCATAATCTCATTGTATAGATAACAACCACTTTAAAGAAACAGGTGACATTACATTATTTGATAGTGAAAAGATTAGTCCAATGAGAAATTACGAAATATTGAAAAACTAAAAAAAAAAACGCAAACGACCAACAACATTTGTATAGTACGCTCATTATAGACAGCCATATTAAAAAATTCGCTGATAGTTTTATGACCCTGGAATAAAAAACAGGTAAAATATTAGTGCATTTCAGTATATAAACAAAACCATTTTGATTTAGATGCATCATTCTCTTGAAAAAGACCTAATAAGCCGTAACATGTAGAGTAATCCTCTAATAAATTTAAAATATTTAAACTCCAAGTCTTTTTTTTACACTATTGAATTACAAAGTTACTAAGGGGTAAATGAGATCCCTGCTAAGAATTCGATTTTGTAGATCTCTTTTCAGGTTTGAAACCATAAAATGTAACGTAGCACTTACCTAAGTTATAAGATATTTAAAAAATGAACATGGGAAGGAATTTAAAAAGAGAAAAAAATAACCGGTCAAGTGCAAGTTGAACTTGCACAATTAGTGTTCCGTACGTTGATTACTTTTAAAATAAAAAATGTTGTTACGGTGGTATAAAATGATCAGTGACTTCCCAAAACACACCCCAAATGAGTTTTCAACAAAATGTGTTTCCAATCTTTACTGAAAATTGATGACCTTGAAATTTTTTTTTTATATATACCAGATAAATTATTAAAGGTAATGCACTCGTGATAATTTTCGTTCAATCTACACCCCCTGGAGAATACTCCAGAATTTTTTCAAAATTTTTTGGTCAGTACTTTTCGAGATAAGGTGGGGGGACAACGATTTTTCGCGATTTTTTAAAAATAATACAAAGAAAAGTGTGCGCAAGTATTACATTATATGTATATTTTTTACTCGTGTTTTCACAAGCTTTCATTTGACACCACACTCGATGACCTACTAAAAAATTTTTTTTTCACTTCCGATTTCACCCCCCAAAACTAACCCCTTAAGTCAAAATTTGACTTTCAAAACTACACGGCTTTGATGAGGCCATCAGTTCCTATATTATTACCAAATTTCAACTTTCTATGACAAATAGTTTCGGAGAAAATCGGGTGCGGCAGACAGATAGACAGACACCGAAGTCCTCTTATAAGTGTTCCGTACGGAACACTAATAAGATAACATGACTTTGCATACAAAAGAGATACTAGACATTGTCGTTATTTGTTTTAAATCTTTTATTAATGGTCATATTTTCGTAAATTAAGTAGGTACTGTAAAGATAGTTATTCACCCCGCTTTTGTTAATTTAGACTTAACTTCGCTGTCGCTGACCACGATTCTACATATTGCTTGAGAAAAAAATAAATATTGTGTAATGACATAAGCCTGCAGTTAATGTGTGCAAAATGTATTTTTCATGTAATATCTGCCAAATTTAATGACTTTCAAGTGAAAAATGCCAAAAAAACTTGTATCAAATTTAACTCTTGTAACGTAAGCGACTAGAGGCTAGTATTCCAACAGACATTTTTTAAACTCGCAAGTGCAAAGTTGATAGACATCATTTTTGGCATTTTATTATGATGATAAATCCTTTATTTAAATCTATTTTCTCAATATATATTTTAAGGAAATTGAAAAGGTTCACTACATGTACCGACCTCGACGCATCTCGTCAACGTCGGTACAATGGCAAAGTTAGCCCTAATTAATATAAGCATAGGAAAGAGAAGGAGTAGGTAAATTACCATTATCCAACATTAACTGTCTAAGATTCCAAAGGTAGTTATGATCTTTGTATCCAGTCAGTGCATATTCATTTTCAACTTGGAACATAATAATTGAACCTCCCTTAGTGAACTGATGTTTAGCTAATACAGGCATTAACTGGTTGAACCATCTGTTAAAAAGAGAAAAGAACATTAGTGCCTTTTAAATAAGATTTAAGATACAAAAAGACTGTGTTTCAACTTAAAATGTAAGAAGTATTTTTACATTAAAAAAAAAACCGCGTTGATCCTGCACAAAACCAAATTAATTTCTGTCGATATACTAAATTGAAAATAATAACCGAAACACTCCCAGATAAAACAGTTATGATAATGGTATAAGTAGTTTTGTAGACGTCTACCAATATTAACCCATTAGTACCGTAATGATTTTTACTGTGCTCGATTGCTAAGTGCGATTGCTTATCTCCTTGTACCTTGAAAACTCTGAAAGTACCACACTCGTTGTTATGATTAAATCGTGGCTAAGATAGTATTTTTAATATTTTATGGGCATTTTGTCCGAAGGCAAGTTAGGATATTTCTTAAAGGTAATAAGACTCACTAAAATAAGTCACTCTGCCAAACATAGCCTATATAAAAGTTGGATAATATAAGATACAACTTGCTGAAATTATTTAAAAATTTGAAGTGTTCACCTGTGTAACCTTATTTATTATATCTGAACCGCCGGCGACCTTATTTACTCCTATTATCCATGTTTCACAAATCTGCATTTTGTTGATATTTTATGGAGTTCTTCCTAAAAATTTCTGTGCTCATAAAACACTTGTATTTTCAATCAATAATAGTGCAGGTTGTAAGCTAATGTTTATTATTTTCAATGAGATACGATATACATATATATATATATATATATATATATATATATATATATATATATATATATATATATATATATATATATTTATATATATATATATATATATATATATATATATAGATATATATATATATATATATATATATATATATATATATATATATAGATATATATATATATATATATATATATATATATATATATATATATATATATATATATATATATATATATATATATTTAATACTTTTACATAGGCTAACTTGGAGAAACGATATATTTTAGTGAGGAACTAGGCAAAAATTATACTGTTAAATTTAAATAAAAAACCGGTCAAGTGCAAGTTGAACTTGCACAATTAGTGTTCCGTACGTTGATTGTTTTTAAAATAAAAATTTTTGTTAGGGTGGTGTAAAATGCTCAGTGACTTCACAAAACACACCCCAAATGAGTTTTCAACAAAGTTTGTTTCCAATCTTTACTGAAAACTGGTGACCTTGAAATTTTGGTTTTTTTCTATACCAGATAAATTATTAAAGGTAATGATAATTTTCGTTCAATCTATACCCCGTGGAGAATATTCCAGGATTTTTTCAAAATTTTTTGATCAGTACTTTTCGAGATAAGGTAGGGGACAGCGATTTTTCACGATTTTTTAAAAGTAATACGAAGAAAAGTGTGCGCAAGTATTACATTATATATATATTTTTTTACTCGTGTTTTCACAAGCTTTCATTTGACACCACACTCGATGACCTAGTAAAAAAAATTTTTTTTTTTCACTTCCGATTTCACCACCCAAAACTAACCCCTTAAGGCAAAATTTAACTTTCAAAACTACATGGCTCTGATGAGGCCATCAATTCCTGTATTACTACCAAATCTCAACTTTCTATGACAAATAGTTTCGGAGAAAATCGGGTGTGACAGACGGACAGACGGACAGACAGACGGACAGACACCGAAGTGATCTTATAAGTGTTCCGTACGGAACACTAAAAACACCCTGAATAATATTTGTGGGATCCTAATATTCTAGAGAAAGTATTCTTGATTTTTATAATTTTTAACACAAGAACCTACAAAAATTTAAAGTGAAAAAAAAAATTTTAACCTAATTTGTTCATGGATTTTACTATGTAGCGTATAAATTTTTTTTATATATACCTAGAAACGTAGTTCATGTAGTATTCGTTGTTGGTTCTGACATATAATTTTTCACCATCTCTCAGAATGAAGCTTGGAAATCCACCAAATTCAAACTCAGCACAAATAAAAGGTCCAGCTCGTACAATAGCAAAAAGGTCTTCTTCCTTGGCAGTTTGAAGGAATTCTTCAAGGTACAGGAAGTCCGACATTTCGGAGCCACCTCCACCAAAATCGAAAACACCTAAAAGTGGAAGTTAAGCAGTAAGACAAGATTCTTCAAGGTGTGTGAATTTAACTTAGTTATACTTAAGTTCAAGTATAATTAAGGTTGTTTTATATATATATATTTATATATATATATATATATATATATATATATATATATATATATATATATATATATATATGTATATATGTACTGATATTTGAATTTCCTGTTCTTGCTTTCAGGATATTTACATATAATTTTTAAAAATAACACAGTATTACATTATATATATTTGAACTCGTGTTTTTACGAGCTTTCATTTACACCCCACTCGATTTTACCCTCCAAAACTAACCCTTTAAGGTAAAATTTAGCTTTCAAAATTACAGGGCTCTGATGAGGCCATCAATTCCCTTGTTAGTGACAAATTTTAACTTTCTATGTCAAATAGTTTCGGAGAAAATTGGGTGTGACGGTCAAACAGACGGATAAACGGACAGATTCTTTAAAGTACATGAACTTAACTTAGTTATGCCTAAGTTCAAGTATAATTAAGGTTTGTTTATATATACGTATTGATATATGAATTTCCTGTTCTTGCTTTCGGGATATCTACCATATAATATATATATAAAATGCAACGTCTCTCTGTCTGTCTATCTGTCTACCCGTTAGTGTGCTTATCACTGGAGAACCACTTATCCGATTTACGTACTTTCTTTTTTAAAACATACATAGGTACTCTGGCCAGGTTATAGACTATATTTTATTACGTTAGGTAACATAAGGAATAAGCAGTGACGATAATAGTGAATCAAGTCGGAAAAAAGTTTGCCGCTAGCGCGTTACAATCCCTAAATCTTTAAATATGGAACAATATCATGTGCAAGGAATATAATATATGTAAAATGTAACGTCTCTCGGTCTGTCTCTATGTCCGTTAGTGCACTTATCACTCGAGAACCACTTATCCGATTTATGTGTTTTTTTTTTAAATTCATACTTTTCTTCTCTGGGCAAGTTATTTATAATCTTCTACAATATATATATATAAAATGCAACGTCACTCTGTCTGACTGTCTTCCCGTTAGTGCGCTTATCACTGGAGAACCACTTATCTGATTTACGTGTTTTTTTTTTATTCACACATTTGTTCTCTGGCCAGGTTATCTATAATCTTCTTTCTATAATATATATATATATATATATATATATATATATATATATATATATATATATGTCTCTCTGTCTGTCTGTCTGTCTGACCGTTATTGCTCTGACCACTCGATAATCACTTATCCAGTTTTTTTTTTAAAAATATACATATGTTCTCTGGCCAGGTTATAAGATATATTTTATTACGTTAGGTAACATGAGGAATAAGTAGTGTCGATAATAGTGAATCAAATCGAAAAAAAGTTTGCCGCTACCGCGTTCTCCTACAAAACACTCCACAACCATTAAATATGGAACAATATCATATAGTAAAGAACATAATATATGCAACATCTCTCTGTTTGTCTGTCTGTCCATTAGTGCGCTTATGACTAGAGAATCACTTATCCGACTTAGATGTTTTTTTTTTAATTCATACATTTGTTCTATGGCCAAGTTATCTACAATCTTCTATAATATATATATATATATATATATATATATATATATATATATATATATATATATATATATATATCTATATCTGTCTGTTTGTCCGTTAGTGCGCTTATCACTCGAAAACAACTTATCCGATTTACGTGTTTTTTTTTTTAATTCATACATATGTTCTCTGGTCAGGTTATAAAATAATCATAATGATCTGTATAATATATATAAAACGCAACGTCTGTCTGTCTGTCTGTTAGTGTGCTTATCATTCGAGAACCACTTATCCGATTTATGCGTTTTTTTTAAATTTTTAACTTAATATTTATCAAAAGAAAATCTCTAATATATAAAACGTAACGTCTCTCTGTATGTCCGTTAGTGCACTTAGCACTCAAGAACCACTTATCCGATTTACGTGTTTTTTTTAACTCTTACATATGTTCTCTGGCCAGGTTATAGAATATATTTTATTACGTTAGGTAACATAAGGAATAAGCAGTGACGACAATAGGGAATCAAGTCCACGCTAGCAGAGCCGCGGGCACGGCTAGTTTACATATAAAATAAAAACCGGCCAAGTGCAAGTAGCGCAATTAGGGTTCCGTACGGCGATTGTTTTTGAAATAAAATAAAATTATATCTCGGTACAAAAGCGACTCGCCACTTGGTTACATCATAGGTCAAAAAACATAGTTTTCATAGTTTTTTTTATAAAAGATAAAGTATCAAACGTAATGCACTCATGTTAATTTTCGCTTAATCTACACTTTATGGGAAATATTTCAGAATTTTTTCGAAAGTTTTTGATCACTACTTCTTGAAATAAGGGGAGAAACATCGATTAATGGCATTTTTTTTTTAAAAATATCATAAAGAAAAGTGTGCGTAAGTATCACATCATAAATATTTGTAAACTCGTATTTTCTCAAACTTTCATTCGGTGACTTCCCAAAACTAACCCGTCAAGTCAACATTTAACTTCCAAAACTTAGTTTTCATTCGGTTTCTGTTCAGAAATATTAATTTCCACCAAACCAAAAAAATCTAGTCATGGTATCTCTTAAATTTCTGATAAGGATTATCGTAACTTCTGATCAATGTTTTAAATAACAAAATGATAATAAAGTTTGAATATCATCTGATTATTTTTCGATTGTAAACATTGTTATATTATGAGTGACGAAAATATCTGCAATAATTATTTAGTGAATAACTAAAACTACGACCTGAAATATATTTTTCCGAAATTTTTTTCCTTCAAAAGATACTTATTTTATACCGGGAAGTAAAAGTTTGTATGAATCTTCGAATTTTTAAACAATTGTTTGCACTCACGCATAGTTGTATTTATAACATATTCAAAATTGAATGAGATTATTTTAATATCAAGAAAAAATATTTCCGAATAAAATAGGTTGAAAACTTTGGACAAGTATATTGTTGCTAAATTACGTAACAACAAAATTATCTTTTATGTTGTGTAAAATCATCTGGCACCATATTTATTAACACCTTAACGTTCAGATTTTTTAAAATTATATTACTAACCACAAAATTAAGGAAAATAGAAAAAAAAATTGGTAAAGTGATTTACCCTGAGCTTGCCATGCAGACCCGTAGTTTTAAAATGAACATTGAAGTTGACTTTCCTACACTAAAGAATATGTTAACTGAATTGAAACCTGCCAACGCAATATTTTAAATTATAGGTGCTTTAAGGTGAGATATTTATAAAAATAAATGTTAAAAGGCTTGTATTCTAATTAGAAAGGGTCAAAATTAACATAATTTGCAGATTCCTCGACCCCAAAAGAATGTATATGATATATGAACCTCTCTAGCCTCCCTCCATATCGCTTTTTTACTCTTTATAGGTGTGACTATAAATAATTAACCCCCATCACTTTCAACTGTTTTCCCTAAAACAACATAGTTCATTCCTACTTGAAGTGTTATATTTGTACTAAATTTAGAATCGATATCTTCATGTTTTGACCTGTTGACTCTAAAATGCGAAAAAATATAAAAAACTCGGCAGCTGATTTTTTTTCGTAAACAATTATTTTAGCCAGAAAATCTTTATCTAATTTTGATTATACTTGACTATTATTGGTCACTACAAAAGGTAAAATGTATCACATAGATTTGTGACACTTTTGACCTATAAGAGTTCGATTCTCGTATGGGCTTATTTGCTAAAATAATTTGAAGTCTTGTTTATTTAAAAATATGAACTAGATAAAATAAATATAAAATTTAAATAAAAATAATTATTTTTCATAAACACTTTACTTGCTTTCCAAAGCACTTACAAACACCATATCATTTATCTCTTAATTAATTATAAATAACTATAATATTACGATAGTTTAAATAATAATTAAATAATTCTAAAAAATATACGTTTATATATATATATATATATATATATATATATATATATATATATAGATATATATATGTTATATATATATATATATATATATATATATATATATATATATATGTATAGATATATATATATATATATATATATATATATATATATATATATATATATATATATATATATATATATATAGATATATATATATATATATATATATATATATATAATATATATATATATATATATAGCTAGTATGCTTGGTCTGCGGACATTAGAGGACAGAAGAAGGGTGTCAGATCTTTCCACGATATTTAAATTGCTAAATGGTGTTATTGATTGTCCACCCCTCTTAGGGCAGATACAGTTGAAGTTTCCAGAACGCTCCTTAAGAAGAAATGAGATATTTATCATCGGTCATCACGCAAACTATGGAGTCCACTCTCCATTGACTAGATCCTTGCTCTTCCTAAATAATAATCCTTCCATCAATCCATTCGGAGGCTCGCTGTCTGGCTTTAAAGGGCAAGTCATTAAAGTGGTGTGTGACCACTGATATGTTTCCTGTTTATTAGATTGGGTGTTTTGAACTGTGATGTTATATCATTTTTTCTTATTCTATCTAAATACTCATTACTGTACTGTTGTTATTACTTTATATATTGAATATTATAATTTTTATAATGGGGTTTCCCGTTTATTGATAATAAATAAAATAAAAATAGGTAAAATATATATATATATATATATATATATATATATATATATATATATATATATATATATATATATAAACCTAATATGAGGCGCGCCTTTTAAGTACCGCTGCAGTGTTGCGGTGACCATTCTGCATATGCAAGCCAAGTACCTGCATCTATTGGCTAGCGACATTACGGAAGCATTGGTCGGACTTTGTGTTTGTTAGTGCGCTTTTAAAATGCCTCGGACCATTGCAAATCACGCGGATTGTGAAGTATGCGATGTTATTCGTTTCTTCAATGCAAGAAACGTCAAAGCGGCCGAAATTCATCGGTAGATTAGTGAAGTGTATGGCGAAAACGCTATGAGCGATGGAATGATAAAAAATGGGTTAGAGGATTTAAATATGACCGTCCAAACGTGCGCGACCGTCAATAATGATGACCTGGTGCGGAAAGTTGACCAAAAAGATGAAAAAGAGATGCTTTACGATTTGATCATTATCTAATGTATTTCCTCAAGTTTCAAGAAGTTATCTTTGTGGAATTGTGGTAGAACGCTCAAATTATCGTTAAGATTTGCTGATGGCATTGCACTTTTTGCCGAAAACAAAATCGAATTGAAAGAAATGCTCCAAGAATTACAAACTGAAGCAAAAAAGGTCGGTTTAGAGATGAACATCACAAAAACCAAATTCATGAAGACCATTAATGATTCAATATCCATATACGGGCAATAAGTGGAAAAGGTGGATTCATATGTGTATTTGAAACAGGAAGTTACAATCGAAAAATCAAATCAAGAACTGGAAGTTAATCGAAGGATACACCTGGGATGGGCGGCTTACGGTAAAATGAGTCTTTCAGTCCAAACTACCTTTAAAACTTAAAAATAAATATATATAACGAATACATTCTACCAGTAACAACATATGGTAGCGAATGTTGGGTTCTGGAAAGTTATTAGAAAATTGCAAGTTCACCAGAGAGTAATTGAAAGGAAAATCCTAGGTATATTACTTAGGGACTGCAAACCAAACGATTGAGTCAGGCAAAAAAACAGGGGTCCACGATATAATTGAAAAGTTATCTTCCCTCAAGTGGAACGGAGCTGGCCATGTAGCCAGAAATACTGATAACTGGAGCGGAAAAGTAACCAAATGGAGACCAGACCATGGGGGAAAAAGAAGTACTTGCAGATCTCAATAACGTAGGTATGATGATATTAAAAAATCAGCGGGGCTCAATTGGTATCAAATTGTTCAAAATAGGGACATATGGAAGCACATGAGAGAGGCCTATATCCAAAGGATAGATAATGGCTAGAGAAAGCAAAAGAAGATATAACTCGGGACGCATTTCACCGTATCACGACTCATCAGCCGAGGTAAGATCGACAGAAAAAGAGAATAAAACTCAATGTACTTATCTCAATAAGTGCACAACGAATAAGTAAAATACAATCATTTATATCTCTGGCTAGTGTAAGCCTAGTTTTGAAGGCATACCTGCCCTATACCTTCTTTTCATGTGGTTATAGAAAATAGGAATATAATTCTCTAATAAGCAAAAACATTTAGTAACTATAGAACAATTTTCACCTCTATCTAATGTAAGACAAACTTTGAAGGCTAACTTGTCCTCTGTCGGGGTATATTTAAGGCCACAGACAGACAAAGAAACTGTTTAGCGAGATGCTAACAATTACCCTTAGACAACACTTGTGCCAGGGTTCTACGCCACGTATATAAAAATCAGTACCAACTAGTAAAATTTAAAAAAGTCCATATTTCAGCACTGTACCTATCAGTTTATATCAGGACGCATTTTGAGATCCTATCTCGACAGATTAGTGAACAATGTATATCTGCGGCAATATCAACTTTGTTCAATTTTGGTTGTTTTTATAGATATAGATATATATATATATATATATATATATATATATATATATATATATATATATATATATATATATATATTTATATATATATATATATATATATATATATATATATATATATATATATATATATATATATATATATATATATATATATATATATATATATATATATATATATTATATATATATATATATATATATATATATATATATATATATATATATATATTTTATATATATATATATATATATATATATATATATATATATATATATATATATATTATATTTTACGTGTTCTTGGAATTAGATCATTAAAACTATTCTTGGCTCTGTTATATATTTATTAACGTTTCGACCTTCGGAAGAGGTCTTCTTCAAAATTTGCTCTAAAAGATGACATTAGAAGAATTAAATCTAGATAAGTAATTAATCAGTTTGTTGTGTATTTCGGGGTTAAAATATTTGTAGCTTTTCGTAGTTTTTAATTTAAGACTCTTAACTGTATACATTAATGGGGGCCTTACCTTAGAAAGTAGTTCATTGTGTAGTGTGTGTTAATTTTAAATCACTGTCAAAATCACAATTTTACTTTCTACAAACAAACCACTCAACTCAAACTCAAGTTAAGTGGTTTGTTTGTAGAAAGTAAAAATGTGATTTTGACAGTGATTTAAAATTAACACACACTACACAATGAACTACTTTCTAAGGTAAGGCCCCCATTAATGTATACAGTTAAGAGTCCTAAATTAAAAACTACGAAAAGCTACAAATATTTTAACCCCGAAATACACAACAAACTGATTAATTACTTATCTAGATTTAATTCTTCTAATGTCATCTTTTAGAGCAAATTTTAAAGAAGACCTCTTCCGAAGGTCGAAACGATAATAAGTATATAACAGAGCCAAGCATAGTTTTAATGATGTAATTCCAAGAACACGTAAAATATAAAAAATATATATATATACCAAGATCAAAGAACCTTACACTCAACAAAAAAAAATATACATATATATATATATATATATATATATATATATATATATATATATATATATATATACATATATATATATATATATATATATATATATATATATATATATATATATATATATCCATATAAATATACAATATATATATATATAAATACATATATATATATATATATATATATATATATATATATATATATATATATATATCATCATTATTAGCTTATTCCATCCACAGTCGGATGTAAACCTCCCAAAGTTATCTCCAATGAGCTCTGTAGTTTGCTATTTATATCCAATCGTGTCCCTCTAGTCTTTTCATGTCGTCCGTCCATCTTGTTTGTGATCTACCTCTGCATCTTTTATGTTCTCTGGGCCTTCATTCAACTGTACGGCGTGTCCGCCCGTTCTAATTCATCGTTGCGATATGCCCCGCCCAAATACACCTTAATATACATATTTGTTATATCTGTAACTTTTGAGCTTCTTCGGAACTCAATGTTAGGAATACGATCTTGAAGTCTAATATTTAGCATTCTCCTCTCCATTGCTCTTTGAGTTACCTGGAGTTTATTTATTTTTCTTTTGTTTAAAGCCGACGTTTCAGTGCCGTATGTTAATGCCGGCAGTATATATTGGCTTTCATTGTATTTGGGATGTGCAATTTAAAAGTAGATTTTAACCTTCCGAACGCAGACCAAGCTAACGAGACCCTTCTATCCAAGTCAGCCTTTAAATATATAATATATGAATATTTGTACCTTTCCTATTTTTGCATTTTTTCACCTTCTGTTAACAGTTCCTGGATGTTATCTCACTTTCGTTGTTCAAATATCTCATTTGGATGAAGTTTATTTTTAGACCTCGAGACTTGTTATTTAATTTCATCAGCACTTCTTGTAATTCTTGTTTTATGTTGGCGATCACTGCGAACCTTAAGTGATTTAATCGTTCTCTGTCCATTAGTATTCCTCTATTTTCCCACTTTAACGATTTGGACATGTGTTCTGGAGTCAACGGGAACATCTTTGGAGATATTGAATCGCCTTGTCGAATTCCTCTTTTAATTTTAATGTTATTTGTTTTTTCCTTCAAGCCTTATTTGTGATGTGGCATTTAGATATACACACACACACACACACACACACACACATATATATATATATATATATATATATATATATATATATATATATATATATGTATATATATATGTATATATATATATATATATATATATATATATATATATATATATATATATATATATATATATATAATTTATGGAGTTTGGATTCGTTTCTAGATGAAACATCTAAACTTTTGAAATAAAATACAGTATAACTGTTTCACTGAATTTATTCATATCACTCTGACACGTGTTTCGATCTCGCAAACCATTTTCGAAGGGGTTTACAAGTTTACAAGTCTTATTGTAAATGGTTGCGAGACAAAAACACGTACCAGAGTGATCTGAATAAATTCAGTGAAACAGTCCTACTGTATTTTATTTGAAAAGTGTAAATTTGTATATATATATATATATATATATATATATATATATATATATATATATATATATATATAGGTACAATTTGTCTCTTTATTTATGTACACACAACTTACCTGATTGGTACTCGTGCAAATTCCAAGCAATGTAAGTTTCAACCGCATTGAAACCTGCAGCCCTCAACTTCCTTAATCTATCTCTCCAATAAGCTCTTGGAACTCTAAAATAGTGAATAGCTCCACTATAAAATTTTAACAGTCTTTCCATTGAGATAAAACTCTGGTTGGTGAGCTGTCAGTCCAGATTGGATACCACTTGATGTAAAATACTCATAGTTAGTAGGGAGATCTGCAACTGTCAACCCTAGAAATAGGGTTGAAAGTATTGCTACTGCTAGAACCATGTTGGTCTAATCGCAGTTGATTACTGTTACGAAAACAATACTTAAACTGTAAGAAGGTTGTTTATATGATTTTGAGATTATTTATATCAGTGCTTGAGTAGATAAATTCCTTTTTTAATATGTCATTGAAAAACTTTATTTTAATAATTTAAGTCTTATCGTATGACGTATGGGCCTTGTTTTTTTTATTATTTTGGCTATTGTATTATTTACTTCACCCTTTATAAAATATTTTACACTATGCAAGGAAATGATGAAATCAATCAAAATAAAGAATAAATTAAAATAGTATGAGAAATTTAAGAAGCAAATAAGAACAGAAAAAGCGAGAAATGCCGAGAAATAGAGGAACTACAAGACAAGCATGACACATTTAACTTAAATAAGAAGGTGAAGGAATTAGGAGGAAAATACAAGAAAAAACAAGAAATAATTCTGAGAAATGGAAGCAATGAGATTATACTGGATAATAAGGGTAAAATAAAGACATGGAAGCAATACATAAAACAACTTTTTAATGGACATAGATCAGAAAACAGCTTACAGCTGAACAGAGAAAATTCAAATTTTTCGCCATTTTTGTGTTTCCAGTGGTGAAGAAGGCAGTTAGTCAAAATTTCACCAAATCCACCAAACCACCACTCACACGGCCAGATAATTCCATTGCAACCAAACTTGTTGAGAGAGCGAACTTGTTGGCTGAACGCTTTGCTTCACATTTCCAAGAAAAAACACCACCTACTATACCCAGATTGCAGTCAAAGATGCCCGACGTTGTCTTCAGACTGCGTATCACTGGTTATCAATCAGCATCTTATAAAATATCTTGAACGATTCAATATTATTAGCGATCACCAATATGGCTTTCGTAAACATAGATCAACAGGAGATCTTCTGACTTATGTAACACATGTTTGGAACAACGCAATTGAACATTTTGGAGAATCTCGAGCGGTTGCTCTTGATATATCCAAGGCATTCGACCGTGTTTGGCACGATGGACTGTTGGCTAAGCTGCGCTCTTGTGATATGTCTGAAAAGTTCTGTTTGTGGCTCTCATGTTTCCTCGGAGAACGGTGTGCCCCAAGGCTCCATACTGTCTCCTACTCTCTTTCTCATTTACATTAACGATCTGCTGGAAAAGACCAGGAATCCAATCTACAGCTTTGCCGACGACAGTTCGCTTATATCTTCATTCACTTTGAACGCTCGGACATCGGCTGCTCAGGCGAATATCCGTAGATAGCAGGAGGTCCTTCAATTTAACAAAGACCTAGAAGAAATTCTATCTTGGGGTGACAGTAACCAAGTGGAATTTAACGCTACAAAAACCCAGGCCGCAGTTTTTTCTAAAAAAGTTAACGTTGCTGAACCCGACATAGTTATGTCGGGGCACTCCATTCCCCTAGCATCGACGCTCAATTTGTTGGGCGTTAGTTTGGGAGCAAATATATCCTGGCATGAACATGTTGCAGGCATAGCAAGAAGAGCTTCTCAAAAGTTAGGAATATTATTTCGAACCAGAAAGCTCTACACTCCACAACAACTGTTAATTCTCTACAAAGCTCAAATTCGACCAACTATGGAATACTGCTCCCATGTTTGGGGCTCCGCTCCCAAACATACACTGCATTTGTTGGATTCTGTTCAGAGAAGAGCTGTTCGTCTGATTGGAGACCCGGAACTGACCGGCGGCCTTGAATCGCTGGAACATCGAAGGACTGTTGGCGACTTGAGTTTGTTCTACAAGTATTTTCATGGAAAGTGTTCGAAGGATGTAGCCCGCTTAATTCCTCCCAAAGCGGTGCATGTTAGAAATACACGTCGCGCTGGTGCTTGACATCCTTATGAGGTTCAGCTTGTTACTCCGCGTACAACGCTTTTCAAGCAGTCTTTTATATGGAGAACATCATCCCTTTGGAATAATTTGCCCAGCGCTGTGTTTCCCACCGAGTACAATTTACAGCAATACAAGAACAACGTGAATCGCTTTTTCCGCACACATGCCGCTCTTGGAGCGCTTTAGGGACTTCCCTGCAGCACGTGTGCTAGACCTATAAAAAAAAAAAAAACCTATAAACTTACTTTGCTTCTAAATTTAATAATAAAGAAAAATCTCATCTGTCGCACACTTTGCTCATGTCACTGTAGATATAACTGTCTTTTAAAAAAATGTGTTCCATACTGAACAAAATAGCATTTTACGTCCGTAATATTAGATTCTTCGTATAGGCATATCACTATATCACTATAAACCTAGTTCTATCCTTCCCCCTGAATTTCCATCTTAATCTATTGGCAGCTGTTTTTATCCATCCATCCGATGCCCGCAACCCTCTAGATATTATCCCGCCATCTTCTTTTGAGACATCCTACGCTTCTTTTGTGTTCTCGTGGTCTCCATTCTAATGTTCGCTTGGTCCATCGATCATCGGTCGTGCGTGCTACATGTCCAGCCCATTGCCACTTCTTTCTGCCACGTGTTCTATAATATTCTTTAATTTCGTTTGTTCACGTATCCACTTGTTTCTTTTTCTATCTTTAATCCTGATCATCTGTCTTTCGTGTGCTCTCTGGGTCCGAGTTAGTTTTTGTATATCGGCTTTATTCATTGGCCAAGTTTCAGCGACATATGTAATTACAGGTAGGATGCACTGGTCGTAAACTTTGGCCTTTAACTTATTTGGGATGGCTTTATCTTTGAATATATGACTTAATTTTCCGAATGCACACCATCCAAGCCTGATTCGTCTTAAAATTTCATCCGTATCTCTCGTCGTAGTAATTTTTTGCATCAGATAGACATAATTCTTAACAACCTCGAGAGCTGCTCTTTCTAAATTTATAACTATATTGTTATTAGTGTTGGTTAATATTTTTGTCTTAGTTTTATTCATCTTAAGACTTTGAGTCGTTTAACTTATTTATCATATCTTGTAACTCATGTGGATTACTACTGATGACTACAATATCTTCTGCGAACCTTAAATGACTCAAATACATACCATCTATATACATAGGCATATAAACAGTGTTATTCACAGAATCATAATGCATCTTTTTAATAAAATCAATCCGATAGTTTAGGCTTTACGAAGAAATAAAGGAACATACATAAATAGTGGTAAAAAGTATTATCCCTGTTGCTGAAACAGTCGGGTAAAACTACCCCTCATATATTGTGTTACTATGCAATTCTGCTTTTTATAAGCAACTATAACAAATTGCATTTATAAAGTTAGGAATTATATTCTATCTATAAATTTCAAACTTGCTAGTAATAGTGGCACAATACACTATAAACTCGTCCCCACTGCAAAATTACACGTCCACAACTCCTTCAGTTCAAGTGTTAGTTCTGTTAGTTATAGGTTTTAATTAGGGCTTTGTCCGAAACCGCTACTGCTTCGTCCTCGTCTAATCACAGACCGGTCATTTCCTGTGCCCGTTTCCAGGATAATGTCACAGGAGCCATTCCAAGTTGGTCAATCCTTTAAAGGGCGCATTACTCGCGTCCAATTGCCCACTAAATTGGACCTATCTTGACACCTTTACTACAATTTAGAAGGCTCTTAAAGAGAGCGCTGCTATCCAGCTACGTCTCGATTTTATGTTCGTCCCCCTGCGATATTCTCGGCTTGTGTCACATTATGGGTTTAAAGTGAAAGATAAATGAATGGAAAAGGGCCAGTTTAAACTGGTTTTTAGTACAATGCTGGTAGGAACTACAAATCTTGTCTAAGTCCATGTAAGAAGGATCGACTTGAATAATCAGGGTGACATAAAACACCTTCGGAAAAGGACTTTGGCTCAGCTATTTTAAAGGAAATTATTAAATACCTTTTCTAACCCATTTTGCTACTTCTATTCAGATATTACAAATAAAAGCGGTCTGGAAAAATATATTGTCAAATAGTTAAAATGTAAGTAGATATATTTTTTTGACATTCATCCGGAAAATCATCACTTTCTGATCATTTATTTATCGTAAAAATATTCTTTAACTTAGCAGTATCCAAAATAAAATTTTCCACACGATTTTATTATGCTTGTTGAGAGTTACCGCTAAACACTTAATGCCAGTAGAGTAGTGCAGCTCATTCTTTCAGCATGAACTCTCCAAGACTGTTTCCCACTGAGTATAACCTGTAGCGATTCAACACCAACGTAAATCGCTATTTCCGTGCACGTGCCGGTTATATAGCGACTCATAAAAGAAATACCAACCAAAAGTCAATCAATACCAATATACAGTCTGTCAAGTAAAAAAGTGTCTTTGTTTTTTCATGGGACCCGAAATTGACGCTTCGTCAAGGAGAGGTAAAATTGAGAAAATCGGACTTGAATGTGTCCCATGGGACCATTCGACAACATTTTTGTACTTATGACGAAACCTTTGCTGGGAGAAAACCACGTCGCGAAGCCGCCTGATTGGGGCCACGATAAGATACTAGAGTGGCCCACACAGTCGCCGGATGCCAACTCAATTGAAAACGTTTGGTCCCTTGTAAAGAGGAAGCTCAGTTCGCCAGTTGTCTGGCGAGATTCGAAAAATTTGGAGATCACTGCCGCGCAAGTAGGCAGAAAACCTCTTCAACGCCATGTCAGGCGAATATTGATGCAGGAGGCGATTGGACAACTTACTAAAGCAATTCCACCATTGTTAGCACACTAAAGAATACATTGATGGCAAAAATTTTCTTGAAACACAATTTTTTCAAAAATATGAGCCGTCACGTTCTTACTTGACACTATATAAATCTAAATGTTAATATATTCGCGTATTTGTGTATTTGTTTAACGACTCAGGATGAAATCGAGTACATAGATAGGTTGTGATTCTGAATAGGAGATCGATTATAATCTTGTGACATTGATAGTTGTCAAAATTTAAACATTAATATAGCTTCTATTCATGGAAGGATTTTCATCAAATATAATAGTAATTATAACACAGCCCCACAAAAAAAAAAGTGGGGTATACTTTTGATGCGATATATCAGATCCGTAGTATTTTTGCCCGCTGATCACGAATCTGACGTCAGAATATCGCCATCACATCTCAATTTTTTTCTAACCTCAAAAAATAGGTAAAAATTAGTAAAAATTAAGAAAAATATACTCCTAAAAAATTGATTCAAGCTTTTTCATGAATCCAAAGGTGTATTAATATGTATTCGGATACGCTAAGCTAATATTCATCGGTTGGATTAAGCTATACAGTTCTGTTTTCTTTCTAACCTCAATAAATCAGACAGATATAGTGCTTCTCGAATGCAAAAACGAATTCAAATTAAAATTCAACCGATTCTTACCAAATTTGGTACACGGGGGTTTTTTGGGTTGCTGATCATGAATCTGAGGCCGGATTTGCAAAATTCAAAATGGCGGATCCAAGATGGCGGACAAAATTTTTGAAAACCAACCGATTCCTACCAAATTTGGTATACAGTTGGGGAATCCTCAAACCTGATACTCTTAAAACCCTAAACCCTGAAACCTTAGACTCCCACACCCTGTAACCTCAAAAAATAGACCTCAATAACCCTGTAACTTTAAAAATGAGACCCAATAAACTCAAAACCAGGACTTTTAAACCATATACTCTCAAATAGTAGACCCTTAAGCCCTAGAATTGCGAAGGTTAGACCCGCGCCTAACTTTCCTTTTTTTGGCTGTATCTTGTTCTTTTTTCCGCGAATGACCTATTCAAAGGCTTTCTGCCCAAACGCTTTTGAGGACTTGTTTCTCTTTTTAGCGACCAGCAATAGTCCGCTAGCATATGGTCATCCCATCGTCCTTGATACCGATTTTCTATGATTTTCAGATCTTGGTGAAAACGTTCCCCTTGCTCCTCACTGTAGTCACCAAGATTAACTGGGAAATCATCGATGTGGGAGTCCAGGAAATGTAATTTTAGATTCATTAAGCAACCTAATGTTTGAAAATTTTTTACCATTTTCTCGACTATTTCTTTGTACTTAGGACTTTTATTATTTCCCAAAAAGTGTGTTGCGACTTCTTTAAAACTAAGCCAAGCAGCTTTTTCAACTTTATTCATTTTAGTAACAAATAATGAATCTTGAAACAATTTTCTTATTTGTGGTCCGTCAAATACGCCTGCCTTAATTTTAGCTTCAGAAAATTTCGGAAATTTTTTATGCAAATATTTGAAACATGGGCCGTTTGTATCTAATGCTCTCGTGAATTGCTTCATAAGTCCAAGCTTAATGTGAAGCGGGGGAATAAGAACTTTTCCTGGATCTACCAATGGTGGAAACAATACATTATTTTCACCAGGAGTGAACGATTCTCTTGTTGGCCAAATTTTTTTCTTATAATGACGTTCCCTGTCTCTGCTATTCCACAGACATTTATAACAGGGATAAAGTGTAAACCCTGACTGTTGGCCAAGCAATATTGTTACAATTTTCAGATCTCCACAAATTTTCCAGTTATGATCAGCATATTTTATTTTTTATCAAAAGCTGCTTCATTTTTTCATATTGCTCTTCCATAACTGTGGAATGACCAATCGGAATGGGAGCGTAAACGTTGGTATTATGCAGCAAAACTGCCTTAATGCTCCGTTTAGAAGAATCAATGAACAGTCTCCATTCTTCAGGATCGTATGAGTTATTTTGAAATTCATCCATTAGACCTTTTACATCGGTACAATATGAAAGTGACAATTCCTCGTCCATTGTGAAATATTTTCGAAATTCTTCATCTCTGTTTCTATAATAAGAAATCGTAGCTTCTGGCTTAAGTAAATGTCTTTTCTTTAAAAAGGAAGCAAGATGCTCTGAACCATCTTTGGATAAGCCTAAATCTCTGACTAGATCACTAAGTTCTGACTGTGATACGAGTATTGGTTCTGGTTTACGGTTGTATGGTAGAAATTCTTTATCTGTGTCACTAGTATATGATAGGTTGTCACTAGAACATTCATTAGTAACAGTGTTTGAATCTTTTTCGACAGTCTCAATGTTTTCGGCATGAACTGATAAGGTGAAATCATTTGTTTCCATAACATCAGCATCAAGTGGTTCAGGAGGCGGAATTAGTTTAGTTGGTCTTGTTACTGTCGAAACATCGTTATAAGTAATAGTGCTTTTATTTTTTCGGTTATGCCTAGATACAACATTCATACAAAAGTAGCAATCATTTTCACTGTATGGTCTATTCCATATTGCTGGTCTGAAATATTTAATCGCCTTCTTATTGATGTACAACATTATTTTGCAAGAACTGCAAATGATGTGGGGAACCCAATCTGTATCCTGGTGCTGTATTTCAATGTTAAAACAATCCTTATATAAGGTTTTAATCTTATCCGTTATCGGTGGCCCCATTTTACTCAATACGTGTTGACAGCAAATATAACAAAATGAATCACTGTTTTTATCGCACTTATGAAAAGTCCTTGTACCGTGAGACCGTTTTCTTGTAGCATTATACTCTACATGAGCCAAGTCACCCACACATGAAGAGCTACGGTCGCTGGATGACGACGGCTGCGGGCCCGCTTTCCCACCCTGGCCAACCGCCGATACTGGGTTTCCGAGTCCCTGCATCGTAATTCTCTTTCTTCTACCTGCCATGACGGCATCTAAGCCGTTATCCAGGGACTCTGCCGGCTAGTGGAGTAACACCGTTGCCCACCGTCACCACGTGGAGGTGCCCTGGATGCAGGTAGAAGAATAAAAATCGACCGATGAATTTTCTCGGCGTTCAAAATGGCGCGAAAACATCTGCCATCTTGAATTTTGCGAATCCAACCTCAGATTCGTGATCAGCGACCCAAAAAAATCCCCGTGTACCAAATTTGGTAAGGATCGGTTGAATTTTAATTTGAATTCGTTTTTTTGCATTCGAGAAGCACTATATCTGTCTGATTTATTGAGGTTAGAAAGAAAACAGAACTGTATGGCTTAATCCAACCGATGAATATTAGCTTAGCGTGTCCGAATACATATTAATACATCTTTGGATTCATGAAAAAGCTTGAATCAATTTTTTAGGAGTATATTTTTCTTAATTTTTACTAATTTTTACCTATTTTTTGAGGTTAGAAAAAAAATTGAGATGTGATGGCGATATTCTGACATCAGATTCGTGATCAGCGGACAAAAATACTACAGATCTGATATATCGCATCAAAAGTATACCCCACTTTTTTTTTGTGGGGCTGTGTAATTATTAAAATTGATACATTTTAAAATAAATATTCTTTATTTAGGAACTCATTTTGATTGTGAGACAGATGTTGGGTGGTTGATTGTAGGCGGTGTAGGAGATTGTGCCTTTTTATGCACTGCAGCCTCTTGGTGTTCCCCTCTCTTGAGTGATGTCCCTTTAAGAAGTTTTATTAGCTTCCTGCCAAGCACTTCATATAGTAATTTATCGCCACGATGTAGATGATAAAAATTCTATCCATGAAAGACCTCCCTGATTTAATCCACTGTTGCTGGTTGATTTTGTTTATTGTCATTTGTACAGTTGCATCTAGGAGATTTATTCCTCTATTGGATTGTTGATATCTTTTTATCTCCTTTTTTGAACAAGTAGTAATAGTTCTTCGATCACCTGAAACATCTTACAGTCAGATTCACTAAAAGGGTTTAAAGCCAAGTTTAAACACGTAGGCTGAAAATTTTTGGTCTGACACATAGATGTCGCCCTTTTCAAAAAATCCATATGATTTCTAGGAAGTACCATCTTGAAACGATACGTGTCAAGATTTCATGACATTTCGAGGATTAGTTTACAAGTTCGTGTGTTGATTAAACAATTTCTTGATGGGAAAAAATACCGTTCAAGCAAAGCAATGGCTTGATAAGTGTTACGAGGACTCTGCCCCTGGAAAATCACTCATCATTTACTGGTATGCTGAATCTAAACGTGGTCGTACAGATACAAATGAGGTGGTTACACCGGAAAACACAAAAAAATCCACAAAATGGTGTTGGATGATCATAAAGTGAAATTGTATGAAATAGCTGACACCCCGAAGATATCAAGAGAACATGTTAGTCATATTTTGCTTGAACATTTGGGCATGAGAAAGCTCTGTTCGAAATGGGTACAGAGTTTGCTCACAGTGGATCAAAACAATAACGTGTTGATGATTCTGAGCCCTGTTTGGACCTGTTTAAGAGCAATAAAAAGGATTTTTCATGCGATATGTGACAATGGATGAAACATGGATCCACCACTAGAGACCAGATTCAAATCGGCAGTCAGCTGAGTGGACAGCAGCTGGTAAAAGCCGCCCGAAGCGACTAAAGACACAATAGTCGGCTGGGAAGGTTCTGGCCTCTGTATTTTGGGATGCGTTTAGAATAATTTCCATCGACTATGCTGAGAAGGGAAAAACTATCAATTGGGAATATTATATAAAGTTATTAATGCGTTTGAAGGCAGAAATTGCAAAGAAACGACCCAAATGAACAAGGAAAAAGTGCTCTTTCATCAAGACAATGCACCGTGTCACAAGTCAATGATTACGATTGCATGAATTGAAGTTCAAATTGCTTCCTTCAGATTTGGCCCCAAGCGACTATTAACTATTCGCAGACCTCAAAAAAATGCTCCATGGCTCCAATGAGGGAGTTATCGCCGAAACTGAGGCCTATTTTGAAGGCAAAGACAAATCCTTCTACAAAAACAGGTATGTTAGAAAAGCGTTGGACTGATTGCATCGCTCTTGAAGGAGACTATATTGATGAATAAAGTCGAATTTTGCAAAAAAAATGTGTTTTCAGTAGCTAGACCAAAAACTTTTCAACCTATATGTTAGTTGTTTTTGGACGTTAAATTTTCTAGTTGACTTTCGTTATTAACATTATCACATTCCATACTGCAAATATCGCCAAATTACATTTTCACCAGAAATTTAAAATTAAAATGACAAATAAGATTCTGGAACGGGTGGGAATACTTTTTAGAGTTTTCTATTGGTGTTTGATTTTTATTGGTTGAATTACAAATAAATACGAATTATCTGGACTGTTACTATACAATATCAAAACTTTAGTTCAGGTTAGAATTCCACGTTGAATTTTACTGATAAAATGTTTTTTTTTTTAAATTTTATCTATCTGATAAAGGAAACTCTTATTAAATAAAAAAAATGTAAGACTGTAGTATGGATGTTTACTGGAATTTTATTTTCTCCTGAACAAGCATAATTTTATATTTGCTTTCTTTTAATAAAACCAAATGCTTCAATTTGTATTCACTTGTTCGCTTCAATTGCTCGCTCCTCCAGCCATTCTCATTAATTAAAATACAAACAAAAACAGAAAGAGACCATTCTAAATTTTATTCTAATGTCGACTGAAGCTGGGATATTGCCGAAAAATATTGCCAGTTCAGGTAAAGCGTTTTCTGTGTCTCCGGGCAGCATTCAGGATGGTTTAGTACACGGCTTTAGAGGTAGAATTACAACATTTAGAATATACGTGCTTTCGGTTAAATTGTATGTTGCACAGAACGGAGAAACAATTAAAACAATCGACTTTGTGCATTTCGAATACCAATCAGAAACGAGGATGGAAGACGTGATAGTGTAACAGCGCGTCGCGCTTATTGGTTGAAGATTCAGTGAATATTAGTCTTCGTGGAACGTACACTTTTTTCTACAAATAGCTAGCTTATACATATTTAATGCATAGCTAGAAAATATGAATAAGACTGAAAAATTGCACGATAGGTAGGAGAAATACCACCGTAGCCTCTAATGTTCTTGTTGATAGATATATTGACTATACTAACAGTCTTTCATGATGATGAAATAGTGATAAAAGCGTATTGTTGACATCAGCAATGAAATTATTAAAATGTTTGTGATAAAGCAAGATCTGAAAAAATCTTCTTTTGCAATGGAGCTTTAAAAGCTAAAACCTTACTTAACAAAGTAAAAAATCATTGATTGATGAATGGATTTCTCAAAAACCCTCTCTTACACTATAACTTTAAAAAAATGGTGTACCATACAACTCCATAATGAATAGGTTCTTCCTAAACAAATTCAATAAATCCATTAAAAAAAAAAATTCAATATTATTCAATATCATTACCTTTTAAAACAATTACTTCTATTTCAATGTTTTTTAACAATAAGTAAAAATTTTAACTCATGTAATCCACTTAAATTTTACTTGCTTCATTCTAAAGAAAACAGCAAAATAAATAAATTATTGAGGTAGGTTTTTAAAGTCGTTCCCCTTGTTCGGTTTTCTTCTAAAGACTGCAAAGGATCTTTTGTCGAACGCCGAGAAGAAATTCTTCCCTTCTTACTGGCAACCGATGTCGGCCTCAAAGGGTTTATTTTCAGTCTGCTGTCTGTCCATAACTTTATAGTTTGTGTTGGTAGAGAGTTGGGTAAATCGTATTATTTTTGTTATTGTTGTTTTTTTTTATTCTCTCTTTTGTTTATTGATGTCTTTACCTTTTTTAGTTATATTTTGCCTCGGTTTGGTTGGTGATGATTCTTTCATTATATTCTTATAAAGACTTCCCCAGTTTATTATACAGTATTTTTTGTAGTATTGAGCATAAAGATTAAGTTTTTTTTAAGCTTTAGCATTAAATCTCGAACTATCACTATTCAAATGTGGCAATCTCTCCGAAGATATCAAGTTTCTAAGCAATTTGCTTGTTTTCATTATTGATAATAATAGAAGCGTCTTGTAAGATGTTTGAGAAAGCGAGAACATGTATATTTTCAGCTGATTTAAACAAATGTCCCGGAAAGACGTTTTTTTGTCAATGGCCGAAACTTAATCCGCTCTAAATCCTTCACAATAGTTCAAATGAAAGCAACTCTTTGGTAAGCTTCTACAAATAAACTTGCAACTTGATATTGCTTTACTTGACAACCTGGATTTGTCCTCAACTATTTTTCTGTTGTTTGAATATAATAATTGCTCATAGGTTTAAAAAAAAAAGAAGTCCAGTGGTTGAAGCCAGTGAGTAGTAAGCCCTTACAGATGTAATATTATTATCCCATTAGCTTTACTATGTTCAGCGCTTCCAGGTTTTACGAATGGGTTGTATTCCATCAAAAATAAGTAACACTTTATCTTCAGGGGTTGGCTTCGGTACGTTTATAAAATGTTTCATCTATTTTACAAATAAGTTTGAGTAAATGCGTATGTGTAAATCAGTGTCTGGAATGGTGACTACACTCTTAAAAGGTCTGCCATTAGCCAATTGAGGATTTTGTGTCATTTGTTCTTTTAAATATAAGCATTGGTAGCACAAACAGTTCAGCTACACTGTGACAAAACAAGGCCTTTTCCTCTGCTTGTGATTGCGCCAATTTTGTTCTCCCTTTTAGATTCTAAAACTTTTTGTGTATTTTTTTGAACGGTGAAAAATCTATTTTCAGGAACGCTAAATATTTTTGTACATGAAAATGTATTCCTATCTTGCCCTAGTCTTCCCTACTTGAAAAGCAGCTATTAAGGGGCAATGATCCAGTTATTCTCAAGCCAAGGAATGATTATTAAGTATTGATTGTGCTTCTACATGACCCCACGAGTCACCCATTTCAAATATATGCAATGAATTTCATAACACCCTATATATATATATATATATATATATATATATATATATATATATATAGTTATATATTATATATATATATACAACATATATATATATATATATATATATATATATATATATATATATATATATATATATATATATATATACATATATATATATATATATATATATATATATATATATATATATATATATATATATATACATATATATATATATATATATATATATATATATATATATATATATAATATATGTATATATATATATATATATATATATATATATATATATATATACATATGTATATATATATATATATATATATATATATATATATATATATATATATATATATATATATATTTATATCAACTACCCTAAAGACCTATATTGTTAAGTGTTATATTCTATATATTTTTTTTAACAATGTATTATTCTGCTTATTTTACATATCAACTATTGATTTAGTTTTACAAAAAAAAAACATTTTTAAAATAATTTTCTCCAAAAACAACTTAACTCTTTCGTCCATAACAAAGAGATATCCGTAGCCGATTGGCAGAAAACAGAACCGTATTGATTCACCATCAACCGAAGAAATAAGGGCAATCAAATTCGACGCACGTCCGACAGTTGTCCATCAGGTCCCGATTTGACAGTTTGTATCGCAACGAAGCCGTCAGTTCGCGCTACGGTAACTGCCCGAATATCGTCTCGTTTCGAATGAATAATGCCAGTGGTGTCGGTAAAAACACCTGCGATTTATATAGTTTTTTAAAATACAATCACTAGAGAGGATTCTTTGCAAAGTTTTGCCAGGATATCGGATATTAATAACAAGAAAAAAATATTTGACATACGACTTCCCTAGGAAGCACGCAGCTCTATACTAAATTTGACAGTCCTACATCCCCCTTTGTACCGTTAAACTTGATCATTATAAAATCAAAAATCAGAAAAAAAATGTATCAACTCGTCCCATTTCTTTAAGCCATATAGTTTAAAAACAAAAGGTTCTTTTTTACATTTTTTGCTAAAGGGAAATACTGTATTCGTAAAAAATTGCCCTCTCAAAAAAAACGTTGGTTCTCATTTTCGTTGGTCTGTCTGTCGGTCTATCTGTCTGTATGTCTGTCTATCTATTTCGTTTTTAAGCGATACCATTTCAGAGGAAAAGGGTGAAAGATGAGAAAATTGATATATTTAAAATACTTGGTTGTAATAAATTTTAAGTAAAATTACCTACAGTTAAACATGCTTAAAGGGGTTGTTTCGAATGTATCATACTATTCTTCTATATCAGGTTTATTAGGATCATGGAAACTAAAAATTATATTATTTCTCATTACTTTTAATGTCAATAGAACTAATAGCTAGAGAAAAAGTCTGTTTTCAGATATAAATATCATATGGAAAATGATGTCATATCCTCTATTTTATTTTATTTCCCTTGAATTTCTATTATTTTATAAACAATATCAAAAGAAACAAGGGATATAGAATGAGTAACAGAGAACTTAAAATTATATTTTTTATTATGGGTCTAGCACACGTGCTACAGGGAAGTCCCTAAGACGCTCCAGGAGCGGTATGTGTGCGGAAAAAGCGATTCACTTTGTTCTTGAATCGCTGTAAATTGTACTCGGTGGGAAACACACCCCTGGGCAAATTATTCCAAAGGGATGATTTTCTCCATATAAAAGACTGCTTGAAAAGCGTTGTACGAGGAGTAACGTGCTGAACCTCATACAGATGTGAAGTATTAGTGCGACATGTATTTCTAACATGCACTGCTCTGGGAGGAATTAAGCGGGCTACATCCTTCGAACACTTTCCATGAAAATACTTGTAGAACAGACTCAAGTAGCCAACCATTCTTCGATGTTCCAGCGAATCAAGGCCGCCGGTCAGTTTCGGTTCTCCAATCAGACGAACAGCTGTTATTATGCAAATAACGCGACAATACGAGGCTGGTTTGAAAAGTCCGTGCAAAGTCCGAGAGATAGCACCACCGGCGCGTATCGAGGTCATGTTTAGTTAGTAGCATCTCTTGAATGAACGCACACCAAGTTTCAGCCATATTGGTCTATTTCTTTGTGTTTGGCATTCGTGTGAATCAAGGAAGTCGAGTGATTTTCAAGAAATGGACGAAAAAGAATTTCGTGTGGTGATTAGACATTACTTTATGAAAGGCAAAACGCCTCAGGAGACTAAAGACAAGCTTGATAAACATTATGGTGACTCTGCACCTTCGATTAGAACAGTTTATAAGTGGTTTCAAAATTTTCGGACTGGCCATATGGGCACAAGTGACGCTGAAACGTTCTGGACGGCCTGTGGAAGTTACGACTCCAGAAATCATTGATCAAATCCATGATATGGTGATGGACGATAGAAGAGTTAAGGTGCGTGAGATTGCTAGTGCTGTGGGCATCTCGACTGAACGGGTACATAATATTTTGCATAAACATTTGGACATGAGAAAGCTATCCGCAAGATGCGTGCCGCGATTACTCACGCTTGACCAAAAACGGAATCGTGTGAAGTGTTGCAAGGATGTGGATGAAACATGGATACATTACTATACTCCTGAGACCAAACAACAATCTAAACAATGGGTTACCAAGGGGGAATCTGCACCAAAAAAGGCGAAGACCGTTCCTTCGGCCGGAAAGGTTATGGCGACTGTCTTTTGGGATTCGCAAGGGATAATCCTCATCGACTATCTGGAAAAGGGTAAAACTATTACAGGTGAATATTATTCATCGTTATTGGACCGTTTGAAAACCGAGCTGCAAGAAAAACGCCCGCGATTGGCCCACAAGAAAGTCCTTTTCCATCACGACAACGCACCAGCACACACCTCAGCAGTTGTGGTCGCAAAATTAATGGAAATAGGATTCTAACTCGTTTCACATCCCCCCTATTCTCCAGACTTGACTCCCTCGGACTACTATTTGTTCCCCAATTTGAAGAAATGGCTGGCGGGACAAAGATTTTATTCAACGAGGAGGTGATTGCAGACACTAATGGATATTTTGCAGACTTGGACAAATCCTATTATTCGGAAGGGATCAACAAACTAGAACATCGTTGGACGAAGTGTATAAGCCTAAAAGGAGACTATGTCGAAAAATAAAAAAGGTTTATCCCAAACACATAAGTAGTTTTTATTTTTGCACGGACTTTTCAAACCAGCCTCGTAATGGTTGAGACCGAGAACGATCTGCAAAGGCTGCTATACGAATTCTACATGACAGCAAGACAATATAATATGTCAATCTCAACTGAAAAAAGCAAGATAATAGTAATAGCAAAAGAGCAGATCAGATGCAAGCTGGTGGTGGAAGATAAACCAATAGAACAGGTGATAGAGGTCGATTACCTGGGCATCAAAATATCTAGTATCGGAAAAATCGAGGAAGAAAGAAGTCAACAAGGCTAATAGGATAGCGGGATGCCTCAATGACAACATGTTTAGAAATAAATTCCTCTCTGTTGAGACCAAAACAAGAAAATTCAAGAGCGTAATACGACCAGTAATGTCTTACACATCTGAAAAGTGGAATGGGATCAACACATAGGAATAATGGCAAACAACAGGATAGTGCGGATAGCAAGAGACAAGTCACCGAATGGAAGAAGAGCAATGTGACGTCCAAGAAAGAGATGGAGCGACGATCTATAGAGCAGAGAACAAAAAAAACAGGCAATAGTGCCTAGATATAAGTCGGAAGAAGAAGAAGAAGAAAAATTTCTGTTATAGTCACTTATAGGCATTTTAAGACCAGATTCACTAAAATCTGTTCAGGTTAGGTAGTTTAGGCTTTAGATGGTAATAATTGAGAGATTAAAAAAAAAGGAAAATTCGGCTGTTTGCAGTCCTTATTGATTTTTAACTTAGATACTAAAAAACTAACCTTACAAATTCTCGATACCGTTATACCACTTCCGTTTTTATAGTTTGTTTAAATTTCTTTTTTCAATAAGAATACTTTCGAATAAAATTTAAAAGTTTTGCTTCTATTCAGAACATAAAATGTGAATACATATATATATATATATATATATATATATATATATATATATATATATATATATATATATATATATACGAGGCTGGTTTGAAAAGTCCGTGCAAAAATAAAAACTACTTATGTGTTTGGGGTAAGCCTATTTTATTTTTCGACATAGTCTCCTTTTAGGCTTATACACTTCGTCCAACGATGTTCTAGTTTATTGATCCCTTCCGAATAATAGGATTTGTCCAAGTCTGCAAAATATCCATTAGTGTCTGCAATCACCTCCTCGTTTGAATAAAATCTTTATCCCGCCAGCCATTTTCTTCAAATTTGGGAACAAATAGTAGTCCGAGGGAGCCAAGTCTGGAGAATAGGGGGGATGTGAAACGAGTTGGAATCCTATTTCCATTAATTTTGCGACCACAACTGCTGAGGTGTGTGCTGGTGCGTTGTCGTGATGGAAAAGGACTTTCTTGTGGGCCAATCGCGGGCGTTTTTCTTGCAGCTCGATTTTTCAAACGGTCAAATAAAGATGAATAATATTCACCTGTAATAGTTTTAAAAACCCTTTTCCAGATAGTCGATGAGGATTATCCCTTTTGAATCCCAAAAGACAGTCGCCATAACCTTTCCGGCCGAAGGAACGGTCTTTCGCCTTTTTTGGTGCAGATTCCCCCTTGGTAACCCATTGTTTAGATTGTTGTTTGGTCTCAGGAGTATAGTAATGTATCCATGTTTCATCCACAGTGACGAAACGACGCTTAAAGTCATCCGGATTCTTCTGGAACAGCTGCAAACCATCCTTGCAACACTTCACACGATTCCGTTTTTGGTCAAGCGTGAGCAATCGCGGCACCCATCTTGCGGATAGCTTTCTCATGTCCAAATGTTTATGCAAAATATTATATACCCGTTCAGTCGAGATGCCCACAGCACTATCAATCTCACGCACCTTAACTCTTCTGTCATCCATCACCATATCATGGATTTGATCAATGATTTCTGGAGTCGTAACCTCCACAGGCCGTCCAGAACGTTCAGCGTCACTTGTGCCCATATGGCCAGTCCGAAAATTTTGAAACCACTTATAAACTGTTCTAATCGAAGGTGCAGAGTCACCATAATGTTTATCAAGCTTCTCTTTAGTCTCCTGAGGCGTTTTGCCTTTCATAAAGTAATGTTTAATCACCACACGTAATTCTTTTTCGTCCATTTCTTGAAAATCACTCGACTTCCTTGATTCACACGAATGCCAAACACAAAGAAATAGACCAATATGGCTGAAACTTGGTATGCGTTCATTCAAGAGATGCTACTAACTAAACATGACCTCGATACGCGCCGGTGATGCCATCTCTCGGACTTTGCACGGACTTTTCAAACCAGCCTCGTATATATATATATATATATATATATATATATATATATATATATATATATATATATATATATATATATGTATATATATATATATATATATATATATATATATATATATATATATATATATATATATTGTAAATATAAATATTACTTTTAAAAGCACATCAAACGGTTTTATTTATTTTTGAATGTCTTCAAGTTTGGATTAACATACAGACTCATTAATTTGTTTTTACAACCTCAGAAAACTTATAAAAACAATATTGTTATGATTATTATCTTCATAAAATAATTACAAAATAAATTTTGTCCAATTCTTTGCCGATCAATATATAAATATGACATTCATTGAGGGTCCGCTGTGTACCACTGTTAAATTCCTATATTACAAATGTATACTATACATACACGTATGGCCCAACTTTATGAAAATAGAGACTTGCGTACAAACTGTTTACATTATGGTACAATATTTGCATTATCGTACGATAACTCAATCCGAAACAAAACTTCAATCAATCATTTAGATGGGAGATAAACCGCTTAGAGGCAACCGATCAAGTCTGGTTCAAGTACGTTACAGATCAAAATAAAAAAGTTTTCTCATTTAGATTAACGATCTGCTGGAAAGGACCAGGAATCCAATCTACAGTTGGACAGATGACACTCCACTTATTTCTTCCTTCACGTTGAACGCTCGAACATCGGCTACTTATGCAAATATCCGAGACCAGGAAGGCGTTCAATTTATCGAAGACCAGGAAGAAATTCTATCTTGGGGAGACCTGGACAAAATTCTATCTTGGAGTGACCATAATCAAGTATAATTTAACCCAACAAAAATTTAGGAGGCAGTTTTCTCTAAGAAGTTAACTTTACTGAACCCAAGGTAATTATGTCGGGACACTCCACAGCAGATATGTCTTGGCATAAACATGTTGCATCCATAGCAAGGAGACTTTCTCAAAGGCTGGCAATATAATTTCGAACTCAAAAGCCCTACATTCCATAACAACTGTTCTGTACAAAGCTCAAATTCGACCAATGATGCCATGCTGCTCCCAAACATCTACTGCATTTGTTGGATTCTATTCAGAAAATAGGTGTTCGCCTGATTGGAGACCCAAAACTCACCAGTAAGCTTGGTTCCCTAGAACAGTGAAGAACAGTTGGAGACTTGAGACTATTCTACAAGTATTTTTATGGAAAGTGTTCGATGGATATAGCGAGCGTAAAGTATTCGATGGATGTAGCTCACTGAATTCCTTCCAGAGCTGTGCAATGCTTGATATTCCTCGTACCATCTTTTTTAAGCAGTCTTTTATATGGAGAACTTCATCCTTTCGGAATGATTTGCCCAGGACCGTGTTTCCCATGGGGAACAATTTACAAAGATTCAAGACCAGCGCTTTAGGGATTTCGCTGCAGCAAGTGTGCTGTGCCCATAAAAAAAGTATTGTCTGAAATTTATTGCTATATCGAAAATACCTATTTTCTATATAGGTCACTGTACTTTTTTTTATTAGTGTTCCGTATGGAACACTTATAAGATCACTTCTGTATCTGTCTGTCCATCGGTCATACCCCATTTTTCCCGAAACTATTTGACATAGAAAGTTGAAATTTGGCACTAATATAGGAATTGATGGCCTCATTAGAGCCATGTAGTTTTGAAAGTTAAATTTTTACTTAAGGGGTGTCAAATGAAAGCTTGTAAAAACACAAGTTCAAAATATATATAATGTAATACTTGCGCACAGTTTTCTCTGCATTATTTTTACAAAATTGCCAAAAATCGCTGTCCCCCCTTTATCTCGAAAAGTATTGGAATATTCTCCACAGGGTGTAGATTGAACGATATCACGAGTGCATTACCTTTAATAATTTATCCGGTATATATAAAAAAAAAATTCAAGGTCATCACTTTTCAGTAAAGATCAGAAAAAAACTTCGTAAAAAACCAGAGTGTGTTTTGTGAAGTCATTGATCATTTTATATTCCCGTAACAAACATTTTTATTTTAAAAGCAATAAACTTAAGGAACACTAATTGCGCAAGTCCGACTTGCACTTGACCGGTTATTTTTATTTAACATGACGTCATTGTTGCGTCTTTTAGTATACAATAAATTGCTAATTATGGGTGCCAAAATAGAGTGATAACTTACCTTGATAGGGTAATAAGTACTTCGTTAGAAGTAGTTTGTTAACAAGACAAACAAATTCTTATTGTCTAAGATATCTCCAGTTGATCGCGACGCCCCTGCCGATATCGTAAACTTTCATTTGAACTGGATATTATCAGGACAGAGGCGTGCAAACTGGAAACCCTTCCATAACTATCATATCACGTAGATGCTTTATATCAGGGCATCATGGATATGGCAACGGCGGCAAGGTAATAAGGATTTGACGGAATAATGATTTGGGAAAAGCTAAAACTGAAGGATCTAGAATCTCAAGGCGATAAAAGCGTGGCTTGAGTTTTCTATTCCTATCAAGTAGTATAGAATATGTTATCATTACCACATAATTTTGAAGAAAAAGTTTGTCTGTGAGTGATATTTTAATTTTGACGTATACCAAATACATTCATACAAGACTGCTAGACCATTTCTCCTCTTAGTGAGAAACTTTATTACTGCGCTGTGCTCCAAATTATATTCCCTCAATTTTCGGATGAAGAAATCGTAAAAACTGCGAAGCACAACAAACTCGTACAAAATGTCGTCAAACTACTTAGAATAGCGGCAGTAATTTGATAATCAAGCAACTCCACCATAGTAAAGGAATGCTCGATTTTTGTCTTGTTTTCGGTTTTCGGTACTGTGGAAACAAGAATGAGTTGTTTTCTAAGATGAACATTCCTAGAGATCCGAGACAATAATGATCAATTAGTATCCAGTACACTTTACTGTGACCGAAAAAATAATAGGAAAGTAAAAGAAAGATTACATTGGTCAACACAAGTCTTGTTTCTTTTATTTTTTTTTCTGTTATTGGGTATTTCTATGGCCCTGACTATGAAAAAAATACTGGGAGATTGCTAACAGCTTTACCTTTTGAAATATACAGTAACAAAATTTCTATTGAACACTAGCAAATGATCTTTTATAAGATTTCCTTGAATGAACGACTTTAGGTAGATCTCGTTGCAAACTCCAGCAGTAGTCTGCCATCATATGTGAGTCCCACCGCCTCTGATAACGCTCTCCCATTGTCCGAAGATCCTGATGAAATCTTTCACCCTGCTCCTCACTAAAATCACCCAGATTTTGTGGAAATCGGTCTAAATGCGAGTGCAGGAAGTGGATTTTTATGCTCATGTTGCACCCTAGCTCTTGCAACTTCGATAGCATGCACTCAACAAGCTCGACATGGTCGTCAGATTTCTTTTTGCCTAGGAAGCTACTCATAACCAAAACAAATGAATTCCAAGCTTTGGATTCGACTTCAGTCATTGATTTGACAAAATTAGGATCTTTCACGAGTTGCCTAATCTGTGGCCCATCAAAAATACCAGCTTTCAATTTTTCTGAACTTAATCCTGGAAACTTGCGTGAAAGAAAATTAAAACATTCGCCACTTTTGTCAAGCGCCTTCACAAACTGTTTCATTATGCCGAGTTTAATATGAAGTGGTGAAAGTATGATGCGGTCTCGGCTAACTAAAGGCACGTTTATAACATTTTTTGTACCAACTTATAGCTCTTCCCGCACTGGCCAAACTTTTTGTGACCAATGGTGTTGTTTGTCACGACTATCCCAGAGACACATGAAACAAGGGAACTTTGTATACCCCCCTTGTTGACGTAAAAGAAAGTTAACCATTTTCAGATCAACACAAATGACCCATTTGTGGTATTGATACTTAATTTTTTCCATAACCTTAGAAACATTTACGTATTCTTCTTTTAAAGTCGTCGAATGTGCAATAGGTATAGATCCGTACTTGTTACCGTTATGAAGCAAAACACACTTTAAACTTCTTTTGCTGCTGTCTGTGAAAAGACGCCAATCACTAGGTTGATACTGTTTTAACCCATCTGCTGCAAAATACCACCAACATCGTTACAAAAAACTAAATCCTTCTCTTGAGAAAAATACGGTAACAGATTTTTTTCTCGGGTACGATAAAATGTAATGTTGGTTTCCGGAGTAAGCAAATTTTTTTCTTTTAAACGAGATGCTAAAATTTCAGAAGCTTCTTTTGGTAAGTTTAGATCTCTTACTAAGTCATTTAGTTCTTTCTGATTAAATGGGTTCTGAAAGGCTACATTTGTAGTCTGAATCAAAGTCTTCACTTGATGTATTTCGTTCGGGTTCACAGAGATTTGGATCATCAGAAGATTTAGATGTGCTGGGTTGTACCTCTTCTAATTTTAATTGAGGTCGTTGAGCAGAAGATAAGTTAGGGTATGACCACTTACTTCGATTTCCAGGGTTAATTCCGTTTATTTTTCACAAGGCAGAAGTAGCAATCGTCATGATGGTTTCGAGGTTCTCGCCAAATCATGGGTGTTACGAACATTATTGCATCTCTTTTTTCCACTGGACCATAACCGTAGACATACCACACATTTCTGGCATACAATATGAGGAACCCATGGCTTATCCGGATTACACAATTTTATTTTAAAGTATTGATGATACGCAGTTTTCACAAAGTCCGATATACGTTTTCGATATTTTGCAAATATATATTCACCACAAATATAGCAAAAACAATCGGGATTAAGCACACAACATCTTCTTGACGAAGCCATATCTAAAACAACAACAAAATATATTTCAGTGTCCAATAAAAAACGAAAATCTAAGTAAAAATAGTAAATGAGGGTAGTTAGCTATAACTCAAAAACAAAAGCTGTTAGAGAAAAATTGTTGCCATATTTAAAAAATACGCGTCAATTTGAGACAGAAACAAAAAAAAAATCACAGGAAACAAGCAATTTTCTTTTTTTTGTTGACCAGTGTTATTCGAGTAGTTATAATAAAGAGATTTTGCAAAGCTTATTTTTCACATGCCTTTGTCCTTACCGTTATCTCGAGCAAGCGCAGTATTAACACAAAGGAATTCAACTTTCACACTGTGGCAGAAATGCAATAAAATAAAGTAAAAGTAAGGTTAGGTTAGTATTCATCTTCTATAAACTTAGGGGCTTTTTTTATCCACTGCACGATCCGCTGATGTTTACTATATATATCTAAGTAGAAAAAAAAAAATAGGCCCTACCATAATAGCGATAAGAATAACGAACTTCAAATAGGCTCTCTTATAAGTTCCTAAAATAAGGGAAATCGTTATCCTTAATAAAGATTTCTCTTATTTTGTTTGAATACTGCGCAAGCTCCAAACGGTGGGCTCATGATTCAAATCACGATTACAGCTGCGTCACTTTAATATTGAGCATGCTTCAAATAAAGATAAAGAGGGTGGCCTGCCAATATCTTACGGCCAGACTTTCGAGTAAGTTATAACTATAAGACTGCTCCTGCTGATGTAACCGATGTCATTTTTAGAATTTGTAATGCCAACAAAATAACCATTCTAACTTTTTTAGATTTCCATAAAGTTTTTAATCTACTAAATCAGGAGATAATCGGCTGCATAGGTTTCAGTATGAGCGGTCAGACAAAACAATAGTTTTTGTCTGACTGTCTGAAGCAGGTTGTATTCGTACCTAACGGATAATATACTCAGTTCATTAATATGTACAGTGTATACATCTGCAATTCCGATGACAGCCAAATACATTTTTGTTCCACTTTCTTATAAATGATGATTTTAATAGTTTTTATAATTTAGCAATAGGTCATGTCCTAAGTTAATTTTAAGTAATATATTAAAAATAACGTCTACATTAAATTGATGGTTGTATTTTTTCTTATTCTTTTTTCATTGTTTTCATATTACAGATGATATTTGCATATATTTTAACTTCCATTAAATTAACTCCTCCCCCTCTAAATCTGCGACCGTAATTTAATACACCGCAACCACGAGCCCGTTTTTGAGTTTCAGTCAAATTATGCGGAATCCATCGAGAAGAGATCTTTTTCACAGCCTAAAGTTCAAGCAAAATCGAATGTACAGGGTGAGTCAACGATAGAGTAAAGTTCATTATCTCATGTTAAGATGCACAGTTTAAAATTATTTTTGAGTATACAGGGTACTTCAAAAAAGTGTGGCAGATATTTTTTAAATGGAACATCCTGTTTTCTAATTTATTTTTAAATTTCGCGTGAAAATTTTATAACTTTTTTATTAATAATGTTGTATACCTAAACCTAGTAGTTTTTCTAATATTTCAATTTAAAAAAAAAAAAAATACTAGTTTTCAGTTTTGTAAAAAATTGCCAGTAGCGCCATTGTTTCTGAAGGTGGAATACTCATATTTGGTACGAGCGTTCTATAGAGATGAAAAAAAGATATATGTAAAGAAAATTTGAGTAGATGCTACAGGGTGTTCAAAATAAATTTATACATTTCGACTAATTTAAATTGAAAATTCTCAAATTTTTTAAATGGCACACCCTGTATATTATTATTTTTTCGGATAGATTTTACAAAACCCACCAACTTTTATTAAGTATGTCGTATACCTATTTCTAATAGTTTTCGATTTATTTTGAATTTTTCAATTTTTACCCTTGTGTTTAATACACTTACGCTATAACATCATAGTTGCCAAGACTAAACAAAAATGTAGGCATTATTAAATTTTGACATGTCTATTAAACAAGTAAAAATAGTTTAATTTGTTGTAGTAAGTGACGTATAAAGGTAATAGTTACGGATATTCCTAAAAATGAATTAATTGATATGGTTTATATACTAGGCGAGGCGGGAAAAAATTGTCTTTTGGCAGTAAGGCTTTACGAAGCGAAGTACCCTAATAGACGTATACTATCTAGAAAATCTTTTCAGTGCTTAATGGAACGGTGTGATCGTAGTGCTGGCGTTGAGTATACGAAACGGAAAGTAGTAAACCAGAATCCTACCAAAGAGGAAAAAGAAATGGAGACTTTACTTCATATTGAAAATAATCCCCAGGTCAGCAGCCGTCAACCCGCTGACTTATCCCAATCTACGGCTAATAGCACCACGAGAAAATACAAGTATCATCCCTTTCATATGGAACTACACCAAGAACTTCAAGACCGTGATTTTGAACGACGAGTAAACTTTTGTACCACCATGAATGGAGCAATAGAGGCCGATCCAAATTTTTTATCCAAAATAATGTTTTCTCATGAAGCTACTTTTCGCAATAATGGAGCAGTTAATAGCCATAACATGCATTATTATTCACCAGTTAATCCATTTTGTATCCGGGAAGTTCAAAACCAAAACTCTTGGTCGCTTAGTGTATGGTGTGGAATATTAAATTTTCGAATTATTGGTCCATATTTTTTCCGCGAACCGCTTAACGGGGCCAGATATCTAAATTTTTTGCAAAACGAATTTCCCCAGCTTCTTGAAGAAGTTGATAATTTTGAAAAGGAACAAATGTGGATTCAACAAGACGGAGCTCCTGCTCATTACCAGCGGGAAGTTCGGGAATTTCTAAATGATCGTTATCCACAAAAATGGATCGGTAGGAATGGATTCATTCAGTGGTCTCCTCGATCATGTGACTTAACACCTTTAGACTTCTTTTTGTGGGGCTGCATTAAAGATCGTCTTTATGTAAATCCCCCTACAACACCAGTAGATACGGAAAATAGGATACGGGATGCGTACAGGACAATAACGCCCTTTATGCTAAGGAAAGTGAAGGAAAATATAGTAAAACGACTAAACATGTGTATTCAAGTAGACGGGCATATTTCTGAACATTTATTACGTCATAATAATTAATCATTAGTTCAGTTAAAATATATTAAAATTATTTTTCAATTTAAAATAGTCGAAATGCATAAATTTATTTTGAACACCCTGTAGCATCTAACTCAAATTTCTTTACTTATATCTTTTTTTTTTCATCTCTATAGAATGCTCGTACCAATTATGAGTATTCCACCTTCAGAAACAACGGCGCTACTGGCAATTTTTTACAAAACTGAAAACTAGTATTTTTTTAAAAAAGTTGAAATATTAGAAAAACTATTAGGTTTAGGTATATAACATTATTAATAAAAAAGTTATAAAATTTTACGCAGAATTTAAAAATAAATTTGAAAATAGGATGTTCAATATAAAAAAAACATATGTTATATAGGCCACACTTTTTTGAAGTACCCTGTATACTCAAAAATAATTTTAAACTGTGCACCTTAACATTCCCTAAAACTATTGTATCTAACATTTTTTCGTCATTCTCGAAACAAATGAGATAATGAACTTTACTCTATAGTTGACTCACCTTATACAGCAGTCTTTGATATGCCTAAGGATGCCTCTACCTCACGGTAAGTCACATACCGATCCTCTTTCAATCATGTTGCGCAGAGCACCGATGTATTTTCGAACAATAACCGATTTTGGTCGACCTTGACGAAATTCATTCGCTGACGGAAGCACGACCATGACGAAATTCCGCAAACAAATTGTAAACAGTCTTTTCTGAGGATGATTCGTTACCAAAAGTTGAATGAAGCGATTCGGAGCCTTGTTGCCGAGTTAGGCCTTTACTAAAATCGGAAAAAATCATCCAATGAAAACCTTCCCATTTATTCACGAAACTCTTTTTTTTAAACGCCAATTCCTGAGCTGGCACTCTTTTAACAATAACAAATATCAAATTTTACAACGATGGTAATGTCACGTCTCAATAGCGCCACCTAGTTGTCGTTTGTAAAAACTTAATAGAAAGCCCTCGTATCATTATTTTTAACATTTTAAGCCTCTTTTTAGAAAATCATTAATTTAAAATATATAATACTTCCCCAACGCCTATAATATAATTCCATCCACCGCATCAATAAAAGAATAACCGCTTCATAAACTCTAAGACTTAAGAGCCCAATTATCCGAAATCGTCTCCAGTTCGTATGATGTATGTGGCGGATAAAGACATTCAAACTTACAGGTGGAGTCCCCTGGTTATAATAATTTTAATTACTGCAGTCTTATTGCCTCCTAAAATGTACTATTTGTCACTTGAATTATTTTACGATCTTATATAGTAGAAATATAATGGGTAGTTAAAATTCTAGAGTAGCTGATTTATTTTTGATATTTGAAAATTTGGTTGGTTTCTTAATACTTTAATAGTATGAAAAGAAGGAATATGTAATTCCGTACATGCCCAGAAGCTGAAACTCCTATATAATAATACCTTTAGGGTAAAAATTGTTGCACCATAATAAACTTCTGTCGATGAAAATTATTCCATGCGCATCCCAAAATACAGAGACCAAAACCTTGCCAGCCGACTGTTGTGTTTTTAGTCGCTTCGGGCGGCTTTCACCGACTGCTATCTACTCAGGTGACTGCCGATTTGATTCCGGTGTGTAGTGGTGGATCCATGTTTCATCCATTGTCACATATCGCATAAAAAAAATCCTTCTTATTGCGCTTAAACAGGTCCAAACAGCGCTCAGAATCATCAACACGTTGTTGTTTTTGGTCCACTGTGAGCAAACGCAGTACTCATTTTGAAAAGTGCTTTCTCATGCCCAAATGATCATACAAAATATGACCGTACGGAACACTTATAAGATCACTTTGGTGTCTGTCTGTCCGTCTGTCACACCCGATTTTCTCCGAAACTATTTGTCATAGAAAGTTGAAATTTGGTAATAATATAGGAATTGATGGCCTCATCAGCGCCATGTAGTTTTGAAAGTTAAATTTTGACTTAAGGGGTTCGTTTTGGGGGATGAAATCGGAAGTGAAAAAAAAATTTTTTTACTAGGTAATCGAGTATGGTGTCAAATGAAAGCTTGTGAAAACACGAGTAAAAAATATATGTATAATGTAATACTTGCGCGCACTTTTCGTTGTATTATTTTTAAAAAATCGCGAAATATCGCTGTCCACCCGCCTTATCTCGAAAAATACTTATCAAAAAATTTTGAAAAAAATTCTGGAATATTCTTCACGAGGTGTAGATTGAACGAAAATTATCACGAGTGCATTACCTGTAATAATTTATCTGGTATATAAAAAAAAAAACAGAAATTTCAAGGTCATCAATTTTCAGTAAAGATTGGAAATAAACTTTGTTGAAAACTCATTTGGGATGTGTTTTGTGAAGTCACTGATCATTTTATACTTCCGTTACAACATTTTTTATTTTAAAAGTAATCAACGTACGGAACACTAATTGCGCAAGTTCAACTTGCACTTGACCGGTTATTTTTTATCTTTAGGGTGTCACACGATTTCACTTTACGGTCATCTAAAACAATTTTGTCGATTTTTATTATGTTTTGCGCTATAACTAACACATTTGAGCGTTCAGAGCGTTCAGCATCATTTGTATCTGTACGACCGCGCTAAATTCAGCATACCAGTAAATGATGAGTGATTTTCCAGAAGCAGAGTTCCCGTAACACATATCAAGCCTTTGCTTTGCTTGAGCGGTATTTTTTCTCATCAAAAAAACAGTGTTTAATCAACACACAAAATTCAATTTTTTCCAATGTTATAATCAATATGAAAAGTAGCGACACTAAAACCACTGTAACTTGTAAACTAATCGTCCAAATGTCATGAAATTTTGACATGTATCGTTTGAAGGTTGGTACTTCCTAAAAATCATATGGATTTTTAGAAAAGAGCGACATCTACGTGTTACACCAAAAACTTTTCAGCCTGCGTGTTAGATAGAGCTAAAATTTTGTCTCCTTTTAACAAAATCATTGATATATCACTGAAGACAAATATTATATACTTAGGCGCCAGAACAGGGTGGCTGCAAAGAAGACATTAAAAGATGAATAGCGATGGCCAAAACTGCAATGTCAAGCCTAAGCAAAGTATGGAAAAATCAAAGAATAAATAAAATGATTAAAAAAAGGGTTATCAATTCACTAATATTCCCTATACGGAGCCGAAAAGCATGCCGTAAAAGAATAGAGGCTTTCAAGACTACATGTTACAGGCGGATGCTCAGAATTTCCTAGACAGCTCATAGGACCAATGCGTCTGTTTTGAGCAATCTTAACATCCGAACTAGTGTCCGACTGTTACCAGGATACATAGTAAGGAGGGATAGCATGGAAAAGTTGCTGATCCAGGAGAAAGTTGAAGGCAGAAGAAAAGGAGGTAGATCTCCCAATAGATTTATCGATCAGATCATGTTTTAAATGCACTTGGAGTTACCAGAGATAATGAGAAGTGTGGAAGATAGAGAAGCCTGGAGGGCTGTTGTAAATACTGTGTAACAATGCAATATAGGTCACGTTGATCAGAGCCGAGCACCGATGCGAGAGAGATAATGCAAAAAGTAATTATACGAAATTATATTTCTAAATTATAGCCTTGTCTCGTTTGTTCTCATTTCTTTTAGAAAAGTATGGTAAGGAGTGGATTAAAAAATATACGAGGGAGAACATAAAAACTCCAGTTGATGCACGAAAAGTACTAAGATAAATTCTAATAATTTTTTAGATGTCATTTGTGAAAACAAGTTATTCGTGATTTCTTGAATAACGGTTCAGAGAAGCAGCCAATGGAAAAAAAATTAAAAAATTCCTGGTGGATTAATGTGGTAATTAATAACCCAGAAGGTCAGATATAATAACCAAATATCGATATACACTGTATTTTGTTGCCTAAGTCACATCAGATCACACATTTTTAATTCTTTGTTTATAAACCTAGAAAGAAATTAAGTATAATTTTTAATTTTTTTTTATGAATTTGTTATCGTAGGCTTCTCAGTTTTTTATTCCCTCTTATAATGGAAATTACCCCTAAAAATTGTCATATTGTGTCTAAATTATGTTTGTAGAAGAGAACGACCGTTTTGGCTGGAAAAAGCGGGTTCAACTTCGTCCTCCGGTATTGGTAGCGTCTGCCTTTTGCAGGTTTCCTCTTATTTTATCAAGAACTTACTAAAATTATTGATTTTATATAGTTAAATGACAACCAATTTCTGGATCGACGTTTTTGGGACCCTAAAGGTGGGTCCGGTCTCAGAGGCGTCTGCCCTTTGAGGCGCTAGACTTTTTTAGTGTCAACAATGGTACATGATTCAAGTGATTAAACGACAGTCCATTTTTGGATGTAGCATTTTAGGCCTTATCTGTGCATTCCAGGGCACGGGGGCCGCAATCATCGTTAAACGCTTTTATTCGACTCGCCCGACAGAATGAAAAACTAAGCAGACGGTTAGTTGACAGTGCAAAATCTTGGGTCGTCCTTTTGGTCTATTATATATTTGGTTGAAAACAGACATATGCTTTGGGTAAGTATTAACTATTGTTATTACATTAAAAACAGTTTTTTGATTTTTTTGCTTGAAAGTACCGTTATTTTATGAAAATATTTTTGATCAAACGTCAGGTTACTTTAAGGACGAAATTGATGTGTAGCAATATTAATCATAGTCGTCCGACTGGGGTAATAAATGGGAATTTTACGAAATTCTAAATATGACCAAATTGAGAAAGAAGTATGAACCTTATACACGGTCAAGTGACCGCGATAATTTATTTTTGAAATTTGAAAAAATCGATAGAGGGAACCTTTGTCTACGACACATTTTAGCAAAAGTATCAGTCGATTCCGATGTTTCGTCGAAATCACGCCAAATCCAAAATGAGACACTTGTTTCGCGTCGGTTCGAGGCAGTCTTTTTTTGTTTCCATCCAAAGGGACCTAAAATGACACATGCCGCAGTCGCTAAAGACATTAAAAAGGCGGTATCGTTTGTGAAGAAGTGGGTAACGAGACGAGAAATGTCGACGCCTTGCCAAAACATGACTCGACAGGCAAAGTCACTCCGAAAGTCCAAACACGAATCGTGTCTTTATTTTCGCGGGACCCGAAATTGATGCTGCGTCAAGGAGCGGCAAAATTAAGAAAATCCGATTTAAATATATCCCTTGAGACCATTTGACAAAATCTTGGCCCTTATGATGTCAAAATCCGAAGCACTTTGAAGAAACCTTTGCTGGGCAAAAATCACATTACGAAGCGGCTCGCTTGGACACACGGTAAGATAATAGAGTGGCCCTCACAATTGCCGGACGCTAATCCTATTGAAAACGTTTGGTTCCTTGTAAAGAGAAAGCTCAAAGGAAAGTCTCTGAGGACTTTGACTCAGTTGTCTCGCGAGATTCGATAAATTTGGTGATCATTGCCGCGCGAGTATGCAGAAAATTTCGTCGACAGCATGGCTCGAAGATGCCAGGCGATTATTGATGCAGGAGGCGATTGAACAACAAAAAATAGATTGAGAGCAAAAAATTTTCTCGAAATACATTTTTTCAAGAATACGAGCGGTCACGTTCTTATTTGACCGACGGTATATATTTATATATGTGTATATATATGTATATATATATATATGTATATGTATATATATATATATATATATATATATATATATATATATATATATATATATATATATATATACAATCAGTCCAAAAAGTCTCTATACACTACCTGCTTTCTATACTATTTTTCTGTTATGTTTAACTAATTAATTGGAACTATGGGTAAACATATTTAAATTAATATTTGAAACTTAACCAACGAGGATTACGGAACATTTTATTTAGAAGTTACATCATTGTTATGAAGATGTAAACAAAATTAATGTTAAAAAATCTCCATACATTTAATAATTACCAATAATAGTTTAGTTCCTCCTATAAATGCTCGAAGGGCGTAACATCGGGTGATTGCGGAGGTGTATGGAGCTGCTGTTGCACATTACGGATCATCCAGTCCCGCACCAAGTTTGCAGTATGTTTCGGATCATTGTCCTGTTGGAAAATGTATTTTTTTTCGAGTCATAATTTTTGGACACTTTCTCCTAAATTGTGTCTCAAAATGTTCAGATAGACATGCTGATCCATGGTAGCATTAATAAAATGTAAATTTCCAGCCCCTCCAGCGGAGATGCATCCCAAAAGCAGAACACTGCCACCCCCTTGTCTCACCGTGGAATAAATGTTTTTGAAATCGAATGTGGTATTCTTCTTTCTCCAAACTTTAGTTCTGCCATCAGACCCAAAAAGGTTGATTTTAGTTTCATCACTAAAGATTACGGCTTCCCAAAATTCAGGAGGTTTAGTAACGTATTCCGAAATTAACGGCTTCTTCCTGGCTGCACACCCATTATAGCCTGCCCTGTGTAAACAATTTCTCACTGTTTGTGAACAAACATTTTTCGAAAATAGTACCCGTATTATTTGTCTGGCCTCTGCACGTGGTGTCAGTTTCCTGGGACGATCGAAGCGTGGTAGAATTTTATAGGAAGGCGTTGATTTATACTGGTTTACAATGTACTGTACAGTTTTTCCTATATTTCTGTAGGATTTTCCATTTTTCCGCAAATCAGTTATGATCTTTCGAACCTGAAATGGAATTTCACTAGCTCATTTTTAATACTACGTTGAAAACCCACTATAAAATTACTAGCAACAAGTGACAGATTATAAAGTATGGCCGAAAATTATTTGTTTTTATTTTAGCGAGCAATAGATAGCTTGATACAATGCGCCTGATTATAAAGTGTTTTTTTCAATGCAGTTCTTGAGTGTATGGAGATTTTTTGACATTAATTTTGTTTACATTTTTATAACAATGATGTAACTTCTAAATAAAATGTTCCGTAGTTGTTTTTAATACTAATCCTCGCTGGTCAAGTTTCAAATATTAATTTAAACATGTTATCTCATAGTTCCAATTAATTAGTTAAACATAAGAGAAAAATAGTATAGAAAGCAGGTGGTGTATGAAGACTTTTTGGGCAGACTGTATATATATATATATATATATATATATATATATATATATATATATATATATATATATATATATATACCGGTGTACAAGTATGAAATGCGGATTTTTTTTTCTAAAAAAACATGTTAAATTCGGACAATTTGTGAATACCATACCAGTAAAAATCTTCTCCTTTTGCTGCGAACCATTCATCGAGCCATTTTTTCGCATCTTCGTACGAACCAAAGCGCTGCTCAGCAAGTGCGTGACCCATCGATGTAAACAGGTGGTAATCGGAAGGAGCCAAGTCTGGTGAGTAAGCCAACGGTTCAAATCTGTCAATTGTTGTTGGTAAGGTTTAGTATTAACCATTTCCCCAGGTTTTAACAGCTCATAATAGACCACGCCCCTCTGGTCCCACCAAACACAGAGCATCGTCTTTCTACGGTCGATGTGGATGGTGCGCCTGGGTCTACCTATGATTTTTTGCGCTTGGGATTCTCAAAATAAATCCACTTTTCATCCCCTGTAACTATATGATGCAAATAAGACTTCGTTTTGTACCGAGCGAGCAAAACGTCACACGTGTTTTTGCACTTTTTCCATTTGCCTGTCGTTCAACTCGTGGTACCCATCTACCTGTCTTCTGAATCTTTCCCATCTCTCGTAGCCGATTGGAAACAGCTTGTTGACTAACGCCCAATTGCTCGGCAAGTTATTTTTGTGTTTGCGAATCATCGTCAATAATGCTTGCAATTCCACATCTTCGTATTTTTTTGGCGGTTTTCCACGTTCCTTGTCTGCAACAACGAAGTCACCACTTTTGAAACGCCGAAACCATCGTTCACACGTATCTTGCATTGGAGCATATTCACCATAAGCTTGAACAAAAAATTAATGCTGTCCGCGAATGCTCTTTGTTCGGTATAAATTTCGACATATTGAACACAACAACACAACAGTATGCACACACTTTTCCAATTTATCACTCATGCGCGTCTGACACTTGTTGATGACACAACAAAATGGCGCAGTGTCAAATCTTTATAGCACAAACTGCATTGGTGCACCATCTGTTGTCTGAAATCCGCATTTCATACTTGTACACCTGGTATATATATATATATATATATATATATATATATATATATATATATATATATATATAATATATATATATATATATATATATATATATATATATATATATATATATATATATAATATATATATATATATATATATATATATATATATATATATATATATATATATATATATATATAATTATATATATATATATAATTATATATATATATATATATATATATATATATATATATATATATATACATGTGAGTAATAGCCCCAGAAAGGTCATTGTAAAAAAGTGAAATTGGTAGAGGCCCCAAACTTAGAGCTAACATGATTATAACAAGCAAATTATTTTCTTAAAGTGCCCTGAAAAACCTCACCAACAAGCTAATCAATCCAAGCGAACAATTTCTTCAGAATTTTCCGATCATCGATAAGATCAAAGACTTTCGAGAAGTCAGTGTACACTACTTCCTCCCATACCAAACTGTAATGATATTACTAATAAAATACGTGATTTGTAGAAGTAAATATACAGAATTAAGTCAAAGAATGCTGAGTCTATGTTTATTACCAAAACAACTTCCCCCCGTAAACTTGCTTACAAAACAAAAACGATAATTTTCTCATTCCCCTCTTGAAAAACAAAAGAAAAACGTTAAAGTCGTGTCGTTATCTATCGGTTTTCCCGGTGCTCGGGTGACGGATCCCGTCCTGTTTAGATGAAACTTGTTCCCGTGCATGGAAATGGCCTACTTGTGCCGATGAGATGTCAGGCTGCCTATTTTATGACCTCACTGGAAAATACAGGGTTGGGATTAAGAAGAATGGTTCAAGGATTAGTTTAATTACCAAAAAATGATAAATCTTCCATTTTAAAAAATAACAAAAATTTTAATGTAGTTATAAAACTTTTTTTTCCTTTCTGGTGACGAACTTGTTGGCGGAACTCTTTGCTTCACATTCTACTGTCGATTTCCAAGAAAAAACACCACCTACCATACCCATAGTGCAGTCAAGGATGCCCGATATTGTCTTCAGACAGCGTATCATAAAACGTATTTTGATGAAGCTAGACACCAAAAAGGCTTTTGGCGCTGACGGAATACCTGCCATAGTTCTCAAAAACTGTGCGAGGGAACTAACACCAGTTTTCTGTAGACTTTTCAACCTATCCTACAGAAGGGGAATATTTCCTTCCTGCTGGAAATGTGCCACAGTTCAGCCGATACCTAAATAAGACAAGAAGACCTTGCCAAATAACTACCGACCAATTGCACTGCTTTCAATAATATCGAAAGTCATGGAAAAGGCTATCAATCAGCATCTTCTAAAATATTTCGAAGGATTCAACATTATTAGCGATCACCAATATGGCTTTCGTAAAAATAGATCAATAGGAGATCTTCTGACTTATGTAACCACATGTTTGGAACAACGCAATTGAACACTTTGGAGAATCTCGAGCGGTTGCTCTTGACATATCCAAGGCATTCGACCGTGTTTGGTACGATGGGCTGTTGGCTAAGCTACGTTCTTATGGTATGTCTGAAAAGTTCTGTTTATGGCTCTCATTTTTCCTCAAAGAGCGTTCTTTATGAGTGGCAGTCGACGGATTTCTTTCTAATACCTTCACTATCAACGCCGGTGTACCCCAAGGCTCCATACTATCTCCTACTCTCTTTCTCATTTATATTAACGGTCTGCTGGAAAAGACCGAGATTCCAATCTACAGCTTTGCAGATGACAGTACACATCTCTTCATTCACTTTGAACAAGTCATTCAACTTAACAAAGACCTGGAAGAAATTCTATCTCGGGGTGACAGTAACCAAGTGGAATTTAACGCTACAAAAACCCAGGCGGTAGTTTTTTCTAAAAAAGTTAGCGTTGCTGAACCCGACATATTTATATCGGGGCACTCCATTCCTCTAACATCGTCACTCAATTTGTTGGGCGTTAATTTGGGAGCAAATATGTCCTGGCATGAACATGTTGCAGGCATAGCAAGGAGAGCTTCTCAAAAGTTGGGAATATTATTTCGAACCAGAAAGCTTTACACTCCGCAACAAAGCGCAAATTCGACCTACTATGGGATCCTGCTTCCATGTTTGGAGCTCCGCTCCCAAACATACACTGCATTTGTTGGATTCTATTCATAGAAGAGCTGTTCGTCTGATTGGAGACCCGGAACTGACCGACGGCCTTGATTCGCTGGAACATCGAAGAACGGTTGGCGACTTGAGCCTATTCTACAAGTATTTTCATGGAAAGTGTTCGAAGGATGTAGCGCGTTTAATTCCTCCCAGAGCGGTGCATATTAGAAGTACACGTCGCGCTAATACATCACATCCGTATGAGGTTTAGCTTGTTATTCCTCGTACAACGCTTTTCAAGCAGTCTTTTATATGGAGAACATCATCCCTTTGGAATAATTTGCCCAGGGCTATGTTTCCCACCAAGTACAATTTACAGCGATTCAAGAACAATGTGAATCGCTTTTTCCGCACACATACCGCTCCTGGAGCGTCTTAGGGACTTCCCTGTAGCACGTGTGCTAGACCCATAATAAAAAATGTAATTTTAAGTTCTCTGTTACTCATTCTATATCCCTTCTTTCTTTTTATATTGTTTATAAAATAATAGAAATTCAAGGGGAATAAAATAAAATAAAGCATATGACATCATTTTCCATATATTGCCCAGGACTGTGTTTCCCACCGAGTACAATTTACAGCGATTCAAGAACAACATGAATCGCTTTCTCCGCACACGTGTCGCTCCTGTAGCGCTTTAGAGACTTCCCTGTAGTACGGTGCTAGGCCAATAAAAAAAAAATCACATCCTATTTAGTTTTCTGGATACTTTAGCTTCTCGCTGAGCGTTACATATTTTTCTAATAAGTGATGTTCGGAGTTTTTCGAGCACACCTTCTATGTGCTTTTTTCGAGAATAACCTGTTGATAAATGTTGAAAAGTGTTTCAAATATTTGATTAAAGATGTGAAGCTTCTAAGTAGTATCCTTTGGCTTCCAGTTTTGCACCAGCTGTATCCCGTAACGGTGGAGAGATAAACCTTCACGAAAAAAGCATTGTAACGAACACCTCGGCGTATTTGCAAAACTTGTTCGTTTGCGTATTGAAAGCTTAGTATTCACTTGAATATGCACACGTTGGTGTCCTTGGTCCTTTCACCCAGGGTTTACTTAAAGTCGAGCCAGCAAAATTCCGCACACCATTTTTTAATCAACTGAACACTTGGAGCTTTATTTACGCAGTGTAAACGATGATAAACGTGAAATTTTCGCCGGGCTACATTCGCAGAATGATTGTTCTTTTAAAACTATCACACACTAATGACATACTCCGTTTCGATAAACGGCCCATAACAAGTAATTTTCTAGGAACAACACTTCATCAAGGTAAATGTCTGAAAGGTTTTTTTTTTCAATGAAGCACAAGAATAATAATTTTGAATGTATCATGCATAATTGCAACACAGTTCTTACCTAGCCCGGTCCTATTAGGGATGGTATTTACGAGCCACTCTCGGAGACAGTAGCAAAGCGAGGACGGGCTGCGTCATCTCGCGTCGCGACGACCGCTTTATGCAGATAAGCTCGTTTTAATTGCCCCAAGAAAATAGCAATGGCCCAGAAAATAAACGAAACTCGGCGACATGTTTTGCTTTCGAATTACGAATTGCCACTATCGTAGAGATATGCTTCTACATTTTATCTTTCTTTTAATTGTATAAAGCGGTTAAAAAAATGCAATAATTTTTGTCTAAGCAACAGCAACTTACAAAATTCATATTTATATATTTAAAGTTAGTAATACAATGAAACATAGTTAAGACAGAAGTTTAGTAGCTAGTAAAATATAAATCAACAGGTACATTTTTCGGAAGTCTCATTCCGTTCAGGTCACCGGTTTTTAAATATTTATCAATATATTGATAACTATCGATATCTCGATAAGTAAACTTCATGATCTTTTATCCCTACCTGAGACCACAGACGTTCTCTTATACCGATCTAAGTTATGTAAGATTAGTGAAATATCATCTTTGTCCCTTGTCTCACTGTTGCAAAAAAAACTGTTCAGATTTCATTTATATCCATTTTTGTAAAAAAAAATATTTTAAGGAAATGAAATGAGTAGTAAAAATTTTATTTTTACAAAAATTTTCTCTGTAGGAAGTAGTCGATGACAAACCAAGAATTTATAAAGATGGTTTGCCAGGCCGTATTGCCATAATTAATTGTAAAAGTTTCAGATATTTAAACATAAAAGATAGGAATCCATACATTTTCTTTGATCAAAAGCATGCGTTTTTACAAATTTTGTTGCCGTACGTGCATTAAAAAGTAAAAAGTCACACAAAAAATTACTTTGCTTTCGTTTTTTAAAATATGAAGGCAGTTTACTTCCTAGTTCAGGGGTCGGCAACCTTTTAACTAAGGGGTGCCAGGTTTCATCCATACATTTTGCGTGCCGACATAAGTACTTACTACAACTAAAATTAACAAAAATTAACTTAAATTAACTTAAAATATTGCTTTTAGAAGGTTTAATTACAAATAAATCTTAACATTTAACAAATAATTTTATTATACTACTTCTAGGACCTAGTGTGACCCCTGTGCTTGAAGTTCTTTAGAGAGATTTCTTATATCCGGTTCATGTCTGGTTATTTTCAGTGTCACACATGCTTCCGAGTTGTCTGTTGTCAGCCTGCTTCGGTACGGGTTTAAAATCACTCTCATATGGGAAAAAAGTTATTCACAGATATAGGATGATCCGAAAGCTGTAAGCATGGCAAACGCTACTTTCTTCAGACAAATAAATTTCTCTGGTAAACTCATCCAAAAACTGAGTATCTCGTTTGAATGGTTCTGGCACTCACCTTCTAATACCCCTTCTTAATTCTACAAATTTCGTGTTCCATAACTCGGAGCTTTTAAATCATTAATGTCCATCCATGAGAAAAGAGATATGTCAAAGCAACTGCTGGAAAAATCCATTAAATCTGGTATGATTAAAAAAGCGAACATAGGACCATGTTTATCAAAATCCTGACCCCTCTCGATAAACTCCTCTTTTAAATTAGTCATATATTTAAGAATTTCGTCTATTAGTGCACCATCGTCGACACTGGATGTATATTTGTAAGTTTTTAAATTTGGAAAATATTTATATGTGTTTGTAGTAATATCGCTGATAAATAAATCTATTTTTAATTTGAATGATTTCCAGGATTCGTATAAATCCAGAACTGTTTTGCCTGAACCTTGTAACTTTAAGTTGAGTTCACTGAGATGGTTTGTAATATCAGTAAGAAGCATTAACATACAGATCCAGTTCTTATCTTCTAGTTCAGGATAAGCATCCACTTGATTTTTTTCCAACAAGAACGATTTAATTTCGCCCAGACATTGCACAAATCGAGAGAGCACTTTACCACGGCCGAGCCAGCGCACATTATTGTGCAATGGTATATCTGAATATGCACTTTCTAATTCCTGCAGAAACGCCTGAAATTGTCTATGGATCAGTGAAGAACGACCGACAATGTAGTTAACTATTTTAACTACCCTATCCATCACGGATTTTAAACTTCCAGCGAAGATTTTAGCGCACAAACTCTCTTGGTGAATTATGCAATGAAATTCAAACCTGATCGACTCATGCGTTCAATAAGAAGGGAAACAAATCCTTTATGTCTCCCAATCATAGCAGGAGCGCCATCTGTCGTTACGCAAAAAATTTTATTTAAATCAATGTTCCGCTTTTCAAAATGTTTAACAAATTCTGAAAATATATCCTCTCCTCTTGTAGTTCCCTGCAATGGGAGCAGACAAATCAGCTCTTCATACACACTGCCATCATCGAAGTATCGCGCAACGATTGCCAGACGGGCAATGTCATTAATATCGACACTTTCATCTAATGCTACACTAAGTACAAAACTCCGTTTGATAGCGTCTCTCTGCTGTTTTTGGACATTTTGTGTCATTTCGGTAATTCGTCTCTCGATAGTCCGCGCTAATGCCGGTATATCCCTAAACCTGGCCAATATTGTATCCTTATTGGGCAAGTCGTCGAATAAAATCTCGCCAGTACTCAAAAACGTTTGCTTCATAAATTCTCCGTCAGTGAACGGCCTACCCTTTTGTGCCAACAATTGTGCAATTTTGAAACTGCATTCAGTTACATGATTTTTTCTTTGGAAAACTTTGCTAAAGAATGTTGACTATTTCTCGTATTGTTTACTTGCTCTTTGTATTGCCTTCCTTTTATCAGCGTTATCTTTAAATGACGATTCATTTTTTATCTGGAAATGTCGTTGAACACTAGATATCCGGAAAACTACCCTTTCTCGACATAGGAGACAAATGGCCCGATCGTTTTGCTGTACAAAACCGTGATCTGTTGTCCATGAAGTTTGAAATGATCGAACGTCTACCTTCTATTTCTTCGCGGCCATAACGCAACGTAATTTTAATTTAACTTTTCGACGACTATTGACTGGAACAGATGTTACTTCTATACTAAATGATCCAAACGTGTAGCCGCTTGCTATATATAGAAAAGTAATGTTTCCAGAAAATTCCAATAATTACGTTTATTAAATTTCTTAGAACAAAAATTATTAATTACAACGCGCCCAATGCAATGAAAGGACCGCCTAGAAGTTAAATCTAACAAAAACTAAAGTTCGGCAATATAAAAAGAGTTGCGGCGCGCGTCGGAACGATCGAAGTCAAGTCAAACAAAAACCGCCTTATAGCGGCTCTTTTGATCTGAATAGAGGACGTTTATTTGTGTTTTTTGCCTAGGCTTATATTTTGAGGCTTGCCGTCTTTAATACTTGCCGAAATTAAAGCCAAACCAATGCATTCAGTAAAATTATAAAAACAAAATATATATTTTGTAGTTTTTGGTAATAATACCTAGTGACCTATATAATATATCGTTTTTGTTTGTATCATTAAAGTAATACTGTCTTCGATTATTTACTTAATTTCGAAATATGTCACAGATTACAGAATTAATGTGTAAACTTTGAATAGGTACAGGTGCCATTCAAAATTGCTTGGCGTGCCAGAGATGGCACGCGTGCCGTAGGTTGCCGACCCCTGTCCTAGTTGTTGCAAAAATATTACATAAGTAATACTTTTTAATGCATTTTATGAAGCGAAATTTTGCTAGGGCAACGTAGCTTGAAGAAGACAATGCGCGCAGAGAAGGGCGTTCTTTTAAATTTTGAATTACATATATACAGGGTAAGTCAACGATAGAGTAAAGTTCATTATCTCATTTGTTTCGCGAATGACGAAAAAAGGTTAAATACAATAGTTTTAAGGGGCGTTAAGGTGCACAGTTCTAAATTATTTTTTAGTATACAGTGTGGCTGATATAACATATGTTTTCTTTTTTCTAAATGGAACATCCTATTTTCTATTTTATTTTTAAATTCTGCGTAAAATTTTATAACCTTTTTTATTAATAATGTTACATACCTAAACGTAGTAGTTTTTCTAATATTTCAATTTTTAAAAAAAAAACTAGTTTTCAGTTTTGTAAAAAATTGCCAGTAGTCCATTGTTTCTGAAGGTGGAATACTCATAATTGGTACGAGCGTTCTACAGAGATGAAAAAAAAAGATATATCTAAAGAAATTTGAGTTAGATGCTACAGGGTGTTCAAAATAATTTTATTTTGCATTTAGACTAACATTTCAAATTTTTTAAATGGCACACCCTGTATATTATTATTATTTCTGGTAGATTTCACAAGACCCTCCAACTTTTATTAAGTATGTCATATACCTATTTCTAATAGTTTTCGATTTATTTTGAATTTTTAAATTTAACCTTGTTTTTTATACCCTTACGCTAGTGTGAAAACATAAACAAATAGTTAATAATAATTTTAATATAGTTTAACTCATCTAATGATTAATTATTATGACGTATAAATGTTTAAAAATATGCCTGTCTACTTGGATTCACATGTTTGGTCGTTTTACTATTTTTTCCTTCACTTTCCTTAGCATAAAAGGCGTTATTGTCCTGCACGCATTCCGTATCCTATTTTCCATATCTACTGGTGTTGTAGAAGGATTCACATAAACACAATCTTTAATGTAGACCCAGAACAAGAAGTCTAAAGGTGTTAAGTCACATGATCGAGGAGGTCACTGAATGAATCCATCCCTACCGATCCATTTTTTATGGGTAACGATAGTTTAAAAATTCCCGAACTTCCCGGTGGTAATGAGCAGGAGCTCTGTCTTGTTGAATCCACATTTATTCCCTTTCAAAGTTATCAACTTCTTCAAGAAGCTGGGTAATTCGTTTTGCAAAAAATTTAGAAATCTAGGCCCGTTAAGCAGTTCGCGGAAAAAATATGGACCAATAATTCGAAAATTGAATATTCCACACCTTACATTAAGCGACCAATGGTTTTGGTTTTGAACTTCCCGGACCCAAAATGAATTAACTGTTGAATAATAATGCATGTTATGACGGTTAACTGCTCCATTACTGCGAAAAGTAGCTTCATCAGAAAATATTATTTTGGATAAAAAATTTGAATCGGCCTCTATTGCTCCATTCATGGTGGTACAACAGTTTACTTGTCCTTCAAAATCACGGTCTTGATGTTCTTGGTGTAATGCCATATGAAAGGAATGATACTTGTATTTTCTCGTGGTGCGATTAGCCGTAGATTGGGATATGTCAGATAACTTTGTTGGCGTCTGCTGACCTGGAGATTATCTTCAGTAAAATCTCCATTTCTTTTTCCTAATTAGTAACATTCTGGTTTACTACTTTCCATTTCGCTACCACTACCATCAAACCGTTCCATTAAGCACGGAAAAGATTTTCTAGATGGTATACGTCTATTAGGATACTTCGCTCCGTAAAGCCTTACTGCCAAAAAACAATTTTTTCCCGCCTCGCCCAGTATATAAACCATATCAATTAATTCATTTTTAGGAAAATCCATAACTGTTACCTTTATACATCACTTACTACAGCAAATTAAACTATTTTTACTTGCTTAATAGACATGTTAAAATTTGACAATGCTTACATTTTGTTTTGTCTTGGCAACTATGATGTTATAGCGTAAGTGTATTAAAAACAAGGGTGAAGATTGAAAAATTCAAAATATATCGAAAATTATTAGAAATAGTATATGACATACTTAATAAAAGTTGGAGGGTTTTGCAAAATCTATCAGAAAAAATAATAATATATAGGGTGTGCCATTTAAAAAATTTGAGATTTTTCAATTTAAAATAGTCGAAATGCATAAATTTATTTTGAATACCCTGTAGCATCTAACTCGAATTTCTTTACATATAGCTTTTTTTCATCTCTATAGAATGCTCGTATCAGTTATGAGTATTCCAGCTTCAGAAACCATGGCGCTACTGGCAATTTTTTACAAAACTGGAAACTAGTATTTTAAAAAAAAAAAAAAATGGAATATACTAGGTTTAGGTATATAACATTATTAATAAAAAAGTTATAAAATTTTACGCAGAATTTGAAAATAAATTAAAAAATAGGATGTTCTATTTAAAAAAAAAACATGTTATATCGGCCCCACTTTTTTGAAGTATCCTGTATACTCACAAATAATTTTAAACTGCGCACCTTAACATTCTCTAAAACCATTGTATTTAACATTTTTTCGTAATTCCCGAAACAAATGAGATAATGAATTTTACTCTATTGTTGACTCACCATGTACATTGCGCTGATCGGACTTTCTTTTAAAAGATACTAGAATAAATGCGTGCCTCGCACGCGCGTTTATTTAGTTACATATATATATATATATATATATATATATATATATATATATATATATATATATATATATATATATATATATATATATATATTTATATATATACTTTATAATATATATATATTATATATATATAATATATATATATATTATATAGTATATATATATATGTATATATATATATATATATATATATATATATATATATATATATATATATGTATATATATATATATATATATATATATATATATATATATATATATATATATATATATATATATATATATATATGTATATATATATATATATATATATATATATATATATATATATATATACATTACTGGGAGAAATCCGGATTCTGGAGCAGTCTGCGTCGCCATAAGAATGCCCCAAAGTGCTCCAGGTATGTGGGAACTTTCCAACCTGAAGGATTGGCATACCCACTAAAACTCCTTGTGAGCTGAGAAAACCGTTTACTTCGTTTACATTTCTGAGATTGTTAATGTCTAGATGTTTGATGTTTTTTAATTCTAAAGTTAATTTTCTAATGATTAGAACTAGAAAAAAATAATCGGTCAAGTGCAAGTTGAACTTGCACAATTAGTGTTCCGTACGTTGATTGCTTTTAAAATAAAAAATTTTGTTACGGTGGGATAAAATGATCAGTGACTTCACAAAACACACCCCAAATGAGTTTTCAACAAAGTTTATTTCCAGTCTTTACTGAAAATTGGTGACCTTAAAATTTTTGATTTTTTCTATATACCAGATAAATTATTAAAGGTAATGCATTCGTGATAATTTTTATTCAATCTACATACCCTGGAGAATATTCCAGATTTTTTTAAAAAATTTTTGATCAGTACTTTTCGAGATAAGGTGAGGGGACAGCGATTTTTCGCGATTTTTTTAAAAATAATACAAAGAAAAGTGTGCGCAAGTACTACATATATATATATTTCTTACTCGTGTTTTCACAAGCTTTCATTTGATACCTCACTTGATGACCTACTAAAAATTTTTTTTTTTTTCACTTTCGATTTCACCCCCCAAAACTAACCCCTTAAGTCAATATTTGACTTTCAAAACTACACGGCTCTGATGAGGCCTATATAATTACCAAATTTCAACTTTTTATGACAAATAGTTTCGGAGAAAATCGGGTGTGACAGACAGACAGACACCGAAGTCATCGGTGTTCCGTATGGAACACTAAATATATATATATATATATATATATATATATATATATATATATATACATATATATATATATATATATATATATATATATATATATATATATATATATATATATATATATATATATATATATATATATATATATATATATATATATATATATATATATATATATATATATATATATATATATATATATATATATATATATATATATATATATATATATATATATATATATATATATATATATATATTATATAGGTGCCAAATCAGGAGAATAAGCCGGGTGGGGTGGGGCAGCAATTCGAAACCACAATCACGAATTTCAGCCATAGACTCAACAAACGTGTGAACGCAAGCGTCGTCCTGATGGAACAAAACTCTCTTTCTCAGTAATCCTGAGCATTTCTCCTTAATTGCTTGACGTAAACGACGCAAAAAGGTGCAATAGTAAGTAGAGTTTATTGTTTCGCGTTTCGAAACCACCATAATAATACCTTTAGCATCCCAAAAAACTGACGCCATTACTTTTCCAGCCGACAGAATTGCCTTCGCTTTCTTTGGGGTGGGTTCACCAGATTTGTTCCACTGCTTGAATTGTTGTTTTGACTCTGGAGTATAGTGGTGAACCCAGGTTTCGTCCATTGTCACTAACCTATTAAGAAAATCTTGCGGATCAGCCTCAAACATCTCCAAACAGTCGCGAGAATTCGTGAGTCGAATTTGTTTTTGTTCAACTGAAAGCAATCTGGGCATCCACCTAGCGGAAACCTTAGAAAATCCGAGTTCGTTGGCAATGATTTTTTGTGTTCGTTCATACGAGATTCCTATAGTGTCTGCAATCTCCCTGATAGTTAATCTACGGTCTTTCAATATGATATCACACACTTCGCCGATGTTTTCGTGTGCCAGCCGGAGCGAGGGTCATCTTTGATGCTCTCTCGTTCAGGTTTAAATTTTGCAACCCATTTTTTCACAGTGGTATATGACGGAGCAGATTTCCCTAGTGTTGTTTGCATATCATCGTGTATCTCCTTTGCTGTTAATCTTTTTTTAAACAGGTACTTAATGACCGCACGTTGTTCAATTTTTTCCATTTTTCCAAAAACGCTGCACTTCGTCTCACTAAACTCGTTCTAACCTAAAAACTACAAATTCTACAGTAACAAAATTTTACACTGTGATAACCAAAGAAAGTATGAACTTATTGAGGGTTTTTTGATCCTAGGAGGTTCAGCATGTTATTTTTCCTACAGTGATTCCGAAGACATCGGTATAGCCATAAAACGTTAAGCAACTTCACGTAGCCTAGGTTGATATGATGGTATCACAATGGGCTATGCCTGGTGGGATCTGGTCCTCTATTATCTAACTTGTTCTTTTAGTCGCCTTCGACGACAGGCACAAGGTACCAAGGGTGACTTTGTCTAGTATTTTCTACTTGTGCTTATCGCCCTCATTGCAATTTCTAATGAATCATCGATTCTAAGGAAATTGATGTTATGAATGATGTATTCTGTCTATTCTGTTTTGTGCCTGAGACAGTCACATATTTGGTGTATGAATAAAAAAAGAAAACGTAAATCGGATAAGTGGTTCTCGAGTGATAAGCACACTAACGAACAGACAGACAGAACAGACAGAGACGTTGCATTTTATATATAATATATGTTTTGCTACATGATATTGTTCCATATTTAACGGTTTAGGCACATATTGAAAGAGAGCGCGCTAGCGGCAATTTTTTTTCCGACTTGATTCACTATTATCATCACTGCTTATTCTTATGTTACCTAACGTAATAAAAATACCAGGTGTACAAGTATGAAATGCGGATTTCAGACAACAGATAGTCCACCAATGCAGTTTGTGCTATAAAGATTTGACACTGCGCAATTTTGTTGTGTCATCAACAAGTGTCAGACGCGCACGAGTGATAAATTCGAAAAGTGTGTGCATAGTGTTGTGTTCAATATGTCGAAATTTATACCGAACAAAGAGCAATCGCGGACAGCAATAATTTTTTTGTTTTCATTTGAAGAAAACTGCTGTTGAATCATACCGATTACTTCGAGAAGCTTATAGTGAACATGCTCCATCGCAAGATACGTGTGAACGATGGTTTCGATGTTTCAAAAGTGGTGGATGTTGCAGACAAGGAACGTTGAAAACCGCCAAAAAAAATACGAAGATGTGGAATTGTAAGCATTGTTGGACGAAGATGATTCGCAAACACAAAAACAACTCGCCGAGCAATTGAGCGTTAGTCAACAAGCTGTTTCCAATCGGCTACAAGATATGGGAAAGATTCAGAAGACCGGTAGATGGGTACCACATGAGTTGAACGACAGGCAAATGGAAAAGCGCAAAAAACACGTGTGACATTTTGCTCGCTCGGTACAAAAGGAAGTCGTTTTTGCATCGTATAGTTACAAGGGATGAAAAGTGGATTTATTTTGAGAATCCCAAGCGCAAAAAATCATGGGTAGACCCAGGCGCACCATCCACATTGACCGCAAGACCGAATCGCTTTGGCAGAAAGACGATGCTCTGTGTTTGATGGGACCCGAAGGGCGTGGTCTATTATGAGCTGTTAAAACCTGGGGAAACGGTTAATACTAAACGTTACCAACAACAATTGACCAATTTGAACCGTTCGCTGCTTGAAAAAAGGCCAGAATACCGAAAGAGGCAACTCGAAGTCATTTTTCTTCATGACAGTGTTCCATCACATACGGCAAAACCATTTCACGACACGTTGGAAGCACTCAGCTGGGAAGTTCTACCCCATGCCGCTTACTCACTAGACTTGGCTCCTTCCGATTACCACTTGTTTGCCTCGATGGGTCACGCACTTGCTGAGCAGCGCTTTGGTTCGTACGAAGACGTGAAAAAATGACTCGATGAATGGTTCGCAGCAAAAGTGGAAGATTTTTACTGGCGTGGTATTCACAAATTGCCCGAAAGATGGGAAAAATGTATAACAAGCGATGTAGCATACTTTGAATAAAGTACTTTTTATCATTCTTCCGAATTTAACATGTTTTTTTTAGAAAAAAAATCCGCATATCATACTTGTACACCTGGTATATCCTATAATCTGGCCAGAGAACATATGTATGAATCAAAAAAAAACACGTAAATCGGATAAGTAGTTCTTGAGTGATAAGCGCACTAACGGATAGACAGACAGGCAAAGTGACTTTGCATTTTATAAATATATATTATTGATTATAGATGAATATAAAACTCTTTGAATTGTTGTGGCTGTTACTTGATGGAAATTCATAACGAATGTAATGAAAGACTGATTATTGTCAAATTTCCACTTTATTTAGTTTCACTGAAACTGTATGAGTTTCGCTATACTATAGCTTCGTCTGATACAAAATGATACTGAATATTAGTGTTGTTACATTTATACAAATACCCTAAGGTAGATAGGTAATAAAATTAATACTATATGCTAATGAACATTGTTGGGAAATCCATTCTGAATATTAATTGTATAAATTGAGTAAAGGTGAGTTACCATGGGCCAGACGGGTATCTTTTTGTTCGTTTAATATGATGTCTGAATTTTTAATTCGATTTAGTTCTAAATTTTCTAATAGGTTTAATTTTACGCCTTTGTTTTGTATGTGTAGAATTTTAAATTTATCGTCAAAAAGGTGATTTGATTATGTTAAATGATTACTGTACGCTGAGTCAGAAGCTATTTTAAAAAACAAAACTGACTCAGCGTACAGTAATCATTTAACAGAATCAAATCATCTTTTTGACGATAAATTTAAAATTCTATACATACAAAACAAAGGCGTAAAATTAAACCTATTAGAAAATTTAGAAATAAATAGAATTAAAAATTCAGACATCATATTAACCGAACAAAAAGGTACGTGTCTGACTCATGGTAACTCACCTTTGCTCAATTTATACAATTAATATTCAGAATGGATTTCCCAGCAATATTCATTAGCATATAGTATTAATTTTATTACCTATCTACCTTAGGGTATTTGTATAAATGTAACAACACTAATATTCAATATTATTTTGTATTAGACGAAGCTATAGTATAGCGAAACGCGTCATAAAGTTTCAGTGAAACTAAATAAAGTGGAAATTTGACAAAAATCAGTCTTTCATTACATTCATATAAAACTCTCGCTGTGCGATACAATCCAGTTCTTAATTTTTTTTAAGTTTAAAAAAATTGACAGGATTTAAAAGAAATAATTACCATCCTACGTCACGTGGATTTACCTATTTTAACGGTTCATCTCTGTACTATTAAATAAATATAGTTGACTGATGTTTCTATAGTGATTATTATTCAGTTAGTGTTAATTCCTAATTGATACACTGGTCCTAAAACTTACCATGGCAAATCCTTATTTTTAAATAATCAGTAGAATATGTGCTGCCCTTTTTGCGGGCAGGCTAAATCTAAACTCTCAGCCAAACCTCATCTTATGGAAAACTATTTAACAGTATGTAAACAGAGATCACTGTAGTCCATTATTTTACCATTATCTCAAAAGAGGACACTGGCATACTTAAATGCGGTTAACGGCGAACAAATGCTGAAATCTGTATGGTATCTTTGTTAACAAAATTATTGATTTTATGTGAAGGAACCTAAAGATTTTTCATAATGTTCTCTATGCCCGGGTTTTCTAAGTAACCTAAATAATACAATAATTTGTTACATGATTTTTTTGAAGTTTTTATCAATTAAAGCTGTGATTAATCCAAATAAACACTATTTGCTTATCTATGGCTGTGATAACCTTTCCTAATTTTAGTAACAATTTATGGCCTTAAATTTTGAATTTTTTATAACTATATAATTTTCGCTAGTGTTTCATTCCTCTCAAAATGCAGTTTTATTTAAGTATTTTAATTTTTATTATTACCTTATATAAAACAAATGGTGCCTTCCCAAACTTTTACACACAAATAGTTCCAGAGAAGGTTACCGGTGATCCAGGGGAACCCCTTTTCCTAACCCCACTTATCGAACAAAATAAGATCAAAGAAGCCCAGACAGCATCTCAAGTATATTTCAATGGTTTTAAGAAGCAGAAAAGTTATGCAGGTAAAAAGAAACTAGAAAAGATAAAAGCTCGATCAAGAATTCCTTATTTATTTGGTAATTAACCCTTTTCTTTAGCTTATCTAACTGTAGACAAAACATTCAACTCAAATATGTTCTTCTGGTATTTTCCTGCTCAGACTGATTCTGCAAACGCACCTGTTGTGCTTTGGCTTCAAGGAGGTCCCGGAGCAACTAGTTTAATTGGTCTTTTTGGTGAAAATGGGCCTTTCACTGTCAAAGCCAAGCATGGTTTGAAACTAAGGAAATATACCTGGACACAGAACCATAATATGATTTATATTGATAATCCTGTAGGTAAGTTCCAATATTGGTTACAAGTATATTCCTCTATGTATGAAATATATCATATATAGTTTTTATTTTTTTAACATTTATTAATTTATTCTTCAGAAAGATATTTAATATGAATAAAAGCTTTTTTTGGTACACAATTTAGTTAAAAGTGAATAAACACAAACACAGAAGATCAAACAACTAATAATAAACACAAACACTAGTGTTCATTATTTTTGATTATATAACTCCTCACCAGTTTCAAGGAAACATATATAATCAAATCAAAGAAATTGATAACCCATCTAACACTTATTGAGAGAACTATACCATTTATTTAGGTACTGGATACAGTTTTACCAATGGAGGATATGCCCAAAATGAAACCAAAGTTGGAGCAGATCTTTACTCAGCTTTAGTACAATTTTTCACCCTGTTTCCAGACTTGCAGAAAAATGATTTCTTTATTTCTGGAGAATCTTATGCTGGAAAGTATGTTCCTGCTATTTCTTATACTATTTACCAGAAAAATCCTAGTGCCAAATTGAAAATTAATTTACAAGGTAATCCTTTTTTTAGTACTGTATATTTTTACTATGTATGCTTATTGTTTTATTATTATCATTCTCTATAAAAAAGGTGATTCAACAGATCTATCAAACTACCATCTTATAAGCATCCTCTCCCATGTTATAAGATGTTCACAAAAATATTGACAAAATGTTTGACCTCAAAGCTAGACTTCTACAAAACACCCTATCAAGCTGGATTCTGAGCAGGCTATGGTGTCAATGTTCACCTTTTGACAAGAAGCATGTAGGAATAGAGGAAGACCTCTCACCAGATGGACAGATGATCTGAGAAGAGTAGCGGGAAACTGGATCCAAAAAGCCCAAGACCGGTTTAAGTGGAAAAGATTAAGGGAGGCCTATGTCCAGCAGTGGACACTAAGCACTGGTATATGATGATGATCATGATGATGTTTACTGTTAGCTAGAATTTTCGAGATCAAGTGTCGGTTTTTGGTTCAAATCTATATTCCAGATTAATTATATTCATTTGATTGTATAACAGTTTTTTTTTTCTAGGTTTAACCATAGGCAATGGTCTCAGTGACCCAGAGCACCAGCTAAAATATGGTGACTACTTATATCAACTTGGTTTAATAGATGCTAATGCTAGAAAAACAGTTCAAGACTATGAACAGCAAGGCATAAAATACATTCAAAACAAGCAATTTGATAAAGCATTTAAAATTTTTGATGATTTGTTAAATGGTGACCAGAATAATCACAGTTCCTTATTTAAAAACATCTCGGGTTTTGACAATTATTTTAATTACTTGTATTCTGTGGATCCTTTAAATGCTGAACTGGAATTTATGGGAAAATATATTCAAAGAAATGATATCAGAGCAGCCATTCATGTTGGAAATACTACTTTTAATGATATAACAAATGTTGTCGAGGTAATAATTAAGAGCAACAATTAGAGAATATAAAGATGTCATGTCAGTAAAATGTTATGTCAAGCCTGGAGTGTGCAAACTCATACAAACCTCCACTTTTAATGCACACACACAATTCTATTTAAAATAATTTACATTAGTTCTTTACATCCAGTTTTTAGAAGTGTAGTACTAATATATCCTTTTTAACTATGTTGGGAATGTAGAATATTTGGCATAATGACACAACTCGGTATATCTATACTGATTTTCCTAAGGTATTTGATACTGTGAATATTAGACTTTTGCGTGCTAAGCTTTATATTTTAATAAAATAAACTTTTCATATTGTCTGAATATTCAGAGTCTTGCCTTAGTTGATAGGGTTAAAGATTTGGGTATAATGCTGGATCCCAGACTAGATTTTCATTTACACTTTGATTATATTATTAATAAATCCCTAAAATTATTGGATTTTCTTTACAGAGTAGGTAGAAACATTTCAAATATTTTTATTCTTAAATTATTGTATCAATCCCTTGTTAGATTTATTATGAAATACTTTACCGGTTTAGTCGCCAACTTACATTCCATATGTTTCATCTCTGGAAATGGTTCCAAATAAGTTTTTAAAATTTATTCAATGTAAATAAATATTGCCTCACGGGACTACTCTGCAACCGCCACGAAATCTGTTGTGGGGTTGCCTACATTTTCGGACCGAAGGACGAGTGCGGACCTGCTATTCTTATGCAAAATAGTAAGCTCTACAGTGAACTGTCCAGTATTATTGACTCAGATTGGCATATTTGCCCCCTAGAGAAACACCGGGGTTCATTATAGTTTTGCACAACTTTTTCACTATTGTAACTATGGGCTGCAATCTCCTAACGCGAGACTTATTTCTTCTGAAGGTAATGAGATGGACTTTGATATGTTCATTGTGACTCTGTCTGGCTTGAGAAACCTAATGTTGTGAAGGGCTATGATGTAAATAGTAATTTATGTTATGTCGATTTTTTGTCATCTCTCTTGTTTTTGTTAATTTTTATTGCTTAGATTAAATAAATTGTATATATTTTATTCTTATGTTATGTTTGTGACAATAGGTTACCCATTAATAAATACATAAATAAATATCACCACTACACCAAACACTTTATTTTTGTGATGATTGATTGAATCAATCATCGCTCCTGATAAAGCTAACATGGTTAGCAAAACGCGCGTCGAGTGCAAAAAATAAAATGTTTGGTGTAGCAGTGATATATACTGAGTAATATCCTTTTTAATTCATATAAATATTGGCAATGTTTTTTTGTAAAGCTTCTTTGTTAAATGAAGAAGTATCATTGTCTTTTGTGAGCCTTTATATTCCACATTAGGTTTTTTTCTTTTAGACCAACTTAATAAATGATGTAATGCAAAGTGTAGCACCATGGATTTCTGAACTGTTAAGCCATTATAGAGTATTGATTTACAATGGTCAGTTGGACATTATCGTGGCTTATCCATTAACAGAAAATTACCTTCAGAATTTGAACTTCAATGGAGCTGATCAGTATAAAACAGCTCAAAGGTAAGATTGTGTTTTTTTTTTAAAGTACATATTTTAATAAACATTCCTGTAAGTGAAAGGTAACCTCTCAAAGAAACATCACTGTTCCTATGGGTTAAGTCGGTTTTTTAATGTTCTGTATGGAACACTTGTAGGATTACTTTGGTGTCTGTCCGGTCGTCTGTAACACCCAATTTCTTCCAAAACTATTTGATGTAGAAAGTTGAAATTTGGTATAAATATAGAAATTAAGGGACCTATAGTTTTGAAAGTTAAATTTTGACATAAGGGGTTAGTTTTCAGCGGTGAAATCAGAAGGGAAAAAAAAATTCTACCAAGTAGAGGTGGGTGTCAAATGAAAGCTTGTGAAAGTACGCGTTCAAAAATATGTGCAAAGTAATACTTTCGCGCACTTTTCTTTGTTATTTAAAAAAAATTTCCAAAAATCGATGTCTACCCTTATTTCGAAAAGTACTGATCAACAAATTCTTGAATATTCTCCATAAAGTCTAGATTGAGCGGAAATTATCACGAGTGCATTACGTTTGATAATTTACCTGGTATTAAAAACCCGTCAAGTGCAAGTTGAACTGGCACAATTAGTGTTCCGTACGTTAATTGCTCTTAAAACCAAAAAAATTGTTACGGTGGTATAAAATGATCACTGACTTCACAAAACACACCCCAAATGAGTTTTCAACAAAGTTTTGTTTCCAATCTTTACTGAAAACTGATGACTTTGAAATTTTTGTTTTTTTTATGTACCAGATAGATTATTAAAGGTATTGCACTCGTGATATTTTTCGTTTAATCTATATCCCGTGGAGAATATTCCAGAATTTTTTTCAAAATTTTTTGATCAGTACTTTTCGAGATAAGGTAGCGGGACAGCGATTTTTCGCGATTTTTTAAAAATAATACGAAGAAAAGTGTGCGCAAGGATTACATTATATATACATTATATATATATATATATATATATATATATATATATATATATATATATATATATATATTTTATATATATATATATATATATATATATTTTATATATATATATATATATATATATATATATATATATATATATATATATATATATATATATATATATATATATATATATATATATATATTATATATATTATATATTATATATATATATATATATATATATATATATATATATATATATATATATATATATATATATATATATATATATATATATATATATATATATATATATATATATATATATATATATATATATATATATATATATATATATATATATATATATATATATATATATATATATATATATATATATATATATATATATATATATATATATATATATATATATATATATATATATATATATATATATATATATATATATATATATTTTATATATATATATATATATATATATATATATATATATATATATTTTATATATATATATATATATATATATATATATATATATATATATATATATATATATATATATATATATATATATATATATATATATATTTATATATATATATATATATATATATATATATATTTTAGATATATATATATATATATATATATATATATATATATATATATATATATATATATATATTACACGTGTTTTCACAAGCTTTCATTTGACACCACACTCGATGACCTAGTAAAAAATTTTTTTTTGCACTTCCGATTTCAACCCTCAAAACTAACCCTTTAAGTCAAAATTTAACTTTCAAAACTACACGGCTCTGATGAGGCCATCAATTCCTATATTTGTGCCAAATTCCAACTTTCTGTGTCAAATAATTTCGGAGAAAATCGGGTATGACTGACAGACAGACAAACACAGAAGTGATCTTATAAGTGTTCCGTACGAAACACTAATAAAAAAAAAAAAACTATGAAAACTGTGTTTTTTGACATATGGTGGAGGTAACGGAAACCGAATCGCTCTTGTACCGAGATATAATTTTATTTTATTTTAAAAGCAATCACCATATGGAACACTAATTGCCCAAGTCTGACATGCACTTGGCCGGTTTTTTTTAATAAATGACCAATATTTCCAGATACATATGGCGTGTTGGAACTGATATAGCAGGATATGTCAAACAAGCAGGTAAATTGACAGAAGTTCTAGTCAGAGATGCTGGTCATATGGTACCAGCTGATCAACCACAATGGGCTTGGGATTTGATTTCTAGATTTACTAGAAATAAACCATTTCATGACATCCGAAGGTTGTAAATTAGTTTTGTTAATCTTGTAGATTGTGTTTTAAATTTAACTCGAATTTATTTACATCTGTTTTTGGGTAGCTAGAATAGAACTTGTTTTAAAAGTTACTCGCGCTTAGTGTCTAGTTTAAATCTAAAGGTTCTAATAGATAACATATTTTAATAAAAAACAAATTTTATCTTGTAACTCTGTGTTTTATTCTTAATTTATTTACAAAATAAGTCTACAATCACTTTATTCCATAACTTCTACACAAATGTAAGGTTTAAGGTACTACTTGTATATCTATTCCTTTCCAGCTAAGAATTTGGATAAGAAGTCCTTTGGTTTCGGTTCCCAAGTGTCTTTGAAGTAGTCCATCATATGACCTTTCTGTTTCCACATGTTAACTGTTTCTTTAAGTTCCATCTGGCCCTGAAATAGTTAAAACTCCTTCGTAATATTTTAAGGACAATTCATATAATGAAGTTACAGATGAAAAAGTAGTCACGGACAGGTCACAATCTAAACATTATCAAATAAATTATATATATATATATATATATATATATATATATATATATATATATATATATATATATATATATATATATAAATATACATATACATATACATATACATATACATATACATATACATATATACATATATACATATATACATATATACATATATACATATACATATACATATACATATACATATACACATACATACATACAGTGGCATGCAAAAGTTTCCAGCCAGTGATATTTCATACTCTAATTTATTAAACAAAAGACTAATGATTTTTAATCATTATGAGATGTGAGTATGAGATATAGGAAACAAAATAATAAGTAAAAGAATATTATTTATGTTTGTGAATATATTTATTATTATTATTTTTATATTTATATGTGCAACAGTGTCCGGCCACTTTGTACTATGAGAAAAATTATTAGTCCATATGCTCTATAATAGACTTAAATTATATTTTTATGTTAATATTTTGTAGCCATACCCTTTGCAGCGATAACAGCCGGACAACGATGTGGCATTGACCAGCAGGTGAAATTTTATCCCATTCTTCCTTCAATGATTTGATATAATGCAGCTTTATTTGAATATGTCCGCTTTCGAACTTGACGATCGAGCGTTTCCCATAAGTGTTCTATTAGGGTTCAAGTCCGGTGATTGAGATGGCCAGCTTAAAACTCTCACGTTTGAAACAGAAAACCACTGTTTTAACAACTTGGATGTATGTTTGAGGTCATTATCCTGCAGAAATATCCAATTCTGCGGCAATGTTTCTTCAGCATATGATAACAAATTGTTTTCTAAAGTGTCCTTGTAAATATCAGCGTTCATATTTCCGTTGATCTCGATCAATGGACCGACTCCTTGTGCAGAGAAAATTCCTCAAACCATCACACTTCCTCCACCGTGTTTTAGAGTAGGAATTTGGTACTGAACATCATTTCTCGTACCAATAGGACGTCGTACATGTTGTCTACCATTGTTTCCAAAAAGATTAAATTTAGATTCGTCTGAGAAAGCTACTTTTTTCCAATCTTTAATTGTCCAATTTAGGTGATCTTTGGCAAATTGTAATCAGGCCTTCTTATTCTTTCTACTGATTAATGGTTTTTTTAATACCTATATGGCCAAAAAGACCCACATCATGTAGTCTTCGTGTCACAGTACTATGACTAACATTAGCTAGGTTTTCATCCTTTAGCTCGCGTGCAATTTCGGCAGCAGTTTTCTTGACATTCGTAGATGATTTGCGTTTAATGATACGATCTACTTTTTTAGACGTTTTTCTTGGTCTTCCACTACGCGGAGGATCTTTTAAACCATATCCACAACGGTATTTTACAATAATATCGTTCACGGTTGATTTGCCTATCGATAATAATGAAGCAATCTCACGAGAAGACTTTCCTTCTTTTGAAAATTTTAAATATATATGCCGAGCCATGTTTATGCTCCCACAACCTTTTATGAAATAAACGTGAACATTCAACGCGCTATTATTCGTAAATACGTCTCTGAACGCCCTACTGCGTCAATGTATATTATGTGGCCGGAAACTTTTGCTCATATAACTATAAGAATAATAATAATAAATATATTCACAAACATAAATAATATTCTTTTACTATATTATTTTGTTTTCTATATCTCATACTCACATCTGATAATGATTAAAAATCATTAGTCTTTTTTTTTAATAAATTAGAGTACGAAATGTCACTGGCCGGAAACTTTTGCACGCCATTGTATATATATATATATATATATATATATATATATATATATATATATATATATATATATATATATAATATATAAATAAATAAATAAATAAATAAAAATATAAATATAAAACTAAGCAACACAAAAGATGTTTTAAAAAGAAACAATCTGTAGCTGAATATATCGGCATTCTACAGGATGCTCTATTACTATGTATGAAACTGAAGTTCTTGTTTTGGTGAGATGAGAGTGGGGATTCAGAAGAGTGATTAGCAGATGGGTCTTGGGATTAACCTATGTCCAATTAAAGTAGCTTGAATATTTCACCTTTGATTACATAAGGCATCTTGAGGGATTTTTACTTTTCAAGATTAGACCAATAAATGAGGCCTCAGAAGCAAATGTAAGTTTGTCAATTTTCGATTAATTCTAATGTTTATAAAAATTAGAAACTAAAGCACAAGAATTTTAGTGTGTCTTATACAGTGTTGTTCAGCTACAGCCAATTTTGCAATTTGTTTCTTTTTGATCCATTCATGTTTCTTAATTCAAGTGGACAGCCATTTCCCAATTTTTCTCACAAATACTGTGCCACAAGAAAAAGAAAAATTTTATAAACACCTTTGATTTTTTAAAAGAATTGTGTATTGGTAATTTAAGGCATTGCTTAATTTTCTTACAAACATTAACAACAATCCAAATGACTATATTAACCACCTCAAATCAATATACAGGAAATTATTCCAACTACAGTGGGACCATCTGCTTACAGTTAAAATCCTCATTGAAAAATGTGTAGAATATAATAAGCCTCTTGTGCTCATATTTGTGGACTTCGAAAAGGCTTTTGATTCTGTAAATCAGCAGAAACTTTTGGAAGTGCTTGCTGAGATTGATCATCAATATTCTAATGTAATTAAATACATATATGAAAATGTCACCGCTCATGTTAAAGCAGAAACTAACCAATCCACCAGCAAATTTCGAATCAAGAGGAGTATGGCAAGGTGATACCCTATCTCCCAAGCTTTTCATAGCACTCCTAGAAAGTACTCTAAAATTAATAAACTGGGAAAGAATGGAACTTAACATTGATGGTGAAAAGTTAAATCACCTCTGTTTCCCCGACAACATTGTCTTAATAACAGACAAAATACAAGAAGCACAAACAATGCTACACATGCCTCAGGAAAGGTTGGTCTAAAAATTAATCTATCCTAGTCCCAGTTTATGACAAATCTTGTATTAAGTGACACTATAAAATTGAATAACATAGAGAATGAGCAAGTGCACCAATATAAATACCTGGGACATGAAATTGGCGTGGAACAAGATAACCAATAACATGAAATTCAGTAGAAAATAGGTCTCTCCTGGGCTGCATATGGCAAACTGGCTTATGTGTTCAAATCTAACCTTCCTATGTGGTTAAAAAAAGGTATTTGACAATAGAATATATCTCATGCAACGAAAGATGGAGAGATCAATGTTACTCTTAGAGACCACATCCCAAATTGCATTATCAGGAAGGGAACAGGGTTACAAGATGTAGTCAAACTCATTCTACACCTGAAATGGAACTGGACTGGGCATGTTGTTAGGTTTAAAGATGGATAATAGACAAACAGAATTATAGAGTGGCGACCAAGATCTGAAGCCTATCAGAGTAGAGGTAGACCACCAAATCGGTGGACTGATGATTTGAAAAGAGTGCCTGGAAATTGGGTACAAGTCGCCCAGAACAAAGAAAAGTGGCAAAACTTGAGGGAGGCTTTCGTCCAGCAGTATATGCTGATGATGATGATGACAGTGGGACCCTGAGGAATCTTCTAATAAGCTTTGGGAAGTTAAACCCCTAGTATATCCTCCTTTTCACCATCAATCATTGAATATAAGACAAGCCACCATATGGACAAGATTGGCAGTAGGCCACACTCACTCGACTCATTCATATCTACTTAAAAGTGAGACTTCCCTAATTGTTCCACATGTCAGTCTCCACTCGTGATTAAACACATATTTGAAGGTCCTTGTCAACTGTAATCCAGCAAAAAAATTTCATTTACAAAATCTGAAACAAATACTGAACCTAAGTCTAATACAAACCACAATGAAACAACCTCATCAAATAAATTTTAAAATCAACATTCAAGTTAAGCACTAATTGACCACTGCAGTTGATGCACCCCGATCCCATAAAATTGGTCCATCCCATAGACATAGAGGATGGACTGAGCATTAGCTTCATAAAATTGACCATTCTCTAGAAAGAGACAAAGCGATTGTGCGGCCAATACCTTTCTCTTTTCTTTAGGCCTGTAATAAACAAGGCGATGTACCCCGAGACGGAATTCAAGGCGAAAAAAGCCCCATACCCGATTTTAGGTCAAATATTATTTTTAAAAGCGCCGTAGCTTAGTGGCATTCTAAAAAGAGACAGTTACTGGCCACTCATTCGCTTTGTCTCTCTCACACTTTTGCGTACATATTTACTTCACAGCAGGATATGGAACACTCAGTCCATCCTCTATGTCTAGGGTCCATACATTAACAATTTTGTGAATGTTGTTTTTTAAGTAATTTGTCTATTTTATCTATAGTAGTATGTGTATAGAGCTAAACTTCATTATATACTGCTGAACCCTTATTACTATCTTGAATGGAAAAGGCACCATTTAATTTATATTCTACTGCAAATTTTCTGTTTACATATTAATTGACATCATTCCATTGAGGTGCTTTTCACCACGTGGTCGTGTAACAATCCTAATCTCAAGAACAATGATCTTCAAAGCCAAGTCATGAAAACTTCCGGTTCAGATTATGGTATCAATTGAAATTTACAATCACTCTAACACTAACAGAAATACAGGTTAATGTGTACATCACACTCAGACACTGGTTATTATACTATGTCACACTCCAGTAAAAATCAGCCAAGGAGAATTAGTTAACTACTCCCAACAAGTGTAAATAATTCTTACCTTAATTATCAACATATCAATAAGTCTAACATCTTTGATATCATCAAACTTTGTAAATTCTTCTCGTAATTTTAATCTACATTGCTCAACACTTTTAGGTATATCATACTGCTTTACTGAAAATAAAAAAAATATTATTTTTGCAAAAATAATAAAAAAGAATGGAATCTACATACACTCATAGTTGTAACAGTACATGATAGTAATAAAAAATAATAATCAGCTAACTACTAGTCAATAAATGAATCTAGCTCAATCAAGAATCTAGTCGTAACAGTTTAAAACAAATATTTACTACTTAAATATTTGTTTAATTATAAACAAATAAAATAAAATTATTTTGCCTTTAGTACCTATCCTTTAGTCACCATTCATCATGAAACTACTGATCGCACCAAAATATGTTTTGATGAAATTCCAGCTTTCCAAACCTTCACCATTCTGTCATGCCACATAGTTTTTTTATACCAGAAAAATGATCAAAAGTAATGCACCCGTGATAACTTTTGTTCAATCTACACTTTGGATTATTCCAGAATTATTTCAAAACTTTTTGATTAGTAGTTTTTAAGACAGGGTGGAGGGACAAAGATTATTGGCCACTTTTTAAAAACGATGCAAAGAAAACTGTATGCAAGTATTACATCATATATATTTTTGAACTTGTGTTTTTCATAAACTTTTATTTGAAACCCCACTCGATGACCTGATAATTTTTTTTTTTTCATTTTTGATTTCACTCTCCAAAACTAACCCCTTAAGTTAAAAATTTAACTTAAATGTGGCCTCTTTGTGAAATGGAGCTGTTAAGATAAAAAAATTCTTGAGACTACCTTTTCAATAAAAAAAAATCCAAATTTCGGATTTCCATACTACTATAATAAATAAATAAATAGAAGGTAATTGCTTACTTTGTGCTCCTTATTCCTAAGTAAAGGTGTTAAATTATTCAATATCTGCGATAACAGTGATAGTCCCTAATTGCATACTCATTACTTAATTCTCATTTAATATGATACCAGAAAAATACTATATAGTACTTAAATGAAATGCATTCATACGTATTCTGTTTACGCGTGTTTTAAAATAGTATTCATTAGTTAAAGCACAATAAGGATTACATAAACCCAAAATTTGAGGTTAGATATAAAAATTAAAGTTTACAAACCTATGTAAGGAAGCTGTCTAAACCATGCCTTATATAAATTCAGTACTCTTTTACGAGCTTCATCTTTATCCACAGATAAAATAGGTTTTACTTGTTGTAGCGTTTTCCTGACCGTTTGGGCCATTTTTATTTTCTGTTAGAAAAAATCAATTGACAGCTCAGTTGATAGGTAATTGACAATTTTCAGATGTTTATTTGTCAAATTTCAGTTTTCTCCCTAATTGAATTCTCTGCTTGTTCCACCATCTATTAGTCAAATGCTAAATTTCGTTGTAAAGGTTTTTATGAACCTATTTCCAAATTGCAGAAATCTGAATTGTCGAAAACAGTGCTTTAAATATAAATTTAAATTTTCTAAAGTAATGTGTAAAATGTAATATGTAATGAGACCTTTAATAACTCCACGAAAAAATCCCAATATATTTTTTTTATAAATTTAGAAGTTCATTCTACTTTTTTGCAACATGTCAGTAGTTATTTACAAACACATCTCATGGGCAGATTTTGTCTCCTAAAGTAGTAGGGAAAACTATATTGATCAGTAAGAAATAACCGAACGAATGTACAAACAAGAAAATATTTTCCAGAAGGTTTTTTGCTTGTTTATACCCTTAAAACAAATTTAAGAAACAAAAAAATAAGTCAATGTTACTCTACTGATCACTGAATATATTATTATTTAATTTGTGTTGCAAATTTGGTGTTTGCATCTTCCTCATAATTTATTTAAATAAATTATCAGCTTAAGCGGTTAAAATCAAAACGTTTGGTGAATCACACAGCAACCACATAAACTCATAAGAGATAAATTGACAATGTGACCTTTACAAGTGATATAATCAAACTGCAAAACCCAGACTGATGTAGACATAAAGGATAGTAGTCGCACTGCCTGCAGTCTAAGTGTAATCTTATAATAAAAAATTTGTGTTTTTTTTAGGTTTTATTTGGTAAGTGGGTATACAATCGTGATTTTATTTAAAAATAAAATAAGAAGCATGTGTTAGTTTTTAATGTATTCATCATTAAGGAAAGAACAGAACACTAGAGGGGAGGCGTCGTCCGCCGAACAGGAGTGGACTCACTCCTTAATAAATAAAAACCGGTCGGTGCAAGTTGAACTTGCGCAATTAGTGTTCCGTACGTTGATTGCTTCTGAAATAAAAATTTTTGTTACGGAGGTATGAAATGATCAGTGACTTCACAAAACACACCCCAAATGAGTTTTCAACAAAATTTGTTTATGATATTTACTTGAAATTTTTGTTTTTTTATATACTCGTATACTAGATAAATTATTAAAGATAATGCGCTCGTGATAATTTTCGTTCAATCTACACCCCGTGGTGAATATTTCAGAATTTTGTCAAATTTTTTGGATTAGTACTTTTCGAGATAGAGGGGGGGACAGCGATTTTTCGCGATTTTTTCAAAATAATACAAAGAAAAGTGTGCGCATGTAAGAAATTATATATATTTTTGAATTCGTGTTTTTACAAGCTTTCATTTGGCACTCCACTCGATGACCTAGTAAAAAAAATTTTTTTCACTTCCGATTTCACTCCCCAAAACAAGCCCCTTAACTCAAAATTTAACTGTCAAAACTACACGGCTCTGATGAGGCCATCAATTTCTATATTAGTACCAAATTTCAACTTTCTACGTCAAATAGTTTCGGAGAAAATCGGGGTGTGACAGACGGACACGGACAGACACACCTACGGAACACTAAAAAGGCACTTTTACACTAGGACCAAAAAAAACTCCAAAAGCTTAAAACCATCCCAACAGAGTAATTGAAAAATCGATGCCTAGAGTGGGGTAGTTTCTTACAAAAAGAACTCTTTTCTACAGTAGAATTTCAAAATTTTACATTGTCGTTTAAAATCGATGGCACATAAAAGTACCACCAAGAAAGTTTCGTTTCTAAGGGACATATTTCTTATACCATAAGGAGGGGCATATATTCTGCTCGCATCCTAGCTATGCCACAGGTATGCATCTAAAATACCTAATGAGTATGAGAGAACTCAGATTTCTAGAGTGCTCAGAGCCTTCGTCAAATTACACTCCGTCAATTTTTATTTGCGACGTACAAATGAGTAAAATAATAATTAGACAATAACAAGAAAGACGATTTCAACAAGTGTGGAGCAATAAAGAACGTTGTTTCCCTATCTTAAAATGATAAAAATAAAAATAATTATTTTCGGTTTGCTGGGGTTATTCTTTTTTATATTACAGCGGATTTTTTTAACCTTTTTTGTAAAAAAAGAGAATCATGTCAGCCAAAAATAAGTTATAGACCAAGAGGGCGGTGCGAAATTTTGACCTGCCGACTAACCGTCTGCTTACTTGTTGATTTTATAGGGCGTGTCGAATAAAAGCCTTTAACGTTGATTTTGCGGCCCCCGTGACCTGGAATGTCCAGATAAGGCCCAAAATGCTACATCCAAAAATGAACTGTCGTTTAACCACTTAAATCAAGTACCATAACATTTGTTGGCACTAATAAGGTCGAGCACCCCAAGGGCAGACGCCACCGGGACCGGACCCACCTTTAGGGCCCAAAAAACGTCGATCCAAAATTGGACTGTCATTTAAGCATATAAAATCAATAAATATATTTTATTCTTGATAAAATAAAAGGGAAAACGCCCGCTTTTAGGGGAAAAAGCGGGTCCAGTTTCGTCCTCCGGTATTGGCGGCGTTTGCCATTTGCAGGTTCCCTTTTATTTTATCAAGAATAAACTAAATTTATTGATTTTATATGGTTAAAAGTCGTTTTTTGGGCCTTAAAGCTGGATCCTGTCTCGGCGGCCTCTCGACACTTCTAGTGTCAACAAATATTATGGTACTTGATTCAAGTGGTTAATCGACAGTTCATTTTTGGATGTAGTATTTTGGGCCTTATCTGGGCATTTCAGGGCATGGTACTAGGTAGACGGTTAGTGGACAAGTCAAAATTTCAGGTCGCCCTCTTGTTCTGTTATGCTCATCTACAGAGCGTCTCAGCTAACGGAAACCCGTGAAAATTTATCAAACACTATTTTTATGAAAAAGGCCAGAATATGGGAAATATGTTTGAAGCTGAAACAGTATTATTGTTATATTTGTACTATGGATTGTTTTGACTTGTGGCGTAACCAGGTGTGGAATAGGGGGGCGTTTGCGCCCCCCCTTGCTGAGCATATTTAAAATAAAATCCCCTAGCAATGAGGCTTGGTTTTATTAAGATCTTTTTGGGGTGTTCTTTTTTTTTGAAAAATGTTTAAATTTGGTGTTAGTTCGAAAAATTCCACTGTAGGAAGAGTTTTTCTGAAAAATATCTCCCATTCCTCCCCCCATCGGTCATCAGTTCTTAAAAAAGGGTGTAAGTTTTTAAAGTTCCAGTAGGTTAGGTTTAATTTTGTGAAAATCGCCGTAATCCCGGTCATCGATTTTTAGTTTATTATGTTGAGTTTAAGCTGTTAGGGTTCTACGGCCAAAGGGTCCTTTTTTCATCAAGAGTTTTGCTTCTTTGTTGTCGTTTGATGCCCTCTCTCCATAAGTATTTTTTTGTCAAACATCATACTAAGTTGCATTTTCGGATATACGTATTAGCTATCAGTTTCCTATTTCTAACCATATGAAATGACAAGAGAAAGGCGACGGTTCCAACCAATAAAAGTCTCCACCTAGGTAGCTATTCTCATCTCCTGAATGCTCTCTCTCTCAATCCTTTCACTCCAATAGGAGTATCGGTGATACTATGCAGTTGTTGTCTCAACAGTCATTCTTCAGGCATCTCGATCTAGCACGACCTGACTTGACTTGTGCATACCCATGCCAAGAAGAGATATTACTTTGTCGGATCATCTTGTCGGAGACCGTGCCCTTGATCTTCTACCTTCTAACTTCCCCGTTACTACAAGCTTTTCCAGGGCATCCACTTTCCTCATAATATGACCAAAATATTTCCTGTACTTTCTATTAATTCTATTTGAAAGTTAGTTATTTATACTAAGCTCTTCAAGAATAGATTACATTAGTATGGTATTCGGTATATGATACTCTGAGGATTCTTTGATATGCCCACGTCTCAAACGCATCGATTCGTCTTTTGTCAGCTTGTTTAAAGGCCCATGTTTCCCATGCGTAAGTTGCTATAGGGCATATAAGGCTGGATAGCAATCTTAACTTTGTGGCTTTTATGACAACTGGATCTTTCCAGACCTTAGTGAGTTTAATTGTCGAGTTTCTGGCCACAGCCAAACGTCTTCTTACTTCCACTTCACAGCCACCATTGTTAGTTATGGTTAGTTGAATTGGTCTACACCAGTGAACCAGCAATTTCTTTATGTGTGACACATCTTCATTACGACTACCAATCATTACTTTAGTTTTCGCTCTATTAGTTGTCAATCCATAGATGATAGTGATTTTAAAGCGCTCCAGAATTGATTCTAGGTCTTGTATTGACGTTGCATGTATAACAGTATCATCCGCATATCTAAGGTTACTTAGCTTTTTCTACCGATTGTGACACCCCCCACTCCAGCCATCCAAAACAGACCTCATTATACGGTCACTATATATGTTAAAAAGTAAGGGTGACAGAATACAGCCCTGTCTGATGCCACCTTCTACGTTAAAGGGATCGACAAAAGAATTATTTAATTATGCCATTTATGTTCTCATACAGGGATGGGATAAGGCTTACAAGATGTATAGGTGTTCCCATGCTGATTACAATCGACCAGAGTTTGCTCTATTGTATGCAGTTGAAAGCTTTAGAGTAGCCTATAAAACAGATATAGGTTGTTATTTGGAATTCCCTAACTTTTTCTATTATCTGGTGTATGTTGAGAATTTGTTTTCTAGTCCCTCTTCGTGGAATGAAGCCTGTTTGTTCGGTAGATATTTGCGGTCTTTCATTTAGGATACAGAGAAACACCTTAGCAACGTGTGATACCAGAGCGATTGTTCTATAGTTGCTGCAATCCAAAGGGGATCCTTTCTTATGCAAGGTTATAATTGCAACTTCACACTAATCTTTAGGCCATCTTTCAGTCTTCCATATCCCTTTACATAGTCACGGCGGTTTCTCCCATCATCTTTATTATTTCTGCAGTTATCTCGTCAGTACCTACTGCTTTTATGTTCTTTTAGGCTGAATGCAGCCATTGTCAAATTTGTTGAAAATGGATTCTTATGTGCACAGGGTTTTTATATTCATCATACATCATGATTAGATTAAAAATTAGGATGAACTAGATAAAGAGAAGTAAACGGTAATTAGGACAATTGTCAATGTCATAAAAGTTTTTTAAATCCACTTTATATTTACTGTCCAAATTTGAAAGAAAATAGCCCTTGAATAATGGAGATAAAAGCTTTTTGTGTAATTTTGACACCTGTTAATTTCAAAAAATTCTACGCTATGTTTTATATCAAGTCGTAACCTATCTATAGGCTAAATTTCAGTCGAACTTATCAAGCTGTTAACTAACAAATAAAGAATAATCACTTATAGGTGAAAGAAAAATGCTTGAAAATTTGATTATTTATTCTCAAGTCATATAAAGATATAGGCGTTTAGTTTTACCCACGTGTAACCTGGTTATATCCAGTAAAATTATACTACAAACATGTTTTAAACTATTTTTTATTTATTCCAGATTTTTACAATGTCACTTCGAAAGATTCTTTTGGTTCTTCCCTTAATTTCTGTATCAATTTGCCTAGTAACAGCATTTGTTTTTAATGGCTATCCCAGAATAAAACAACACCGTTTAAAAAATGGGGACGATCCAGGAATACCGCTTCTGTTAACACCTCTAATTGAAGCAGGACAGATTGATGATGCACAAATGGCATCTGAAGTTTACTTCAATGGATTTTTAAATAAAAAAAGTTATGCAGGTGTGTTACTTTATTATTTTTATAAATTGTTAGTTATTGGTGAAACTTTTCATTCCATTGAGGAACCAATTAGAGTTTAACCATGCTCAATCCAGAGAAGATAAACAAACTCATATTCACAAAATTTTTAGTTTTTTTTATTGATACAGAAGGCAGTCTGCAGGAAAACCGTTAAATAGGTAGAACAGCGGTACATGTACAGAAATAGCGATTTATGTTGATTTTGAATGACTACAGTTTGTACTCAGTGAGAGAAAGGAATCTATAGAACAGACTCAAGTCCCAAACCTATCTTCGATGTCCTACGGAGTTAAAGTTTCTGATGATGTGCCTCGACATATCGGTTTCAGCAACGTTAATTTTTGTAGTTTTAAATTCTACTTGGTTACTGTGATTCCAAGATAGAATTTCTTCCAGGTACTTGTTAAGTTGAACGACTTGCTACTGTCTGCGGATATTTGTATGAGCAGCTGATTTTCGAGGGTTTGAAGTGAACAAAGAAATAAGCGTACTGTCCTCTGCAAAGCTATAGATTGGATTCCTGGTCTTTTCCAGTCGATCGTTAATGTAAATAAAAAAGAAAGTAGGAGCCAGTATGGAGCCTTGGGGCATACTGTCCTTGATAGCGAAGGTATTAGAAAGAAATCCGTCGACTGCTACTAGTAAAGAACGTTCTCCGAGGAAACACGAGGGCGATAAACAAAACTTTTCAGACGTACCATAAAAGCGTATCTTAGTCATCCATCATATTAAACACGGTCTAATGCCTTGGATATATCAAGTGCAACCGCTCGTAATTGTCCAAAATGTTTAATTGCGTTGTTCCAAACATATGTTACATAAGTTAGCAGATCTTTGCTTATTAAAGCCATATTGTTGGTCGCTAATGATATTGAATCCTTCTAGATATTTTAGAAGATGCTAATTGATAGCGTTGTCCATAAGTTTTGATATTACTGAAAGCAGTGCGATTGGTCGGTAGTACTATGGCTGGTATTTCATCAACATCAGAAACTTTTTGGTGTCTAGCTTCATTAAAATAGGTTTTATGAAACGCTATCCGAAGAGAATACAAGCTTCCTTGCATGCACAATAGGAATAGTTAGTGGTGTTTTTCCTTGGAAGTCGACAGTAGAATGTGAAGCAGAGTTCAGCTAACAGGTTCGCTTTCTCAACTGGTGCTGTTGCTATAGTATTATCTGGCCATGTGAGTGGATTTAGTAAAATTTTGACTTGACTTTAGCATGTGATCAAAAGGTCCTGGAATTGTTTTTAATTCTTTGATTGTGTGCCTCCTTGGTCTCGTCGATAATTTCTTTGCATCTGTTCCTGGTTACGATTTATGGCGTTAGAATTTATTCATCATTGTCAGTTGGCAAGATGTTTAGATGCCACGTCTTCTTTGCAGTTTCGGCCGAACTAAGGCTTGCCGTTGGAAGGGCTTTCTTCAAAAAGCCGATATATCATATTTTCATAATAATATGAAGTTGCCATCATTTTCTGGAACTAAGGAAAAGTAGCATTTTAAATTAGGCTAGAATCAAAATCCTGTTACTAGCAATAGCTATATATTTGGTGCTATTACGTATAATTTTGTGATATCATACGGCGATCTGACTTTCTTAATTAGCCAACAATCTCTAAAGGTGGAATATATAGTTCTTAACAATTCACTATAGTCAGTTGCTTATCAAAACTTAGATTAGACTATTTCACCATATATTCTTATTTTAGTCTTTTCTTGTTTCTAGGTTATTTTACTGTAGACAAACTATTCGACTCAAACCTCTTTTTCTGGTTTTTTCCAAGTGAAAATGACTTTGCTAATGCTCCAATCCTGTTATGGTTACAAGGTGGACCAGGTGCCACTAGTCTGATAGGTAAAAATAGCGTCATGTGATTTAAATCATGTTTTAAATTATTTAGACATTATTTATAATTTTTGAATACTTATTCATTTTTAGGACTTTTTGCTGAAAATGGACCATTTTCTGTTAAAATAGAGCATGGTCTAAGTGAAAGACCGTTCGCATGGACAAAGACGCATTCTGTAATATACATGGACAACCCTGTTGGAACTGGATACAGTTTTACAAATGGTAAGTTGGTAGTTTACTACTTCGGAATTAATATTCAGTATACTTAATTTAAATTAATTTTTGGGGAAAAATGACCTTTTCCCCAAATATGTTTTAATTACAGGGCGTTTGGCTAATAGCGCGGGCGCAACGAATAGGAGTGACAAAATGAGGGTACAGACAGTAACCTGGATCCTTGGAAATTTTGTTGCTACGGAACATTTCCCTGAAACGTAGCAAAAATTATTAATAGGTTGGAGGAAACGGGTTTGACTTTAAATAAAACGTGAAAAATGCGTCGACGAACAAGCGATGTAAACATGGAGTACATTCGAATGTCAATTTGCGATAATCACTACCTCACAATACTCAAGCAATCAAGTCAATGTATTCTTTGATGTACTAACAACGGCGCAATTATCTTTGTAAGTTGTCCAATCGATTCCTGCATCAATAATCGCCTGGCATCATCGAGGCATGCTGCCGGCGAGCTTTCTCTTTACAAGAGACTAAACGTTTTCAATAGCGTTGGCGTCCGGCGATTGTGAGGGCCACTCTAATATCTTATCTGGGCCCAAGCGAGCCGCTTCGCGACATGATTTTCACCCAGCAAAGATTTCTTCAACATGTTTCGTAATTTGACATCATGAGCGCGAAGATGTTCTCGAATGGTCTTATGGGACACATTCGAACCCTATTTTCTTATTTTTGCCGCTGCTTGACGCAGCGTCCATTTCGGGTCCCGTGAAAACAAAGACACGACTCGTTTTTCGACTTTCGGAGTGACTTTTCCTACCGAGTCCCGTTTTGATAAGTCGTCGAAATTTTTCGTCTCGTTAAACTGATAATAATAATAATAATTACCACCATCCATACCATCCAAACAGAAGAGCTGTACATCAGACGGGGTATATTTCAGGGAGACTCGCTCAGCGCTCTATGGTTTTGCCTCTGTCTCAATACACTCTCAAATATACTAAACAGAACAGAGCATGGCTTCAACATCAGAGACCAAAAAGTGAATCAACATAAAATAAACCACCTCCTATATATGGATGACATAAAACTCTATGCTGCCACAAAAACACAGCTGAAAGAACTCCTCAAAATCACAGAAATATTCACCTTAGATGTCAATATGAAATTTGGTATAAGTAAATGCAAAGTGCTCAATATCAACAAAGGCCAGTGGAAGGGCCACCATGAGACAGAAACCATCAACAATGAAACACTAGATAACATGTTCGACAAAGAAACATACAAATATCTAAGCTTCCAACAAAGCACCAAACTCAACCACACTCACATCAAAACAGAGCTCAGAACCGAATTCCAAAACAGACTGACGAAACTTTTACAAACAAAACTCAACTCTAAGAATCTCACTAAAGCCATCAACACGTTCGCTATACCTATACTCACATATTCATTTGGTATCATCAAATGGTTACAAACAGACATAGAAAATATTCACATCCTTATACGATCTCAATTCACCAAATACAGGAAATTACACCCCAACGCATGCAAAGAAAGACTTACCATCGAGAGGAAGGCAGGAGGAAGAGGAATTATAGACATCAGATCATTACACACAAAACAAATACAAGCACTTAGGAGATTCTTTCACACCAAGCAAACCAGCCTCCATACAGCAACAGTCAAAGCAGACAAAAACTATACCCCACTCGACTTATCCCGGGTAGACCACCCAGCAGAGACACACAGTCACACCCAATTACAACAGGAAAAGATGAAAACGTGGTCAGAAAAAACACTCCACGGAAAACAGATACCACATAGAACAAGACCATGTAAATAAAAACAATCATACACCTGGTTGCAGGATGGGCAGCTATTCCCGGAAACAGAAGGCTTCTTACTTGCCATCCAGGATAAAGTCATATTAACCAAAAACTACCAAAAGCATATCATCAAAGACCCAACTATTACAGAAGACAGATGCAGAAAATGCCACCAGCAGAAAGAAACGATCGAACACATAACAAGCGGATGTAAAATATTAGCCGGAACGGAATACACAGCCAGACATGACTCAGCGGCAAAAGTAGTTCACCAAGCACTAGCCACAATATACAAGTTCATAGAAAACACAGATCTCTACTACAAATACACACCAACATCCGTACTTGAAAATAAAGATTACAAACTCTACTGGGACATCAGTATCCATACAGATAAAACAGTCTCCGCCAATAGACCCGATATTACTTTTCAGTGCAAAAAAGAAAACGTCACCTATCTAATTAACATAGCTGTCCCCAACGACACAAACATCCAAACGAAATACACAGAAAAAATTTCCAAATACACAGACCTTGCAACGGAAATAAAAAGGCTATGGAAACAAGAAAAAGTCATCATTGTCCCCCTCACAATATCAGCCACAGGCCTTACACCAATAACATTCACACCACACTTAGTACAATTAGGATTCAACACAAACATACACAAAAACATTCAGAAGTCAGTGATTTTGAAAACATGTAACATTGTCAGGTCATTCCTTAATACACAATGGTAATGCGTTTGTGCTGACTTGGTTTGCGCCCGTCAGCCAAATGTGAGAAAGAAGAACTTTTTTGTAATAATAATAATAATAATATAATAAAATGTCTTTATTGTAATTAAATGGTAGGATTACAATTGGCGGAGTTGAAGTTACACTATCTCAACCATGAAATGCGAATACATATTGTATACAGCAACATTTAGAAACGAATATTGCATATAAAATACACAATGTACTACCATAATAGAAGTTAATATTAATACTGTGGGTGACTAAAGGTATAGCTACTGCTATGTACGAGGCTGGTTTGAAAAGTCCGTGCAAAAATAAAAACTACTTATGTGTTTGGGGTAAACCTTTTTTATTTTTCGACATAGTCTCCTTTTAGGCTTATACACTTTGTCCAACGATGTTCTAGTTTGTTGATCCTTTCCGAATAATAGAATTTGTCTTCGCCTTTTTTGGTGCAGATTCCCCCTTGGTAACCCATTGTTTAGATTGTTGTTTGGTTTCAGGAGTATAGTAAGAGTAATGTATCCATGTTTCATCCACAGTGACGAAACGACACTTAAAGTCCTCTGGATTCTTCTGGAACAGCTGCAAACCATCCTTGCAACACTTCACACGATTCCGTTTTTGGTCAAGCGTGAGCAATCGCGGCACCCATCTTGCGGATAGCTTTCTCATGTCCAAATGTTTATGCAAAATATTATGTACCCGTTCAGTCGAGATGCCCACAGCATTAGCAATCTCACGCACCTTAACTCTTCTGTCATCCATCACCATATAATGGATTTGATCAATGATTTATGGAGTCGTAACCTCCACAGGCCGTCCAGAACGTTCAGCGTCACTTGTGCCCATATGGCCAGTCCGAAAATTTTGAAACCACTAAACTGTTCTAATCGAAGGTGCAGAGTCACCATAATGTTTATCAAGCTTCTCTTTGGTCTCCTGAGGCGTTTTGCCTTTCATAAAGTAATGTTTAATCACCACGCGAAATTCTTTTTGAAAATCACTCTACTTCCTTGATTCACACGAATGCCAAACACAAAGAAATAGACCAATATGGCTGAAAGTTGGTGTGCGTTCATTCAAGAGATGCTACTAACTAAACATGACCTCGATACGCGCCGGTGGTGCCATCTCTCGGACTTTGCACGGACTTTTCAAACCAGCCTCGTATGTAACATTACGAGCTGCCGGAGGAAGGACTCAGCATAAGCTATGAACAATGATTTTTACTGCTCTTTTAAACCTGTGACCTGACGCATCCCTCAGATCAACAAGCACTTTAGCTATTTGGTAACTGAAGGAATGCTCATACATTGAAGTCAAGTGCATGGGCGGAGTCAAGGTGAATTTATGCCTCAGATCCAGGTTATATGCATCGTATCTAAATTTTATTTCGCTATATCAGTAGCCAGGACACTTATTACAAATAATCCTATCGAATAGTACCAAACTGTGTAGCACCCGTCTTTCATTCATTCTTAACCACTTTATGTCACGCAACACCTCTCTCACGGCCTCGAATATATTTTGCATAAGTTGGATCCTCTTTGCGTCACAGTCTAAAAGGCAGGGCCCGTACACCACATCACAGTAGTACGACAGAACAATGGAGTCACACAACATCTTTCTAAGATTCTCGGTAAAAACACATTAATTTAAGGTTAGCGAATTCTCTTTTAATAGATAAACTTATATGTCCCATGAATCTCAGATCGAAGCCCATTACTAGGCCCAAGTTTTTGGCAGCCGTACATGCACTTAGCACTACATTATTCAAGCTAATTTCTAGTAGATTCTGGTGCCGAATCCGAGACTGAGTCCGTCCAAATAACAGAATCTGTGATTTAGTTGGATTTATTTCTAAGCAGTGTGCAGTCGAGGCCTTCATAACGGCATCCAGATCAAGCGTCAGTTTACCATTAGCCTCCAATATTTGGCCTGGCTTAAAAGAAATGTATAATTGCGTGTCATCAGCGTAGACATGCGTTGAGGAATATCGTAAGTATGAAATAAGTTGTGACGTATAAATGGTGAAAAATAGCGGGCCTACAATCGATCCTTGAGGCACACCGCAGGACATTTTCAGAGGGCCGACAGCGCATCACCAACTCTGACCATCTGCTTCCTACCAGTAAGGTATGCATTAACAAGATGCCGTGCGCTGTCATCAAAGCCGATATAATTCAGAAAGCTCAGAAAAAGATTATGATTTAGCCGGCCAAAGGCCTTTGAATAGTCCAAAAGAACCAATGCTCCAGGGTATCGTCCATTACCCTCAACAGGGCAGTAGTACAGCTATGATCCTTACAGAAGCCCGATTGTACAATGGGCAAAATTTTAAAACTGGCGACATACAGTCTAATTTGTCCGTCCATCACTCTTTCAATTATTTTGGAAAGAATGGACAGAATGCTAATGGGTCTTAGGTCTTTTAGTTCACTTGGACAATTGACCTTGGGGAGCGGTAGAACAAATGATGTTTTCTAGATTTCAGGAAGTACAGGTTTCAATACAAAACTTTACAATTACTGGAATAATGTGAGGACAACAGCGAATTATCATTGTCAACCCGATCTGATCACAGCCAATGGCCTTTAATTTAATGGAAGATAATGCCTTCTCTACATCCTCAACCGTTGGCAGTTTAAATCGAAAATTACCCACGCCGAGTTTTATATTATTATTATTATTACAAAAAGTTCTTCTTTCTCACATTTGATCAATGTGGTTCCATGTTTGGCTGACGGGCCAAAACCAAGTCAGCACAAACGCTATTACCATTCCGTATTAAGGAATGACCTGACAATGTTACATGTTTTCAAAATCACTGACTTCTGAATGTTTCTGTGTATGTCCGTGTTGAGTCCCAATTGCACTAAATGTGGTGTGAATGTTATTGGTGTAAGGCCTGTGGCTGATAGAATGAGGGGGACAATGATGACTTTTTCCTGTCTCCATAGCCTTTTTATTTCCGTTGCAAGGTCTGTGTATTTGGAAATCTTTTCTGTGTATATCGCTTGGATGTTTGTGTCGTTGGGGACAGCTATGTCAATCAGATAGATGACTTTTCCTTTTTTGCACTGAAAAGTAATATCGGGTCTATTGGCGGAGACTGTTTTATCTGTATGGATACCGATATCCCAGTAGAGCTTGTAATCGTCATTTTCAAGTATGGATGTTGGCGTGTATTTGTAGTAGGGATCTGTGTTTTCTATGAGTCTGTATGTTGTGGCTAGTGCTTGGTGAACCACTTTGGCAGCTGAATCATGCCTGGCTGTGTACTCCGTTCCGGCCAATATTTTACATCCGCTCGTTATGTGTTCGATCGTTTCTTTCTGCTGGTGGCATTTCCTACATCTGTCCTCTGCAACAGTCGGGTCTTTGATGATATGCTTTTGGTAGTTTCTGGTTAATATGACTTTATCCTGGATGGCAAGTAAGAAGCCTTCAGTCTCAGGGAATAGCTGCCCATCCCGTAACCAGGTGTATGATTGTTTCTTATTTACGTGGTCTTGTTCTATGTGGTATCTGTGTTTTCCGTGGAGTGTTTTCTCTGACCACGTTTTCATCTTTTCCTGTTGTAATTTGGGTGTGACTGTGTGTGTCTGCTGAGTGGTCTGCCCGGGCTAAGTCGAGAGGTGTATAGTTTTTGTCTGCTTTCACTGTCGCTGTGTGGAGGCTGGTTTGCTTGCTGTGAAAGAATTTCCTAAGTGTTTGTATTTGTTTTGTGTGTAATGATCTGATGTCTATAATTCCTCTTCCTCCTGCCTTCCTCTCGATGGTAAGTCTTTCTTTGCATGCGTTGGGGTGTAATTTCCTGTATTTGGTGAATTGAGATCGTATAAGGATGTGAATATTTTCTATGTCTGTTTGTGACCATTTGATGATACCAAATGAATATGTGAGTATAGGTATAGCGAACGTGTTGATGGCTTTAGTGAGATTCTTAGAGTTGGGTTTTGTTTGCAAAAGTTTCGTCAGTCTGTTTTTGAATTCGGTTCTGAGCTCTGTTTTGATGTGAGTGTGGTTCAGTTTGGTGCTTTGTTGGAAGCCTAGATATTTGTTTGTTTCTTTATCGACCATGTTATCGAGCGTTTCATTGTTGATGGTTTCTGTCTCATGGTGGCACTTCCATTGGCCTTTGTTGATGTGGAGCACTTTGCATTTACTTATACCAAATTCCATATTGACATCTAAGGTGAATATTTCTGTGATTTTGAGGAGTTCTTTCAGCTGTGTTTGTGTGGCAGCGTAGAGTTTTAGTCGTCCATATATAGGAGGTGGTTTATTTTATGTTGATTCACTTTTTGGTGTCTGATATTGAAGCCATGCTCTGTTCTGTTTAGTATATTTGAGAGTGGATTGAGACAGAGGCAAAACCATAGAGCACTGAGCGAGTCTCCCTGAAATATACCCCGTCTGATGTACAGCTCTTCTGTTTGGATCCGTTCGGTTTGTGTTTCTAGGCGTATTTTGGTTTTCCATGTTTTCATAATTTGCACGAGAAACTGCCTGAGGTGTTGATTGATTTTATAGATTTCTAGGGCCCTGATTAACCAGCTGTGGGGTATGGAGTCGAAGGCTTTTTTATAGTCTATATAACCGATGTGAAGGTTTCTGTGTTCTTTTCTGGTTTGTCTATAATCAGCTGCTCTTTGCATCCTCGACTATTTTTCCTGCATCCCTTCTGCTCTTCTGTGAGGATATTGTTGTCTGTTAGGTGTTGTTCTATTTTCTTCGAAATTGTGGCTGTGATGATCTTGTATAGGGTTGGAAGACAGGTAATAGGTCGGTAGTTTGACGGGTTTGTGTGTCTGAGCTTTTTGGGTTTAACGTATGTTATTCCTTGTGTGAGGAAAGTGGGAAATGTGTGTGGTTGTAGAATGGCTTTGTTGATTTGGTGTGTGAGTGCTTCGTGTGTGGTGGTAAACTGTTTGTACGAGAAGTTTTGTATATTGTCTATTCCAGGACATCTCCAGTTGTGTGTGTGTTTGATAGTTTCTGTAATTTCTTGTGTATTAAATGTGGTATTTTCTTGTTCTGTCACATGTTTATGTTTGTCTTCTTCGGCTTTGATCCAGGGGGTGTTATTATTGTGTAGTTTGGGTTCTGACCAGATACTTTTCCAATAATCTGTGAGTTCTTGTTCGTTTGGTGGTTCAGTCACTGCTATCTGTCTGTTGTACATAGTTTTCCGCTAGAACTGTTTTTCGCTTCTTCGGAAGAGGTTGTTGGTGTCTCATTTGATTCTTTGTATCTACGGAGTCTTGCGGCATATACAGATAGTTTTTGTTTCAAGGTATCTTATTATTATTATTTATTTCAAAAAGTTCTTCCTTCTCACATTTGATCAATGTGGTTTCATGTTCGGCTGACGGGCCAAAACCAAGTCAGCACAAACGCTATTACCATTATGTATTAAGGAATGACCTGACAATGTTACATGTTTTCAAAATCACTGACTTCTGAATGTTTTTTGTGTATGTTTGTGTTGAGTCCTAATTGTACTAAATGTGGTGTGAATGTTATTGGTGTAAGGCCTGTGGCTGATATAATGAGGGGGACAATGATGACTTTTTCTTGTTTCCATAGCCTTTTTATTTCCGTTGCAAGGTCTGTGTATTTGGAAATTTTTTCTGTGTATTTCGTTTGGATGTTTGTGTCGTTGGGGACAGCTATGTCAATTAGATAGGTGACTTTTCCTTTTTTGCACTGAAAAGTAATATCGGGTCTATTGGCGGAGACTGTTTTTATCTGTATGGATACTGATGTCCCAGTAGAGCTTGTAATCTTCATTTTCAAGTATGGATGTTGGCGTGTATTTGTAGTAGGGATCTGTGTTTTCTATGAGTTTGTATGTTGTGGCTAGTGCTTGGTGAACTACTTTGGCAGCTGAATCATGCCTGGCTGTGTACTCTGTTCCGGCCAATATTCTACATCCGCTCGTTATGTGTTCGATCGTTTCTTTCTGCTGGTGGCATTTCCTACATCTGTCCTCTGCAATAGTCGGGTCTTTGATGATATGCTTTTGGTAGTTTCTGGTTAATATGACTTTATCCTGGATGGCAAGTAAGAAGCCTTCTGTTTCAGGAAATAGCTGCCCATCCTGTAACCAGGTGTATGATTGTTTTTTATTTACGTGGTCTTGTTCTATGTGGTATCTGTGTTTTCCGTGGAGTGTTTTCTCTGACCACGTTTTCATCTTTTCCTGTTGTAATTGGGTGTGACTGTGTGTGTCTGCTGAGTGGTCTGCCCGGGATAAGTCGAGGGGTGTGTAGTTTTTGTCTGCTTTCACTGTCGCTGTGTGGAGGCTGGTTTGCTTGCTGTGAAAGAATTTCCTAAGTGCTTGTATTTGTTTTGTGTGTAATGATCTGATGTCTATAATTCCTCTTCCTCCTGCCTTCCTCTCGATGGTAAGTCTTTCTTTGCATGCGTTGGGGTGTAATTTCCTGTATTTGGTGAATTGAGATCGTATAAGGATGTGAATATTTTCTATGTCTGTTTGTGACCATTTGATGATACCAAATGAATATGTGAGTATAGGTATAGCGAACGTGTTGATGGCTTTAGTGAGATTCTTAGAGTTAAGTTTTGTTTGCAAAAAGTTTCGTCAGTCTGTTTTTGAATTCGGTTATTATTATTATTACAAAAAGTTCTTCTTTCTCACATTTGATCAATGTGGTTCCATGTTTGGCTGACGGGCCAAAACCAAGTCAGCACAAACGCTATTACCATTCCGTATTAAGGAATGACCTGACAATGTTACATGTTTTCAAAATCACTGACTTCTGAATGTTTCTGTGTATGTCCGTGTTGAGTCCCAATTGCACTAAATGTGGTGTGAATGTTATTGGTGTAAGGCCTGTGGCTGATATAATGAGGGGGACAATGATGACTTTTTCCTGTCTCCATAGTCTTTTTATTTCCGTTGCAAGGTCTGTGTATTTGGAAATTTTTTTCTGTGTATTTCGCTTGGATGTTTGTGTCGTTGGGGACAGCTATGTCAATCAGATAGGTGACTTTTCCTTTTTTGCACTGAAAAGTAATATCGGGTCTATTGGCGGAGACTGTTTTATCTGTATGGATACCGATATCCCAGTAGAGCTTGTAATCCTCATTTTCAAGTATGGATGTTGGCGTGTATTTGTAGTAGGGATCTGTGTTTTCTATGAGTCTGTATGTTGTGGCCAGTGCTTGGTGAACCACTTTGGCAGCTGAATCATGCCTGGCTGTGTACTCCGTTCCGGCCAATATTTTACATCCGCTCGTTATATGTTCGATCGTTTCTTTCTGCTGGTGGCATTTCCTACATCTGTCCTCTGCAATAGTCGGGTCTTTGATGATATGCTTTTATTATTATTCTCGTTTTTCTTTCTCACATTTGGTCAATGTGGTTCCATGTTTGGCTGACGGGCGGAAACCAAGTCAGCACAAACGCATTATCATTGTGTATTAAGAAATGACCTGACAATGTTACATGTTTTCAAAATCACTGACTTCTGAATGTTTTTGTGTATGTTTGTATTGAGTCCTAATTGTACTAAGTGTGGTGTGAATGTTGTTGGTGTAAGGCCTGTGGCTGATATAATGAGGGGGACAATGATGACTTTTTCTTGTTTCCATAGCCTTTTTATTTCCGTTGCAAGGTCTGTGTATTTGGCAATTTTTTCTGTGTATTTCGTTTGGATGTTTGTGTCGTTGGGGACAGCTATGTCAATTAGATAGGTGACTTTTTCTTTTTTGCACTGAAAAGTAATATCGGGTCTATTGGCGGAGACTGTTTTATCTGTATGGATACTGATGTCCCAGTAGAGTTTGTAATCTTTATTTTCAAGTACGGATGTTGGTGTATATTTGTAGTAGGGATCTGTGTTTTCTATGAGCTTGTATGTGGTGGCTAGTGCTTGGTGAACTACTTTTGCCGCTGAGTCATGTCTGGCTGTGTATTCCGTTCCGGCTAATATTTTACATCCGCTTGTTATGTGTTCGATCGTTTCTTTCTGTTGGTGGCATTTTCTGCATCTGTCTTCTGTAATAGTTGGGTCTTTGATAATATGCTTTTGGTAGTTTCTGGTTAATATGACTTTATCCTGGATGGCAAGTAAGAAGCCTTCTGTTTCTGGGAATAGCTGCCCATTCCGTAACCAGGTGTATGATTGTTTTTTATTTACGTGGTCTTGCTCTATGTGGTATCTGTGTTTTCCGTGAAGTGTTTTTTCTGACCACGTTTTTTCATCTTTTCCTGTTGTAATTGGATGTGACTGTGTGTATCTGCTGGGTGGTCTACCCGGGATAAGTCGAGTGGGGTATAGTTTTTGTCTGCTTTGACTGTTGCTGTGTGGAGGCTGGTTTGCTTGGTGTGAAAGAATTTCCTAAGTGCTTGTATTTGTTTTGTGTGTAATGATCTGATGTCTACAATTCCTCTTCCTCCTGCCTTCCTCTCGATGGTAAGTCTTTCTTTGCATGCGTTGGGGTGTAATTTCCTGTATTTGGTGAATTGAGACCGTATAAGGATGTGAATATTTTCTAAGTCTGTTTGTGACCATTTGATGATACCAAATGAATATGTGAGTATAGGTATAGCGAACGTGTTGATGGCTTTAGTGAGATATTTGGAGTTGAGTTTTGTTTGTAAAAGTTTCGTCAGTCTGTTCTTGAATTCGGTTCTGAGCTCTGTTTTGATGTGAGTATGGTTGAGTTTGGTGCTTTGTTGAAAGCCTAGATATTTGTATGTTTCTTTGTCAAACATGTTATCGAGTGTTTTCATTATTGATGGTTTCTGTCTCATGGTGGTACTTCCATTGGCCTTTGTTGATGTGGAGCACTTTGCATTTACTTATACCAAATTCCATATTGACATCTAAGGTGAATATTTCTGTGATTTTGAGGAGTTCTTTCAGCTGTGTTTTTGTGGCAGCGTAGAGTTTTATGTCATCCATATATAGGAGGTGGTTTATTTTATGTTGATTCCCTTTTTGGTGTCTGATATTGAAGCCATGCTCTGTTCTGTTTAGTATATTTGAGAGTGGATTGAGACAGAGGCAAAACCATAGAGCGCTGAGCGAGTCTCCCTGAAATATACCCCGTCTGATGTACAGCTCTTCTGTTTGGATGCGTTCGGTTTGTGTTTCTAGGCGTATTTTGGTTTTCCATGTTTTCATAATTTGGGCTAGAAATTGCCTGAGGTGTTGGTTGATTTTATAGATTTCTAGGGCTCTGATTAACCAGCTGTGGGGTATGGAGTCGAAGGCTTTTTTATAGTCTATGTAACCGATGTGAAGGTTTCTGTGTTCTTTTCTGGTTTGTCCCATAATCACGCTATCTATGATCAGCTGCTCTTTGCATCCTCGACTATTTTTCCTGCATCCCTTCTGCTCTTCTGTGATAATATTGTTGTCTGTTAGGTGTTGTTCTATTTTCTTGGAAATTGCGGCTGTGATGATCTTGTATAGGGTTGGAAGACAGGTGATAGGTCGGTAGTTTGACGGGTTTGTTGTGTCTGAGCTTTTGGGTTTAACGTATGTTATTCCTTGTGTAAGGAAAGTGGGAGATGTGTGTGGTTGTAGAATGGCTTTGTTGATTTGGTGTGTGAGTGCTTCGTGTGTGGTGGTAAACTGTTTGTACCAGAAGTTTTGTATATTGTCTATTCCAGGACATTTCCAGTTGTGTGTGTGTTTGATTGTTTCTGTAATTTCTTCTGTAGTTAGTGTGGAATTTTCTTGTTCTGTCACACGTTTGTGTTTATCTTCTTCGGCTTTGATCCAGGAGGTGTTATTATTATGTAGTTTGGGTTCTGACCAGACAGTTTTCCAATAATCTCTGCGAGTTCTTGTTTATTTGGTGATTCAGTTACTACTGTCTGCTCGTTGTACATAGTTTTTTTCGGTAGAACTGTTTTTCGCTTCTTCGGAAGAGGTTGTTGGTGTCTTTCCTCTCGTTTGATTCTTTGTATCTCCGGAGTCTTGCAGCATATACGGATAGTTTTTGTTTCAAAGTATCAACGATTTCTGGCAGTGTTCGGTTGAGAGATTTAGATTTGATCTTGTCTACACCCCGTGTGACACGTTTGGATGTGTTCCCGTTCATAAACTGGGTAAGGTGTCCCAGATCTCTTCTGATGTTGTTGATCTTGTTTTCTATTCTTATTTGCCATTTAAATTTAGGTTTTCTGCTGTTGGGGTCTCTTTGTCGTTGCGGGAGTTTTTGATTATTTTGTGTTATAGTGGTGATTGCTGCTGCATATATCACTGCGTGGATGTCTTCGATCGTGCTTAAGTCTGTTATGTACTGTGGTATTATGTGCTTGTTTATTGTGTTGAGGATCATTTGAGTGCTCTGTTTGAAAATTAAACGAGGGATGGATTTCTTGTTGTAGGGTCGGTGCCTGACCATCGAGCCAGATGTGACTGCATTTCTGCTTTGAGTGTTTGTATGAGAAGTGATTCGGGGTGATGTTGTATAGATGTTGTTGAGTGTCGTGTGGTGCTTGCTATTTGCTCTGAAATATTATTTTGAGTTATGCTCCTGCTGGGTGGTGGGTCTTGCTGTTTTCGACTGGGTGGTTGTGTGTGTGAGATTGGTTCGGTATCTGCTCTACTGTTTCTATTGTTTAGTTGGTCTGTGTTCAGTTCAGCAGCTACTTGGTCTGCGTTAAGTTCAGCAGCTACTGTATCTTTGATGATTTGCAATTCGAAAGGTGTGAGGCGATTGTTCTTGGTAATAACTCTTTTTTGGTCTATTACTCTCTGTTCTGTAACAAGTAATTGCAGATGTGGATATTCGGTCAAGAAAAGTCTGTGTAGTTCCAGTCTGTAGCCTGATGTCACTGTTTCTAGTTTGGTGGCGGTGTAGTAACAGCGCATCACTGTTTTATTCATTTCATCTGTCCACTTTAAAACCGCTGTCTTGGTTTGCCAGCCTTGGTAGTTGCATGTTGTCCTTGCAAAACATACGCTGTTTGGCCTGGCTTTGGTGGTTGTATTTGTCCCGCATTTACGTCGGTTGCGCTTGGGATTGGTGGTGGTGGGTCCAAGCGGCGAGTGATTCTCTTGTCAGTGATTTCTTTGTCAGGTGTGATTTCATTACAGCAACGCATGGCGTGTTCATTGATTCCTGTGGTGCAACTCATGCGTTGCTGTGACTTTCCCGCCTTGGTGGGTGTCGGCTTACTGGCCGGCACAACACTTTGGGCAGGTCCATTTTCGGTTGCCTGGTCTTCATCGTTTTGGTCGAGCTGCCATTTCCCGCGACGTCCTCGACCGTTACGTCGCTCGCCCGATGCTTCTTTTATTGGTCTGCTGTTGTCTGGAATGTTCTCAATGTTTTGTGGTGTCAGAAGCTCAAAGTGTCCCGACATTGGGTTGCCTGTTAGTAGAAGGTAAATAGTTTTGTTGTATTTTCCCGTGCTTATTATTGTTGGCCTGTCCGTAAAAGTTATTTTTGTATGTCTTGTTCTTCGTTGTTTTGAGAAGATATGAAAGTTGCTATTTTGTATTTCCGAGAGGGCAAGTATCTCTAGGCTCGTTCCATAGGTGCCATTTTTCTTCATATAATTATAGTAGTTATTGAAGTCTTTTATATCGTCGACTTCAATTAATGAAAATGTGTGAAGTTCCGACCAGTTTTGTTGTAAATATCTTAGAGCAACCTCTCGGAGTTTCTCATGATGGTTTTGGTGGCCATACAAGTGTAAGCTAACTGCACGAAAAAGGCAATTTCCATCACCTACAATGTCGGATCTGGTAAAACTATCGGGAGTAGTTTCGGCTGAGGCGGTTGTTTGGGTGGTCTGTGGTTGTTGTTGTTGTGGTGTTGCTATAGCTGTTTGTACGACCGGGGTCCGCCTCCGCAACACCCTTCCATTATCATTACTATAATTATTATTCTTTGACATACAATTCCCACGAGTATCCTAGGAAAGAGGGGTCGACTGCGGCAGAGCCTGGATGCCACAGCAAGGCTACTTACTCCCGGAGGGCGCCCGGTATCCGGGGGAAACCGTTCGCGACTCATAAACGCTGAGCCATTCATCTTCTCGGCACGGTAAACACCTTAAGATTGCGTTTTTTGTTACACATAATCTGGACAACACAAGACAGCACAACATGACTCAGGTACCTCGGGATCGTCAATGCCCGTACTAGGAGAATCCTGGGATTCCCCTAGCCCCTGAGGGGTTATTATTATTATTATTATTATTATTATTATTACAAAAAAGTTCTTCTTTCTCACATTTGGTTAATGTGGTTCCATGTTTGGCTGACGGGCGCAAACCAAATCAGCACAAACGCATTACCATTGTGTATTAAGGAATGACCTGACAATGTTACATGTTTTCAAAATCACTGACTTCTGAATGTTTTTGTGTATCCTAATTGTACTAAGTGTGGTGTGAATGTTGTTGATGTAAGGCCTGTGGCTGATATAATGAGGGGGACAATGATGACTTTTTCTTGTTTCCATAGCCTTTTTATTTCCGTCGCAAGGTCTGTGTATTTGGAAATTTTTTCTGTGTATTTCGTTTGGATGTTTGTGTCGTTGGGGACAGCTATGTCAATTAGATAGGTGATCCTTCCTTTTTTGCACTGAAAAGCAATATCGGGTCTATTGGCGGAGACTGTTTTTATCTGTATAGATACTGATGTCCCAGTAGAGCTTGTAATCTTTATTTTCAATTATGGATGTTGGTGTGTATTTGTAGTAGGGATCTGTGTTTTCTATGAGTTTGTATGTTGTGGCTAGTGCTTGGTGAACTACTTTGGCAGCTGAATCATGCCTGGCTGTGTACTCTGTTCCAGCTAATATTTTTACATCCGCTCGTTATGTGTTCGATCGTTTCTTTCTGCTGGTGGCATTTCCTACATCTCTCCTCTGCAATAGTCGGGTCTTTGATGATATGCTTTTGGTAGTTTCTGGTTAATATGACTTTATCCTGGATGGCAAGTAAGAAGCATTCTGTTTCAGGGAATAGCTGCCCATCCTGTAACCAGGTGTATGATTGTTTTTTATTTACGTGGTCTTGTTCTATGTGGTATCTGTGTTTTCCGTGGAGTGTTTTCTCTGACCACGTTTTCATCTTTTCCTGTTGTAATTGGGTGTGACTGTGTGTGTCTGCTGGGTGGTCTGCCCGGGATAAGTCGAGAGGTGTGTAGTTTTTGTCTGCTTTCACTGTCGCTGTGTGGAGGCTGGTTTGCTTGCTGTGAAAGAATTTCCTAAGTGCTTGTATTTGTTTTGTGTGTAATGATCTGACGTCTATAATTCCTCTTCCTCCTGTCTTCCTCTCGATGGTAAGTCTTTCTTTGCATGCGTTGGGGTGTAATTTCCTGTATTATTATTATTATTATTATTACAAAAAGTTCTTCTTTCTCACATTTGATCAATGTGGTTCCATGTTTGGCTGATGGGCCAAAACCAAGTCAGCACAAACGCTATTACCATTCCGTATTAAGGAATAACCTGACAATGTTACATATTTTCAAAATCACTGACTTCTGAATGTTTCTGTGTATGTCCGTGTTGAGTCCCAGTTGCACTAAATGTGGTGTGAATGTTATTGGTGTAAGGCCTGTGGCTGATATAATGAGGGGGACAATGATGACTTTTTCCTGTCTCCATAGCCTTCTTATTTCCGTTGCAAGGTCTGTGTATTTGGAAATTTTTTCTGTGTGTTTCGCTTGGATGTTTGTGTCGTTGGGGACAGCTATGTCAATCAGATAGGTGACTTTTCCTTTTTTGCACTGAAAAGTAATATTGGGTCTATTGGCGGAGACTGTTTTATCTGTATGGATACCGATATCCCAGTAGAGCTTGTAATCTTCATTTTCAAGTATGGATGTTGGCGTGTATTTGTAGTAGGGATCTGTGTTTTCTATGAGTCTGTATGTTGTAGCCAGTGCTTGGTGAACCACTTTGGCAGCTGAATCATGCCTGGCTGTGTACTCCGTTCCGGCCAATATTTTCATCCGCTCGTTATGTGTTCGATCGTTTCTTTCTGCTGGTGGCATTTCCTACATCTGTCCTCTGCAATAGTCGGGTCTTTGATGATATGCTTTTGGAAGTTTCTGGTTAATATGACTTTATCCTGGATGGCAAGTAAGAAGCCTTCAGTCTCAGGGAATAGCTGCCCATCCCGTAACCAGGTGTATGATTGTTTTTTATTTACGTGGTCTTGTTCTATGTGGTATCTGTGTTTTCCGTGGAGTGTTTTCTCTGACCACGTTTTCATCTTTTCCTGTTGTAATTGGGTGTGACTGTGTGTGTCTGCTGAGTGGTCTGCCCGGGCTAAGTCGAGAGGTGTGTAGTTTTTTGTCTGCTTTCACTGTCGCTGTGTGGAGGCTGGTTTGCTTGCTGTGAAAGAATTTCCTAAGTGTTTGTATTTGTTTTGTGTGTAATGATCTGATGTCTATAATTCCTCTTCCTCCTGCCTTCCTCTCGATGGTAAGTCTTTCTTTGCATGCGTTGGGGTGTAATTTCCTGTATTTGGTGAATTGAGATCGTATAAGGATGTGAATATTTTCTATGTCTGTTTGTGACCATTTGATGATACCAAATGAATATGTGAGCATAGGTATAGCGAACGTGTTGATGGCTTTAGTGAGATTCTTAGAGTTGAGTTTTGTTTGCAAAAGTTTCGTCAGTCTGTTTTTGAATTCGGTTCTGAGCTCTGTTTTGATGTGAGTGTGGTTGAGTTTGGTGCTTTGTTGGAAGCCTAGATATTTGTATGTTTTCTTTATCGAACATGTTTATTATTATTATTTATATTATTATTATTATTATAAAAACTTAAAATCTCAGGGTTCGGTTCATCGGATTTACCCACTTCTTCACAAACGATACCGACTTTTTAATATATTTAGCGGCATCGTAATGTGCTTTGGATGGGAACAAAGAAAGACTACCGCGAACCTACGCGCAAACAAGTGACTCATTATGGATTGATTTCGACGAAAGTTCGGAAACGACTGATACCGTTACTAAAATGCATCGTGGACAAAGATTCTTTCTATCGATTTTTTTTATTGAATCGCTAGAATCGCATCTACCAAAAAGGAATTATTGCGGACCCGTATTTAGTTATCAGACTGTATATTTTCTTAATAACCAAATCAATTATGTTACAGTCACGAACACATATATTTTTTTTATTTCTCTTTTGTTATTTTATGAATTAATTTTTATAACATATTTTCAGGAAAATCGTTCCTTCTATTCACTTATAGTAATGGATGTCAAATAATGTCACTAATACTGTAAATAACTTCTATATATTTTTAGGAGGTTTTGCTCAAACCCAAACCAAAGTCGACGCAGACCTCTATCAAGCATTACTCCAGTTTTTCACCATGTTTACGTATTCATGTTCATTTTGTCGTTTCTCTTTTATTATTTTATGAATTTGTTTTTATAACACATTTTGGGGAAAATCATTCACGGATAGTACTGGATGGCATACATAACACTGGTCAACACAAGTCTTGTTTCCTTTATTTTTTTTTCTCTTATTGGGTATTTCTATGGCCCTGACTATGAAAAAAATACTGGGAGATTGCTAACAGCTTTACCTTTTGAAATATACAGTTTTATTATTTCGCCAAAAAAATACAAAAAAATAATACATTATGTTAACAAAATTTCTATTGAACACTAGCAAATGATCTTTTATAAGATTTCCTTGAATGAACGACTTTAGGTAGATCTCGTTGCAAACTCCAGCAGTAGTCTGCCATCATATGTGAGTCTTACCGCCCCTGATAACGCTCTTCCATTGTCCGAAGATCCTGATGAAATCTTTCACCCTGCTCCTCACTAAAATCACCCAGATTTTGTGGAAATCGGTCTAAATGCGAGTGCAGGAACTGGATTTTTTATGCTCATGTTGCACCCTAGCTCTTGCAAGTTCGATAGCATGCACTCAACAAGCTCGACATGGTCGTCAGATTTCTTTTTGCCTAGGAAGCTACTCATAACCAAAACAAATGAATTCCAAGCTTTGAATTCGACTTTAGTCATTGATTTGACAAAATTAGGATCTTTCACGAGTTGCCTAATCTGTGGCCCATCAAAAATACCAGCTTTCAATTTTTTCTGAACTTAATCCTGGAAACTTGCGTGAAAGAAAATTGAAACATTCGCCACTTTTGTCAAGCGCCTTCACAAACTGTTTCATTATGCCGAGTTTAATATGAAGTGGTGGAAGTATGATGCGGTTTCGGCTAACTAAAGGCACGTTTATAACATTTTTTGTACCAACTTTTAGCTCTTCCCGCACTGGCCAAACTTTTTGTGACCAATGGTGTTGTTTGTCACGACTATCCCAGAGATACATGAAACAAGGGAACTTTGTGTACCCCCCTTGTTGACCTAAAAGAAAGTTAACCATTTTCAGATCAACACAAATGACCCATTTGTGGCCTTGATACTTAATTTTTTCCATAACCTTAGAAACATTTACGTATTCTTCTTTTAAAGTCGTCGAATGTGCAATGGGTATAGATCCGTACTTGTTACCGTTATGAAGCAAAACACACTTTAAACTTCTTTTGCTGCTGTCTATGAAAAGACGCTAATCACTAGGTTGGTACTGTTTTAATCCCATCTGCTGCAAAATACCACCAACATCGTTATAAAAAACTCTTGAGAAAAATACGGTAACAGATTTTTTTCTCGGGTACGATAAAATGAAATGTTGGTTTCCGGAGTAAGCAAATTTTTTTCTTTTAAACGAGATGCTAAAATTTCAGAAGCTTCTTTTGGTAAGTTCAGATCTCTTACTAAGTCATTTAGTTCTTTCTGATTAAATGGTTGAGGTTCTGAAAGGCTACATTTGTAGTCTGAATCAGAGTCTTCACTTGATGTATTTCGTTCGGGTTCACAGAGATTTGGATCATCAGAAGATTTAGATGTGCTGGGTTGTACCTCTTGTGATTTTAATTGAGGTCGTTGAGCAGAAGATAAGTTAGGATACGACCACTTACTTCGATTTCCAGGGTTAATTCCGTTTATTTTCACAACGCAGAAGTAGCAATCGTCATGATGGTTTCGAGGTTCTCGCCAAATCATGGGTGTTACGAACATTATTGCATCTCTTTTTCCACTGGACCATAACCGTAGACATACCACACATTTCTGGCATACAATATGAGGAACCCATGGCTTGTCCTGATTACACAATTTTATTTTAAAGTATTGATGATACGCAGTTTTCACAAAGTCCGATATAGGTTTTCGATATTTTGCAAATATATATTCACCACAAATATAGCAAAAACAATCGGGATTAAGCAAACAACATCTTCTTGACGAAACCATATCTAAAACAACAACAAAATATATTTTAGTGTCCAATAAAAAACGAAAATCTAAGTAAAAATAGTAAATGAGGGTAGTTAGCTATAACTCAAAAACAAAAGCTGTTAGAGAAAAATTGTTGCCATATTTAAAAAATACGCGTCAATTTGAGATAGAAACAAAAAAAAAATCACAGGAAACAAGCAATTTTCTTGTTTTTGTTGACCAGTGTAATCTCACTAATTACCAACAAAAATAGTTTCAGACATTTTGTAAATAACTTCCTGCTTTTTTTTAGGAGGTTTTGCACAAAATCAAACCAAAGTCGGCGCAGACCTCTATCAAGCATTACTCCAATTTTTCACCATGTTCCCCGATCTACAATCCAGAGATTTCTACATAACTGGCGAATCATATGCGGGAAAATATATCCCTGCAATCGCATATACAATCTACCAGAATAACCCAACAGCAAAATTGAAAATAAATTTAAAAGGAATATCTATTGGAAATGGGTATTGTGATCCTATCAATCAGCTTGAATATGGAGATTATTTGTATCAGCTAGGTCTTTATGATAAAAATACAAGGGATCAAGTCAAGAAGCTCGAACAGGAGGGCATTCAAATGATTCAAAATAAAGAGTGGGCGAAGGCAGCGAATTTTTTCGATACGCTCATGGATGGAGATTTTTCAAATTCTTCATTCTTTAAGAACGCAACAGGTTTCCAAGATTACGAGAATTTTCTGTATCCAAGGGTCCCATTAGATTTTGAAATTGGTCTCATGGGAAAATATATCCAAAGAAATGACGTTAGAGCTGCTATTCATGTGGGAAATGCCACTTTTAATGATGGTAAAGAGGTGGAAAAAAATTTGATCGAAGACTCTATGCAAAGTGTAGCTCCATGGATCTCAGAACTCCTAAATCATTATAGAGTCTTAATTTACAACGGACAATTAGATATAATTGTAGCTTATCCCCTAACTCTAAATTTTTTGCAAAACTTAAACTTCAGTGGAGCAGAAGAATATAAGACTGCGGTTAGGTACCAATGGCGAGTTGATCAGGATATTGCAGGATATGTGAAACAAGCGGGAAATTTGACTGAAGTTCTAGTTAGGGATGCTGGTCATATGGTGCCAGCTGACCAGTCGCAGTGGGCTTTTGATATGATAAATAGATTTACTAGTAACAAGCCGTTTCATTAAATTTTCATTTCTTTATATTAAACTATGATTTTAAGTTCTTTTAAGAAATATATCATGTAAAAATCATGACGTGTTTATTTTCTTTATAAAAACTTAACATAATTCATTTACTGTATTCTTGAAAAGTAGCCCATTGTGCGTCACATTTCGTAATTTATTCAGACGTTTGAAAGTGATGCCGCAACAAATATACGAATAGAAAACACACAGACAAATATTTTAAAAATCGTCACTAACTACTACTAAATATAAGATTACTAAATGGTTGTGGAAAACGTAATGAGCCTCTTAAAGTCAAAATTGTGACAGTTGTTTTTAACGGAGCACTTACAAGATCACTTCGGTCTGTCTGTCTGTTTGTCCGTCTGTCATAAACCCGATTTTCTCCGATATCACTTGACATAGAAGTTGAAATTTAGCACTAATATAGGAATTGATGGCCTCATCAGAGCTGTGTGTGAAATTTTGACTTAAGGGGTTAGTTTTAGGGGGTGAAATCCAAAGTGAAAAAAAAAAATTTACCAAGTCATCGAGGGGGGTGTCAAATGAAGCTTGTAAAAACACGACTTCAAAAATATATATAACGTAATATTTACGCACACTTTTCTTATTTCTTATTTTTAAAAAAATTGTAAAAAATCGCTGTCCCCCCTTATCTTGAAAAGTACTGATAAAAAAATTTTGGAATATTCTCTACCGGGTATAGATCGAACGAAAATTATCACCAGTGCATTACCTTTAATAATTTATCTGGTATATAAAAAAAAAAACAAAAATTTCAAGGTCCTCAGTTTTCAGTAAAGATCGCAAAAAACTTTGTTGAAAGCTCATTTTGTGAAGTAATTGATCATTTTATACCTTCGTAACAGAGATTTTGATTTCAAAAGCCATCAACGTACAGAACACCAAGTCCGACTTGGCCGTTTAATTATATTTTGAAAGAATTTTATTCCATCAAATATGTGCCAGTTTGTTCGATGACCTGCCATTATCCAGGCAACACCATATTTCTGTCACTGTAGAACTTATACCGTCTTGAAGCGGGGCCGTTTTTATAGCCTCACGTTGGAGCGCTATTTTGTATAGCCCCAACTTACTTTATATTTAATAAATATTTTATTTATTAAATAGAAGCCGTTAATTGCCTCTTATGTATATCTTAATTTTGAAAATGGATTGAGTGGATATTAATACTAACAGAGGACAGAATTAAGATATCAGCTAGCTCGTTTTGTTTGGAGAGATTATGGATAAGAGATAATTTTTGTACGTCTTTTGAAAATAGTCTCTATAGTTGTTTAAAATTTGGTTGTACATTTTTTATGCACCATCCATTTTAGAATAAAAGGAATCTAAGTTCAGCAAAAAAATGAAAAAATACTGAAGACAATTTGGTTGTTAA
>CM032456.1:72117474-72144805 GCA_019049505.1 Pachyrhynchus sulphureomaculatus
CTTGAACTCGTGTTTAAAGAAGTTTTTATTTGACACCCCACTCGATGACCTTGAAATTTTTTTCTCACCTCAAAACTACTTGGCTCTGATGGGGCCATCAGTTCCTATATTTGTGACAAATTTTAATTTCTACGACAAGTAGTTTCGGAGAAAATCGGATGTGACAGACAGACGGAAACCCATAAATGTTCAGTATAAAAGACTAAAAAGAAATTGGAGTAGACGACATTCCAGCACTTTTTGTATCCGAATACGCTGAGAGTTTGGGGCAACCTCTTTCCACACTTTGCACATTTGTTTTTCGAAAAAGGCTATCTATAGATATATAGATTATTTTTCGTAGTAAAAATCAATTTACTGTATAATAAAATAGGTTTTATCCAAATAGACCTATAGAGACTTATCTTATTTTGTGTTTAGTATTTATCAGTAGAAGTATGAATAATAGAACCTGGATTAACTTCACTTGCATCGGTTTCCGTAAAACTTTTGATAAAAATGATCAATACTAGTTGTCAAAAGTATTGGCTGAGGCATGTATGGATGGTGATGTCCTGCATTTGTTCAGATCTTACCTGGTGAATAGGGAGATGCTTGTTAAGATTGCTGGCCCTAGATCAGATCAGGTGCACTATAAGGTAGTCATCTGGGATCACTGTTATTTATATAAATAATATTAAAACATGTTTTCTACATTTCCAATTTCTTGTTTGCGGGAATGATCATAAAGTCTACAAGAGATTAGAGAGTTTTTTGCAACGCTGATTTTGGTAGGCCACTGTTTTTTATCTTTATTTGAAGCATGCGCCCACCGTTTGAGACATGTGCAGTAGTAAAGTGAAGAAATTAAATATAAAGTCTCAACTGTTATCGCTATTTGAAGCATGCACCTACCATTTGGAGCTTGCGCAGTATTATAGGAACTTAGAGGTTATTTGAAGTTTGTTATTCTTATCGCTATTATGATAGGGCCTGTTTTTTCTACTTACCTAGGTATACAAACCACTAAGAAAATACAGTAATACTGAAATAATAATCATAACAACTGTTAATTCTTTACAAAGCTCAAATTCATATTTAGCGAGTTAAATAATATTATATTAAGTTATTAAAGAAAAACAATTATTTATTTGTAACAAAAATTAGTAAATTTTTAGCAAAAATGGATAAGAAATTTGACTTTCACGTGTTAAAAAACATGAACTCATGCATCACAGCTACCTAATAATCCGAATAGGAAAAATCAATTTGTTTATAACTTACGCTTTGCATTAAAAATACAAAAATTCTGCTGATAAAACCAGGGACTGGACTTCATGGCACATATTCGAGATTTCACCTCGTATTATAGTATTCGCACACTGGTTCATTTATCTGCCGCTCTTGAATGAGTTCAGGTGGGTTCAAAAACTCTACAAGTTCAAAAATTCGTAGAAATTCAAAGAACCAGGCAGATAATATTTTTTCACTTCTTTTTGAGTCCAAAACTAACTATAGCTCGAATATCTGCCACTCAGCGATGAGTTCATTTTTTGAGCAAATTTTTTTCAAGAAAAATAGGTTTACTCCTACAGGAACCTGCCTCCGAATTTGGATCTATAAGTTATATTTTTGGGTTCGGTTTGTCACATTTAATAAGTGATATATTTATCTGCCGCTCTTTGATCTTTCGATCGCGTCCAGTCTTCTTCAAGCTACGTTACCACAGTGAAAATTCACTTCATAAAATTTAATAAAAAGTAATATTTATCTAATATTTTTGCAACAACTGGAAGGTAAAGTGCCTTCATATTTTAACAAACAATAGCAAAGTAATTTTTTTATGTATATATAATTTTTTGTAACTTTTTACTTTTTGGTACACATATGACAACAAAAATTATAAAAAACGCATGCTTTTGATCGAAGAAAAAGTATGGATTCCTATCTTTTACGTGTTAAACATCTAAAACTTATATCGCCCGATTTGGATAAAACATAAATCTTTATTCTTCATTTCCGGTGATTGCATCTCTGAATTAATATTTTTTATGTCATCGGAAGGATTTTGCGTTGTCCTAAATTCTGAAAAAGATTTGTATTTAATTTCTATATTATACAGAAAATATGCTACTAAGTAAATAATAAAGTTAGCTGTAAGACAGGATTAAGTTTAAGATGCTATACTGCATAATGATTTTTTTAAAAATTACGATATGATAATATATATTACAATATACCTAACTCCGTTAATACCGCTAACACCTTAAATCGAAACATCTTTGTTCATGCCCGGAACAGGTGCAAGGGAATTATCGACGAAACCAAGGAGGCACACAATCAACGAATTAGAAACAAACTTCTCGCTTGTCCCAACAATTCCAGGTCCTTTTGGGCAGTCGCTAAGGCAGTTAGTCAAAACTTTACCAAATCCACGATACCACCACTCACACGGCCAGATAATTCCATTGCAACCACACCTGTTGAGAGAGCGAACTTATTGGCTGAACTCTTTGCTTCACATTCTACTGTCGATTTCCAAGGAAAAAAACACCACCTACTATTCCCATATTGCAGTCAAGGATGCCCCGATGTTGTCTTCAGACAGCGCATCATAAAGCGTATTTTAATGAAGCTAGACACCAAGAAGGCTTCTGGCGCTGACGGAATACCTGCCATAGTTCTCAAAAACTGTGCAAGGGAACTAACACCAGTTTTCTGTAGACTTTTTAACCTATCCTACAGAAAGGGAATATTTCCGTCCTGCTGGAAATGTGCCACGGTTCAGCCGATACCTAAAAAAGGTAAGAAGACCTTGCCAAATAACTACCGACCAGTTGCACTGCTTTCAATAATATCGAAAGTCATGGAAAAGGTTATCAATGAGCATCTTCTAAAATATCTTGAACGATTCAATATTATTAGCGATCACCAATATGGTTTTCGTAAACATAGATCAACAGGAGATCTTCTGACTTATGTAACACATGTTTGGAACAACGCAATTGAACACTTTGGAGAATCTCGAGCGGTTGCTCTTGACATATCCAAGGCATTCGACCGTGTTTGGCACGATGGACTGTTGGCTAAGTTGCGCTCTTATGGTATGTCTGAAAGGTTCTGTTTGTGGCTCTCATGTTTCCTCAGAGAGCGTTCTTTACAAGTGGCGGTCGACGGATTTCTTTCTAACACCCTCACTATCAACGCCGGTGTGCCCCAGGGCTCCATACTGTCTCCTACTCTCTTTCTCATTTACATTAACGATCTGCTGGAAAAGACCGGGAATCCAATCTATAGCTTTGCAGATGACAGTACGCTTGTCTCTTCATTCGCCTTGAACGCTCAGACATCGGCTGCTCAGGCGAATATCCGCAGACAGCAGGAGGTCGTTCAACTTAACAAAGACCTGGAAGAAATTCTATCTTGGGGTGACAGTAACCAAGTGGAATTTAACGCTACAAAAACCCAAGCGGCAGTTTTTTCTAAAAAAGTTAACGTTGCTGAACCCGACATAGTTATGTCGGGGCACTCCATTCCCCTAGCATCGTCGCTCAATTTGTTGGGCGTTAGTTTGGGAGCAAATATGTCGTGGCATGAACATGTTGCAGGCATAGCAAGGAGAGCTTCTCAAAAATTGGGAATATTATTTAGAACCAGAAAGCTTTACACCCCACAGCAACTGCTAATTCTTTACAAAGCCCAAATTCGACCAACTATGGAATACTGCTCCCACGTTTGGGGCTCCGCTCCCAAGCATACACTGCATTTGTTGGATTCTGTTCAGAGAAGAGCGGTCCGTCTGGTTGGGGACCCGGAATTGACCGGCGGCCTTGATTCGCTGGAACATCGAAGAACGGTTGGCGACTTGAGTCTGTTCTACAAGTATTTTCATGGAAAGTGTTCGAAGGATGTAGCCCGCTTAATTCCTCCCAAAGCGGTGCATGTTAGAAATACACGTCGCGCTGGTGCTTCGCATCCGTATGAGGTTCAGCTTGTTACTCCGCGTACGACGCTTTTCAAGCAATCTTTTATATGGAGAACGTCATCCCTTTGGAATAATTTGCCCAGCGCTGTGTTTCCCACCGAGTACAATTTACAGCGATTCAAGAACAACGTGAATCGCTTTTTTTTTCCGCACTAGTGCCGCTCCTGGAGCGTTTTAGGGACTTCCCTGCAGCACGTGTGCTAGACCAATAAAAAAAAAAAAAAAAAAAAAAAAAACGAGCCTCAGCGCAAATTAGATCTGTGGATACCTATGACTATATTAAACACATTTGTTATTTATTTTTGCTACTAGAAAATAAAAAAATAACCAGCCAAGTGAAAGTCGAACTTGCGCAATTAGTGTTCCGTACGTTGAGTGCTTTTAAAATAAAAAAACTTTGTTACGAAGGTATAAAAGGATCAATAACTTCACAAAACACACCCCAAATTAGTTTTCAACAAAGTTTTTTTCCAATCTTTACTGAAAACTGCTGACCTTGAAATTTTTATTTTTTATATACCAGATATATTATTAAAGATAATGTACTCGTGATAATTTTCGTTCAATCTACACTCTGTGGAGAATATTCCAGAATTTTTTCAAAATTTTTTGATTAGTATTTTCGAGATAAGAGGGGAGACAGCGAATTTTGGCAGTTTTTTAAAAATAATACAAAAAAGTGTTACAGTACATATATTTTTTAACTCGTGTTTTTACAAGCTTTCATTTGACACTCCCCTCGATGGTTAAAAAAAATTTTCTTTCACTTCCGATTTCACCCCCCAAAACTAACCCCTTAAGTCAAAATTTAACTTTCAAAACTACACGGCTCTAATGAGGCCATCAATTCCTATATTAGTACCAAATTTTAACTTGCTATGTCAACTAGTTTCGGAGAAAATCGGGTGTGGCAGATGAACAGACACCGAAGTGATCTTTTAAGTGTTCCGTACGGAACACTAAAAATCGTTGTAATAAAACTGACTAAGTTGTTAAATAATAAAATTTAGCTTGGTAGATCAGCACTATTCTCCCTACATTATTCTGAATAACTTGTTTCTGCTCTTTGTGTTCCCATCCTCGAACCCAGGTATGTCCAGAGCAATGTATACCAAGGGGTAGTAAGGTACTAGAGAAGAAAACGTTATATATCAGTGTATGTTTTATTTTATTATTAGACAAGTGTTTTCAGGCGTTATAAAGGGGCTATCTTTAGGGCTCACACACATCGTCAAACACCAACACAATCAATTCTTTTTCAATACCAAAAACTGAAGAAGCACCTACTAAAACAACTGTATGTCTATTCGTCATAGCCATACTTCGAACGTCTTTTTAGTGTTCCGTACGGAACACTTATAAGATCACTTCGGTGTCTGTCTGTCCGTCGTCTGTCTGTCTGTCTGTCTGTCTGTCTGTCTGTCTGTCCGTCTATCACACCCGATTTTCTCCGAAACTATTTGTCGTAGAAAGTTGAAATTTGGTAGTAATATAGGAATTGATGGCCTCATCAGAGCCATGTAGTTTTGAAAGTTAAAGTTTGACTTAAGGGGTTAGTTTTGGGGGGTGAAATCGGAAGTGAAAAAAAAAAATTTTTACTACGTAATCGAGTGTGGTGTCAAATGAAAGCTTGTGAAAACACGAGTAAAAAATATGTATATAATGTAATACTTGCGCGCACTTTTCTTTGTATTATTTTTAAAAAATCGCGAAAAATCGCTGTCCACCCGCCTTATCTCGGAAAGTACTTATCAAAAAATTTTGAAAAAATCCTGGAATATTCTCCACGGGGTATAGATTGAACGAAAATTATCATTACCTTTAATAATCTATCTGGTATATAAAAAAAACAAAATTTCAAGGTCACCAGTTTTTAGTAAACATTGGAAACAAACCTTGTTGAAAAACCATTTGGGGTGTGTTTTGTGAAGTCACTGATCATTTTATACCACCCTAACAAAAATTTTTATTTTAAAAACAATCAACGAACACTCATTGTGCAAGTTCAACTTGCACTTGACCGGTTATTTTCATTTATATAACTATGTAACGTGCAATATGTTTATAACTATGCATGTTTTTGTATTTATTATTTATGTAAAAAGGAAAGACCATAAGAAAGTCGAAGTATATTGCTTTAATTTTTTTTTAAATTTCAATACGTGATCTATTTAAAATTTCTATCACCATATCATATCACATATCAGGCATATCACGACAATATAGAAAACTTAAAAAATATTTTAATAAAAGCGATAATAATAACAATTAATAATAATTCATTTCAAAGGGTTGACAAAGTCTATTTCTGTACATTTGCTCTATCTTTCTTTGATTTCGACATTAGTCCAAATGCATTAAGTCTTTAAGGTTATTCGTTTTGTCTGTTTTTTTTTTATATATAAGTTGCTTAGAGCATATAGACGAGATTCTCATCTAGTTACAAATACTTATTAGTAGCGAGCCAATATCGAAACATGAGCATCATCAATAAATCCGCACTTCCAATCGGATGGGACGTATTATATTTTCTCTCAAAATATCGTTAAATTTTTCAGCCTATATCCTTATTTTTTCATTTTTTCAGGGCGAATGTAAAATTAGTGACTTGTCTCTCAAAGAAACCTATCGTTATAAATTCTGTATCGTAACGCGTAGTGAAATCTTTGTGACTATAAGTGTAAGGCTGTTCCCTGATTTGTCGGTGCTGTATCGTTTTTCTCGGTGTGCCTGACTTGCGCGGGATGTGCGGGCGCGGAGCAAGTCATGTGGATTTTATTGAAATATAGGCATTCAGCATGTTTTCTTTACCAAATCGGTACCGAGCACACCGAGAAAAGCGGCCTAAGAGTTATATTTTTTACTTTTATTTATTTATTCTAATATAGCCAAAGAATGAGAATATCTTTTACTTTCCTCTTTACATTCTTCCATTTCACCGTTCTAAAAAAGTAAGTAATTTAGTCGTCTAAATCTAATTCACGGTAGTCATATTCAGAGACGGGTTTTTATTGGTGGTAACATTTTATTAGAAAGAAGGGCCTATCAATTTTAGAGAGTGGTAAAATTTTAATACAAGGTTGAATTCTTTTTTTTATAAGATAGGGCTTCTTTTTGTGCAAATCTTCTCAACCTACACTTTATGGAGACTATTCCCGAAATTTTTCGAAACTCTTTGATCAGTACTTTTTGAGATAGGGTGGATTATCAGGGGTTTTTAGGCTTTTTTTTTAAATAATACAAAGAAAAGTGTGCGTAAATATTACATTATATATATTTTTGAAGTTTTCATAAGCTTCCATTAGACATCCCACTCGATGACCTTGTAAATTTTTTTTTTACTTCTGATTTCATCCCCCCAAAATTAACTCTTAACTCAAAATTTAACTTTCAAAACTACACGGCAAGTACATACGCTCTCTTTACAGAAAATGGTCCTTACGTAGTCAAAAATGGTGATCAACTTAGCTACAGAGAAATTTCCTGGATTAGAAATCATTCTGTCGTATATATTGACAGTCCAGCCGGAACAGGTTTCAGCTTCACTAATGGAGGCTACGCTCAAAATGAAACTAAAGTTGGCGAAGACCTTTACCAAGCTTTGATACAGTTCTTCACACTATTTCCTGAATTACAGAAAAATGCGTTCTTTGTTACTGGAGAATCTTACGCAGGAAAATATATTCCTGCTATTGGTTACGCTATTTATAAACACAATCCTTCTGCAGATCTTAAAATTAACCTCCAAGGTCTCCTTATTGGTGATGGGCTTACTGATCCAGAGCATCAAATTGTTAAATACGGTGACTATCTTAATGAAATAGGTTTCATTGATGATAATACGAAGGAACTTTTTATTAAGAAACAAGATGAAACTGTCCAGTATATCCGGAATAAAGAATTTTTAAATGCTTTTAACAGTTTTGATGTGTTATTGAATGGTGACTTTACTAGACCAACCATATTCGAGAATGCAACTGGTTTTTCAAGTTACTTTAACTTTCTATTTCTTTCTGGGGACGACGATGATTCTTTTGAAAGTTTTCTACAAACGCCCGCAATAAGAAAAGGTATGCAATTAATTTTATTTATTTCTATGAGCTAGATTACATGGAATAGTACAAAGATTCTCTCTACGTGAAAATATATTAATATATAATTATATTAAACTAATTCTAGAAACTAAACTGTGGTTTATAGTGTCTCCGGAATACAGTTATTTTATGATTTATTTGCTTATATATTTTTATTTCCCTTTCCTAGGAAAGTATTGTATGAAAAAAGCCTCCTTTTTTGAATTTCATCTTTAAATCTCAAAAAAACATAGTTTTTTTCATGTCCATTCTGTCGGTCTCTGGTCACAATATCTCTGGGAACTAAATGATACATCAATTTGAAATTTCTACGAGACCCTCACTGATGTGAATGTGATTTCCATATCTCAAGTTGCCTAGCCGGGTTCAATGTACCGGTAGGGGAAGATTTAAATACAATAACCGGTCAAGTGCAAGTTGAATTTGCACAATTAGTGTTCCGTACGTTGATTGTTTTTAAAATAAAAAATTTTGTTAGGGTGGTATAAAATCATCAGTGACTTCACAAAACACACCCCAAATGAGTTTTCAACAAAGTTTGTTTCCAATCTTTACTGAAAACTGGTGACCTTGAAATTTTGGTTTTTTTATGTACTAGATAAGTTATTAAAGGTAATGATAATTTTCGTTCAATCTATACCCCGTGGAGAATATTCCAGGATTTTTTTTTTCAAAATTTTTTGATCAGTACTTTTCAAGATAAGGTAGGAGACAGCGATTTTTAACGATTTTTTAAAGTAATACGAAGAAAAGTGTGCGCAAGTATTACATTATATATATATATATATATATATATTTTTTACTCGTGTTTTCACAAGCTTTCATTTGACACCACACTCGAAGACCTAGCAAAAAAATTTTTTTTTTTTCACTTCCGATTTCAGCCCTTAAAACGAATCCCTTAAGTCAAAATTTATGTTACGGCGATATAAAATGATCAGTGATTTCACAAAACACACCCCAAATAAGTTTTCAACAAAGCTTATTTCCAATATTTACTGAAAATTGATGACCTTGAAATTTCTGGTTTTTTTTTTATATACCAGATAAATTATTACAGGTAATGCACTCGTGATAATTTTGGTTCAATCTACACTCCGTGGAGAATATTCCAGAATTTTTTCAAAATTTTTTGATAAGTACTTTCCGAGATAAGGCGGGTGGACAGCGATTTTTCGCAATTTTTTAAAAATAATACAAAGAAAAGTGCGTGCAAGTATTACATTATATATATATTTTACTCGTGTTTTCACAAGCTTTCATTTGACACCACACTCGATTACCTAGTAAAAAATTTTTTTTTTCACTTCCGATTTCACCCCCCAAAACTAACCCCTTAAGTCAAAATTTTACTTTTAAAACTACATGGCTCTGATGAGGCCATCAATTCCTATATTACTACCAAATTTCAACTTTCTACGACAAATAGTTTCAGAGAAAATCGGATGTGACAGACGGACAGACGGACAGACGGACAGACGGACAGACGGACAGACGGACAGACGGACAGACGGACAGACGGACAGACGGACAGACGGACAGACGGACAGACGGACAGACGGACAGACGGACAGACGGACAGACGGACAGACGGACAGACGGACAGACGGACAGACGGACAGACGGACAGACGGACAGACGGACAGACGGACAGACGGACAGACGGACAGACGGACAGACGGACAGACGGACAGACGGACAGACGGACAGACGGACAGACGGACAGACGGACAGACGGACAGACGGACAGACGGACAGACGGACAGACGGACAGACGGACAGACGGACAGACGGACAGACAGACAGACACCGAAGTGATCTTATAAGTGTTCCGTACGGAACACTAAAAAGAAAGAAAAAACAAAAAAGAACACTTAAGATCAAGCTGTGTATAGAAAGGGGCGCAAATTGTTTTCCTGCGTGGGGCGACTCTCTTGAATACACTTTTCAACCCTTCAATGCAGTTGAACCTTAAAAATTTAAATCCAATTTAACAATCTATGGGGGGAGAAGAGATAGGGATTTGCATACAAAAGAGCTGTTTCACATGATCGAACTTTAACAACAAGAACTCGATTTAGTAATCGATGAGATATTTTACAAAAAAATTGCTCTTTTATATAACAGAATTTTATAAAATTCGCCCAATAAAATAAAAACCCTGTTTATAGAAGAGTGCTATTTTCTATATCTATGGTTTCTTCCCTTGGCTATATCACAGTATATCTCACGCTAATAAAAAGTAAATAACTATAATTTTCATATTTTTGTATTGATTTTTAGCTATTCATATTGGAAACGTATCAATGTCTAGTGATCAAGTAGAAGAGAATCTACGAGAAGACGTCATGGACACGGTTGCTCCATGGGTATCAGAACTGCTAAGCAATTACAGAGTCTTATTCTTCAATGGCCAACTTGACATTATTGTAGCTTATCCCTTAACAGTTAATTTTTTGAAACAATTGGACTTTAGCAGCGCAGCTGAATACAAAACTGCTCCAAGAGGAATATGGCGTGTAGATGACGAAATAGCTGGTTATGTCAAAGTAGCTGGTAATCTCACAGAAGTACTAGTCAGAAACGCTGGTCATATGGTGCCAGCTGATCAACCGAAGTGGGCTTATGATTTGCTTTATAAGTTTGTTAGGAATATACCTTTAGCTTAATTTTAAATAAAGGATCACTTGAAACAATAAGTTCGTTTTAATGTTATATTACTCTGAGATTTTGGAGTCCTTAGCACAGTGACACTATACAATAATCACTCATCGCTCCTGATACAGCTAACATAGTTAGGATAAAAATAAATTGTAGTGGTAGTAACTATTGTGTAGTGTTTTAAGGGGTTACAAAAAGTATTTACATATATTTAAAGAATATTTTTTAAGTTTTATTAAGTAAATAATACAAAAGAATGTCTATTATACAGTGACTCACAGCTTCAATGATGCAGTCGCTATAAGAAAAGACTAACTGGTCTCAGTGCCTCTTTATTTATTTGGAAAAAAACAACTTATTGAAATTGAATTAGTAGAGTCTTCTAAAAAAGTATGAATTACTTTTTGTCTTATATATGTTTTACTTAATTAACAATAAATAATTAATCAAATCATATGCAATTTTAACGTCACAGCTTAAATGATGCAAAATAACAACAGGGGTCAAAACTTATCGCATTTTGAAATTTACGAAGGCGGCATTGCTTTGATTTCTTAGTGAAATTGTTTTTTGTTTAGTTTGACATTTTTTCATTCAATAAAACGAAATTGTTTAAGAATGGGTCATCGAACTACAATTTCTGAGAGAAATTTAATTATTACTCATTACAGGAAGGGATACAGCCAAAGAGACATAGCCAAAATGGTAAATAAATGTCCGTCAACTGTTCAGCATATCATTGAACGTTACCGAAATAAAAAATAGAGTCGAGAATAAGTCAAGGTTGGCTCCATATAAGATCTTCAATGAACGTGAAGAAAGATGGATTTTTAAGAGAGGTATCAAATAATCCAAAAAAAAAGTGCGCCAAAGTTGTGCGCCGAGGTGGAAAGACAGTTTGGAAAAAGGTGTAACCCCGAAACAGTTCGACAGATCTTGCGAAATAATAATTTACATGGTCGAACTGCTAGAAATAAGCCTTTCATTAGCCAAAGAAATAGACGCGTGAGATTGGAATTTGCCAGAGAGCATATCAATAAAGACTTGAACTTCTGGAATTCAGTAATATTTGCTGATGAGACCAAAATAAACTTATTTGGGTCCGATGGAAAAATATCAATGTGGAGAAAGCCTATCGAAGAATTAAAATTGAAAAATATGAAAGCTACGGTAAAGCACGGTGGAGGTGGAGTGATGTTATGGGGCTGTATGTCATCTGCAGGAGTAGGTAACATGCATTTCGTCGAAGGGAATATCAACCAATATGTGTACTTGGATGTACTAAGGCAGCATCTCGTCGCTATTGTCCAAAAATTAGATATTAAAAACAATTATCGGTTCTATCACGACAATGATCCAAAGCACACGTCATTTCGAGTCCGCAGTTGGTTGCTTTATAATTCTCCAAATGTTATTAAAACACCAGCCCAGTCACCAGGCTTAAATGTAATTGAAAATTTGTGGCTGACATTAAAAAATAAAGTAAATAGTGCCCCAATATCAAATAAAACTGAATTAAAAGTAAAAATTACTGAAGCATGGAACACTATTTCCCCGGAGTATACTAGAAAGTTAGTTGAATCAATGTCCAGAAGATTACAAGCCGTTATTGATAATGAGGGAGGCCCGACCAAATATTAGCAGGCTTATTTCAAATTCTACAGTTTGTTTTCTCTAATAATTTTGGTATATTGAATTTTGTATCATTTAAGCTGTGACGTTAAAATCGCATATAATTTAATTAATTATTTATTGTTAATTAAGTAAGGCATATTTAAGACGAAAAAAAGTAATTCATACTTTTTTAGAAGACTCTTTACTAATTTAATTTCAATAAGTTGTTTTTTCCAAATAAATAAAGAGGCACTGAGACCAGTTAGTCTTTTCTTATAGCGACTGCATCATTTACGCTGTGAGTCACTGTATATTTTTATTGTACTGTAAATTATAAGTAAAAAATTTTTTTCAAATATGTTTTAAATATTAACATTATTTTTTATCGGGTTAAATCGACCACAGATGAAAATTATGGCGCCTCCTTCTCTGCAGGATAACTTCATGAAGAATAATCTGCATAATGAAAATTAATCTTGTAAAATAATGTAGTAGTTAAAAATTGTCGAAGAGTTTTTTTTTTCAAAATAAAAAAAAATTACGGTGTTTCAAACTTTAATAAGCAATTTTCAACCAAAAAATTTTATGTTTACTTACGAGGCTGGTTTGAAAAGTCCGTGCAAAGTCCGAGAGATGGCACCACCGGCGCGTATCGAGGTCATGTTTAGTTAGTAGCATCTCTTAAATGAACGCACACCAAGTTTCAGCCATATTGGTCTATTTCTTTGTGTTTGGCATTCGTGTGAATCAAGGAAGTCGAGTGATTTTCAGAAAATGGACGAAAAAGAATTTCGTGTGTGGTGATTAAACATTACTTTATGAAAGGCAAAACGCCTCAGGAGACTAAAGAGAAGCTTGATAAACATTATGGCGACTCTGCACCCTCGATTAGAACAGTTTATAAGTGGTTTCAAAATTTTCGGACTGGCTATATGAGCACAAGTGACGCTGAACGTTCTGGACGGCATGTGAAGGTTACGACTCCAGAAATCATTGATCAAATACATGATATGGTGATGGATGACAGAAGAGTTAAGGTGCGTGAGATTGCTAGTGCTGTTGGCATCTCGACTGAACGGGTACATAATATTTTGCATAAACATTTGGACATGCGAAAGCTATCCGCAAGATGGGTGCCGCGATTGCTCAAGCTTGACCAAAAACGGAATCGTGTGAAGTGTTGCAAGGATGGTTTGCAGCTGTTCCAGAAGAATCCGGAGGACTTTAAGCTTCGTTTCGTCACTGTGGATGAAACATGGATACATTACTATACTCCTGAGACCAAACAACAATCTAAACAATGGGTTACCAAGGGGGAATCTGCACCAAAAAAGGCGAAGACCGTTCCTTCGGTCGGAAAGGTTATGGCGACTGTCTTTTGGGATTCACAAGGGATAATCCTAATCGACTATCTGGAAAAGGGTAAAACTATTACAGGTGGATATTATTCGTCGTTATTGACCGTTTGAAAACCGAGCTGCAAGAAAAACGCCCGCGACTGGCCCACAAGAAAGTCCTTTTCCATCACGACAACGCACCAGCACACACCTCAGCAGTTGTGGTCGCAAAATTAATGGAAATAGGATTCCAACTCGTTTTACATCCCCCCTATTCTCCAGACTTGGCTCTCTCGGACCCCAATTTGAAGAAATGGCTGGCGGGACAAAGATTTTATTCAAACGAGGTGGTGACTGCAGACACTAATGGATATTTTGCAGACTTGGACAAATCCTATTATTCGGAAGGGATCAACAAACTAGAACATCGTTGGACGAAGTGTATAAGCCTAAAAGGAGACTATGTCGAAAAATAAAAAAGGTTTACCCCAAACACATAAGTAGTTTTTATTTTTGCACGGACTTTTCAAACCAGCCTCGTATTTATAAAAAATTATCTATTAGAAAAATTTAAAAAGTCTTTCCATATGTAGTAGAAAAAGTAATTATTAAGGTTAAAAAAAAAAAAAAAACATTAAAAATTGATGAGTGATATTGCAGACAGTATCTGAAAACACGTAGCAGTCCCAATCCGACGCCAGGTCACTTTTAATGCTATAAATTTGTAATGGAATGGAATTTTCTTAAAACTTTTTTTGAATACTTGTTAGAAGTACAGAGAATAAAAATCCATAAAAAAAATCGAATTTTTGAAAATTCGAAGTATTTGTAACCCCTTAATATTATCTTATCTAGGATAACATTACATTTATGTTCAATTTAATAATAACAGAGATAGAAAAAGTTGTAATAAATATAGGGGTATCAGGGCCACGAGTTCAACTGACTGGCTGCACGGACTCAAAACCAAAATAGAAAAAGTGGGTTTTGAACTCAGAGATCTTGCACTGTTAACATATACAAAAAGGAATATACAGAGTATGATATTCATAACATGGTTTCCTGGCGAATCAACGATTTATTAGAAACTGCAATGACTGCGTTAAAGACAAGTAGGAAACACTGGGCAAAATTTTAATGCTGTCTTAAAACTTGAATGATCGCACGTGGTCTGATTGTAAAGCTGGTCGCGTATATTTACCAATGTTGTCACTTATATTTGTTCATTTTACTAGCAGGTTATATAATAATAATAATAATAGCTTTATTACCCAACCCATTAATTGGGTAAATATTTAGACATTTACATATTAAATGGCAGTCTGTAGTAATTGCTTCTTAGTACAACAGTATATGTCACAAACATTACAAATATGATTAAAATTAGGACACATTACATGAATAGGTGAATTCAATAACAAATTAGTATTAGGTCTGTTACATCTAAAAAACATGTTTAATCGTGAGTGTATCCGTGGCACATTGATGTTAATACGAGACTATATTCCTGCAAACAATCATATTGTGCAATACTCCATATAGGAATAATATTGAGGCACAAACTCTCCTGATTCCCAGGCTAAGAATATTTGTCTGTTCACACAAATAATCGCTGCTGATTCCCCGTTCAGGATACATTCCATTAATCTTAAACAACAGAAATTTCAGAAATCTCTGCACTTTTTCAAGTGAAACTCTATGCACTCGTACATTGGACTCCAAACGATACTTGCATATTCTAGTTTCGATATATGGTTACATATAATTTATTAAAGTCCATATAAGATATTCAGCTGTTTCTTATAAATATACTGTTATTTACTTTCTCCTCTATCATCTAAAACAGGGGTGCTTAAACGGTCGATCACGATCGACAAGTCGATCGCGAGTGCTTTTTGAATCGATCTCAAGAAAAAAATTCTGATATAGAAATATTCACAGATTTTGTTTTTAGGTAACTAAAGCAAAATGTAATGAATAAACTACTAAAATTTATTCGATCCACAATTAGGCCAGAATAACCCCCCATCACTTTCTTTTATCGTAATACCCCCTGCTAGCGGCAAAAGGCGGCTTTATCAAAGGAACGCGCGGTACTTGTCAAAGAAAAGCCGCGTGTTTTTGATTCCCGCCGATTTTTCTAGAAACTTCGGGCGGCGTGTTTGACGGGAATATTCGAGACTTCGTTCGCGCCGATATAAATGTTGCGCCTGCAGGAATAGGAGTCAGTGTGATGTGAGTTGTAACTTGAAGGCGATACATCGATACAAAGTTTATTAATAAATAGTCCAAAATGAGTGCGGCGAAGAAAAGTAAAACTTATCATTTTAATAACGATTGGGAGGAAGAATTTTTCTTTTGTATGGTAAAGGATAAGTGCATTTGTCTCATTTGCCGTGCGTCAGTTGCAATACCTAAGCGTGGGAACTTAGAGAGGCATCATAAAACGGTTCATAAAAACTATGAAAAGGATTTTCCGTCACAGAGTGAATTAAGAAAACAAAAAGTACGTGATTTGATAACTTGTTTGAAAAAAGAACAAACCATGTTCACAAGACCAGCCAAACAATCAAAAGCTGCAACGATCGCGTCATTTAAAATATCTCATATATTGGCGAAACACAAGAAACCATTTGATGATGGATTGGTTGTGAAGGAAGCATTTATTGAAGCGGGTGAGACTTTATTTGGAGATTTTAAAAATAAAACAGAGATTATGTCTGCTATTAGAGAACTTCAGTTATCTCGTCCGACTATTACAAGGCGTGTTGTAGTCATGAGTCAGGACATGGCAGATAAACTAAAACATGATATCATGGAATGTACATACTTTTCTTTACAGTTCGACGAATCCACCGATATGACAGACACTGCCCAGCTGACTATTTTTATTCAAATGGTATTCAATGACATGTCGGCTAAGGAAGAGTCTTTGACAATGATTCCTCTGAAAGGAAAGATCCGTGGCGAAGATATATATGACGTTTTCTTCAATTTTGTAACAAACTACAAGCTACCAATATATAAACTAGTGTGCATTACAACCGATGGAGCACCAGCAATGACTGGAAACAAAAAAGGGGTTTTGTGGCATTGTGTCGAGCTAATGATGATTTCCCTTCATTTTTCTCCTTCCATTGCATTATACATCAACAATTTTTGTGTTCAAAAGGTCTAAACATGGAGGAGATTATGGGCATTGCAATAAAAATTGTAAATTCTATCCGTGCACGTAGCTTGCAACGACGGCTCTTTAAATTGTAGTTGGAAGATAGTGAGTCAGCTGAACACACTGATTTAGTTCTTTACACGGACGTCAGGTGGTTGAGTCGCGGAAAATTCCTAGAAAAGTTTCAAGAATTATTGCCCGAAATAACAGCTTTTCTGGACGAAAGAGGTGATGACACTCAGATGCTGAAAAACGGAAAATGGCTGACTGATTTGGCTTTTTTGACAGACATCACAATGCATTTAAACACCATTAATTTGGAGCTTCAAGGTAAAGGAAAAATTATTATTGAGATGATTAGCGCAATAAACGCATTCAAAAGTAAATTATAACTTATGATAGATCAACTGAAAAGAAAGGATTTGAAAAATTTTCCGTCTTTGAAAGCAAGGATTCCTCAGTTGAATTATGATATTTATAAGGCAGAATTATCAAATATTTTGAGCCAATTCGAAATACGTTTTTATGATTTCAGTAAATTGGCAAATATCGCATCATTTATGAGTTATCCTTTTTCGTGTAAAAACATTGAGGAATTAGCTACTGAAATAGCAAGTCAGTTTAACATGGACTCATGTTCTGTTGAAAATGAGTTAGTGCAGATTATATCAGATATACGTCTCAAAGCCACAGAATCTGAAACAAAATTCTGGTGTTTTATATCTGAAGATAAATATCCGAATCTAAGGCAAATCGCCCTTCAACTGACGGCAATGTTTGGGTCAACTTACTTGTGCGAGTCTACATTTTCTGAAATGAAGATAATTAAGTCAAAATATCGCAATCGACTAACTGACGAACATAACCAAATCGTAACTCGTCGTTTCCAGTCGCTCTTCCTTGAGTCCCCTGTTAATGTTGGATCATGCTTAGATGTAAACAAGTGGAGCTTTGACTCGAAACTTACCTAATAGTTATAATTTTGCAAAGAGTATATGAAAGTGGACCAAGGCAGGTCAATGATGACCGTGTTGGAAAAGACAATAATAAACACTCTAATGACAGTACAAGAGATATTTATTGCACAAGCAAGTCAACTTTGAAACAGTTTTACCAGTTGATTTCTTGTGAAATAGTACTAAAATATTTAGGAGATAAAATTTAAACAATTATCGCTTTTAAATGTTTAACATTAACGCGACATATCAGTTTTGCCTAACAAGGCGATGAGACCCAGGAAATTTCATCAAAAATATAGGCAACTTTGACAAAAAATCTAATTAGGAAATACTTAAAGCTATTTTGATGCCTAGGTTAAACTCTGTACTCATTCTAGAGTGCACAAATGATCTGGACGAGTTATCTAGGAGGCAGTAAATTCAACTAATTTGGATCTATAGATTTTAGCGGAAACTTGGTTACAGGGATCTGAATCAGGTGTGGGTATGTCCAAACAGTAGATAGGGATATTAGTTATGGAATGAGATGACTGGTGCTCAACAAAGTGAATTTTAAAACTTGATCTTTTTTCAGGTTTGTTATCTTACACTTCTAGCCTTCATTATGAGTTCTGTTCTGGATGGCTGGAGTGGGGGTATGACAGTGGGTAGAAAAAAGCTAAGTAACCTTAGATATGAGGATGATACCGTTATACTTGCAATTTCAATACAAGGCCTGGAATCAGTTATGGAGCGCCTGAAAATCACTAGCAAAAATTGTGGGTTGACAATTAATAGAGCGAAGACCAAAGTAATGATTGTTAGTCGTAATGAAGGTTTGTCACACATAAATAAAATTACTGGTGTCATTGTTGTAGACCATTTCCACTATTTGGGATCCTTCATAACTAACAATGGTGGTTATGAAGCGGAAGTAAGAAGAAATTTAGCAACGGCTAGAACTTCGACCATCAAACTCACTAAGGTCTGGAGAGTTCCAGATGTCACAAAAAATACAAAGATTGCTATCCAGCCTTATATTCCCCAAAGCAACTTACGCATCGGAAACATGGATCATTAAACAAGCTGACAAAAGATGAATAGATCGTTTAAGATGTGGGCATATCGAAGAATCCTCAGAATATCATATACCGAACTACTAATACTAATGTATCTATTCTTGAAGAGCTTGGTATAAATGACCGACCTTCAAAAAAAATTAATAGACAATACCTGCAATATTTTGGTCACATTATGAGGAAGGTGGATGCCATGGAAAAGCTTGTAGTAACGGGGAAGGTAGAAGGTAAAAGATCAAGGGGACGGTCTCCGAGAAGATGGTCCGACCTAGTAAGATCTCTCCTTGGGATGGGTATGCACAAGTCAAGTCAAGTCGCTCAGGATCGAGATGCCTGGAGATTGACTGTTGAGGCAGCGATATTGGGGTGAAAGGATTGAGAGAGAGAGAGAGAGAGAGAGAGCCTTTATTAAGACTGTTCAGAAATTAACGAGACTGGTTAAATAAAACACAAAATATTAATTTGTTCATACAAATCTCCTCTGTGCCAAGGTTTTTTTCCGATCTATTATACGAGGCTGGTTTGAAAAGTCCGTGCTTGCAAAGTCCGAGAGATGGCACCACCGGCGCGTATCAAGGTCATGTTTAGTTTAGTAGCATCTCTTGAATGAACACACACCAAGTTTTAGCCATATTGGTCTATTTCTTTGTGTTTGGCATTCGTGTGAATCAAGGAAGTCGAGTGATTTTCAAGAAATGGACGAAAAAGAATTTCGTGTGGTGATTAAACATTACTTTATGAAAGGCAAAATGCCTCAGGAGACTAAAGAGAAGCTTGATAAAACAGTTTATAAGTGGTTTCAAAATTTCCGGACTGGCCATATGGGCACAAGTGACGCTGAACTTTCTGGATGGCCTGTGGAGGTTACGACTCCAAAATCATTGATCAAATCCATGATATGGTGATGGATGACAGAAGAGTTAAGGTGCGTGAGATTGCTAGTGCTGTGGGCATCTCGACTGAACGGGTACATAATATTTTGCATAAACATTTGGACATAAGAAAGCTATCCACAAGATGGGTGCCGCGATTGCTCACGGTTGACCAAAAACGGAATCGTGTGAAGTGTTGCAAGGATGGTTTGCAGCTGTTCCAGAAGAATCCGGAGGACTTTAAGCACTGAGGATGAAACATGGATACATTACTATACTCCTGAGACCAAACAACAATCTAAACAGTGGGTTACCAAGGAAAATCTGCACCAAAAAAGGCGAAGACCGTTCCTTCGGCGGGCAAGGTTATGGCGACTGTCTTTTGGGATTCGCAAGGGATAATCCTCATCGACTATCTGGAAAAGGGTAAAACTATTACAGGTGAATATTATTCATTGTTATTGGACCGTTTGAAAACCGAGCTGCAAGAAAAACGCCCGCGATTGGCCCACAAGAAAGTCCTTGTGGAAATAGGATTCCAACTCGTTTCACATCCCCCCTATTCTCCAGACTTGGCTCCCTCGGACTACTATTTGTTCCCCAATTTGAAGAAATGGCTGGCGGGACAAAGATTTTATTCAAACGAGGAGGTGATTGCAGACACTAATGGATATTTTGCAGACTTGGACAAATCCTATTATTCGGAAGGGATCAGCAAACTAGAACATCGTTGGACGAAGTGTATAAGCCTAAAAGGAGACTATGTCGAAAAATAAAAAAGGTTTACCCCAAACACATAAGTAGTTTTTATTTTTGCACGGACTTTTCAAACAGCCTCGTATAGTTGTTATATTTGATTTTCGATACTGCTTTCAAGAGGGCCAGTGGATTATTTTTTTTATTGGTTTTAGAAAAAAACTCCGCACCAATCTTATGGAAATATGTATTTCTGGACATAACATAATTCATCATCCAATAATGGATTTCGCGCTACGGGCCTTCCAATCACAGAATCAGCATATGTGTTGAATACTAATATTCTATCTATGTTCCCTCTCCTTTTTTAACCCCCAGTAGACTCGCCTTTTTTCACCCGCAGTTGACAAGTATAGTTAATCATTTTTAATAAATACTAACAAAAATACCCTCAGTCCTGCGGATACAAATTCACGCACGCAGGCCATTCTATCACTCATAAATACGGAGACATATTAGTATTCACCACATATGCTGATTCTGTGATTGGAAGGCCCGTAGTGCTAAATTCATTCATAGAATCATGTTATGTCCATGAAGACATTTATTCAGAACGACGAGAACTACAGCATATCCAGAAACTAGCAAAATCCACAGAAAGACATATTCTCATAAGATTTGTACGAGGTTCTTTGAAACCGTGTCAACGGAGTGGTAATGCCTGCTCGAGGAACAGAAAATCATATGTTTTCATATCTGATAACTACGGTACTTGTGAAATAGGCATTCCTTCATTTTTACTTCAAAAGTTACGAATAATAATTCTCACGATGGAGTTATTGGTGCGTTATCGTGATCCATAATCCATGAATTGTTCTGACACAATTCAGATTTTTTTTTACGAATTGTATTAAGTAAACGATGCATAACGCTTAAATAATATTTCTTACGATCTGTTTAGCCAGGTGGAAGGAATTCTTTGTGCACATGACAATAGTTGAAGAAAACAGTTAACATGTCCTTAATTTTTTACTGAATTTGATGAGATTTATTCTGTTTCTGTTCACTATTTCAAAAAAAGCGAGCGCAACAAGTTTATGATAATTCAACTATCTGGAACAAGACGAGATAATACACAAGACAAGCAAAAGTCATTTTTCAAAATCGATTGTATTGATCCAATTAGTAGCTTTATAGAATCTTAAATGGTGATTAACAAGTAGTAGATTCTTGATATTGTTGATGTTTTCCTCTGAAGTTCCGGTAGATGGTGTTTCAAAACGCGATTCATCTTCAACCGCATCACTATTCTCTTTAAATGTGTACCACTTGAGAATTTTTGATCTTGCTAAAAAATGATCATACTACTTTTCTAACATTTTTCACGTATCGGTACAAGAAATTTCGTTTATAAGACAAACTTTAATGCAAATTCTTTGCACAATCCATTATTCATTTTAAAAATCGTAAACTAGAAATCCTCACAATAAGAAATACTGTTTTATTTCTATTAAAGCTAATGCATGAAAATTTTTGTCAGATGTTAATAACAGTTTTACCAACCTGAAGAACAAATTTTTTAATCAGGAAAATTATTTTTTGAAAGGGGTCCGTACATTTAAACGTTCGGGCCCGGATTTTTTATCTGCGGTTCTGCTAATATCCAATTCGACAATATTAAGAAATGTCTTGAGTTTCTTTGTGACGAATTTAATTTTTTAACAAATCAGAATTACACTACAGTTGTGTCATTCTAGCGCATGATCTCAATTAACTAAAAATAACTAATACATTATATCAGGGAAAAAATCATTTATTTAAATACTAGCCGTGCCCGCGGCTCCGCTCGCGTGGACTTGATTCACTACTATCGTCACTGCTTATTCCTTATGTTGCCTAACGTAATAAAATATCTGCCATTATTTCCCCCTATCTCCCATTATTTCTCCTTATCTCCCATTATCTCTACATAATTTCCATTATCTAGGCTTATCTCTGCTCATCTCCAATTATTTCTCCTTATCTCCCATTATTTCTCCTTATTTCCCATTATCTCACCTTATCTCCCATTACCTAGGCTTATCTCGACTTATCTCGCAATATTTCTCCTTATCTCCCATTATCTCACCATAATTCCCATTACCTAGACTTATCTCTAGATTCAGGGTTTGTTCACTACTAAAAAAACCGGTCAAGTGCAAGTTGGACAATTAGTGTTCCGTACTTTAAAACAAAAATGTTTGTTACGGAAGTATAAAGTGACTTCACAAAACATACTTCAAATAAGTTTTCAAAAAAAGAATTATGAGCCAAGATTACAAACATGTGTAGTCAGATATTAACTCAGCAGGCTACTCAGACCAACCACAATAAGACAAAAAAATTCATGTGACATGTATGTATCCTGAAATCTAATATGTATTTTCATGTTTTTTCTTAGTCAGTAATGTATAATAGTTATAGCATCTTAGCTGCCTAATAACCAATAAATCAATCTAGCTCAATCTAGAACTTAGTAATAAAAATATAAAATAAATATTTACTTTTTAAATATTTGTTTAATTATAAACAAATAAAATAAAATTATATTGTCTCGGTACCTAATGCTTAAAAGAGTAGCTATCAGTTCCTGTTCAATCCACAACTTTCCACAAAATAAACCCTCACCATTTTGACAGTCAAATAGTTTTTTTTGTACCAGATAAATTATCCAACGTAAAGCACTCGTGATAATTTTCGCTGAACCTACACTTTATGGAGACTATTCCATTCATCATATGAACAGACCCATGTTTCATCACCAGCAGTTATGCAGTTCAAATTGGCGTCATTCAAAAAAAGCGAGCTTAACAAGTAGATGAGAATTCAATTATTTGGAACAAGGCGAGATAATACATAAGATAAGTAAAAGTAGTTTTTCAAAATCTATCGTACTGATCCATTTAGTAGCTTTATAAGATATCTAATATTTAAATGATGATTTATGAGTACTAGATTCTTGATATTTGCGGTCGATGGTCTTTCAAAAGACGGTTTGTCTTTAACCACATTACTATCCTAAACCATAGGTACCACTTGAGAACTTTTGATCTTGCTAAACATTCATACTTTTCTAACATTTTTGACGTATATAACGTACTAGCCGTGCCCGCGGCTCCCCTCGCGTGGACTTGATTCAGTACTATCGTCACTGCTTATTCCTTATGTTACCTAACGTAATAAAATATCTGCCATTATTTCCCCTTATCTCCCATTATTTTTCCTTATCTCCCAATATCTCTCCATAATTTCCATTATCTAGGCTTATCTCTGCTCATCTCCCATTATTTCTCCTTATCTCCCATTATTTCTCTTTATCTCCCATTATTTTACCTTATCTCCCATTATCTAGGCTTATCTCGACTTATCTCGCAATATTTCTTCTTATCTCCCATTATTTCTCCTTATCTCCCATTATCTCACCATAACTCCCATTATCTAGACTTATCTCCGTTTATCTCCCATTATTTCTCTTTATCTCCCATTATTTATGCTTATCTCCCATTATCTCCCCTTATCTCTCGTTATCTAGGCTTATATCGAATTATATAGAACATGTATAAATTTATAACGTAAATGGAATAAGTAGTTCTCAAGTGATAAGCGCACTAACGGACGGACAGACAGACAGAGAGACGTTGCATTTTATATATATTATATTCTTTGCAACATGATATTGTTCCATATTTAATGGTTTAGGCAGTATATTGCAAGAGAGAACGCGCTAACGGTAACCTGCTTATTCTTTTTTTCCGACTAGATTCACTATTATCGTCACTGCTTATTCTTTCAGGCAGAGAGGATAGGCGGGCAGACAGACAGAGAGACGTTGCATTTTATATATATTATAGATAAAAGATTATAGATAACCTGGCCAGAGAACATATGTATGCTTTAAAAAAAAAAAAACGTAATTCAGATAAGTGGTTCTCCAGTGATAAGCACACTAACGGACAGACAGACAGACAGAGATGAGTTGCATTTGATATATATATATATATATATATATATATATATATATATATATATATATATATATATATATACATATACATCATAGATATAATAAAATATATATCTATACCTTGGTCAGAGAACATATGTATGAATTTAAAAAATTACGTATATCGGATAAGTGGTTCTAGAGGGATAAGCGCACTAACGGATAGACAGTCAGACAGACAAACGTTGCATTTTATATATATTATAGATACAGATTATTATTATTATTATATAACCTGGCCGAAGAATATATGTATGAATTTAAAAAAAGACACGTAAATCGGATAAGTGGTTCTCGCGTGATAAACGCACTAATGGACAGACAGATAGACAGAGAGACATTGCATTTTATATATATTATAGATTATAGAATATAGATATTCTCTGCTACATAATATTGTTCCATATTTAATGGTTTAGGCTGTGTATTGCAAAGGAACGCGCTAGCGGCAAACTTTTTTCCGACTCCATTCACCATTATCGTCACTGTTTATTCGTTATGCTACCTATCGTAATAAAATATAGCCTATAACCTGGCCAGAGAATATATGTGTGTTTTAAAAAAAAAGTACGTAAATCGGATAAGTGGTTCTCCAGTGATAAGCGCACTAACGGACAGACAGACAGACAGACAAACAGAGAGACGTTGCATTTTTATATATATTATATTATAAGACAAACTTTAATGCAAATTCTTTGCACAATCCATTTATTCATTTTAAAAATTGTAAACTAGAAATTCTCACAATAAAAAATACGGTTTTATTTCTAACCTATTAAAGCTAATGTCATGAAAATTTTTTTCAGGTATTATTACAGTTCTACAAACCTGAAGAACAATTAATTAATAAATCGCAAAAGCCCAGGTATTTTTTTTTTAAACAAATGTCTTCGAGATTTTTGAACAAAACAGAATACTGTAAATTTAACAAAAAAGGTTTTTCTGCTTGCTGTATAAGTATATTCATAAAAAAAAAGTCAATGAACTAATAATTGCGACACGTTTGTTTTTTATGGACATAGCATACGTGTTGCAGGAAAATCTTCTAAAGCGCCACAGAGGCGATGCGTGTGCGAAAAAAAGCGATTCACTTTGGTCTTGAATCGCTGGAAGTTGCACTCGGTGGGAAACACTGTCCTGGGTAAATTATTCCAAAGGATGAGGTTCTCCATATGAAGATTACTTGAAACTCTTCTGAATAGAATGCAATAAATGCAGTGTATGTTTGGGAGCAGAGCCCCTAACATGGGAGCAGTATTAAATCGTTGGTCGATTTTGAGCTTTATACATAACTAACAGTTGTTTTAGAGTGAATAGCTTTCTAGTGCGAAATAATATTTCCAGCTGTTGAGAAGCTCTCTTTGCTATGTTTGCAACATGTTCATGCCAAGACATATTTGCTTTCAAATTAACGCTCAGCAAATTGACTGAAGATGCTAGAGAAATGAAGTGTCCTATATGTGACATTTCATTTCTCTAGCATGTCTGAAATTTTATTTAAAATTTCAGACATTTTGATTTTAATCAAATAATTTGAGACATGCAAGACATCATCATTTTCCAGGTTCGCAATTTTACAGCACAAGCCTTTATTATGGCTGAAATTTAGCAAAATAGTTATTATTTTAGCTGTATAGTAATTAAGGTTAAGCAGCCTACCAAGTTAGCGAAACTGACTTGCATAATTTTTTGGTATAGCGACAGATACTTCAAAAAATCATACGAATTTCTAAGTGGATATATTAAAATTTATAACAAAATGTTACCTAATATGTCTAATTAACAAATAAATTACACAGGCCAACAAAAAAATATTTGTAAAAAAACTTTTTAAAGCAATACATTTAAGTGTTATGTATTTTTGGGTGCTGAAACCGTATCTGGTATTAGTTTTTTGTATCACCCACAGTTCTCTCACAATATGACTTCGATTAAATGTTAAATTAAATCATGTTAATATTTTCGTAAGTTTCCTTCATATGGACTGAATGAGCAACAGGCAGTGACGCATAAGTATTTCCGTTGTGTAACAGAACACCTTTTAAACTAGTTTTTGATAAGTCTACAAAAAGTCTCTAATCTTCCTTCTTGTACTCAATGCCAAATTCGTTGATTAGACTACCAATATCATGGCAGTAAACCAAATCCTCTTCCTGCTTGATAAACTGAGCAAACTGTTGATCTCTTGTTCTATAATGGTAAATAGATGTTTTAGATTCCAATAAATGTTTTTCTTTCAGCCTAGAACCAAGCAATTCTGCTTTTTCCTTAGTCAAACCCAAATCTCTCACTAAATCATTTAACTCAGCTTGTGTAAACAACTGTGGTTTTAAATTTTCTAGAGAACATTGGAACTCATCATTATCCGGTCGACTTTCATTAAATTCGGGACTGGACTGTAAAACGTCATCAACAGACTGAGGTGGCTTAGAGACAGAAAGTCCCGGTCCATATCCTACTGGCCGAATAGCTGAAGTAAAGTTAGGATAGACAATTACTTTCTTATATTTGGAGTTATATCCAGAAATATCAACGCTGCAAAAATAACAATCATTTGAATGATTTTCTTACTCTCTCCATACCATGGGTACTGCAAATCTTTTTTGTCTTTCTTATACCATTTTCTAAGATCCTCGACAGAAACATAACATACTTTGTGAGGAGCCCAACATTTTTCTTGATTACCGATTTCTACACCAAAATATACAAAGTATACTTCTTTTACAAAATCAGTAATATTTCTTTCATGTTTTTTAACTACAAACTCACCACATATATAACCAAAAGTGTTGGGAGAGGTTTTACAACCACGATTAGGCATATTTTGAGTGTAATTTAAAGCACATGGGTTAAACACTGCAATGC
>CM032456.1:72144905-72384921 GCA_019049505.1 Pachyrhynchus sulphureomaculatus
CCCTTGACCCTGGCTCAGAGAAACAACTGGGATCTTTTAAAATGTATATATATAGATGCCCTCTTCGCATCTTCTAAGTACAGAAAATAAGAAACACAGAAGTACTGGAAAGAATGAACAAAATGAAGGAATTACTAACAATCATAAAAATAAGAAAAACTCAATACTTAGGACATATAATGAGGGGCCCAAAGTACAAATTTCTTGTGTCTAATTATTGAAGGCAAAATAAAGGGCAAACCATCACTCGGAAGACGACATCAGAAGGTGGTTTGGATGTGCCTCGAGTGATATTTTTCGAGCAGCAGTTTCTGAAGTTCATTTAGCTATATGGATCGCCAACGTTCGTGAGGAGACGGCGTCGTAGGAAGAAGGCTCTAGACAACTTGTTAAAAGATTAATGACAACTATAGTGGATTTTTTTAGTAATTCGTAGAATATTAGCATATAGGGAGGTCTGCTTTTTACTAATTATGTTACTAAAAATAATATTTATATAACCTGTAAAATTTTTCTTCTTTTTTTAGGGTGGTGAAGATGACGATGGATACGGATTCAGACTAGGTATGGGAGTGGATATGAGAAGGAGTGGACCTGGATTTAGTTTGAAATTCTGACAGAAAGCCCCTAAGTTAAATGTAAAATAATCAAAATAAAATTTGTAAATACCAAAAAAATCCACAATAATTAGGTGTATTAAAAATATATATAATATAAAGAAAGAAACAGCCGGTTTTATTAAAATATTACTTTTATTCTCTTCTCTTCACAATGTTGTCAGGTAAAAAATTTGTCATTTAAAACATAGAAAATATACAGGATTTTTTCTAAGTTGTGACTAAAAAAATCACTATCCAGATATTTGCATTTGTCCCAGTTTTCCATTTCCGTCAGTCTGTAGACACAATAACTCCCGGACGAAATGAGATATCGACTTAAAGTTTGGTACGTATGCAACGTTCGAAGCAGGAAAGGAACCGATAGCTTTCGAGCAATATCTCTTTGGAAGAAAGAGGTGAATGAGGGATGGGAATCGTTAACTATTCTAAAGATTCAATAGTATGAGATCTTTTTCTGGTTTTTGATTAAGATAATAAACAAATTTTTAAGTATAATTATTTATAGTTCAAGATTTAAGATGTTAACGGAAAGGGGAAGCCGATCAGTTCTTAGGAGTTGAGAAATCTGAAAATATGTTTATTTTTTCATTATTTTCATTTTTAGCAGAAATAAATAGTTTATAGAGTTTAATGTCGGTTTGTAATGGTAAACTGAATGCCCCATTTAACTGAGAAAAATCGTATCTATCCAAGTCACTTCACAACCCTACAGTATCATTGTACCTTCCTTCTTTTGGACACCATTACATCTGTACAAAAGGGTATCTGATCGATCAGAATGGTGTCGATCGCATACCGTACAATTTCGAAGTTTTTCTGAAAAATAAAATGTAAACAAATTTCTTTATTAAAATAATGGCGCAAAATAACCCTAGCAGTTGATGCGCCTCTAAACAAAACTAACTATATTAAAATAGCTAGCACTTTTGACCAAGTGACTTATTTTTAAGAAAACCCTGTACAGGTATTTATTTATTTAATACTTTATATTGCTCCAATTCAACAGTCACTTCCTAGATTTAAAGAGTGTCTTTGCAAACCAGCAAAGGGGAGATATATATCCAAAGGCTTCTTTAAGGAAAGAGGACCATAAAGACGCAGCTACTTACAGAAAGGGACCAAACGATAACCGGGAAGCGAAACATGTTCATCAAAAAATCTTGCACTGGCTTGTAGGGAAGCGTCTCCCTAATCCGCCATGGCTACACCACATCAACACACATCGGGTCCAAAAATATACCCAATTTTTAATAAAATGACTTGTACACAGGCGAATTAAAGTGTTATTTAGGTCAGTTAATTCGCTAAGAGTTCTTAATATAGATCTTGGAATACTGTTGAGGATTATATTATTGTCGCTTAAACATGTTCAGTGATGGGTCGCTTTACTTTCATTGGTAAATGAAGTCGGAAAAGAAAAAATACGATAAGTGATTCAGTATACAAACTTATTTTTTGCACAAAGTAGCCGACCGAAATACATTTCATCATCAGGAACAATAGTTTCCAGAAACAGTTTTTGAACCCCCATGTCATCTTAAATCAATTTCTTGGACGATGTTGGTTTTTTTATGAAATTGCGTACTTTTTGTATGACAATTTCGTGTTTTCCAGTTTTCGGACGGTCTGATTTTTAGTCGTCTACAAAACATCTCACTACTACTGTAAAATCACTCATACACTTGCTACGGAATATAACTCATCAACGTATGTTTTTAAAGTATTTAGTTGATGCGTTTCAGTTACCAAACTGAATACAAAAGTAAACAACAGCTCTGCTTGAAACTCAATTTCCGACCATTACACAGTCACTATTACCATTATAACTAGACATCTAACGGAACAAGTGTCAAAACAGCAAAAAGATACAACAGCTGGCACTCCTATTTTAAAAAAGATTGGTTTCTGGTCAAAGGTTGTCTTTTAAAGTTCCTAAATTACTTACTGAAATTAATTTTTAAATTTAATTTAAGAAAAACATCATTTTGTTACTCATTTTAAATAATTTTGTAAGACACTTGTGGCCATTCTGTATAAATATATTTCAAATTATATTTTTAATAATTTATTTAAAAATGAAATGAGTTACAACTTTTATAAAAAAAAGTCCACGCTTATAAAATAAAATGTAGGTCATCCAGAATACTTTTTCATTCGTCCAAAATAAGAATTAAATTATTAATGAGAAGCAATGTCGTGGGCTTAAAAGTTTGTATTCAATCTATCAACACCCCAATTTTAATTCACAGCACCGCATTTTCATATTTGTCCCAAAACTGTCGGACTAATGGATCTGCTGACAACATTGCAAGTGCTTGCGCTTGTCTTTTCGCCCATCTCCCCAGTGTTGCAATATCTATCTGATTCAAGGTATTGCTACTCCAAAAATTACTTGCTGGCTCATCCTCTTCTGCGGACTAATTTATCACAATTCATTATCTCTAACGAGAAGAATTCAGTTGAGTAGCTTCACATTATATATATTTTTTTTTAATATAACAAACATCTAATGTTTTTTTAATTAGTATTTAATGTACTCCCAAATATGTTTTGGTCTATTGAGACTTCCTGGTCGATTCTAAATGCATTTCATATAGCATACTCTATTTTTTCTTTGGGGTTTATATATTGTATTACACTTTGGGGTTTATATATTATATTACACGCGACCTCTTATCCATTTCAGTCTTCGTCAGCCACCACGATATGACTGGATATCTTCCTCATCTATCTCCCTTGAAGAGCCGTGAATGTTACCATGTTAATGAAAGTTGAAGTATTTATTTTATTCGACATTCCAAAATTTCAGTCACACTAGAAGTTACATTCTTAGATAAACAATTAAAATCTATAGATAGGAATGTGTAAGTCATTTTATTCTCATTTGTACTGATTGATCACTATAATCTGTCAAAGTGTCAAAAATGTCATTTTCAGCTTTTAATAGCTCCGAAACTACTTAGTTGAGCATGTTAGTTGTGGTAAGCCCAGTACAGATGAAAATGTTTTTAACATGTTCGTCTCAAGTATAACTTTTATATTTATCAATTTCCAATACCTTTAAAGCTAATAGAGATTAATATCATTAAAATTAACTTCATCTATAACACTGGTTGTAACGATATAACATATTTACCTCAAAAGTACTTCTTTCTCATTGAAGATGTATCTATCACACAAACTACATTTTGGCAACACCGCACCCGCCTAGTTCGGGTGGCAGCGCCTCACTGCCAGGCCCCACGATCGATCGACCGGCAGGGGGCGCGCGAGCAATCCGCACGGCGGGTCAAGACGAGGCAGCCAGCCATTGTGCCCGGAATGGACGAGTCGAGACGGGAAAGCAACTGTAACGAGGGCCCGCGGCGTCTCGGGGGCCCCCACCCCACGGTCCAGTGAGTGCGGGAGTGCAGGACGAGGCCGCGGCCGGACACGGGCCGCCCCACGACGATGCCGTGATGGCAAGAGAGGTACGGATCTATGCACCCCACCCGATGAATTCACCCAAATATGCACACAACAGCATGAATAACAAAGCACCACTGCTTAATTTCCCCGTTTGCACTGTGCAGTATATGTTATAATAGCCCTAGAAGTCCCCTGACAGTTATTTCTATCACCCACGCATTCTTGCCTAGGTACACCCTGCTGCATTGACAGAGCAAGTCGATTTAATACTTATTCCTTTATTTTGATATTGATAAATAATTTACTGTTTATATTGTAAGATCAAGTTACGGAAATTCCTTGTTATATTGACTACTACAGTCAGTTTTATGTTTATTCATATTACTTAAACAAATAATATTTCAAATTAATTGGCTTAAATCTGGCCTTGAACGTAGTCGAAATTAATTGTAAGTATACTTGAACACCGCCAATTAACATTTTGACATTGTTACAAATATTATGAATAGTTTATAACAATCAAAGAATGTACATCATAGGTCTATAAATTAGTATGTAAAATAAATCACGCTTATAACTAAACTCCAAAAAATATTAATTAAATATCTGAATAAAACCAGTGTCATTAATTTTGGACATTTGTCAAGTTTTGGTTAAAACACTTCATACATTTTCACTATTAACAAAATATGGCAAGAGAATGAATGTACTTTGGTTCCTTTTGTTCTAAATTGCATGAAATGATTCCTTTTTAAAAACTACAACAATCACCAGACCAACCTTTGCAGTTGGTAAGTTTTTCATTATATTTATTTTAAATACAATTCGAAGATCGTAACCAATATTTAAAGTAATAAAACATACTTTTGAATATAAGCTCTCTACTATACGAGAGAATTATAGAACAAAAGTCATCCCTATTTGTTAAAACCATTTCCACTTTATTCAGTTTTGTGTTCACGACTAACTTGGTACTTAAGTAAATGGGAATACGTAAATGTAAATACTATAGCAATGTTAAATGTTTTTTCTATCACTATTAGATAGTTTATATATATATATATATATATATATATATATATATATATATATATATATATATATATATATATATATATATATATATATATATGTATATATAAGATAGTAAAGATGGATCCACTTCGCCTAATAACATATTTGCATTTAATAGCAGACAGAATTTGTATCTTTATTAACAAATTAATAAAAGCTTGATTCACTTCCTAATTTTTATTTTTTTATCCATCTTTTTATTAATTTTAGATATTTGCTTTCTGTACAATATAATTATATTTAATTACTAATATATTTATATTATATGTGCCATCCATCATGCTAAACTCTCAAACTTGATATCTTTGAATGCGTTTTGGGATGTGTTTTAAAGAAAACAAATTATTTTCGATTTATTTTGGTTGGTCACTTTTAGTTGAGAAGTCCCGTATAATTCTCAAAAACAGCTACACAACAGTTATTATCACTACACCAAACACTTTATTATTGCATTCGATGCGCGTTTCGCTAACCATGTTAGCTTCATCAGGAGTGTACACTATCAATCATCTGCGAAGCCCTGTTTGTGCTATTTGGATTTGGCACGTCAGATTGAGCAAACCTGAGTCCCTGTCCACGTCTATAATACTTTATAAAGAGTCTGTTTGTTTTTGATCTGGTTGAATCCGTTTGGCAAGGGTTAAAAATCTGGACAATAGAGCGTAAGGTGGGGCTGTTAACTCGGTTGCTTGTTTATTCCAAACTAGGTGTTCATCATACAGAGGTAATTTTTTTTATTTTTTCTTTTTTACATTATTCCACCATTTTTATTTTATTTATTCATTTGATATTGCAATACGATAAAACGTATTAAACGGCATATCATATTATCTTTTATTGTGTTGGATTATACATAATGTGTCTCATATTGTTAGTAATTATGACTAGTGTAATAAACGGTGTTCGAACAGTTCAGTGTTGAGATAATTTATGTTCTCTTAGGATATTACAATATAATTCATGTGGTTATATAAAGCGTTTACAGTCGTCAAATAAGTCTACAATTAAAATAAGTAAGATTAGCAAATATAATGACGAATCAATAAAACTCATTCGATTTTCTAGTGAATTTGAAGATTAGATATGAAATTAATTTAAACACGATGTAAAAATTTTCATAAAACTAAATCTGTGTAACAGTGTTTGAGAATTTAATGTAATTTTATGAGTTATTAAAATAGTTTAGCGTTAAAACGTCAATTAAGTAGGGAATACTGCCGAGAAATTGTGGATGTGATAGAATAAAGGATGTGGAAGTAATCTTTCACAAATTACTTCTCAGAAATTAACAAACTTTTAATTCTCTGTTTGTTCTGTTTATATTACTTTAACTTTTTAAAATGAAATCGCCTTATGATTGTAGACCTAATAAGTAAATAATCCTTATCAGTTCCTTTCACACACATATATTGTCTAGTAATTTCATGTATGCTTATGATTGTGTCCCTGTACCACTGTGGAAAGAGAATCATAAGCATAAATACAATTCTCATAGAAATAGCTCTCTTTTAATAATCTAATAAGCCGTAAACAAAAGCAAATCACCTTCATCTTAATTTATCTCATAAAAGAATATCAAGAAAGAAAAACATTCATCCCTCTGGCACATTTTGGCCCCATCTCAGATAAAATATCTCAAGTTCTCACAGCCAATGAAACAAGAATAGCTTTAAAACCCGTTCAAAAATTATCCAATATATTTTTTAATGTCAAAGATAAAACTAATAAACATAATAAATCAGGAGTTTATAAACATAAGTGTCAAGAGTGCAATAGCTGTTGCGTAGGCCAAACAGAACGGAATTTCAAGACAAGATTCGTAGAACATAATGCGTCTTATACCATACCATCCATTTCCTGATATGAATTGTTTATCAACACTCCATACATAAAAGATCAAAACTTAAGTTCTTAGAATCAATAGAAATTTACAGATACTCAAAAAACTATAATATAAATTTACTAAATAGTCAAGTAGACGTCAGAAATTCCGCCCTTTACCAACTTTTATAGCACCTAAGATAACCTACTTCATATTATTATATAAATATAAATATAAAAAATCTGTTTTAATCTTAGTTAAGCGTTTGAAAAAATAGTTGTACTACGAAATCGCGATAACGCATTTGTAAATCTTTACAAAAATATATTTAGTGTCAGTTAACAAAGTAAGTAAATAATTTTATTGTATCTTAAGATTTCTGTCTGAATTAATTTTATAAATAATAATCATATCTTGGTTCTAGAAGCTACAGATTGAGTGTTACAAATTATCGGTTATCATGTAGGCATATTTATGATTTTTTTAACTTATTAGGCATAAATTATCCCCAGGGATTTAACGCTTTGCTCATAAAAATTAAACTCTCCAGTCTTTCTACAGAATGTGTAAAGTATGTGAGACCTGAGTTTGCTAGCAATAAATAAATCTAATTAAAATGCAGCAAATTAGGAGATCATAAATTTGACTGCATGTATCTTGCTTGTAAACTGACGAAATTATGTAATAAAATCTATTACTGCTGACTTGTTTAATATTTTAGCTAAAATGTTGATCAAAAATAAACTAGTAATTTTTTTGCGTTGATGAAAAGCTTAAGGTTAAAAATTTCTTGATATGTAACACTCTAAATATATTTCTTCCAGTATCCTTTCAGATGAATTCAATTTTTTACAATCGATTAAAAGTGTACCATAAACTAAAAGCGCGAGAAAGAGATAACTCTATTATTACTTTTTTGCTGAAAAAATAGGTTAGATAATATTATGCATAATCTTCATATTCGATGTAGAATTATTTTAACAATATACACACTTAATGACAATAGCTCGACCGCTCATTTTCCACTCATATATAATCTTATATTAACACACTAACAGGATATTTTTTATATCATTTAAGCATTACCTCAGTGATAAGATTAAATTCCTTTCATTTTTTACTTATCTCTATTTTATAAGTTTATATAGGAAAGATTATTTTGACCAATTTATATATAATATTTAACCCTCTCTTCCTATATGTACTTATTAATCTCTTTTAGCGTTCCGTACGAAACACTAAAATAATTAGTTAGTTATAAGATCAGTTCTGTGTCTGTGTATTTGTCCTGTCACACCCGATTTTCTTCGAAACTATTTGACACAGAAAGTTGCAATTTGGTACTAATATAAGAATTGATGGCCTCATCATAGTTGTGTAGTTTTGAAAGTTAAATTTTGATTTAAAGGGTTAGTTTTGATGTTTGAAATCGGAATTTAATTTTTTTTTACCAGGTCATCGAGAGGGGTGTCAAATGAAAGTTTGTAAAAATATAAGTTCAAAAATATATATAATGTAATACTTGCGCACATTTTTCTTTGTATTATTTTTAAAAAATCGTGAAAAATCACTGCCACCTTTCTTATTTCTCTTCATATGTATGCTATCCCTAACATACCGTATATACATATAGTATATGCTTGCATCATATTGTCTATAGGATTTATAAAACGCAATGTCTCTCTATCTGTCTGTTAGTTCGCTTAGCACTCGAGAACCACTTATCCGATTTACATTTTTTTTTTAATTCATACATATGTTTTCTGTCCAGGTTTGTTACATTAGGTAACATAAGGAATAAGCAGTAACGATAATCTTAAATCAAGTAGGACAAAAAGCTTGCAAAAAAACCTAAACAATAAGTCTGTATTCCACGCGAGCGAAGCCGCGGGCACAGCTAGTTTATTATATTTTGAACCTATACTTTTTATAATAATCATAAGGCACTATATTCACTTGAACCAGTTTGCAAAAGTTTCTCTGCGTTTTCCTAACGGCTTCAACCATATTTGCATGATATATCTGATGTTGCAAACAGAGCCAACTAACCCTTTCTTTGTAGTTGTAGTAAATATAAGACGCTCTTTTTGTAATTGTTCTATATTGTGTTTATAATGTTAATATTCGCTTGCTTCCCATGGCACAGTTTTATGTTTATTTTAGGGGAAAGATAAATTTATATATTCATAATTCAAATTGAGAAAAAAATGCAGAGCATGTCCCTTTTTAAAGAGCGAATTAAAAAAAAATCGAAGCAATTGCTTTATCGCTTTTAATACATTAATCAAATAATAAAATACAACTATTTGGCTAATTTAATTAAAGTTGGAGCTTTATTATAAACCATTAGAAATGTTTTGAACTACTATATACGAATTCCCCGTATAAAGTTAGTTTTTATATTGTTGAAATATAATCTAGAAAACACACAACGAAATTTTCAACATGGATAAAATATCAGATAATTGGGCAGGCTCGTTTGTTTTGTGTTTATTACATTTTTATTTTTCTCATTTCTCGTAAACAATTTTTTTTACCTCGGAAACATTATTTAAGCTAGGCATCTAAAAATATTTGAAAAAGCTGATGTAACAACCGATAATATTACGACTCTTTTTAAGAAAATCAAAATGGACAAAAAATGTCCTTTTTTATTTTACGGACATAAGTATGGTTCTAATAACCTTTGTAGAACTCCATTAAAAGTATTGATGATTTATTAACTATAAGGTTTTTTTCCAGTTACGTAAATTTTAGTTTTAATAGTCAATGTTGTCAGTTATTTTCGACACAGGTTAAAAAAAATTAGCGGTGGGATTATTTTTTCAAATCTAATACTTTAATCTATACTTATTTATAAAAAAAATACGCCACGTATTTGGTTATATTTTCTTTTGGTGTACATTTTATTATTTAATTGCTTTAAGTCATAAGACATTAAAATTTAACCATACAGATTTTGGGTCATGGTTATTTAGGTCGTCACTGAAATCATTTGAGTAGTTTGGAACAAAAAAAAATAATCACATCTAAAAATAACATTTCTCTCGACACATTATTTCTGATAAAAGTGTAAAAAAAATAATAACCTAATTTTCAGATTCCTTGAATCTAGGAATCCTAAAAATGACATTAAACACAATATATTCGAAGCAATAAGCGAGCTCTAACTCTTTTCTCTGTCCCTGGATTTTCTTAAATGCTCGATTACTCATGATTATTTGTCTATTATCTTAACCAAAAATCAATAAAAATTATTATATTGCTATTAAAAAACTGTATACAGTTTATCGACCCCAGCTCTTTTACTCCCTTTCCCTAAGGCGACATCTCTCAAAAACTATAGGCTCCTTTCCTACTTCAAATAATAATACAAAAACCCAAATTTGAAACTTATATCCCATTTCGTTTATCTCAATAGACAGACAGACTGATAGACCAATGGAAATACGTTTTTTCGTCATCTAGGGGCACCGAATCATGAAAAAATCTCAGAGGGTGTTTTTCTTACGAATACGATACTTCCCTTGATGGGGGAAGTAATAACAACAGTTTGTTTTTTTTTTTGGAAAAAGCAATAGTTTCACAGAATTTGGAGAAACTTTAAATTCCTAAACAATTAAACATTTGAAATATAAAAAAATTCATTGAAATTTTTGATTCATAGAAATTTATTCGGTATTTTATTGTCACCATATGCCATATCATCCACATATATTTAAACTTAGGCACATGTCTGCATTATTTACTACCACTACCCTGTACGGTTAGAATACCTATTTCTTCGTAAAATAATAATAAGAGTCTCCCTTGTATAGCGTTAATACGATTGTTAGGATGACCAGTATGCTAGAGGGATAATGAGTTTTGCACTACATTTGAAGTGCCAGTTATTGTCTCAACGTTTATGCCAGATAGTATTTCGCAGGCTAAAAGGTCATAAAGCAAAAGCGTGTTCTTCTTCTTTATAAGCATCAGCTCCTCCGTTGCAGGAGATAGGCCTCTTCAAATTTCTTCCAATTGTCTCTATCCTGTGCAAGATGGGCCATCTACTGCCTGCTATTAAGCTGATGGCATCAGTCCATCTTTTCATTGGTCTTCTGACACTTCGTCTGCTCTCCCAAGGTCTCCATTTAAGTACTTTTGTTGTCCATCTACCATCATTCGTTCTAGCCTCTTGTGAGTATTACTAATGTTTTCCTGTAATCGGTGATTGAATTCGATACCATTCTGTTGGTATACGGGTCTTGTACTACTACGACATCGAGACTTTTTACAAGATGAAAAACAAAAAGTACAATAAATGTAAATCAAAACAAATAAACAAGTCAGTTATTAGAAACAGAATCACACGGCATTTATACATGTCTTGTGAAACACCTACACATCTGTCTAGAACATATGGTAAACAAATTTGTAATAAAGATGGATCTTCTTACATTCTTTGTCGGTTATTATATTTAACATCGTCCTCAAGCGCTTACACCTAGCCACTTTGGGGAATTTCTTTGGAGTAATATGGCCCACGTGGCACCCACACGTCTTAAAATTCTTATTGAGAGTTTATCTCTACCTGTTTACTAAATACACGTGAACAGTAAATATACAATTTAGTGGTGTCAGTTTGTTGTTAGTTCCTGGGGTGATCACATGGAAGGCACTAGCGTTAATATAAATTATTTCAGCGATCAGTATATAACAGTTTAATACTTTGTAACCTATCAATCAGTATTGAAGATACCAGTTTAAATCTACATTTATTTAAACCTCACGTTTATGTTTCTACAAGAGCAGTATATTTTTCTTGAATCTGTTCATATGTTGAAGAGACTCGCAGTAAGTAATACTTTATTATTTTTGCTTGTTTGTTTAATTAATACTAGTTTATTATGGAGAGAAATTCTAAAACATTCTTCCTTCCACTGTTAATCAAGATCAAGATTCAGCAGGTAAATGTTGCTATTTTTTTAAATATTTTTAGTTATTGTCTTTATATGCTATACTCTGGAATCAACTTGTTCAACTTATATGTTATTTTTTTGTTGATAAGCTTCCTTTAAATCATAATCATATAGATAATTAAATCAGTAATTGGTTCCTGCGGGAATGATTAGGGCTAATATGTCACCCCGCACACAAATGTATTTTTTCTACATTCACTGCTCTATAGTTACCACTTCGTCTCTATACATTGTATAAACACCCTTTAAACCAGTACTATTTACTCTTGTTATATTTTTGTGGGAAAAATAAAGGCTGTGATACACTTCTAGATATATTAACGATATGATTTTTGAGATAATTTGTTATGCTTTAACTTATTTATTATTTCTAAATCTGAAATATTAATTATAAAAAGTATCTCAACATCATACATTTAAAACCTAGAATTACACTGCTTGAAGCAAGTTACTCTTCGACGTGTTGAAGTTAAATTTAGTATTTATTTTAGAATTGTATCTTTGTGATGGAATTGCTATACCGATTTTAACTTTTACGACTATATTTAAGAAAGTTATGTTGGTTTCTAGTTCAAAAAATATACAAAATAATAAATATGAACAATTTTTACCTTTTAACGTTCTTAAAAAAAAATTTATACGAGTAAAAATGTTTTGATGTTACTTCAAATATTTTAAACTTTTTACTGTCACTTCATAGTAGGTTTTAACTAAGTTTTACAAACATAAGTACAATGCAGAGATATTTTCATTTCTTATTACAGAAATACCATCATGAAGTTTCCATGATTTTGAATTAGGTGGGATCATTAAAAAATTGGTTTAAATAAGCACTTAGTTTAAATTATTATGACTATCGTTTTAAGAGTACTGGGCCTTCATCAGATTACTCAGAACTACTAACTTTCAGATACAGTGCTTATATATAGTAATTAAAATTAAGTGGAAATCTTAACAAGAAGAACTTTGTTTCTTTTCTATTAAATTAGAATTTGAAAATAAGAAAATTGTTTATAAAATCTTTTTGAACATAAATATGCCAAGTTAACAAATAATTTTTAAAAGATAAGTTAAGCGGAAAGATTAATATTGAATTAGTACTGTAGTTAATTATTTATAACTAGTCTCAAAGTAAAACGACTGATTCAGAATTTTTTTAAAAATAAATTAAATTTGTATTTAAATTAATGGACACTACAAACATTATGTGTCAAAAACGTAAACGTTTGTAAGATTTCATATGTCTTATTAAAATTTATTTGAAAAAATAATTTTAAACTCAGTCATTCTGCTACTACATACTTTGTCATTTGAGACTGTTCATTCCAACTATAACATTAATTAATTTAAAAAAATTTCACCTAATTTATAAAATAGAGAGCATACCAATACATAAAATAAGAAAGAAGATGAGAACAATATACTAAAAAAACATTTTTCACTCAAAAGTCTAGGAAACAGTTAAATTTCAATTATAAGTCAATAAAAAATAGTCTTAAAAATATAGAATTTATATAACTAAAAATATTTTTAAAACATATTCCACGTCCCAAGAATATCAAGTTTATAAACACGCATCCCAGGAACGTATACTTAACAACGACCTGGAAGAAACTCTGTCTTGGGTAATAGTAGTCATGTAGGATTTAACTACTCTCCACTCCTCGTCCATCCTCTTCGAGAATAATTTGGAATAAATCACCCAGGACTATTGTTAATACCCAATACAATCTGCTTCGATTCAAAACAAACTCCCGGGTACACGCTCTCTCGTAGGATTTATGGATTTGTCTGGACTACGTGTGAAATGTTCATTAAAAAAACTTTCCAAAAAATTCCCCTAGAATAGGCGAAAATACATTCTGTCAAGTAAGAACGTGACCGCTGGTATTCCTGAAAAAATGTGTTTCGAGAACATTTTTTGCCATCAGTGTGTTCTTAAGTGTGGTAACAACGCGCAATTACCTTAGTAAATTGTCTAATCGCCTCCTGCATCAATAATCGCCTGGCACCTTCGAAGCATGCTGTTGACGAGATTTTCTGTATATTCGGCAAATTTTTCGAATCTCGCGAGACAATTGAGTCAAAGTCCTCAGAGTCTTTCCTCTTTCCTTTACAAGGGACCAAACGTTTTCAATAGGATTGGCGTCCGACGATTGTGAGGGCCACTCTACTATCTTATCGAGGGCTCAAGCGAGCCACTTCGCGACGTGATTTTCGCCCAGCAAAGGTTTCATCAACGGGTCCCGTAAGAACAAAGACATGATTCGTTTTTCGACTTTCGGAGTGACTTTGCCTAGCGAGCCACGTTTTGGCAAGTCGTCGACATTTTTCGTCTCGTTAAAATGATGTACCCACTTCTTCACAAACGACACTGACTTTTTACTATATTTAGCGGCCGCAGAATGTGTCATTTTAGGCCCCTTTGGATGGGAACAAAGAAGACTGCCTCGAACCGACACGCAAACAAGTAACTCAAATAATCAATTGATACTGATACTAAAATGCGTCGTAGACAAAGGTTCCCTCCACCGATTTTTTGTTGAATCGCTAGAATCGCATCTACCAAAAATGAATTATCGCGGAAACGTTCTCACTTGACAGACTGCTATATATTTACGAATTTGGTTTTTCACAGCCGTCTTGTAAGAAAGTTGAAATTAAATATATTCTTTAGGTTTTTGGATTTACAAACCATATTATTAGAGCTGAATAAAATCCATAATGTTTCAAATTTATAATTCAAATCGTTTTAAATATCCGGTATTTAGATACTCTTGAATTGGATTTAACTAGAATAAGTAGATAGAGTTAGAAATTTCTTTGTTTCCAACTCTGTCTACTATTATTTGAGAATACATCGTTTACGGATAACAGTAAATATGTTATCAGACCTCGTTTCCGCATTTCAAGATATACTTATAAGGAGTTTTTTCTCTATTTCTTCACCAAAATTTACCCCAGAAATATTTCAAGCTAATTCCTATTGGCTTGTACAACAATAGGGATTATACGTGAAATCATAAGCATAAATTATAAAACACATAACTAAATAATTACGGCAATTTTTTTCTGTATAATAGACCGTTTACTATGCGATTTTCCAAATAATAATAGCATAACATTCTCTAAAAGATTCACATAATTAATAATGACGTGATACACCATTTATTGTTCGAAGCTATAAATTCCATTACATTAGTATAGCAAAAAAAGCTAATCTTGGACAGAAGCAAACAAATATTTCTAGCTTTCTCTTGCACATACAAAACACGAGATCGGTCATACCTTGAATGCGGAGTTTCACAATGCAATACGATGAGATTTGTCCAAGTGATCGAGCATCATCGACTCTTTTCGGCTGCTCTGGTTTACTGAACTTTATTAAGGTGTTGCCGGATTGAATTCGGTTTTTGGCAAGGTGCCGACATGGGTGTTACGGGGCTAATTGATGTTTTTGTGGATTCGGCTGCGAAAATGATAGTGTACTGTGCAGTTGATTTATTAGGTTATGTGATGCTTTTTCGCCGACAGAAATGAGAGAATATGTATATATATATATATATATATATATATATATATATATATATATATATATATATATATATATATATATATATATATATATATAAAAATTGAAGGTGAACTACTAGGAACGCCCTCGTGAGGAAACTGAGATGAGCAATTAAAGATCTTTAGGCTCTAATTTCTGTTTTTTATTTTTGGATCAAGCTTTTGCTGCCTAAATGGTAGCTTCTTCTAGATACTGAAATGCAAACAAAAAATTAAGACGTTTATCAGACGTGATAATCAGTGATAATTACGTTACTGTACATATTTCCTGATAAACGTCTTAATTTTCCTTCTGTCATTTGTTTGCATTTCAGTATCTAGAAGAAGCTACCATTTAGGCAGCGACAGCTTGATTCAAAAATAAAAAACAGAAATTAGGGCTTAAAGATCTTTAGTTGCTCGTCGCTGTTGCCTCACGAGGTCGGTCCCAGATGTTACACACACACACATTTACATACACACACACATATATATATATATATATATATATATATATATATATATATATATATATATATATATATTGTCAGATGATAATATAGTATTATTAAATCACCAACATTAAATATTTCGATACTTCGATATTTTTCTTGGTACCTACAAGAGACACATAATTTCTTGTACAAAAAATATGTTATTACTCAAGACATGGTCTAGTTTACCTAATTTCCGACGTTGTTCCCAGTTAAAATGATTTGTATATGTAGTTATTTGTTTATTGGCATATAAAGTTATTCAAAGCAACTATCCAAATTATTATCGAACATCTTTAAAAATAGTTTGACAAAACGACAGTTCAGACTGAAAATGCAAAAATGTTTGTTCCCCACAGGTTGACCACAGTTAGTTTTATTTTGGACTGTAATCAACAGTAGTGCTATTCAGGATTACGTAACAATAATTATGATCTTAGAATTCGCATATTTGTAATTGATCTAAGGTGTAGATTTTCACGAAATTTATAAGTGTCAAAGTTTTTTCGCTTTTACAGATTCTGGTTCGTTATGAGCTGATCTCGAAGGGAATACGTTGTTTTTTAGGACACTCGTATTTATTTATTTATATATAAATATAAATATATAAATATAAATATATAAATATATATATATATATATATATATATATATATATATATATATATATATATATATATATATATATATAACAATAGAGGTTTTCACGGATGGTGGAATGTAATTCATTAAAATTCCGGGTGTCTATCCGTTCGTCTAACGACGTTTCGCCCAAATCTCATTTGGCATTTTCCAGTTAGCTCCGAGCGGCTTCAACAGCAAGATCATAGTATCGAGTACCAGCAGCAGCAAGAGCACTTTAAAATACCAAATAAGATTTTGGCGAAACGCCGTGTAAATTCATCGTTAGACAAACGGATTGACACCATTGTATTGTATTATATATGTGTGTATGTATATGTATGTATATGTATGTATGTATATGTATGTATGTATATGTATGTATGTATATGTATGTATGTATATGTATGTATGTATATGTATGTATGTATATGTATGTATGTATATGTATGTATGTATATGTATGTATATATATGTATGTATATATATATATATATATATATATGTATATATATATATATATATATATATATATATATCTTACAATAGAGGTTTTCACGGATGGTGGAATGTAATACATTAAAATTCCGGGTTTCAATCCGTTCGTCTAACAATGAATTTGCACGACGTTTCGCCAAAATCTCATTAGGCATTTTCAAGTGCTCCCACTGCTGCTGCTACTCAATACTATGATCTTGCTGTTGCTGCTGCTGCTGCCGCTCGAAGCTAACTGAGAAATCGACGTGCGGTCGCCGTCTTTTATAGGTCGGCGTCTACGCAGATTGTAGATGGAGGGGTCGGAAGTGTTCGTCCGAGCATCGGTGTTTGCTGACTGGGTGGTAATTACCATGGGTCTTGGTAGCACGGTCTTGGAATCTATCTAGTGTTTTTCCAGTCCATTCCCTATATGAATACAGTATAACCAAGCACTTAAGAGTTGTTTTTGTTAATGTGTATGTGGTAATCTAACGAGAGTAGTCTTTGATATAGTTGACTACTTGGTGAAAGTACGGTACTTCTAAGGTGAATAGATTAAATAAAGCTCTCAATTTCAGAGGAACTGTATCCTTAACGTAAGTGAACTTTAAGAAGTAGGTAATATAAAATGTTTCAAGCCTGCTTGGGGCATTTGGATTTACAACATTTGGCAAAGTTGACATTGCCTAAGAACAAAATATATCTCAAGTGTATTCGGCAATATCAATTTGCTTTCTTGAAAAACATGATTGATTTTATTTTTATGTCAGTTATCTAATAAGTAAGCTGTTAAGGCAAACATACTACATGTAATTTTATGTATTCTTAAATCAATTATCATTCTTATGCCTAGCTCATAGTATACAATCGGTGTACGCTAATTTTAACATCAGTTGTCCTCTACGTAAAGTGTGACTATAAAGCCGAGCCCTGAAACGTCACACTTTACACACTACAACCTCACAATTTCGCGCTTTGGCGCGATGACCCAGTTTTGCGTACTATAGTGAGTAAATGGGTCATCGGCCCATCTCTCGACTTCCGGCCGCTAGGATTGGCGTAGGCCAGGGCATCGCACCGTCCAGCCTTTCTCAAACAGGTCAGGAACGAATCAAGAGATATTTATTTTTTAAACTATTGATATCTTTTTCTTACTCATAAAAAAATTTAAATAGTGTATTTTTAGTGTTTCACAATTACTTCTTTTTAAATTTTATACTTTTTCGCAGTAACAACGAACTCTGTTACTTACATATTTAACACACTCTGTAGTACTCACAAATAACAATTAAAAGCATTTATGTCTGAAAATAAATATACTTTCTAACGTTTACAGAGAATTACCATCCTCGAACGTTCACAATATAAAAGTGTGTTTCATAAGTTATCTACCTAGGTATGAAGGAAAGCGAATCATGCTTAAAAAAATTAACTACAATAATAGATTTACTCCAGAGTTTCTTTTTGGTGCTTCACTCCATCTAAAACAATGTTCTGTTTGCGCAGTAATAGTCTACTTTTGATTTTGGATTTTCCTTCCGCAAACCCCTCCATTCATTATGGACCGTTTTTCGGATATTCTGCAAGCAAAATTCCGTCAGAATCCCAAAAAATCATGTCAATCAACTTTCCATAAACAACAATATTTTTAACTTCTTTGGAGGCGGAAAGCCCTTATGAATCTATTACATCTACTCAAGTCCTGTTGCGTAAAGGAATTCCAATAGAACACCCTAGCTTCGTTGTTTTTGACAATTCGTGAAAAATAATTTACATAATTCTCTAAAGCGTCTAAATGTTCTTGAGAAATTTCTTTCTTCGACAGTTTCGTTCTGGCGTAAAAAAGATAACAGAAACATTTTTCATCACTACATGTTTGTACTCCTTCTAGAAAACTATAGTTTTGGATATTCCAACTACTTTAGAAAGCACTGACATCTTTATTCATAGAACTCACACCAGCAAATCCTCCGCAAGTCTAATAGTTTCCTCAGTTCTTACCTTAACTGGTTTTCCTAATCTAGGATCATCCCGAATTGAGTTTCGGCCTCATTGAAATTGTTTAGAGCAAAATTTAAATTGAAAATAAAATGCGTCGTCATTGATGTACATCTGGGATATTCTTTCATGGGTCACTTCTGGGTCATTTCCTTCTTTGGTGGAAAACCTTATCTTTGCACGATGCTCTAAATTACCATTTTTAGGAAAAAAAACGAGAAACATCTATAAAACAGCGAATTTGTTCAAATACCTTGGAACAGCGGCAATAATTTGACAAGCACTTTTTGTATGATAGTCTTAGTGATCAAAATATTTCTCTAACATTTGGTTGTCGTCTTGATAGCCTTCAAATACTGTTACTGTTATGTAAGTCCAAACTTTTTATCAACAAAAGTCCTGAATATAGTGAACCTATACCTTTAGATTCAAAACAACATCGATTTGTTCTGTTTTATTCTAAGAATTTTTCACCTTTTAGGACAAATAAAGAGAGGCTGAAATCCGTTCTAGATAGTACTAGGCACCTTCCCTACCAGTCTAGTGTAATTTACGCACCGATAGACGGCATAGGGTGACTTTTGCCTTATCCATCCTTAACATAAGCAACACAAAGTTCATTATGTATATATATGCAAATAAATAATAAAGTAATCCTGACAACTGATCTTGCTTATATTCTTTGCTAAGGCAATGGTGAGAAAAATTAATTTTCCAGATAATTAATTATATTTTCCTAGGTCATTCAGTAACGACGAATATTTTGTAAGTCTGCGAGCAAGATGATATAATGCATTTCACATTGCGTTATATGTATAGTATTTAACGTAAGCAATAGAATTGCTTGGACGTTTTGCACTAGGCGGTGGCTGCCAAGTTGATGCTTATTGAAATATGTTATGGAATACTATGCATCATTATTATTTGACATGCTCACAAAATTTGCTAATTTTAAGTACAATAAATAAATAATGAATTTAATTTTTTTCATGTGTGCATTCTAATTTTATATTAAACATGTTGGAAATCTGGAATCTTTGACACAAAGATACTACTCAGTATATATCATCTCTACACCACACACTTTATTTTTGCGCTCGACATACGTTTCGCTAACTATTTTAGCTTCATCGGGAGCGTTCCCGATGAAGCTAACATGGTTAGCAAAACGCGCGTCGAATGCAAAGGTAAAGTGAATTTGATGTAGCGGTAATATATACTGAGTAGAGTTATACTGAATAGTTAAGAAACTCTCCCCTCCGTATATGTGTTGTAATTTTTGGAATTGATAATTAAAAAGTTTCTTTGTAGCAGACTAAGTTACTTTTTTAAATTTCGAAAAAAAAATAAAAACGATTAACTGCATGTTAGGGTCTTGATTTGAGAATATTGGATAGTATGACTGAGTTTAATAAAAATTTGGTAATAATTATCAATAATAATTATTAAAAAAAAACTGCTAATTACACTACTATCACTACTATAACAACATTTGTACAGACTAATTATTTCAGGTTAGTCCAATATTATTTGCATGGATGTCAGTAGAGAATTTTTTAAATTGTCATTCAATCATTTTTCTTCTGATTTCAACTATAGACTGACAGAATTTAGATAAAGACGATATTAAAAGATTCAATGTTATTCCGAATAAAAATATACATTAAAGTTACATTTTTTTATGAACCATAAATGAAATACAAAAAAATATTGACGATGAAAAAACTCCTCTCTCATTATTTACTTCTTTATATGAAATTAAGAAAAAATAAATAAATATCGCCCTACACGGAATAACCCACTTTCACTTCAAAATAATTATTTAATAGGCTTTAGCTGTTTTATAAATAATTTGTAATAAGCAGTATTGCTGCATCTACCATATATGCCTCATATGTGGAATAAATTTAACTTAATCTCAATAACAAGGACTTATCATCAAGCGTTTGTGAAATACCTATTTATATTGATCACTTTGAAAGTTACTTTTACCAATCTCTCTTATATCTAATAAATAGTCCAGACCTGTGATAAACGAGATGAAATCTGGTAGGGGTAAAGGAGTTAAATCTTGTCCCACCTCTTGTATAGAGTAAATGGGGAAGCAGGTCAAACAAAAGAGTTTCAAGAGAAAGAATCTAAATAAATTGGGCCTATATATAAAAATATATATTATTACAAGAAAATTTTACAGAAGATACAAGAAATATAGGGTGGAGTTGAAGTTTTAAAGTAATTGCAAGGGTAAATCTTTTTAAATAGTAAAACTCAGTTATACCAGATAAATAATAAAAATTGATTTTTACATAGCGTATAATTCTTCAGAATGGTCAACAAAAAATCTAAAATTTTAAAATATGTTTTAATCGTTTATTATTGGATCAGTAAATAATATGTATCCAGTTTAAGATGTTATGTGAAAGAAGTTATAGATAGTATTATATGCAGATGCTTTCGCCAATTAATCTACGCAAATAAGCATTTCTTGCTTTGTAAAAGCAAAAAAAAACAAATTTTGACCGTAACTTTATAATTAGTTCAATGTTTGGTCGATGATGGTACAGTATTAGTATTAAATTGTCGCATAGAATAGTACCGTATTTTGCTCATTAGAGAGGTTTTTTTTCGTAATTCTATACAAAAGTAGAATTGTTTCTTTCCAAAACTGAACCAGGGAAAAACAATCAAAACCTCTTCAGAGTTCTTACCAAAAGTTTAATACTTATTTTTTCAGCTATTTTATAGGTCAGAACTTCTATTAAACTATAGACAGAGAATTGTTAAACCATTTTTAAACAAGTTGGCTTATCAATTATTTAATTATTACAATTATTAAGTATAAACTTTCTAAGAAAATATGTTAATTTATATAAGTAAAATATGTTTTAATTCTTACATATAATCATTTTATGAACGTTACATGAAGGTCGTTCCAAAAATTCTCGGCCTGACACAGATATGGTGCCAAGATAACCAAATTATTATGATATTATTATTATCTACTAGATGGCATGCTGTGAAGTTTCAGACACGTATTTGTTGTATGTTTTACCAATTTTTTTAAAAAAATTGATAAAATTAAAGTGAGAGCTGTTATAAAATACTTCGTTTTAAATGGTTTACCTCATACAGACATTCAAGCAGATTTAAATGTCACATCAAACGATTTTTCCCCTTCGTTTTCGACGATTAAAAAGTGGACTGTTGAATTTAAACGTGTTGTACATCCATTCAAGATGATAAATGCTGAGGATGCCCGAAAACCTCTACGACCGACGAGATCGTAACAAAAATCCACAATAGCGTACTAAATGTTCGCCAACTGAAGGTACACGAGCTCGCTGACATTGTATACATCTCGACAGACCGTGTCCACCACATTTTACACAATGTTTTGTGTATGACAAAGCTTTCCGCTCAATGGGTGCCGCGTTAGTTAGCAATCCACCAAAAACACATTCAAATGGACAATTCCAGTGCATTTCTTCAACATTTCATAACAGTAGATGAAACATGGATTAATCTTCCACGCGAGAGATGAAGGAGCAGTCGAAATACGGGGTAGGAACAGGCGAATGTGCTTCCAAGAAAGCAAACACGGTTTGATCTGCAGGAAAAGTCATGGCTACGGTATTTTGTGATTCTCATGGGGTTGTGCTCATAAATTACTTAGAGAAAGGTAGAACCATCATCGGGGAGTATTGTGCTTTACTACTGGAATAATTGAAGGGTGCTATTCAGGTGGAACGTCCAAGAAGAAAGTGCATTTTTATCACAATAATGTGCCTTCACACACGTTTCGAATTACTGCTGCAAAACTGCATGACTTTCGCTTTGAAGTGTTGCAGATTTGACTCCCAGCGGTTACTTCTTGTTTCTAAACCTGAAAAATGGCTGGATGGACAAAGATTCACTTCGAATGATGAAGTTAAAGCTGAAACAAACGCTTGTTTTGCCGAGTTGGATAAGTTATTATAATGAGATTATTAAAAAAATTGGATAGTCGTCGGACTAAATGTGTTGATTTGCAAGGTGAGTTTTCTTTGTTAGGCAGAGAACTTTTGGAACGACCCTCATATACACTAAACACAAGTAATTCTGCTTTAAAAATTGCTAGTAAATGCACATGCCTTTCAAGTGATCATTATATACAATGCTTCTTACGAGAGTATTTTTATTCGAATTAGTTTACATAATGGTTTTATGTAAGAATTAAAAATTGTTCTATTGGTATAAATTGACTTGGCTCCAGTGAGCATTTTCCAGGACTTTCGTAGCCACCTCGTGTACCACAGCTGGCACCGAATGGTCATTAACAACCCATTGTAAGTTGTAATCTTCCTACAGTAATTTTCAGTGTCCCACATACTTCTATGTACGACTTAGTATTATAGCCAGAATGTCTCCACCCGAGTATAATATAAATGTTTGCCAAATCTCAAAATAAATTAAGAAAAACCGGTGCAAGTGCAAGTTAAACTTGCGCCATTAGTGGTCCGTACGTTGATTGCTTTTAAAATAAAATTTTTGTTACGGAGGTATAAAATGATCAATGACTTCACAAAACGTACCCAAATGAGTTTTCAACAAAGTTTGTTTCCGATCTCTACTGAAAATTGATGACCACGAAATTTTTTTTTTAATTTACCAGATAAATTATTAAAGGTAATGCACTCGTGCTAATTTTCGTTTAATCTACACCCCGTGGAGAATATTCCAGAATTTTTTCAAAATTTTTTGATCAGTACTTTTTGAGATAAGGGGGGGACAGCGATTTTTCACGATTTTTAAAAAATAATACAAAGAGAAGTGTGTTCAAGTATTATATTATATATTTTTTTTGAACTCGTGTTTTCACAAGCTTTCATTTGACACCCCACTCGATGACCAAGTAAATTTTTTTTCACTTCCGATTTCGTCCCCCAAAATTAACCTTTCAAAACTACACTCTCTAATGAGGCCATCAATTCCTATATTAGTACCAAATTTCAACTTTCTATGTCAAATAGTTTCGGAGAAAATCGGGTGTGACAGATGGACGGACGGACGGATACCGAAGTGATCTTATAAGTGTTCCGTACGGAACACTAAAAATGAGGGCTAAAATAAATAAACAAGTCGCTCTCATTACTTTGAACTTTTAAGTTTACAGTAAAAGCAAAAACCTTTTTTGAGGTCGATAGGGGAAAACTTTTGAACATCACTGTATGAGAGAATTATTTAATAGCAACATGAGAATATTTCGACCCGATTCGGCTTTCACTGTACAATCTATTTACACAATTTTATGTTGTTTGATAAGTAAAAATATTGGATTTTGATTAAATTAACTATTATTTTAAACCAAGTTACGTTATCTCTATTAAGCAGCAAAAATTGTTCATATAATAGTTTATAAATAAGCTTGTGTACTCCTGTGTTATTAATAATACATTGTTGATTGTATTTGCCTTACATGTTTCAAAGGAATATAGCAAGAATAAACACTGTTATAGTATTTCTAATTTCAGTTTAACATTTATTGTACCAGAAAATCTTGGAAACTCTCAGATATTTAAACTGAATTTTGTTTTGACTGGTAAGCCCTTTACACAATTTTGTGTTCTTTGATATACTTATTAACTCCGCTTTGGTTAAACTAGCATATAATAATGTTATCTTCACTCCGTTTTCAATTTAGAATTTTTTCTAGTAAACAAACTTTCAAAACTAGGTTATCTGTGTGTACTACACGATCCTTTCAATAAATTTTGTATTATGTATTTAACCTACTAATTAAAAAACTGGATTTTGGATATTTAACTTTTTAAAAATGTATACTATATGATCTTCATCAAACCTTTCATATAACAGTTGTAACGTTATAAAGTGTCAAAATACAAGCTTTTTCCAGCGATATTAACAATACTTCTCGAAATGTGTTACTCGTTAAATTGAACAAAAATATACAGTGGTATTGAAACTCTTATATTGCATTCTCTAGCTATCAAAACTCGCAATCCCCAGAGTCCGGCGTTTGTCGCGCATGTTAGGCCGGTTCAACGCACTCGCGTCACCGCGTTCCGCCGGGATAGGTCAGGACCAGTCGCGATGCGGCGGCCGGGCGCGGAACAGGCTGCTCGCTGCCTGCTTTGCTGAGCCACCGGGCCAGGATGGGCGTGTTGCAGGTGTGTTGACGGTTGGTTTAACCGAAAAAGTAGATTTTTTCATTGTCTGTTTTATGAAAATATCGACAAAAAAATGCAATATAAAAATTAACCCTATTATAGTTTATTTTTTTATTATAATTCGATTTAGCTTGAAAAAATATAGAGTTAATACCGAGAGTTGGACAGACGTAGAATGATAATCAATTCGGATTGTTTTTGTTAATTAAAATTTAATTTCGTACACAAATAGGGCGAATTGAATAACATTTTACCTATCTTAACCTTCCATTCCATTCCAAATTAACCAAATTGTTGGCAACATATCTTAAGGATTAAGTCAAATTTCATTTGACATGTTAAAAATAAATGTGATTCAGTGTTGCTACCTTAATCTGACTTGGTCAATAAGTAGCAACGGCCCAATCTCTGTAAATAATTTTTGATACACTGAAAATTTAATGTAAAATCCAATTAGCAATTGGCTTTATGGAAGAACTACTAAAGCCAAAATAAATTTAATAAAAAAAGTGCCCGGTCTAATAAAACACGCTAATACCTTTTGTTCACATTAATTATATACTAAAACTAGATCAATATTTCTGTTTATTTAAGATAATAACCATCATAACAGATGGTTTTAGTTTATTTTAATTCTTTTGTAGTTTACTCTATTATTATTTTGCTTTTCTAAAATTTATTATTGTTTTAAAAGTTCCACGCATATTGTATACTAGCTAATATTTGAACAATATTTTCCTAATATTACTGTATAATAGTTTTCTTCAATGTTGGCGTTGGTGGTATATTACAACGTCTATAAAATCCCACGGAACAATTATGATGTCATTAAATATATTCATAATTTTCTACACTATGAAATATCTTATGATCTAATTTTACCAACTTGTCAAAGCCTAATAACCGGTGGGTGTAACACTATTTTTACATAATTTTGGCTTAAAATTTTTCAAATTTACGTAATATATCCCCCAAGTCATAATGAACACGACATTTTAATTCATGGAAAGAATTTATTATAATTATAATATTTAAATAAGACTTGATATTAATTAGACACAAAGAAAATGTTTATTTTTGACGAAAAAATCATCAGCCTTGTTCAGTAAGTCAAGAATTTTAGTTTAATGTTTATTTCAAATAGGACGTTTTATCAAACTTACTTAATTAAATAGAATTGGAAAGATTATTGGTAGTAATAGTACTTTGTATAATAAGTATGAAAATATTTTTTCATACCAGTCGCACACTATACTTTGATGAAATTTTACTTTTATGTTCATTTTTAATCCGGACGTTTTATTAGGCTTACTTAATTAAATGAAATTGGAAAGATTAATAGTAGTAATAGTACACTGTATAACAAGTATGAAAATATTTTTTTATACTTGTCGCACATTATACCTTAATAGAATTTTACTTTTATGCTCATTTCAAACAGGACATTTTATTAGGCTTACATAATTAAATGAAATTGGAAATGGAGAAGATTAATGATAGTAATAGTACATTGTATAACAAGTATGAAAATATTTTTTCATACTAGTCGCACACCATACTTTGATAGAATTTTACTTTTATGTTCATTTCAAACAGGGCGTTTTATCAAGCTTAACTAATTAAATAAAATTGGGAATGGGAAATATATATGGTAGTAAGAATATATTGTATAACAGGCATGAAAATATTTTTCATACTTGTCGCACACTATACTATGATAGAATTTTACTTTTATGTTCATTTCAAACAGGGCGTTTTATCAAGCTTACTTAATTAAATGGAATTGGAAAAGATTAATGGTAGTAATAGTACATTGCATAATAAGAATGAAAATAGTTTTTCATACTAGTCGCACACTATACTTTGATAGAATTGTATTTTTATGTTCATTTCAAACAGGACGTTTTAACAGGCTTACTTAATTAAATAAAACTGGAAATGGGAAAGATTAATGGTAGTAATAGTACATTGTATAACAAGCATGAAAATATTTTTTCATACTTTTCGCACACTGAACTTTAATAGAACTTTACTTTTAAAGTCATTCCAAACAGGACGTTTTATTATGCTTACTTAATTAAATATAATTGGAAATCGAAAAGATTAATGATAGTAACAGTACATTGTATAACAAGTATGAAAATATTTTTTTATACTTGTCGTACATTATACTTTAATAGAATTTTACTTTTATGTTCATTTCAATCAGGACGTTTTAATAGGCTTACCTAATTAATGGGAAAGACTAATAGTTGTAATAGTACATTGTATTACAAATATGAAAATATTTTTCACACTTTTCGCACACTGTACTTTCATAGAATTTTTACTTTTATGTTCGTTTCAATCAGGATGTTTTATTAGGCTTACTTAATTAAAAGGAATTGGAAATGGGAAGGATTAATAATAGTAATAGTACATTGTATAACAAGTATGAAAATATTTTTTTTTATACTTGTCGCACACTATACTTTAATAGAACTTTACTTTTAAAGTCATTCCAAACAGGAGGTTTTATTACGCTTACTTAATTAAATATAATTGGAAATGGAAAGATTAATGATAGTAATAGTACATTGTATAACAAGTATGAAAATATTTTTTTTATACTTGTCGCACACTATACTTTAATAGAACTTTACTTTTAAAGTCATTCCAAACAGGAGGTTTTATTACGCTTACTTAATTAAATATAATTGGAAATGGGAAAGATTAATGATAGTAATAGTACATTGTATAACAAGTATGAAAATATTTTTTTTATACTTGTCGCACATTATACTTTAATAGAATTTTACTTTTATGTGCATTTCAATCAGGAGGTTTTAATAGGCTTACCAAATTAATGGGAAAGACTAACAGTTGTAATAGTACATTGTATAACAAATATGAAAATATTTTTTACACTTTTCGCACACTGTACTTTCATAGAATTTTACTTTTATGTTCATTTCAATCAGGATGTTTTATTAGGCTTACCTAATTAAATGGAACTGAAAATGGGAAAGATTAATGGTAGTATAGTACATTGTATAACTAGTACGAAAATATTTTTTCATACTTATAATACTCGTATATAATACTTCGATAGAATTTTACTTTTATGTTAATTTCAAATAGGGCGTTTCATCGAGCTTACTTAATTAAATAGAATTGCGAATAAGAAGGATAATGGTAGTAATAGTACATTGTATAACAAGCATGATTTATTCATCATTTTACACTTTTTCTGCGACTGCTTTAAATATACATATATATATATTTATTGAATATATTGGGTATTACGATATGTTGAACACTTAAAAAGTACAGAATCAACTACTGTGTCGTCAAATAACTTATATTCAATTCTTAGAAAAATCATTAGGCATATTCAACCGCATGCGACGTCCAACATTGGAAGTAATCAGCGACACGCAGCGTCTACAATGATTTTGTACTAACGATAAAATTGTAGCAAAACAAATGTTCTTTAATTTAAAAATCATTTTATATTGATAGTCTTGTCAAAATATCAAAACCATATTCAATCAGTCTCTACGTTATTTTTTTGCTAATATAGTAAGAACTGACCGAATGCAATTTTTGACAAAAACTAAAAATGAAATAACAGATTTATTTTGATATTTACTTTGTTAACAAGAACGTAACGTGTAATCAGGTTGTTTGTACAGAAAAGAATATTAGTTCACGTCGGATTTGAATCCTTTCTAGAGCCCACCAGGGTCTTTTTTTTATATGGGTTTAGCACACGTGCTGCAGGGAAGTCCCTAAAGCGCTCCAGGAGCGGCATGTGTGCGGAAAAAAAAGCGATTCACGTTGTTCTTGAATCGCTGTAAATTGTACTCGGTGGGAAACACAGCGCTGGGCAAATTATTCCAAAGGGATGATGTTCTCCATATAAAAGACTGCTTGAAAAGCGTTGTACGCGGAGTAACAAGCTGAACCTCATACGGATGTGAAGCACCAGCGCGACGTGTATTTCTAACATGCACCGCTTTGGGAGGAATTAAGCGGGCTACATCCTTCGAACACTTTCCATGAAAATGCTTGTAGAACAGACTCAAGTCGCCAACCGTTCTTCGATGTTCCAGCGAATCAAGGCCGCCGGTCAGTTCCTGGTCTCCAATCAGACGAACAGCTCTTCTCTGAATAGAATCCAACAAATGCAGTGTATGTTTGGGAGCGGAGCCCCAAAGATGGGGGCAGTATTCCATAGTTGGTCGAATTTGAGCTTTGTAAAGAATTAACAATTGTTGTGGAGTGTAAAGCTTTCTGGTTCGAAATAATATTCGCAACTTTTGAGAAGCTCTCCTTGCTATGCCTGCAACATGTTCATGCCAGGACATATTTGTTCCCAAACTAACGTCCAACAAATTGAGCCACGATGCTAGGGGAATGGAGTGCCCCGACATAACTAAGTCTGGTTCAGCAACGTTAACTTTTTTAGAAAAAACTGCCGCCTGGGTTTTTTGTAGCGTTAAATTCCACTTGGTTACTGTCACCCCAAGATAGAATTTCTTCCAAGTCTTTGTTAAGTTGAACGACCTCCTGCTGTCTGCGGATATTCGCCTGAGCAGCCGATGTCCGAGCGTTCAAAGTGAATGAAGAGAAAAGCGTACTGTCGTCTGCAAAGCTGTAGATTGGATTCCCGGTCTACCACTACGTGAAACTGGAAACTAGGTCCATAATTCTATGGATTTTGTTTAGTATATGCCTTCTTTGTAATAATGCGTCTTCTCTATTCTAGCCAGAAATCTCTAAAAAAGTTACTAGAGGTAACGTGTATAGCCGATTTCTGACAAACTGAAGTTTCCCGAACGAATTTGTCTACGTAATACGTTTACTAGACAGACAAGAAGAACGGCCTACATGTGTACGAAGATATGGTGAAGAGACTAAGAACTCTGCTAGGAATCACCCCATACAACGCATAGCTTCTTCCTTTAAGGTCATCAACCAAACAATCGAACTTCTCCCCATAATGCCCTAAAAAAACAGTCACTATCCCTCTTTAAAGGACTTAAAAACGCAACAACCTGACAAACACATTTTTTTAGGTTAACAGAAAAAATGTATGCTTTATATTCAAATTGCGTGGCTTCAGTAGCCGGTTTGCTATTCAAGATGCTACAACAAGAGAATATTTTGCCGTATAGATAATAATGCCATGTCAATTTAAACAAATAAACAAGTTTCATATTTTTTATATTAATTTGATATAATTCTGTCTGTTTTGTTCAGGAGGTTTACCGTTGAGTCAAAATAATACTGTTTACATTATATACTCAAAAATCTATTACAATTGGTTAAATAATACAAAATTAGCATTAATTTGTAGATTAAAACACTCTATTACTTAGTTCCATTGTAGGATAAACGTAGACAAGTAATTTGACACGATCAGATTTAGCTTCAGGCAGTAAGTTCAGACTCTGATCATTACTACATAAAGTCCAAAAGGATCCCGTAATAATTGTCTTGCTACACGTTTGTTCCTACTCCTGATATATATTTCAGGATTTTAAAGGAGGCAAATCAAACTTTTCTAACGGTAGAACCAACAGCGATGTCACAACCATCGTTGCATCTTTTCGTAATTCTGCTGAAACCCTTTTATCTGGTATCATAACAACTTGCATTCCTGCTCTTAAAGCCGCTTGAACACCATTCGGAGCATCTTCTATTACAAGACATTTTTCTGGTTTTGGTTTATCTGGAAATCTGCTTGCCGAAACCAAAAATATATCAGGTGAAGGCTTTCCCTGCTTAACTTCTGGATCAGTGCCCCCACACACGATATGATGAAACATTTTTAAAAAATCTTTAACGTTAGCTGTTTTTAGTTCTACGGTATCTTTGGACGAAGAAGTTGCTACCGACATGGGAATATTATGTTTAAATAAATGATTCACAAATGTCTGCGCGCCACAGCAAAAATTAGGATTAGTCAGAATTGTTTTATATTCTTCACAAAGGGCAGCATTATATTCTTCCCAAGTTATGGGCAAATCGAGTTCTCTAACTACAAATTTAGCCAGTTCGTGTCGGTGGAAACCCATAACTTTTTCTTTTAGGTCCCAAGTAAAGGTTTTTCCATATTTCCCTGCTATATTTTGGAATACTCTCATATATAAGGGCTCGGTGTCCAAAAGAATCCCATCCAGGTCGAAGATAATATGCGAAACCGGTTTAAATTTGGCCATAATGATTATTTTTTAGTCTTTTTAAATGAAGTGCTTTGATCTTACAGACAAATAGTTATGACACAGAATTAGTAACCTTTTTAATAAATGACATTAAATATGTGTCAAAATCTATCACACGTACTGTGATATACAAGGCTATTTTCAGTTGAGTATTTTTTTATAGGTATACTAGTGCAGCAAAAAAAGCATTTGAAATTACACAGTCTAGATACTGCAATATTGTGATTTTATCCTCTCTGGGGTATCAGCAGGAGTATTGTCCTGAGTTTTGGACCTCGAAAAACTTATACTCTTTTGTTTATAAACAATTTAAGTTTTCAAAACGCGTTTTTAGCTTAAAATGTGAATAACTCCGGTTATATAAATCGGATTTGGACAAAAAAAAAACTGTACTCTTCGTAATGAAATTTCCAACAAATCCTCGTTGGTTTTAAGTCATTCAAGTGCGTACATAACCTACAAAATTAAAAAAAAAACAAATACGCAAACTGTTTTTTTTTTAAATTTTATTGGACAGGTCGAGTAAGTGAACCGATCAGCTTGGAATTTTCAGAAAATATGCCTTTTGTTTTAGCAAAAATATCCTGAAATTTTGGTACAAAAATATTGAACCCAGTGGGCACAATTGAATTTGTTATTTAAAATAGCATAGCATAGCATAGCATAGGAGCATAGCAAGGAGATCTTCTCAAAAGTTGGTAATATTATTTCGAACCAGAAAGCTTTACACCCCACAACAACTGTTAATTCTTTACAAAGCTCAAATTCGACTAACTATGGAATACTGCTCCTACGTTTGGGGCTTCACTCCCAAACATACACTGTATTTGTTGGATTCTGTTCAGAGAAGAGCTGTCCGTCTGATTGGAGACCCGGAATTGACCGGCGGCCATGATTCGCTGGAACATCGAAGAACGGTTGGCGACTTGAGTCTGTTCTACAAGTATTTTCATGGAAAGTGTTCGAAGAATGTAGCCCGCTTAATTCCTCCCAAAGCGGTGCATGTTAGAAATACACGTCGCGCTGGTGCTTTGCATCCGTATGAGGTTCAGCTTGTTACTCCGCGTAGAACGCTTTTCAAGCAGTCTTTTATATGGAGAACATCATCCCTTTGGAATAATTTGCCCAGCGCTGTGTTTCCCACCGAGTACAATTTACAGCGATTCAAGAACAACGTGAATCGCTTTTTCCGCACACATGCCGCTCCTGGAGCGCTTTAGGGACTTCCCTGCAGCACGTGTGCTAGACCCATAAAAAAAAAATTTAAAATTTGAATTGCCCACCATCTTATGCCATTTGGACTTTTGATCCTTTTTTCGGTCATTGTCACGTTAACGAAAATGATTTTTTTTTAAATAAAGATCTCGCGATTCTCTACCAGACGTGATAAAAAATTTTCCATTTTCTTTTTAAATGACCGAAAAAACGGATTTGTTGTTATTTGATTCATAAACAAACGTAAAAAAAAAACGGGTAAAATGACTCCAAAATTTTTTTTTCTAATGGCACGAAAAACTAACATCGAGGTATAAATTTTGAAAAAAAAGGATCTATTTTAAACCAAATGGCATAAAATGGCGGACAATTCAAATTTTAAATAACAAATTTAATTGTGCTCACTAAGTTCAATATTTGTCTACCAAAATTTCAGGGTATTTTTGCTATAACAAAAGGCATATTTTCTGAAAGTTTCAAGCCGATCGGTTCACTTAGTCGACCTGTACAATAAAATTTTAAAAAAAAAAAACAGTTTCTTGCCTATTATGTAGGCACTTGAGCGACTTAAAACCAACGAGGATTTGTTGGAAATTTCATTATGAAGAGTTTGTTTTTTTTGTCTCTATCCGACTTATACAACCGGAATTATTCACATAATAAGCTCAAAAAACGCGTTTTGAGAACTTGTTTATAAACAAAAGAGTACAAGTTTTTCGAGATCCAAAACTCAGGACAATACTCCTGGTGATACGCCAGAAAGAATAAAATATAATATTGCTGTATCTAAACTATGCCTATCTCATCATTATTTTGTCCTTTTTTTACTGCACTATACCCATATTCCTAGCAATTGCGTAACACATTTTTCGTAACATCATGATTTCCTATCTAGATTATAATTAAGGGAAGTATTCTTCAAATAACGATTATTCAAGTTCACTCCCGCCATGATCAATGTTTCGTTTGGTTGATTACCCATTGTCTTTATTCTTTTACGAGGTCAGATGGTGAATCATTATTAACGAAATATAACCATTATGATTGATTTTAGAGGTTTAAGCCCTTTAAACATCATCATTAGAAAAAAACTGTAGAGTCCATAATCATGAGATAATTTTTTTTCGGTAAAAGTATGTCTATATAGTGAAATTCTTTTCATGTCGTATGTGACATTTGAGGAGCCGATATTTATTCTTCAGTATGAAGAGGGCATCCAGTCGGATGCCCTCTTCATACTGTCCCGTAAAACAATTTGTTAAAAAGTCTGTAGTTATATAGTTATAATCAATATTATAGGAAGGAGTCCTTGAATAAAGTCGCCGAGAAGATGTTTACTGGTAATGTCAGCAGATTACTTTAAACTAAAAAAAGTATATTAGTTATTTGATTCTCGGTCTTATATACAGAATAGTATACATAAAACCGGTTGCTTCATGAACAGTATTACGCAAACAAAATAAATACAAAATGGACAACGTTAGTTTATTTAAAAATCATATCATATATCAAAATTTTACTGTCAGAATTTTTTTTTAAATGTTCAATTGTAGTCGACGTTTCATACTGCTGATTTCTTTCAATGTTGCAACTTTGCGTGTGGCTGAATACTCTTAATGATACTTCTGAAATTTGTTAAGTTACAGAAAAGTTCTATTTTAGTTAGTTAGTTTAGTTAGTTAGATGGTGGATGATGAATTAGACTAAGTAGCATAAATTATGAATTTATTATCAGTAACAAGCCTCTTTAGCTATCACCTACGTAAATAAATAGACCTGACTGTTCTTCTGTCGTACTTAGATCAACGTAAACTAGCATTATGACATAATTATAGATCACTCTTAGAAAACTCATAATATTGTTGGGTACCAGCTAAACATTCAGTTTGTCAGAACTGCATGGATGCCAGAAAACTATAAGCAATCACAATAAATAAAAGTATGACGCACGTTAGAGTCGCTCTATATTTTTTAAGAAATAGTATAAATGTTACATGCACTTTTTAATATACCATAACTCTTTTTATGAACACACAGAGAAACACAGGACTACAGAAAAAAAGTTTTGTAGCGGAAAGGTGAGATACCAAAAGTTTGTTGGTGTGCTGAAAACGAATCCGAGGTCAAAATTGACTCATCATCCAAGGAGTTTGACATAATCTCAAAAACACCTTGAAAATGACCAAAACTACTTCTACAAATAAATTAAAAATGTAAACGCGCAAACCATACATATTTTGGGGTGCTAAAATCGAATCTAAGGTTAGAATTCATCTATCATGTCAGCATTTTGACATAACCTCAAAAATGGCTAAAAATACGTCTGTAAGTAAATTAAAAAATTAAATGAATTGACCACCATATCTATACGTATTTTGGGAGCTTAAACCGATTATGCCAAAAGAATTGACCTATTAAGTCAAGCTCTTGAAATAACCTCAAAAAGTCCAGTCCTTTCATTCATAGGTTGCTGCAGGTAAGTCCCCTCACTTCTCGCCCACTGGATGCTTTATTAAAGTAATTCCCCTCCCATATTACCCTCGCGATGTAAGTCCCCTCGCTTCTCACTCCAATGGAAGAACTTTAAATCCAGAATTCTAAGCCTAACATAACCTAATGCAAGAACTATACACCAGAAAGGCTAAACGTAACATAGCCTAACATAAAAAAACTTACACCAAGTACTTTCCACCAAGAAATCTAAACTTAACATAGCCTAATGCAAGAAACTTACGCCAAGAACTCTAAACCTAACAGAAAACACTTACATCAGGAACGTTAAACTATAACCATAACATTAGTTAATGCAAAAAAAAAACGAGCAGACCACTATATCTATACATATTTTGGGTCGCTGAAGACAAATATGTCAACAGAATTGACCTTAATAGGTCAGGATCTTGAAATATCCTCAATTAGTCTAGTCCTTTCATTCAGCTTCCTGAATTATGGTGATTTCCTTCGCTTTTCACCCTTTAGGTGCTTTTTTAAAGTAAGCCCCGTGGCCTCTTATCCACGATGTACCTTATTATGATAATTCTCCACGCCTCTTACTCTTGGGGGGCTTTATTTAAATGAGTCCATTCGCCTCTTATCATCAGGGTGCTATATTCAAGTGAGTCCCCTCGCCTCTCATCATCGGAGAATCACTTAAATCCAGTGGGCGAGAGGCGAGGGAACTTACCTTAATTCAGCAACCTGTGAACGAAAGGATGGGACTTTTTAAGGTTATTTCAAGATCTAGGTCATTTCTTTTGGAATATTCGGTTTAAGCACCCAAAAATATGTGTAGGTATGCCTGTCTGATTTAATTTTTTAATTTACTTAGAGACATAATTCTGACCATTTTTGAGGTGTTTTTGAGGTTATACAAGAATACTGACGTGATGGGTGAATTCTGACCTTGGATTCGATTTCAGCACCCAAAAATACGTTTAGATATGTTGGTTTGCTCCTTTACGGTTTTAATTTAATGGTAAACGTATTTTTGGTCATTTTCGAGGTGTTTTTGAGGTTATGTCAAAAGCCTTGGGTGATGAGTCAATTCTTACCTCGGATTCCTTATTAGCACGCCAAAAAACATATGGTATGGTATTTCTCCTTTCAACTACATAACTTTTTTTATTTTGTGATCATGTGTAATTTTAGTATTATTTATGTGCGTATAGTTGAATTCCTAACCTTAATCTTTTGTTGCAGGACGCACGCGGCAAGCGGCCCTTCAAGCTATGGGACGGGCAGCGTAGCGTGCGCAAGGGGCTGGTGGTGGGCAGTCTCGAGGAGTTAGTGGCGCGCGGCCGCGACAAGTTGGGCGTCGCTGCTCAGGAGCCGGTTAGTATCCGAAATTAATTATAATCAACAATAAAATATTAAAACATCTTCATAGTATAATCTATGATGACGTATGGAAATCATTATTACAATAGAATCTACATTTTTGGTAACGTGTTCTTGATTTTTCGTAGATTCTTTCAGTTTTTAACCATATTAACAGAGTATATTTGATAAATGAACGCTTTTTACTTCTTTTGCTAAAGCGAAGTACTATATTAGTGAAGAATGCATCTTCCGACGTTTTTATATTTTTTCACATTTCGAGGTCTCTAGAACATGAGAAATATATTCCCCTTTTCCGTTAGTCTATTGGTTTCTGTCTATCTGTCGGTATTTTGGCATGAAAACTCTCGAAGGAAATGAGATTTTGATTTAAAATTTGATACGCATATAATACTTGAATTTGGAATGAAACCTGTAGTTTTTTGAGCGATATCGCTTAGGCGAAAGCGAGAGAAAAGCGTAACGGTCGGCAAATTATGTCTATTTTCTATATCATTATGAGAATTTTATTGGTTGCAACAATGAACCAATTTTAACTAACAAAGAAATCTTGACGTTTTGGCACCTAATCTGAAGAGCATTTAAAAAATATTGTCACATCTCAGGTGTTAGGTCGTATAATGTTCCTACTATACGTCAACGAACAAACTGAGTGCATATATGTTAAGAAGCGTTGGTCTGTTTTATTGGCTATTCTATACATCCTTCATTCTGCCACTAAATTGATTAATTGATTACACAGGCCGATAAAATTAGACCAAATTCCAGACCTTGAGACCAGAGTATACTTTCCCAAAGGTTTTTGGTGCCTCAATCCGAATCCTACCTCAGAATTGTTCACATCAGGTTTTCAAAATACCCTAACCAAAATATGCAAAATAACACGGTTTTTCGCTATATTCGGGTTATATTACACCACGAATTAATTTTTCTCCACAAAAATTCGTTGATTGAAATTACTACTGTTTCTCATCAAAATGCATTTTGACTTTTTCAGATATCTTATTTCTTCTCGGAGAAATCATCTTTTTAGTAGCAACATTGTTTACTTGTTATACATGGTGTCCCATTTAATTGTAGTAGGCTTCTTAATTTTTTTATGTTAACACTTCTAGTAAAAAAAATAGTTTTATAAAATAGTTAAAGGTTTCAAAATTCAACACAACAGAAAGGCAAACGTAAGTTTTATTGTATCTTAGACTCTTTAGAATTCCGAACCGTCATATCGGACCCACCATTTTGAATTTTTTAAGATTAGGGACAAATCATGACTCGATGGAGTTAAACTGACAACGAATTCGGATTCAGCATCCCAAAAATCACATACTTACACTATTCTCGCCTGCCGGATCAACTTTTTTTTTTTGCATGGTTGTAACGAAAACGCCAAACTAATTAATTTTCAATGGACGATTTCTTCGAGAAGAAATAAAATATCTAAAAAATTCAAAATGCATTTTGAAGGGGAAGAGTAGTACTTTCAGATGCCGCAACGAGTTTTGTAGAGAAAAATTAATCGTGGTGTAATATAATCCCGAATATAGCGAAAAACCCTGTTTTTCGCATTTTTAGGTTAGGATATCTCGAAAACCTGATGTGATGGAGCCATTCTGATGTTGGATTTGGATTCAGTGCACCAAAAACCTTCGAAAAAGTATAGTCTGGTCTTAGGGTTTGAAAAAGGTTGGTCTGTGTTATTTTTACGGATATTGTAAACAAAATAATTTAATTATTAACTATGAAAGAACTGAAGTAGTATATTTCGAAATTAACATTAGAGCTGGACCTAATAGCCTAAATTTAGAAATGACGATACACCAGTGTGTCCCTTCGGGAGTCTTATGGATTTTCAAGTAAATTTAGTGCAGTAAAAATTTGAAATTGCGCATATTATGAATTTATTCTCTCTGGGGTATCACCAGGAGTATTGTCCTGAGTTTTGGACCTTGTGTTCTTTTGTTTATAAACAATTGAAGTTTTCAAAACGCGTGTTTTGAGCTTAAAATGCGAAGGACTCTGGTTATAAATGTCGGAACGAGACAAAAAAAAAAACAAACTGTTCGTAATGAAATTTCCAACAAATCTTCGTTAGTTTTAAGTCGCTCAAATGTGTACATAACCTACAAAATTGAAAAAACTAACAAAAAACTGTGTTTTTTTCATTTTATTGTACAGGCTGACTAAGTGAAGCAATCGACTTGAAACTTTCAGAAAGTATGTAAAGTTATAGCAAGAATACCCTGAAATTTTGGTTCAAACATATTGAACCCAGTTTGCACAATTGAATTTGTTATTTAAAATTTGAATTGCCCGCCATTTTATGCCATTTAGTGCAAAATGGATCTTTTTTTTTCAAAATTTAGGTATTAACGGCAGCTTTCCAATGCCATCAAAAAAATTTTTTTGTGGAGTCATTTTAACCTTTTTTTTTTACATTTGTTTATTAATCAAATAAAAACAAATGCGTTTTTCAGTCATTTTGAAAATTTTTTTATCACTCTCTGGTAGAGAATCGCGAGAGAAAATTTCATTTTCGTTAACAATTTTTTTTTTCAAAATGTCAATTGTTATTTTATTAATAAAAAATGTAAAAAAAAACGATTAAAATGACTCCAAAAAAATTTTTTTGAATGGTATCGGAAAGTTGACATCGAGACCTAAATTTTGCAAAAAAAAAGAACATTTTTGACTAAATGGCATAAAATGGCGGGAAATTCAAATTTTAAATAACAAATTCAATTGTGTCCACCGGGTTAAATATTTTTGTATCAAAATTTCAGAGTATTCTTGCTATAACAAGAAGAATATTTTTTGAAAGTTTAGAGCCGATTGATTCCCTTAGTCCACCTGTACAACAAAATGAAAAAAAAAGCAGATTTTTGCCTGTTTTTCGATTTTGTAGGGTATGCACATATTTGAGCGATTTAAAACAAACGAAGATTTCTTGGAAATTTCATTACGAAGAGTTTAGTTTTTTGTTTGCCTCGATCCGACTGAAATAACCAGAGTTATTCACATTTTAAGCTCACATAACGCGTTTTGAAAACTTCAGTTATTTATAAACAAAAGAGAACAAGTTTTTCGAGGTCCGAAACTCAGGACAGTACTTCTGGTGATACCACAGAGAGGATAAAATCATAATATTGCTGTATTTAAACTAAGCCTATCTCATCATTATTTTGACCTTTTACTTTTGACTTTTGACTAATTAGTTTGTTTTAAATAACTTTCCCAAACAGACCTTACTTTATTTCGCGCTGGTGCATTCTGTTCTAAGTTATAGCGGTGTTATGAAAATCGTTTAATATATTTAAACCAATAAATCTTTTTATCGAAAATAACTGAGGAAAAATTATATAAATAGTGCTTCGCTACAACTAATGAGAAAATCGACTATGATGACACAGTTTTAAAGAAGCGTGCCGATGGTTGTAGTAAATAGAAATATTAAAAATAATTCAAATTAAATTTTACCAATTATCTACACTGTGGCAACGGTGTCTAGCTGAAAATTAGCAAACTATTATATTAAATAAATTTTAAACTTTTAAAAAGTAACTGACGCCGAACAAACAAAAGTACATCATAAGTTCAGTATTCTATAGGCAATTATTTACTAACGAAAATAACATAACCTAACTAATTATTCAAAGATAAAACTTTTCACAAATAACAATAATCACTACATTTTTAAACATTGCATACTTATCTACACTAAAAAATTGCCGTTTTAATAAATAAAACCTTCTATTGTCACTGTTACATGTTTCCCTTGGAATTCACAAGCGCTAACTGTCCCGACCCAATAGACAGCGCTATGTTCTGTGTAATACCTATACGTTGCCAATAGTTGTCCTCGTGCATTTTCTTGATGCATTAATGAACGTAATCTATGTCGAATTTGTACAAGAAAAGATTTTCTATATAACCTTTTTATAACAAATATTTACAACAATAACTACATACATTTTGACAGAACAGTCTTATTTAATAACCGGTTTTTTTGCTTTTATTTGAAAATCCGGTTGTTTTAGGAAAATATCTTTTGATCAAAGATTATTTTACTGGAAAAAAAGATGGCAACATTATTGAAAGTGGCGTCGCTGACTAATAATAATTTTACTAAATTTAAAAACTCAAAAAAAGGTAGTACCAAAAACTTATTTTTCCATATGGATTCTATCCAAGAGGTTTTCCAATTGTTATATCAATTCTCGGTCTTTTGCCTGGGATCGTGAAATGTGAAGTAATATAAGAATTTTAGAAGATGGTCTTTTCACGACTATTATCCTTCCCTTAGAAGAAATTGGCCTTTGGGTTAATAAGCAACTTCTGTAACTCCTAGTGTAAGCAGTACATTATCTCAAAACTATTTTTTAGTAACTTACTTCTAGAACGTTACCAACTGATATATAAATCATTAGAAAATTTTTAAGTATTCTCTATAAGGTTATATGTCTTTCGTTGAATCTGACCATTTAAAATGCTCAAAGATAATGTATCTTTTTATGTTTTCAGGTTAGGCTAGTGTTGGAATCGGACGGTACTCAAGTAGAAGACGCTGAGTACTTTCGGACGTTACCGCCGAATAGTGTGTTGTTATTACTTAGACCGGGGGAGAGGTGGTTGCCAGCGGGCGTTGATGTTATCCGTGCAGGTGAGTAACATATATTTATATAACAATAAATATTTGCAATTAAAAAAACTTCCAAAAATAAATTTTCAACTCCTAGAATCAAAGAGGTTTATTTTAAGAAAAATTTAGCCTAAATATACTGGTTTAATAAATAGCTTCCTAAAATTGTATAAAATACTTTATCTGGCCAAAAGAAAATGGCGCTCATCTTAGATCGTTAGTATCTCGACACTACTGTTGTTTTAGTTCTTCTTCTTCTTGCCCTGTCGTTTTCTAACTTTGGTTCTTCTTCTCAATTGTCCTGTGATGTGGATGTCCAACAGTCTTTCCATCTTTTCGGTGGTCTGCCACGCGGTCTCGTTGGTTTTTCCATCATGGCTACCTTTGTGATTCGGCCAATCTCCATTCTCTGTAATATAGTCCCTCCATTCCCTTCTCCTATTTCGTACCCACCTAACCACGTCCTGAATTTCCCACTTGTTTCTTATCTCCTGGCTCCTTATTCTATCCCTCAGTGTCAGACCGTTTATAGATCTCAGTTGTCTCATTTCAGCAAATCGTAACAGCTGTTTTGTTTTTCCAGTATCGGCTCTGGTTTCTCCAGCGTAGGTCATGATGGGTCTCACAGATGTTTTATAGATACGTGCTTTGCTATGAACCGACATGTATTTGTTTCTCCAGATAATATCATTTAAAACTCCTGATATTACTGCCTCTGTTGTTGCTTGGTGTCTGACTTCGTTATATAGATTTCAGCAACTGGAGATATTTGCACCCTAATAGTTAAATTCCATGACCTGGTCCATAGGATAATCGGCTACGACTAGTTTACAACGAAGTGGTTTCTTGGATAGAGTGAGGGATTTTGTTTTATTCGTCGAGATTTTCATGTTAAATATTTCTGCTATAGATTTTAATTTAAACAGCATTCTTTGTAAACCATCTTCTGTTTCGGATATTAAAACAGCGTCGTCAGCATTCCAGATTGTTTTTATTTCGTTATTCTTGAGTTTATAGCCTTTTCCCGTTATCTTTATCTCTTTAATAATCTCGTCCATCACCAAGCTAAACAATGTCGGACTTAAACTGTCACCTTGTCGTATGACTTGGAGGCTGGATTCTTGTTTTTGTATTACTATTTAGTTTTTTTACGAGTGCTATAACTGTGTGGTCAACATTTTGCTGCTTTAGGATCTTTATTACATCACATAATCTCACCCTGTCAAAAGCTTGCGATAAATCCACAAAACACACGTAGGCTGGTTTACCATATTCGATTGCTTTCTCCATTATTTGTCTGACTACAAATATGGCGTCAATTGTTGATCTATTAAGGCGGAAACCTTGCTGTTCATCTAGTGGTTTTATTTGTTTCGTTATTTTGTCTGATATGATCTTTGTTAGCAATTTTAATAGGTATATTCCTCGGTAATTTTATGGTTTTGTTTTTGATCCTTTTCTGAATATCGATACCGTAAGGCTAGTTGTCCATTGATCAGGGATTATTTTCGTTTGACAGATAACATGAAACAATATTGTTATTTCTTCTCTAAGTTTCAGCAGACTTTCTGTTTTTTAATTTCTTCATTCAATTTGGAACGTGTTCTTTGATAATTAGTGCCTCATTGTTTATCTGGTATATGTTGTCGCTATTGGCTGTCCCTGAGAATTCATAGTTTGGTTTGATGCGTATAGGTTTTTAAAATAATCCACCCATGTTCCTAGTTTTATAGCTGTGGTTTGTACGAATATTCTAAGTCTATTATATTCTAATTTATTTTTATATAATTCTTTAGAATAAACAACAGTTACAACTGTCGTGGCCAAAAAGACTCAATTCTTTGACTGCGTAAATATCTTTATAAATCATGTGTCTAGATATACCTATTATTTTGCCTCATAATCGCTTATAAGTTTTAAAATTCTCAGTTATTGCTTGGGAATTCAGTATATATTCTGTTTTGTGTTTCCATTATATGTTTATCCCATTAAAAAAATCATCCAATATACTAAGTAATTCAAATTATTTGTCTTTCTTTTCCACTGGTTTGAATACTTTTCAACTGCTGGTATTCAATCGTAAAATTAAACATAAACAAATAAATGGCCTTGTTGTCTATTGCTTCATCAAACTAAATTCAGAAAAGTATGTACCACAGTTTTAATAAAGGTGTTTGCTGCATTTCTTCAAATATATAGCCAGTTTAACGAGCAACAATATCATTTGATAGAGAGATGAACCGCTTTATTCGACAAAATCATCTCCAACTAAAAATTCTTCTTTACGACCAGCTGTTGACAGAATCAGACTTTTTCGTTTACAGATAGAAACAGATTTTTACTTTTCCTAATACTGTGATTCAGCATTAAAAACTCTCAATGTTTATGAAGTTACTTGCTAAGAACTGGTTTTAAATGCCGTTTAAGCTTATTGACTTTCATGCTATCCTCCGGAACGATGTGCTTCTGTGCGTTTCAACAAGCTTCACGATAATCTGTTGTGTTGCATCCTGTCAATGTCTCCATTTTCCTACAAAAATTCTTCGTTTTCAAGACATATGTTCGATTATCATGCCATTGAATCAAAGCGTCAGAGATTAAATTTAAAATAAGGTAACGGAGAAACGCAGCTTACATTTATTCGATTGAAAATTTTCAGAACAGCACGAGAAATATAGTGAGGCCGGCAGCGTTCCATTATGTGAGGTAATTTTGGTATTCACAGGGGTTGTAGCTATGTTGAAAATAAAAATAAATTTAAATGTATTCATAAGGATTCAAACAACATCGTTGGAAGTGTAATGCAATTAAAATTAGTATACAAAGTTAGATAGCAAAACTACAAGATCGAGAAACTCTGATATATAGCAATGAATTTTTTTCATTTATTCATTCATAGTGTGAAATTGTGGTTAATTACGTTAATGATGATGATCATTTCTGACACCTCATTTGTTTCAGTAGTCTCGGCAATCCCCCGCATTGTATGCGAGACTATCAACGCTCTGGAGTTGCAGGATGAAACGCCTTCGTGGAAGATCATGGACAACAAGGTTCGAGTCATTTTTTATAATATTAAATATAAACATAATAAGCACTAACTTTATGCCCTTCAATAAATATATAAGATTACCTAAGATAAGATTAACTTTATGTTTATTAGTGGCTTGTTTTCTCAAATTTAAATAAACAAATGCTCAAAAAAATTACTTATCCGTACGACAGTTCCTTGAATTAACCTGAACTAACGCCCTTTATAGGTCGAGTAATCTTTCAAATTATTGCTATATGCACATTCAACAACTGATTTAAAAAAATTCATTGAAGTTTTACTCTTTAATCGCTCATTATGAACAATTTCATTAAAATTTTTAAAAATTCTCCCAGAACATTCGCTCAAAAATTGAAACTGCAATTGTGGAATCGGCTCAAGTTTCAAATACACAAATCAAGCTGTAAAACTAATTAAGTTATGAATACATATGATAAAAAAATATTAAAATACTATCAATAGTTTTATTTAAAAATAGTACAACATGGATAAACTTTATTGTTTCCTTCATTAATAAAATCAGTTTCTTTTCAGGGCCGGGTCACAGTGGTCTTACACTGGGACCAGAGGCCAGGACGGGGGCCCGCCGACGTACCGTCGCCGGCGAAGTTTTCGCCAAGTAAACGACCGCCCACGGCGGCGGGGGTGCAGCCGCCGATTACTCCCAAGGGCCCGCCACCGCCTCAAGACGGGTTTACACCGCCCAGGAGGGCCAGCCCGCAGATCACTGTGATAAACCACGATGAGGTAAGTAATATATATCATCCACTAAAACTGTTTATAAATAAAATGTATAGTGGGTGTTACTACATTAAAATGGGTTATTCCTCAAGTGAGGGACAGCATAAATGCACTGTTTTTTTTCCTTATCAAGTCATTTTTTAAATTATACAAAAATTCCATTTATCACAACTTCGGACGCCTCTGACATACGTCTCTATCTCTCTCCTATTCTTCCTCACTTTATATTTAACAGCACCACAGTAAACCCAATATAGTAGCGAAAGTGAGATCCAAGTTGGTGATGAGATTTTGACGGCGCGTGCGGCGACGGGACCCTTTTCAAAATGGTAGCTCAGTGTTTATATCTGATCTGGGAATGTGTCTTTTGAAATGTATTGTCGATCGTTTCTTGATGTGACTGCAGTTTATATGAATTTAAAGACAGAAGGCAGAGAGAGTTTGTACCAAAAAAGAATTATAAACGTTTGTAAGTGAAGAGAATCGATAAGGTGGACAAACAATTTATCTAATCATGGGGATGTTTCGTTGACAATTGTCAAATAATTAAAAAAGTACATCGGGAATGAGTTTCTTCTTCTTCTCCAAAGATGTTGAATGGTAAGTGATTTAATTAAAGAATATCAATTGCATAAGAAATCGTACGCGGATGAATTGGAGAATTTTCATAAGTTATTTCTCTTATGACTTTTTTTGATTATAGAGCAAAGAATTTGCTTGCAGCAACCAAACGGGTCATTAATTGTCCAGTTGAAAATTTGTGTAAGAATTTTAAAATATGCGCCTCACATTTTTCTCAGAAAATGTTTAGAAATGATTTAGAAAATCGGACCCAGAAACATTCAATTTGTATTCGGACATAAAATTCCTTGCTGAATTAAAAGATGTATTTAAGAATTTGGGTTCCTGTTTCAGTTTACACTTTTGGTCTTTATAGAGTCCCAACGAAGCATTCGGCCCAATACCTGATATGCCTATAAAATTCCCTGGATAAAATGCTAAAACTTTTGTCTAGATTTTTTCTGAAAATGCCTTTCTGCCAAGTTTTTCATTTCGTATTTCTAGTAAAGCGCTCCACTCTTTTTGCTTTTTTTTATTATATTATTCATGCTACATTAACTTGCCTTTTTATTAAATCAAAACATTTCTATAATATCATGATTTTCAATGATAAAACTTTACATAGTAACATTATATCTATTTAAAATCTCCCACTGGTTTTTCAACTTTTATTCCAAATAATGAATCTTGAAACAATTTTTCTTATTTGTGGCCCGTCAAATTGCCTTAATTTAACATGGCTAACTGCCACGTGGCCTCTTGAAAACTGAGACCTGATTTTCCTATACGGTTTACTCCTGAACTACGCTACTGTACTGGGTTTACTGTGAGAGCACTGATTCCGCGAGGAACCCACAAAAAGAAAAAATAGATCTGCAGTATTGCCAAGCGTTCACTTTTTACTAGTAATAGTCCATAGAAACATAGAATATAAATTAAATTCGATAAGGAATAATAATTATTCTTACATCTAACAGTGTCATGCATTCTGGCTAAATTTAAGAAAAGACAAAAATATATTTTCATCGGATTCTTCTTTTTTTAATTAAATTTTACGTTCTTTTTTTTATGGGCGTAGCACAAGTGCTACCGGGATATTCCTAAAGCACCACAGGAGCGACGTGCGTACGGAAAAAGCGATTCATTTTAGCCATAAGTACGTCTGTAAGTCGTGTACTCAGTGAGAAACCTAGTCCTGGGAAAATCATTCATAAAAGGATTTCTCCATATAAAAGACTGCTTGAAAAGTGTAAGGAGTATGAGGCGTAATATGCTGAATCTATTGCGGATGTGATGTATTACCGTGACGTGGAGTAATAGCATGGACCGCTCTGAAGGGAATTCAACGGGCTACATTCTTTGAACACCATGAAAATACTTGTAGAATAGGCTCAAGTCGCCAACCCTTCGTCGATGTTCCACGGTATCAAGGTTTCTGGAGAGTTAGGGGTCTCCAATCAGACGAATAGCTCAAAATCCAAAAATGCAGTGTATGTTTGGGAGGAGAACCCCAAACATAGAAGCAGTATTCCATTATTGGTTAAATTTGTGCTTTACACAGAACTAACAGTTGTTGTGGAGTATAAAGCTTTCTCGTTCGAAATAGTATTTCCAGTTTTTGAGAAGCTCTCTTTGGTATGGATGCAACATGTTTATGCCAAAACGTTTGCTCCCAAGTTAACGCCCAGCAACTTGAGTGACGATGCTAGAGGAATGCTACTTAACTATGTCGGGTTCCGTAACGTTAACTTCTTTAGAAAGAACTGCCATCTGGGTTTTGTAGCGTTATATTCTACTTCATTACTGTCACCCCAGGATAGATTTTCTTCCAGGTCTTTGTTAAGCTGAACGACTTCGTGTAGTTTGCGGATTTTTGCATGACTAGCCGACGTTCGAGCGTTCAAAGTCATTGAAGAAGTAAGCGTACTGGCTTCTGCAAAGCTGTAGATTAGATTTTTGGTCATTTCCAGCAGATCGTTAATGTACATGAGAAAGAGAGTAGACGGCAGTATGGAGCCTTGAAACACATCGACGTTGATAGTAAAAATATTAAAAATAGACTCGCAAAGAATGCTCTCTGAGGAAACCCGAGAGCCATAAAAGCCAAAAGCTTTCAGACATATCATAAGAGCGTAACTTTGTCAACAAACATGTAAGTTAGAAGATCTCCTGTTGATTCTTGCTTACGAAAGCCATATTGCTGATTGAGAGCCTTTTCCATAACTGTCGATATTATTGAAAGCAGTGCGACTGGTCGGTAGATCCTCCACAAGACGGCCAATATGAAAAACGGTAATACTCTGATATACGTGTGGTGCCACCCTTGAAATATTCCTAGGTTTTTTTTACACTTGCCAGTAAAATGTGAAAATAGACCGCTGGCAGCTGCTTCATCTGACAAAGACTCAAGCTTTTCTACAATTTAAGTAACTATTACAAAAGTTTCACCGATAGACTTGAAACGATATATGTACTTTTTGTATAGTATTGTTATTACTTTTCTGTATGTAAATTTAAAATGCCCAGGCCTCGGTAGCCTACTAGATGACCCGATGGTCACTGATTTAAATCCGGCGCTAACGACTAACCAGATTTTGAAATAAATATGACTAATACGCTAAGTTCGTGGGGCCAATCAAAACAAAAAAAAAAATATAAAATTGTTTTAGAAAATATTATTGTCTCAAAATATTAATGTTCCTGTTAAAAAGTAATCTTTTGAGAACATGGCAGCTCAATAATTTGTTTTTATGGTTAGTTTTTACGGTGAATTTTACGTTTTTAACACGAGAAATTACTCATTTTATTAGGCAGAGTTTTTTTTACAACACCCTGTATACGAAACAATATTAGCATAATTTTTTTCTTTTATCTCTTTATTATTGTACCAGTTAGCTTCATCAAATCGATTTATTCTGTTCAGGTTCGACCTTTAGGTGCCCGACGCACCAGCTCACTGGAAGCACCCGTGCACGTGCACACGCCCGAGTGCGCGCACCACGCTCACCTTCCTCGCGCTGGCAGCCCGCAGAACGGCACAATCGAGTGCGATTTTCATTGCTGCGCACTGCACGAGGAAGGTAGGCGAATCGCCGTGCACAAATCTGTAGCTACGTCGCCCATTCAGGATGCGGGCGCGCAGCAAGCTCAAGCGTCTCCTCAGCCTAGACACGTCCGTTTTTTAGGTATGTTATGGAATTATTTATCGTAATGTAGATAGATTACGGCAGAGTCCACAGCAATAAGAGTAAAATGAATTCTGGCATGGTTACAGTAAAAATATCGAGTTTTAAAGATGATAAAATTAGTTGTCTTTATAAGAAAAACGCGATTTAGCAAAAAATGTTATTATTATAAGAAAAATTATCTTTCTTGGAAAAATTATATAAAAAAAAACACTATGTTTTAATTTCCAATATATATTTAAAATGACTTGACAATTGTTTCACCATACAATGACTTCTTCAGAAGTGAATTAGAAAGAAAAATGTTTGGTAATAATACTGGTTATATAGTGATTAAAACTATCCTTAATTACATAAGATTATGCGAATCGTTTTATTATGTTATTTACTGACAAAGTAATTTTAAAGATGCAAATCCGTGGAACTATTTCAGAGAACTAATAAAGATTAAGTAAGGGTGAATGGTTTAGGTCTACCTGTTCGTTTGATAATAGATTAGAGTTTTTCCGTTTGTTAATTTCAAGACATTCAAGCATATCTAATTTTTTAGATTTATTCTCTACATGCAGGATTTTGAATGTATCATCAAAATTATGGGATATGGTTATTATATGGGTTGCGTAATGTGAATTGTTCTTGTTTTTTAAATAACTATATTATGTTCTTTAATGCGAGTTTCAAAAGATCTACTAGTTTGTCCTACGTAGGTTTTAGTACTTTCTTGAAAAATACTATTTCTGAATGGCATAAGTGAGACTGACAGAGCGACAATACTTATTTCTCTACATGGTTAAAGCAGAAAAAGCTACTATTACCTAAAAAGGATATTTAGTAGTAAACCAGTTTATATAATTTATTACGCAACAGAAATACTACAGATAACTAACCCATACTCTACGTCATGATGCTAAAAATTTCTTTTTAATCGATAAACTCTCTCTATGGGGTACTATTGCAGGTCATAGTTACTGCCTTTTACTCGTTTTCAACATTGTTTCATCGCTTTTCTTTCGTATGTAAATGCAGTCGGAGGTTTAGTTGTCTGTTGAAGTATATGATACAAAACTTTGACCAACTTTAGCTCAACAATTAATCGGATTATCACGATTATCACAACAGGATGTTTTTTTAAATGTAAATTGGTATAGTGCATGTCAAGGACTATTCTGACGTATTTGACATTTGGTAGTGAAAACGACGCCGGGAGCTACGACGCCAAACAACTTTTTTTTTCCATCGAGACACCTTTTGTAAAGCGACTTGGAAAGCCTTAATTTTTTTCAACATTTTTTTCCTTATACTGTTTTTTTTTTAATTTGTTTTGCAAAAAAGTTATGTAACAAAACCCTCTAAAATATTATTATTTGGTCATCGCGGTTGCCGTGGATCGTAAATCACGTTTGGCGGTTTTCAAACAATTTATCTAGTAGGCAGCTGTTTTACTTTAATCTGACAGTAATTATAATAATATTAGGTACTATGCTGTTGAGGTTCTTCTCTTAATAAAATATCGTTGAACAATAAAAAACAAGAATACATTATTTTTATTAAAACCACAAAAAAAACATTAACATTACATAACTTATTGCATATTTATAAAATTAAAGGTTTGAAACTTAAAAAGTAAAAAAAAAAAACATCAAAAGAAATTTTCTTTCTTCCTTCTTCTATCATGCAGTTTTTCATTCTTTTCATTAAGGCTTGGTGAGCTGCTTTGTAAATAATTTCTCAAGATATACTATTGCACGCATCTGATATTTTTGCCTTTAAGTGCTTAATATCATTTGCCGCAGTTTTGTATACAATATCTTTAAGAGTCACCTCACAAAAAAAATCTAACGGCGTGAGAGCTGGTGACTTAGGTGCCCATTGAATAAATGGGCTGCGAACCCCTATCCATCTTCGTTGAAATCGTTCATTCAAATACTCTCTAACAGCAGCAGTTGTTTCAGGTTTTGCTCATTCGTGTTGATATCACATATGCCTTCTTAAAATAAATGAAACATTTTCTAATCAAGCTGATAGACTATTTCCAGTTAGTGTTCCTTCAAAAAAGTATGGTCCAACCAAATGTTTCCCAATTATCTCACATCATACATTAACGCCATAATGGCCTTGATTCTGAATTTAATTAAAGTTGTATGGATTCTTGTCAGCTCAGTAATAATAATTTTTTCTGTTAGGTTTGCCGTTCCTGACAAAATTACTTTCATCTATCCATAATATATGATTCAGAAAATAATGTTCTTCATCATGTTTAATCATCATTTCTGCTACAAAAGTCAGTCGTGGTTTCGAATCAAATTGTGTTAATAACTGAAGATTATGCATTTTATAGTCATGGTATTTGTTAGCTTTAAGAGATCTCTGAATAGCCCCATAAGATACATTCAGTTGCCTGCTTGCTTGTCTGATTGAATTATATGGATGGTTTTGAAAATATTGCATAATTTCAGCTACTTTTTTACCTGTTAAAACAGTTTTTCGTTTCTGCCCAGAAAATGCATCCATATTGCTCCTTAAATTTCGTTCTAATCGACAAAACATAGTATGATCCGGGATATACCTGTCGGGGTAACGTTCTCGATACAGTCTAATGGCTTCCCGAAAATTTCTTCTTGCTTCTCCATAAATAAGAATCATATCTACTATTTCAGCGTAGAAAACCACTTCAATCAGAAGCTATTAATACACTGTTTAATTAGTTTAACTCTATTGAATTGAATAGATGTGCAAACAACAGCTGTCAAATTGCAGTTTGATATCCGCCTACTAGATAAATTGTTTGAAAACCGCCATACGTGGCATACGATCCGTAGCAACCGCAGTGATCAAAAAATAATATTTTAGAGGGTTTTTGTTGCATAACTTTTTTGCGAAACAAATTAGAAAAAAACTGTTTAAGGAAAAAATGTTAAAAAAGATTAGGTCTTTCCAGTGCCGTTTTACAAAAGGTATGTTGATGGAAAGAAAAGTTGTTTGGCGTCGCGGCGCCCAGCGTCGTTTTCACTACTAAATGTCAAATACGTCAGTATACTCCTTAAAAGTACTATACTATATATAAATATCCAATAATTTTCCATAAATCGGGGCCGGGCGTCTAAAAATGAATACCCTCTACATTATTTTTACAGCAGTGGATTCTCTAGTGTGTAGAATTAGTTAAATTATTTTCTTCAGTTTTACTAACTTAGCCCCAAAACAAAATATATTTTTTTAGGCTGTTATTTTTCAAAATAAAGTAAAATAGATTTATTTTATAAACAATCAACTTTCCATTGCATATATTAATATTTCGCACTTTTGTATGACTCTCGTATTGACTTTTAATTATCTTCTTCTTCTTTTACATAGAATTACGCTCTGTATCTAGGTTTTGCCTGTTTTTTTTTCTCCCTTTATGCCTCTTATGACGAGGACGTCCAGCATTCTTTCAATCTTTTTAATGGTGATCTTTTTTTCCCACCGGTATTTGTGTTTGTGATTTCTTCACCAATCTGTCTTCGTTCATTCTTTCTATATGTTTCTTCCAGCATTTTCTTCTTATTATTAGCTTGGTTACGTCCTCTATTCCGCTCTGTTGTCTGAGATCATCATTTCTTACTCTGTCCCACTTTGTTTTCCCGTGTATATTCCTCACTATTCTCATTTCCGTTGTGTTCATGATTTGCACTGAATTAGCAGTATCTGGCCGTGTTTCAGCCGTATATGTCATTACCGGTCTGGTCGCTGTTTTGTAAATTTTTATTTTGCTTTCTGTGTTCAGATATTTATTTTGCCATACAATTTCCCTGAGACAGTCCGAGATGTATACGAGCTTTTCATAGGTTGTTTCACGACTTCGCTTTGCAGTCTTCCATCACTTGTTATGTTACTGTCCAAGTATTTGATCTTCATAACCTGTCCTTCGAACAGGACTTTTAATTGAAATATGTTAAAGTTTACGACATTGTTTAAATTTTTGTCCTAGATATGTTAATATGGTATCAAAAATTTTTTATTTATTGAATATAAAACAAATCAAAATACTTAAGTTAAATAATTAAAAAATTCAATGCATTTTTTACATTCCACTCACTAAGGAAACTATTGTATTACAGTGAAAAATCACCCTCCGAGTTTTTTGTATTTCATCACGATTCAGGGTTCTAAAATTACAAAAAAGAGTTTCTAAAGGTCGTCTATCTGTCGGTTTGTTGGCATGATAACTTGTAAACGAAATGATATATCACGTTATATATCATTTTCTGAGTTCTCGAAGTCAAGGAATCTGAAAGACATGCCATTTTTAAAAACTATTTCTAATCTTAACAAAAATGGTATGAGATACATATTCAAATTACAATTTGAGTATGTATTTGCAAAGGAAAATACCAAGCAAAAAACATTTTTTATTTAATCTTAGGAATTATTTTATAAAATAAATTGTGTATATGTTACCGGCAAAATATATATTAAACCTAATCCGGAAGCCATCAATTTTGATACAAAGAAAGCAAATATTGATGATTTTGTTTCTAGATTAAATAGCCGGTTTGATTCCATTAAATTCACTTACTATTGAATTAGAAATATAACTAGAGTTTTCTAGAAAACGCCTAAAACGCTCGGGCAAAGTATAAAATATACTTTATCCGGCCAGGTGACTGGCCGTGGTTCGGTGGCATACTACTTTGCTACTGTCCAGAAGGTCAAGGGTTTTTAATCCCGCAGGTCGGTATACGCGCACGAGTATTTATTAATTTATTTAAGTATATTTGGCCTGGCCACGTATATAGGTAGTAGTTTGCAGAAATGCAAATAACGTCCGTGAAAGCACTACGCGTTCGAAAAGCTGGAATTGCAAGCATTATTGGACGAAAGATGTTTAAAAGGTGCCGTGAAATACAAAAATGTATGTTTCGGCACTTGGACAACGTTGACGGGTATTACGACATCCTTGGGATATGGAAAAAGGGTAAAATCCCTACTGAGATAAAAAAAAAAAACTTTGCCTAGGCATTCTATAGAATACCTCACGTACAGCCGACAATGTATATAATAGATATTGAAACCAGTAAACATTAACTCTTTTTCGTATTGCGAGTGGCAGGAGAACGCGGTGAAGATGGAGTCAACACGTTATAACATTATCTAACCTGAACTACCGTAAACTAACTTGAACTAATCTGAACTAATCTTTTTTAAAGTTAAAAAAAATAGGTATTTCTTTTACAAGTAAACTAAACATTGCATTTTTTAAAGTGCCGAAGTCTCTAATTTCATTTTCCTACGCTTTCTTTTTTTAAAGTCGGTTGGTAATTTTAACACTGTTAATTGTGAATAAACAAATGGTTTATTATGATAATTTGTCTTTCATTTTTTATTTATTTATTGCATGATTAACTGTTAATATTTGGAAGTATACAGAACCGTCTTCTTAAGACATAAGCACCTGTTGGTTCAGGTTAGTTTAGGTTAATTCATGTTATAACGTATTGACTTCACCCTCACCGCGCTCCCCCGCCACCCTCAATACGAGCAATAGTTAATGCTTATTGTTTTCAATATCCATTGCCGGCTGTACGTTTGGTATTATGGTAAGTTATATTTCATTTCTAGGCATACATTGGCTAAATGAGCCAGGCTTTCTATAAAGTGCCTGAATTATACACTTTGCCGGTAACATATTAGATCCAGGGTGCAATATAAAATTAGTTGCATATTTTATTTTAAACGAAAGAGGTTCATTTCTCTGTCGTCAGTTTATAAATTAAGAACTATAAAAAAAATGAGAATTAAAACAGGCTTTTATATTGAAAGCGTACCAGGTGTACAAGTATGAAATGCAGATTTCAGACAACAGATCTTGCAGTTTATGCTATAAAGATTTGACACTGCGCCATTTTGTTGTGTCATCAACAAGTGTCGACGCGCACGAGTGATAAATTGGAAAAGTGTGTGCATAATATTGTGTTGTTATGTTCAATATGTCGAAATTTATACTGAACAAAGAGCATTCGCGGATAGCATTAATTTTTTGTTTTCATTTGAAGAAAACTGCTGTTGAATCATACCGATTACTTCGAGAAGCTTATAGTGAACATGCTCCATCGCAAGATACGTGTGAACGATGGTTTCGGCGTTTCAAAAGTGGTGACTTCGATGTTGTAGACAAGGAACGTGGAAAACCGCCAAAAAAAAAAAGATGTGGAATGGCATTGTTGGACGAAGATGATTCGCAAACACAAAAACCACTCGCCGAACAATTGGGCGTTAGTCAACAAGCTGTTTTCAATCGGCTACGAAAGATGGAAAAGATTCAGAAGACCGGTAGATGGGTACCACATGAGTAGAACGACAGGCAAATGGAAAAGCACAAAAATACGTGTGACATTTTGCTCGCACGGTATAAAAGGAAGTCGTTTTTGCATCGTATAGTTACAGGGGATGAAAAGTGGGTTTATTTTGAGAATCTCAATCATGGGTAGACCCAGGCGCACCATCCACATCGACCGCAAGACCGAATCGCTTTGACAAAAAGACGATGCTCTGTGTTTGGTGAAACCCGAGGGGCGTGGTCTATTATGAGCTGTTAAAACCTGGAGAAACGGTTAATACTAAACGTTACCAACAACAATTGACCGATTTGAACCGTTCGCTGCTTGAAAAAAGGCCAGAATACCGAAAGAGGCAACATAAAGTCATTTTTCTTCATGACAATGCTCCATCACATACGGCAAAACCAGTTCGTGACACGGTGGAAGCACTCAGCTGGGAAGTTCTATCCCACGCGGCTTACTCACCAGACTTCCGATTACCACTTGTTTGAATCGATGAGTCACGCACTTGCTGACCAGCGCTTTGGTTCGTACGCAGATGTGAAAAAATGCCTCGATGAATGGCTTGCAGCAAAAGGGGTAAAAGATTTTTACTGGCGTGGTATTCGCAAATTGCCCGAAAGATGGGAAAATTGTATAACAAGTGATGGAGCATACTTTGAATAAAGCATTTTTGATCATTCTTCCGAATTTAACATGTTTTTTTTTAGAAAAAAAATCCGCATTTCATACTTGTACACCTGGTTAAATACCTCACGTACAGCTGACAATGTGTATAATAGATATTGAAAACAGTAAACATTAACTCTTTTTCGTATTGCGGGTTGCAGAAGAACGCGGTGGGGGTGGACTCAACACGTTATAACATTATCTAACCTGAACTACCGTCAACTAACTTGAACTAATCTGAACTAATCTTTTTTAAAGTTAAAAAAAATAGGTATTTATTTTACAAATAAACTAAACACTGCATTTTTTTAAAGAGTGCCGAAGTCTCTAATTTCATTTTCCTACGCTTTCTTTTTATAGTCAGTTGGTAATTTTAACACTGTTAATTGTGAATAAACAAAAGGTTTATTATGATAATTTGCCTTTCATTTTTTACTTATTTATTGCATGATGAACTGTTAACATTTGGAAGTATACAGAACCTTCTTCTTGAGACATAAGTACCTGTTGGTTCAGGTTAGTTTAGGTTAATTCATGTTATAACGTACTGACCACCCTCACCGCGCTCCCCCGCCACCCTTAACACGAGCAATAGTTAATGCTTATTGTTTTCGATATCTATTATACACATTGCCGGCTGTACGATTGATATTATGGTAAGTTATATTTCATACATTGCCTAAATGAGCCAGGCATTCTATAGAATGCCTGAATTATACACTTTGCCGGTAACATATTAGATCCAGGGTGCAATATAAAATTAGTTGCATATTTTATTTTAAAGGAAAGAAATTCATTTCTCTGTCGTTAGTTTATAAATTAAGAACTATAAAAAAATGAGAATGAAAACAGGCTTTTATAGTGAAAGCGTACCAAATAATAAAATAACGTTTTCTTGATACCAGGTAATCTCATAATAATAAGATACTAAAACATCTGTTGATATGTCCGTTATTCAAAGGAATGAAAAAAATGTCCAAGTTTATAAATAAAAACTTTCTGCTATGAAGAGGTAAATTAAGAATTACTTTTGAATTTTAGAAAGGACGTTGCCAATTTTGAGCCACCTATTAGTAGCTATAACTTGATGAGTTATAATTACATGTTTAATGTACAGAGAATTTAGACATATTGTTTTTACTTTAGAACCATATTCCTACGCTTCTGAGAATTATCTACAATTATATCAATGGATTCTCTGTCGCCACCTTTATTGTCATATATGTAAATAATTAAGTTTGCTTTTTCTTATATTTCTCTCAGATCAACGTAAATTGACATCATAACGTAATTGTAAATTACTTTTAGAAAAAAACGCAAGCATTACCCCATACACCCTCTATCTAAAAGTCTAACTTTTAATACAAAATTAACAGGTCAAAGATAATTTTAAAAATCTATAAAATATTCATTTATTTCAATCAAGAAAGACAAATGTGCAGAATCAGGTGAATTTGGTGAGTGATCCAACATATATTACTATCTCATAATTCTTCTTCTTCTTCTTCTTTAGCCCTCTGTTATCCAAATCTGGACATAGGCCTCTCCCAACTCTCTTCATCTGCCTCTATTTTGAGCCACCCGCTTCCAACGTATTTAAGGCCGGCCTCTGGCTCTCCTTACCAACCAAAGGTTCCACTTTTGGATCACCGCATTCCAACGATCATCCGTCTGTCTCGTATTGTGGCCCTCAAAACTCCAATTAAGTTTAGCAATCCGTTCTCTCGTTCTCTCACATCCGACATCCCTGTGGTCTTCCTAATCCATTCATTTGTTGTTCTTCTATCACACAACTTTATGTTTACAGCCCTCTGGGTCTTGGTTTGGTTTGTCCATATTTGCTTTAGTGGGGGACCATGTCTGACATTTATATGTCATGATTGGCAGGATGCACTGGTTGAACACTTTATTTTTCGCATTCTAGGACCTCTCAGTACCCAATGCAGCTTTCCGAATCCTGGCCATGTTAGTGTTGTTCATCTTATTACCTCAGCTGTCTAGTTCTCTTTGCTCAGCTTCAAAATCTGTTCCCGATATCAATTCGTTGACCATGTCTAGTTTGCAGCCCTTCACGATAATGGTTCTTGTGTACTCAGTGTTTGTCATGATCTTTGTCTTTTCCTTGTTCATCTTTAGTCGGATGTTAATACTATCTCATAATGGCCGAACAATTACAAAACTCCTAGTCAAAATATTGTGCACAATTGATTTCGAAATCCACCATTCATTAATGAATTTCATGGACAATTCTGGGTTTTCCTTGATAAAATGATGCATTTGTGACTGTTTACCTCGCTTAGTTCAATTTTTGGACGGACAAATGTTTTATCATTGTCACGCATCTCTCAATTCATCATCAGCGCATGCTTTATGAAACATCTGATGTGTTTCAGTAACTAAGTTTAACACAAAACTTAATCCAAATTTTTTGCTTAAAACTCATTTTCCGACCTTCCGCTCATCAAAACACACTTTCTCTTTACCATTATAAATACACATCTAATGGATCACATGTCATAGAATTCCTGTTACTACAATAAAGGAAAACACAAGATATAACACTATTTTAATCTCTTTTCGAAAAGATCGGTCCTTTTTGGACAGAGGGTATACTACTGTCAGTCGATAAGTTTTGAAAGCTGAAATGAAACCAGATGAATTAATGAGTCAAAATACTTTCTTCTTCTTCTTATACTGCATTCAGTATAATCTCACTTAAGCTCAATACATTTTTTCCAGCGATTTTCCAGTTCATTTATCCCATCTCTAAAGTGGTTTTCCGGAAGATCTTTAAAATACCCATCTACGGATGCTATCACCTCATCATTTGTTGAGGAACGCTTCCCACGTGAAATCTTTTGAGGTATTCAGAACAAATGGAAGTCAGACGGAGCTAGATCTGGCGAACAAGGTGGATGTTCCAACAATTCGTACTTTAACCAGTTTTACCTTTGCCAAAGCACCCCTGTGAGCAGGTGCATTGTCATGATGAAAGATGATTTTTTCTTCCGCAAACCGGGCCTTTTCTCACGAATTTTCTCATCCAGCTGGTCTAAAATGTTGCAATAATACTCTCCTGTGATTGTTTTGCCGGTTTGAAGGTAATCAATTAACAAAATTCCTTTTGCATTTCCGAAAATTGATGTTATGATTTTTTTCGACGACTTTGACCACTTTGGCTGCTTTGGGGCTGAAAAACCGGGCTCCGTCCACTATGCAGTTTGTTGTGGCAGTTCGGGATCATACCGGTAAACCCAAGACTCATCCATAGTTACAAATCGACGCACAAAATCAGTTTTATTCTGAAACGCGCCAAATGTTGTTTACAAAGTTTCTCTCGAGTGCGTTTTTTGTATTGCTGTGAATTGTGAATAGCTTTTTCATACCCAAAACATTAAGATCTCATATACTGATCCATATGAGATGCCTATAGATTCAGAAATCATCTACTGTAATCGACGGTTTTCCATTACCATATCTTGTATTTACACAACAGTTTCTTCAGTGGTTGCAGTTTTTGGAGTCTGAAGGTGGATCATCGCTGACGCTTGTGCGACCACCTTTGAACTCTAGAGTCTATCTATGAACAGTTGGAAATGAAGGAGTAGACTTCTTCGACACTTTCACTAACTTTGCATGGATTTCAGTTACCGATAAACCTTCCCAAACAAAGATTTTTATCACTGCCCGATAATCGATTTTTTCCATTTTTAAAAAATACCCAAACACGTCCACTTTAACCAAGTAATAAACAATGAATGATTTGACAGATCAACTTGAAATTTAGGGCGTGTTCATGTGACGGATGGAGCTTCAAAGTGGTGTTTAATATTTGGTTCAAGTGATGCTCCATAGGTGTCGCTTTCAAAACTTTTTAGCTGACCATACAATAACAATAATACATTTTTTATTGGTTTATAATTATTACAATTACAAAGTTGTGTAAATAAGGTTTCCCACATCTTTTTTCAGTGTAAGCATTTTTTATTTGAACTGAAAAATACACCATTGGAAAGCTTATATTTTTTTTAGCTATTTTTCAAATAATCTCCAATTTTTCCACGCATTTTTGTTGACGACTTTCCACTTTTGGAATCCCGCTTCAAAGAATTAAGCCGCTTAAATGGAGGAGTTTTTGGTGATTCCCGCACTTCTTACGTCTCGTGTTGTCCCACCCAAGTGTTGCTTTATTTTGAAATTGAAAGTCACTCGGTGCAAAATCAGGGCTGTAGGGAGCATTTTCAATCGAGATCCCAGCCAAAATTATCGATTAAAAATTGGTTTGGCGAGAGACGTCGGGCGCGCATTGTCGTGGTTTACTAACGCCTTATAGTACTTCCTAATATTTTGGATGGCTCTTCTGAGTTTTTTCAAGGTCTCACAATAATAAATTTTATTGTGATTCGAGGCACTCAACAAGCAGGACACCCTTAAAAAGACTTTAACCATACTATCCCTGCGGACAGGTACATTTATCACATCTCGGTTTAGGCGATCCGGTATGGCGCCATTGTCGCGATTGTTGTTTTCTTTCGGGGTGATTAATGACAACACGTTTCATCCCCGTGAACAATATTCTAAGAAATCTTCGCTGAGCAGATCTCGAAAAACTCCTGAGGTACAAAAAGAAAAACTTTGAGGGTTTCTGAAAGCATGTGCGGGACCCACCGCGCACACACCTTGTTATAACGTTACCTTTCAGTCAAATCGTGTAAATTGTTTTTTCACAAACCTCAGGAACTCGGGCAGCCAGTCCCGAAAATCCTCTATCCTCGAGCAGAATTCGCTCAATCTTCGACACAACTTCGTCGGAGATCGATGGCCTTCCGCTCTAATGCTCATCGTGGATGTCTGTGCGTCTTCGGAGAACTCCCTACACCATTTCCGAACGTTTGAGCGCTGATACAAGACAAATATCACCACTTTTTTTTTGCATGGGTCGACACGCGTGCTGCGCTAAAATCCATGTTAGCTTCATACAGGAGCGATGATGTGACGGAATCATCGCTCCATTGAAGCTAAATGGTTAGCGAAACGTACGTCGAGTGCAAAAATAAAGTTTTGGTGTAGTGGTGATATATACTGAGTAGTATCATTGTGCCAAAGATCTCCACATTCCCAACTTAAGTGCTTGAAAAGCGTTGTACGAGGGGTAACAAGCTGAACCTCATACGGATGTGAAGTATTAGCACGACGTGTATTTCTAACATGCACCGTTCTGGGGGGAATTAAGCGGGCTACATCCATGAAACTACTTGTAGAATAGGCTCAAGTCGCCAACCGTTTTTCGATGTTCCAGCGAATCAAGGCCGCCGGTCAGTTCCAGATCTCCAGTCAGACGAACAGCTCTTCTCTGACTAGAATCCAACAAATGCAGTGAATGTTTGTGAACGGAGCCCCAAACATGGGAGCAGTATTCCATAGTTGGTCGAATTTGAGCTTTGTAAAGAATTAATAGTTGTTGTGGAGTGTAAAGCTTTCTGGTTCGAAATAATATTCCCAACTTTTAGGAAGCTCTCCTGCTATGCCTGCAATATGTTCATGCCAAGACATATTTGCTTCCAAATTAACCCCCAACAAATTGAGTGACGATGTTAGAGGAATGGAATGCCCCGAGATAACTATGTCGGGTTCAGCAACATGAACTTTTTTAGAAAAAACTGCCGCCTGGATTGTTGTAGCGTTAAATTCCACTTGGTTACTGTCACCCCAAAATAGAATTTCTCCCAGGTCTTTGTTAAGTTGAATGACTTCCTGCTGTCTGCGCGGATATTCGTCTGAGTACCCGATGTTCAAGCATTCAACGGGAATGAAGAGATAAGCGTACGGCATTACAAGCTAGAAATACTTAAAAAAATACTTACTCTACTTAAAATATCTATGTAAAGTTTGTTCAAACATAAACATTTGACTCTTAATATTCTTTTAACTCTCAAGGAATTGGGAGAAACTGCGCTCAGTTTCGTGAAAGTTCATGCATTCAGATGTTACTTGGGAGAATTAAATAAAAATGCCTACTTACAGACCTTTAACAAGCGAATATCTGCAACGGTTTTTTGGTTTTCTAGAAAGCATTTATCGCTCAACTCAAAAAAAATTATAAAATAATATCTGGGAATTACTAATAAAAAGAGACTGTAATAATGTAAGTGCAGTGAAACACACAAGTGGCAGGACAAAAGTGCCTGTATCTACAGTACGCAATATTGTTAAAAAGGCATGTTTGGAAGGAAAAGTTTCACAGGGTGTTTGGATAAAGTGGAAAAGACCTCATTCGAAGAAAAGTGTATCAAATGTTCAAAGAAAATAGGAACTCATCATTGGATTTTTTAAAATCACATTTACATATTGACGAAACCAATATTTCATGCAACAAAACTAGCCTTTACAATGATCTGCTTAAGATGGATTTTTAATATCGGTTAATAAAAAAGAAAACCTGTACCGGAATCCCAAAAATTAAGGTGATTAAGATTTGACTATTTTCAATCTATAGAAAGACATAGGTCGAAAATCGACTATTTACCTATTCAAAACTTCATGAGCCACCCATGACAAAAAAAGCTCCTATAAACAAAATTAAAAAAATCACAATAATACATGCTGATTGGAAAAACTTGATAATTAAATATTTCTTTAAGTACTATATTTTTTTTTAGTACCTTTTTAAACTCCTAATCATATTGAGTTCAATCCTGTGCTACTATTCTCCTATAAATATATTTATATATATATATATATATATATATATATATATATATATATATATATAATATATACGAAACAAGGGTGTCAGATATATTAGACAAAATTGAGAAACGCAGTAAATTTAATGCATTCCAGGTATTTAACACGTAGGCTGAAAAGTTTTTGGTGTAGCTACTTAAAACACATTTTTTTTTAGAAAATTCGGCTTTATTCATCAATATAGTCTCCTTCAAGAGCGATACAGTCAGTCCAATGCTTTTCTAACATTTCTATACCTTTCTTGTAGAAGGATTTGTTTTTGCCTTCAAAATAGACTTCAGTTTCGGTGATAACTTCTTCACTGGAGCCAAATCTCTTTCCCGTGAGCATTTTTTTAAGATCTGCGAATAGATAATAGTCGCTAGGGGCCAAATCTGGAGAATACGGTGGATGAGAAATCAATTCGAACTTTAATTCATGCAATTTTGCCATCGTAACCATTGACGTGTGACACGGTGCATTATCTTGATGAAAGAGCACAAACGCACCAATAACTTTATATAATATTCGCTATTGATGGTTTTTCCCTTCTCAGCATAGTCGATGAAAATTATTCCATATGCATCCCAAAATACGAGGCCAGAACGTTCCCAGCAGACTGTTGTGCCTTTGGTCCCTTCGGCCGGCTTTCACCGGCTATTGTCCACTCAGCTAACTGCTGAGTGGACAGTAGCCTGATTCCGGAATGTAATGGTGGATCGATGTTTCATCGATTGTCACATATCGCATGAAAAAATCCTTTTTATTGCGTTTAAACACGTCCAAACAGCACTCAGAATCATCAACACGTTGTTGTTTTTGGTCCACTGTGAGCAAACGCGTTATCCATTTCGAACAGAGCTTTCTCATGCCCAAATGTTGATGCAAAATATGTCTAACACGTAGAGTGCCAACTATCTCATGCAATTTCACTTTACGGTCATCCAAAACAATTTTGTCGATTTTTTATGTTGTCCGGTGTAACCATCTCATTTGGCCGTCCAGAGCGGTCAGCATATCAGTAAGTGATGATTCTCCAAGGGCAAAGTCCCCGTAACACCTATCAAGCCATTGCTTTACTCGAACGGTATTTTTTCCCATAAAAAACAGTGTTTACTCAACACACGAAACTCGATTTTTTCCATTGTTTTGAAAATATCAAAAGTAGCGATTAACTACTGTTTTTTTATGGAAAAAAATACTGTTCAAGCAAAGCAATGGCTTGATAAGTGTTACAGGGACTCTGCCCCTGAAAAATTACTCATCATTTACTGATATGCTGAATTTAAACGCGGTCGTACAGACACAAATGATGCTGAACGCTCTGAACGCCCACCGCCACCGCATCAAAAAATCCACAAAATTGTTTTGGATGACCGTAAAGTGAAATTGCGTGAGATAGCTGACACCCTAAAGATATCAAAAGAACGTATTGATCATATTTTGCATGAACATTTGGGCATGAGAAAGCTCTGTTCGAAATGGATACCGCGTTTGTTCATAGTGGACCAAAAACAACAATATGTTGATGATTCTAAACGCTGTTTGGACCTGTTTGAGCACAATAAAAAGGTTTTTTTTTCATGCGATAGGTGACAATGGATGAATTATGGATCTACCACTACACATCGGAATCAAATCGGCAGTCAGCTGACTGGACAGCAGTCGATGAAAGCCGCCCAAAGCGACCAGTCGGCTGGGAAGGTTTTAGCCTCTGTATTTTGGGGTGCGCATGGAATAATTTTCATCGACTATGCTGAAAAGGGAAAAACCATCAATAGTGAATATTATATAAAGTTATTTGTTCGTTTGAAGGCAGAAATCGCAAAGAAATGACTCCAAATGAACAAGAAAAAAGTGCTTTTTCATCAAGACTGCATTGTCGCAAGTCAGTGGTTACGATGGCAAAATTGGATGAATAAAGTTCGTATTCCGTATTCTCCAGATTTGGTCCCCAGCCACTATTATCTATTTTCAAACCTCAAAAAGATGCTCGCGGGAAAGAGATTTAAAGTCTGACTTAAGAAGTTTTTAAATCGCCCAAAAACTTTTCAGCCTGCATTTAAAGGTAAAAAGTGTACAAACCTTCTACAGGGTATTTTTTTTGTCAAACTATGTTAGTCCTCCAGTTATAAAATTTTAGCGATTTTGAATGACGTGAATCAAAACAGACCAGTTTTAATTCAGTCACCTAAAATCTATCAGAAAACCATGACTTGGTTTGAGTACAAACAAAATAAAAATGTTGTGGATCTTTGCTATTTTCAAACAATTCGTTGCCGCAGTTACTACGATAAATCACCGTATATGCAAGAATATGATCCCACTAGCTAATTTAGAGTTTTTCCTAGCTAGTTATAGGTTTTTCAAGCATATTAAATTGTCTTTAGAAAATTTTGTTTTGATGTCGTCAAATTTGAAACGTAATTTAATGTTATTCTCTGAGTTTCCCTAAAAAATAGGCAATGTTCTTTCTAAAATAAAGAGTATAAAATCTCAGTAAAACGTAACCATAATAAGAAACAACGAAAGATCTCAAAATAGGCAACCACTACGCGTTTTCCAGACGTTGAAGGTGACGGCCGTGGCGGACGACTCTCCGAGCACGAGTCCTCCGAGTCCGAGACGGAAAACACCGTTATGGAGGACGAGGCCGTCACCTCCGAAAAGTTCCTGCTGCTGATCGATCAACTGAGCGTCGACCAGAAGCGACATCTAAGCATTAAGGATATCGGAATCATCCTTGAGAGATTGAGTTCGAAGATCCTGGACGTCGAAAGGCTTGACCGTGAGAGTGAGAGCGACGACTGTTACAACTGGACCATCAAGGTTAGTTTGTTCATAGAAATATTAGGTTATATTGGTTTAAAAGAAGGGGGCTTGCTAGTAGTAGTAATCAGAATAGTAGAGCATAATGTGGTTTAGTGGGAGGCAGGCAGCTGCACTTTTTTAAAACTTTGAAAGAGTAAAGCTCACTGACATTCTTCGCCCGTTAAGTTAATTTATGTATTGGCGATTTAATCAAAACAGAACTAATACAAATTAAAAATGAAAAATATTTACTTAATAGCTTCTACTTGCAAGGGAAGTATTGAGTTTATAACCTTACCAATATTTTTGTATCTCCTAGGCTACAATACGAGGCGCTGACATGCGTGAGCTAGGTGTCATCTACAACGGCAACTACTATGCCATCTCGGAGCACCCGGGCTACCGTGAAGAAAACGAAGGAATCCTCGAAGAAGCGGAAGAAGAGGAAGAAGAGGAGGACCGACTGTGAACGCCACTGCCACAAATGCGCACAATCGAGCGCGCGGTGCGCACATATCGAAAACGATCAAGGTGGGAAAAACTGATACGTATGATCTGGTCTAGACGAACGTTCATTTCTGAGGATATTAACGTACGTTTGTTGCAGATCTGTTTATTCGTGAAGTGATAGTGAACGGATGTGATGCATCTTTTATTAAGTTTCGTTCGGAATGCACAGAGGTTTGTATGTAGCTGGTTTTAGAATAGAGAGCAGTTTGAATATTAGGTAACACGTATAACAGTGTAGAGATAATGTATACATACAGCCAGAAATACTAAAGTTTTATTACTTCTTGAGAATGCTTCTGCCGATTCAATTAAAAATCATCATCATCATCCATCGACTATCCTCATCCACTACTGGATACAGGCATCCTCTAAGAACCTCCATTGATCTCTAACCTGAGCGGTGTTAACTCAATTTCCTGCCACTCTTTTGATGTCATCGCTCCATCTATTTGATAGTCTACCTCTGTTCTTCTTATCTTCTTTGGGTCTCCATTCTCCATTTAGAAAACGTAAGTTATATTACTTTTATTCGTCTGATAATTAGATTTCTTATTCCATTCTTCCTTGTGACACCCAGCATAGCTCTCTCCATTGCCCGTTTTAAACCTCTGAGGTTGTTTGCTGAGTGTTTTGTTAATGTGAGTGTCTCGGAGCCATATGTGATTACCGGCAAAACACATTGTTCATACACTTTCCTTTTTACACACATTGGCAAATCACTCTGCAGCGTATGTCCCAGCTTTCCAAAGGCCGTCCATCCCAAAGCCATACGACGGTGTGTCTCACAGATTTGGTTATCTTTGTCAATTTGTAACTCATGATCCGAATCCTTGTAGTATTGGACTTGCTCCACCTCGCTTCCATTAAAGTCCATATTATTGTTCGTAACTAAATTAGTCATAAACTTGATTTCTGAAAATTAATATTTAGACCAATATTTGCTGATGTTACTTGCAATTCGGTAAGCACATGTTAAGCTTCACCTAGATTATTGGATATTATGACAATATCATTAGCAAAGCGCAGGTGGTTTAAGTATTCGCCATCGATGTTTATACCTTTTCCATCTCAATTAAGTTCCTAAAAAGCATATTCCAACACCGCCGTAAAAAGTTTAGGAGAGATTGTATCACCAATTAAAAATAGGAATACTAATTAAAATATCTCGTTGGCAACCTCAAATAAACTTTATACTTTTTGGTAATGTGTTTTATCTATATACCCGTTTCCAAAGATAAGCTTTTAAGAGGAATATTAGCTTAATATTTTAAGTTTGATAAAAATATTCAAAAAAATTGTTTAATCATATAACTATTTTATCACTTACCAAAAAAACATCCGTAATAAGTCCGAACAAGAGAAACTTAACGTGTAATTAATTTTGTTTAAAAATTAATATTTATTATTATATCATATAATAAAAATTGCGTAGTTATTTTGGGATATTTATTCGGTCCTGTACAGGCTCCTTGATTATAAATAGATCGTCCCTCCAAGTCGTGTATTTGAAGAGGTGGGGAAAAATGTTAAATACATAAGCTTCAGCATTTTTAATTTCTTTTTACTGAATTAAAACAGAAACAATATCGCATCACGTGTTTGACTTAAGACACAAACTTTATATTTTTAAATGGAGTACCCTGTATATTATTTTTTAACTTTTCTAAATTCTTGATTCTAGAAACGTCCATATATATTTTAATGGGGTTATTGTACAAAATAAGGAAGAAAAACGCTTTTCCTAACTTTGTCGAGTATTAATATAAAACGTCTTACATTAAACATACGAAATGTTTATTTAAGGTGTGGTTAAGTATTCTTGGAAATGTATTTAAGCTAGGGATTGTTCTTTAACTTTCACAAAGTCTCCTATATTTCCATTGTGCTTGCCTTTTATGGTGAAACATTTTAAAAAATATTTCGTATATATCTCGTTTTTGACTCTCCCCGAAAACCATTTAGTTTTTACTTAGTACTCAAAATATTCAACATAAATAAATGTCATTCTCCATTTAAGTTATAGATAAACTTATTGTGTGCTCATCCAACTTCGGCGAAGTTAGAAGAAGTGTTTGTACACACACTACATACGAGTATATATATATATATATATATATATATATATATATATATATATATATATATATATATATATATATATATATATATATATATATATATATATATATATATATATATATATATATATATATATATATATATATATATATATATATATATATATATATATATATATATATATATATATATATATATATATATATATATATATATATATATATATATATATATATATATATATATATATATATATATATATATATATATATATATATATATATATATATATATATATATATATATATATATATATATATATATATATATATATATATATATATATATATATATATATATATATATATATATATATATATATATATATATATATATATATATTTGTACTTCAAAAATAAGCGAACTAAATTAATACATGTCAATCTAAGGCTAATGGTGAGACTGGTGAAAATATATGTGTGAGTTGCGGAACTAATTATTTTTTTTTATGATTTTATTTTTGTTAGTTTTTAAGTTAATTCATTTTTGAAATATGTTTTTCTTTTTTTATTGGTTTTAAGAAATTGATAACTAATTAGGTAAGATGTTGTAAATTAAACTTAGGTCCTTAATATCAGTTCTGTCGTTCACTGCATATTTTCCTTTCTTATTTCTATCATTTCCTTAATTACTAATTTATGGTAATTGTGGTCTTTGTTTCAAGATTTTGGTTTCTTTGTAATTAAAAATGTGATTTGCTTCGTTTCCGTGTTTGTTAAGTGCAGTTGTGGCATTTTTTGTGTATTAATGCCGTTTAATCTATTTTTTAACAGTTGGCTAGTCATACCTATGTACTTTTTAGAATAATTTTCATATGGGATAGAGTATATTACGTTAGAGTCCTTTGTTATGGGTGTTTTACTTTTCGGTTTCGTGAACAGGGAATTTAACTTGTTTTAGAATTGGTGGTAAACAATTATGCCATATTTGTTTACTGTACATTTTAGTTTTTCAGATAGATTTTTGATATACGGTAATTCTATGTATTTTTTTGTATATATATATATATATATATATATATATATATATATATATATATATATATATATGTATAGTTATGCGTATATCGTACAATTCGTTGTATCTTACCACTATGTTTTGTGAGTATCTGGATACTAGAAATTCTGTTCTCTTGTTTGTCAATCCTAGCCCGACTGATGAGCCGTGGTATGACGCAACGCGTCTCGAGATGGATTTACAAACGAAAGAACAGTGGATAGACTGCTGAAATATGAACCTCGTCCGTTTTCAGTGTGTTTCTAGAAATAAGAATTCTATAAAACTGAACCATATATAAAATTGTTTCTGCTCCGTAAAAATTTTTCAAAAAGGCTTCAACTTCTGTATTTAATATTTTGACCTATCTCTTAAAATAAGTGAGTTAAAGGGGTAATCCACTTATAATGAATAAGCCTGTAAATTTTTGTAAAAATTAAACGCGTTTCTGAAAATTTTTTATTTACTGTAAAATAACGATAATTTTTTAATTTTTACTCAGTTGAATGTGTTACTTTAGATACAGCCTTTAAAAGTAGAATTTACCTAATTCAATTACTCTCTATACGACCTGATAAACAATTTGTGTTGTTTTGTGGTTTATAACACATTATGACTTTTTTGATTCTCAAATTCTTTTTTACAAGTTTATTATTAAATAAATATTAATAATATAATAATATTTCAAGTTTACTTAAATTAATAATACTGCCTTTAAAACTAGTTCTAAACAAACCACAACAAAACACTACAACAACAACTAATTTTTTAATGAATGAGAAACGGACTTAAAAAATTTTAAAATCTTAATAAAACCCACCTAAAAACATTGTGACAAAACGAACACTTCGTCTAGTGACGTTTCTCGGTCGCAAGTACCGCGTATAGACTCAAAACTAAATAAAAAAAATCGCTTTGTACTTTTTATATTAAGTGTTCAATACACACGCGACTAGTCGACTTAAGGTTAATATTTTTAAGACATTACTAGAAAAAAGGTTCATAGACCCAAAATATTTATAAAGTTGTTTAGATAACTAAAAAAATATTTATAATTGAGTTACGATTGTACATTGCTCAATTGCTAATTTGTTCTTTGATAATTACCGTTTGTATATTTGTCAAAATTTTGAGCGGTTGTACTCTCAAATATATTGTAAACTCCCAATGCGTAAAAAAATAGTAAACTGTGCCAAAAAATAGGGACTAGTTAGTTTAAATTAATTGCACAGTATAATTCCATAAACTTTACATTTTTTTCTTATCTTAATTCGCAATAAATTTATTTCCACATTGCAAATATTGTTAACTACATACACGTTTTTTTTTATCGTCGACCTCCCCGCCTGAGTAGGGATTTTACCCTTTTTCATATCCTGAGGATATCGGCGGGGATGTCGTAATACCCGTCAACGTTGTCCAAGTGCCGAAATATACATTTTTGTATTTCACGTCACCTTTTAGACAACTTTGTATGTGGCCAAGTCATATATACTTAAATAAAAGTATACCGACCTATCGGGATTGGAACCCGAGACCTTCTGCACCGCAAGCAAGTACTACGCCACGGAGCTACGGGCCGCCACACGTATATTATTTCCTAGTAAAACAGTCCATTTGACTTCTGTTCTCTATGCGGGTGGCAACTTTTGGAATTATTTTAAACCGTAGAGTCGTCCTCATCAGACGTACATCTCAGCCTTTGATTTTTGATAACTATGTTATGATTTCAAATATTTAAAAATTTATAGGTAGAAATCGGACTAAATGACTCGTCAAGTAATACAGACACATAGAAGATTGTAGAGGTCAACTGGGGGATATTACAAGGTAATATTTTTAATCGAATTCTCTCGGGCCATTTATGTTTTAAACAATTTTGGAAAATTTTATATAAGGTACATTTGGCGAAGTGTTTTATTTCAATGAGTGATAAAACCTGCTAAAAATACCTTCTATATTGCTAAAAACCTTTGTGAAAATTTTAGTAGGTAAAAACTTTTGTACGTAACAAATACAAGCACGGAACTTAGTTTTACGTTTTAAATTTATTTAAGTAGTGCACCAAATCAATCACTACGGAACAGAAAATTGTGTGCAATTTTTGTTTTAAACTAGTTCGTCCTTAAAAGTAAACCAAAGGCTGTTAATAAAAACTTACGAAATTATTATATTAAGCAAGAATAACGTAATGTTGTGCGAATTTTACCCTCTCAATTTTGATTAGTGTACTTAATATTTAGACGAAGGGTGTTGTACGATAAACACTAACCGCTAAGCGGGTTCGTCTAAGGCTTTGTGGAGATGTTGTAATGTTAGTCTTAAGTTAAAAAAAATACTTCAAAATTATTTTCTGATTGGCAAATTTATAATATTTTTCTAATAACTTTAATTTTCTTAACTTCAACGAATTAAATTCACTTTTTTAATTCTAAATTGATGTTAAAATAAGAAAAAACACAAATGTCATTGGTTTGATTTATGTTTCTAATGCAAATTAGGGGATGAATAAACTTTCAATTTTATACCTATATAAAGGTAAGCGTCGCATATTGGCTATGAATATGTGGGCGTGATGTGTCTAACTTTTACGATTTATTTTGTAAATTAAATATATATTTATTATAAATAGTATTGATTGCATATATCAGCCATAGAAGATAAATAATTGAATATTTATTTTTTCTTCCATTTTTTATTTCAAAAACATTCAATAATTAACTAGATGCATAATTCGGTTTGGTGATATTCCTATTTTTTTTCCGGTTTTAACATCAACATAGTATCTACAACTTTTTTTTAAAATTTACAGAGTCAATTTTTTCGCAAACTTTGCATCAAATCTAACAGAACCTTAAACAGTCGGTTTTACTTTCATCGAGAAATTATCGTTTAAAGCAACATTTAGAGTATAGTGTGATGAGATTTCCGATAAAATAGTTTCATTAAAGCTAGAAATTTGACAGAGGCATAATTTTTCTTTACAAAAGCTCATTTTTGTTAAGTTTGGCAGGTAGAATAGTAAAGTGATTATCATCAAGTAGTTCGTTTTTCTTCTTTATTTAAAGAAAAGCTAATGCTAAATACAAGTAATGGCGTGTTTCATGTTTTAATCAACGAATCAAATGTTCTGCAAATTTAAAGAATTTTGTTGCATTCGTCCACCAACACCAATAAAATTCAGATTTCTTGGTAACAAAGATAATGCCAAAAAGAAGGTATAAAAAAATCAAATTAAAATAATTGGTTGAATTTTTAAATATGTTAGGAAATGCAACCATAATTTCTATTAACGTGCCAAAAATTTACAAAAAATTAATAACTTCATAGACTTATATTAATTTTACTTTGTACAACCATGTTATGTTTATTCGAAGGTAAACTTATTTTTTGGAATACATTGTAAAATCATTTTAACTTCATAACTTATGATATACAATTATTTTAAATTTTTCACAATTTCGTGAAACGTAAACAGTTACTTTAAATAATACACTTTTTAGTATCGACAAATTTTTTTACTAACAAATATTGGCATATATTTATTTAATTACTACTTAAGAGTAGCATCACAATTTCCCCACAATCAATATTATTAGCTAATTTTTCATGAGAATGAAAAAAGATCGTGTAGGTCTATATTAGATATACTATTGAACAAATTTCGGGACCCCGGCAAGCGGCTGAGCCTCCAAACAGCCCGATTTGTGAATTTTGTGAGAGGCACGAGGCAAGCCGCTTTCCCATTGGCTCCTTTTACTACACTGCCAAGAAGAAAAAAAAAATTGGGCTCGTTGACGTTTCGAGGCAAAGTGGATTTTGCCCCACATCAGGTCAAATATGGAATTTTTGTGCTTATTTTGGGTGAGTATCTAAAGTGCTATAGCTTAATTAATTTGGTGATGTTATCAAATATGCCCGTAATGAAAATAAAGAAACTAGAAGCATTTTTTGGATATATTGCGTTATATACTTTATTGTAAATATAAAACAATTTTTTATCGTAAAAGGCGTGTTAAAAATTGTTGAGTTTAAGTACCGATGAATTTTTTATTACAAAAGCAGAAATATGAAAATGTAGAAAAACCTCGTTGAGCTACATTCGTTTATATTTTTGCTTTAAGCTATTCCAAGCATTTCTAGAAATAATTAATACCATTTAATAAGATGACCTAGTAGTCTTTTCTAGATTTTTAAGATATTAAGATAATTTATAATAATTTAAACAAAAATTTAACAAAGAGCAGCAGCTCTTAAAATTTTAAAATTGTAACGTTTAGTTTTAAATTTCTTATTCAACGAATTATAGTTTTGTTAATATAAATTGATAAAACTTATTCAATGGTTGGGAATGTTAAAATTTCTAATAAAAATAATACTAATAAACATTAGACAATTAAATTAAAGGAATTATGTTTACTGTACTTAAATATACAGTGAATTTGCAAGGTATAAAATATTTCATGTTTATTTTGTAATTTGCAGTTTTTCTTTTTACAAACAACAATTTCTTGCTTTAAAAAATCTTTGAGCGAAAACAAATTTTTACATAAATAATTAAATGATCAATATTAATATTTCATAAAAAAATGTTTGTTGATGAATTATATTACTGATGGATACAGTAAAACCAAAAAAGAGCAAGAGAGAGAGAAAATGTTAAAAATTTTAAAACTTAATAATATTTTCAACTTCCGGTTAAACCGGACGTGATGCAGCATGACACGCTAGCCTAGCGACGTAGAGTAGTGTTCAGAAGCCTACATGTGCTAAATCTGTAGTAAGATTAAGAATGCATTATTTAATTTTACACACCAACATAATATATGGTTAAAAAGTTATAAAGTATACAAGTTCTCCATATATTTGTTTTTTCATATGTTAATATTATAAAAAATAAGTTGACATACTTCAGTACGAATAACTTCGATTCTTCAGTTCAAAAACTATATAAACAACAACCAAAATATTCTAAAGTATAATATTAATTACTCTAAGATAATTTTATACTTTTTGAAGACACTGTATATTTAACATTACACCTTTACCAAATTACTCCCAAAAAATCCACGAGTGACCTTTGCCAGATCACCTACACCTACATCCTTTCCACCGTCCTGAATTCCCCCACTTAGCCTCCGAACATCTAAACCCGATAGTCCCAACTTCGGGCGTCGGCCCGGGTGCACGTGCTATTTTATTCCGGCCGGCAATTGGCATCACATCGTAGGCCGCCGTTGCCGGGTCGTCGACCTGGGCCGCCGGGCCGCGACACACTGCCCCAATTGCGCCACCGGCTGAAGGGCGGGCCGGGGTGCGGCGACGGATGCATACTGCCATGTGGTGTTGCCGGATCTAACAGACTTTCAGAGATTTGAGGACAACTATGTAATGAAATTTTTTCTTATGGTCGAATGACATAATACAGTCAAAATAAATTTAACGTTTAAAATATACTCAGCCTCTTAAACAATTTTCTCGTAAACGTAATTGTTGACAAATTATACGAAACAAGTGACGGTAGTAGATATTCTTGACACTTTTAATATACTATGTTAAGCATATTCATGGAAATTAAAATCTTTTTTTTGCAAATTACACCAAACATTATTTTATTTTTTAAATTTATACACAATTTCTTACATTAACAAGTTTTTAAAATATCCGACATTTCACCTAAGAACCGTTTTACATAATAATAATTTATACCACTTATTTTATAATATTCACTACATAATAATTATTTAAGATGGAGAATACAGATAACTAAACAAAAAAATTCACATGTCAACAGTAATAACAACATTCCTTGGAAATGTATTTTATTGGTGGTTTTAAACCAGGTTCCACATTCTAATTGTATATAAAAATTTATTTGTTTTTTTTTTAATTCACCATAATTAACATAGAAAGACAAAGAAAAAGATTATCTTATGCTCAATCTTAGCACTTCTAACAAAACCGGCAACACCGGCCCGTCCCACTTTTACGCAATACCACTTCATTTTCCTAGGTCTTTACTCGCTGAATCGAGGCTGTAGGGGAGGATAAAAGGGGTGAGGAAAGGGAAGAGTAAGAGTAAATAGGGCAAACGACATTCCCTTACGGGAAGAGAATGTTTGATTTGTGACGGTATTGATTGCGAAAATTGAGATGCCCTGTTTATGTCGATCGGTTTGTTTACGCGGAATTTGAAATAACATCGAATTTTCATGAAGATCTAGAATTTCCTTTGTTTAAAAGTACACCTTTATTTAAATACCTTAGTAATAACTTAGTAAAAATATCATTTTCGTCAATTAAACACCCTATTCCTCGGACTGTTTAACTATAGAGTAAAAGATATGTCGTAGCATCACAGTAACTTCAAGGAACTAAATTTGTTATGCGTTTTAAGCGCAAGAAAACTCTTAATTTGTCTACTAATGTGTAGAAATGTTTCAACTTTTACGTGGGAAAACCTTAGTTCTTACTTGAATTTCATCACACTATTAAAATATATTAATAGAAACCTACTTTCTATAGGAGTCCTCTTTTATCATATTTTCAAAATTTATTGCCAACATCTAAAGTTATTATATGTAAGGCAGAATGTATTGTAACTCACCTTGATGCAGCAAATTTTTAATGACTATATTACTGTTATAGTATATTAAATATTACCTCTTTCATATTACTGTTTTTTCCAACAATTTTTGCTTAAAAAAACTCTACATATTGAATATAATCTACAAAAAGAGATTTCTAAAAAATGTGTTTATTTTAATGTTTAATACTATTAAATGGTTTTATAAACATAAATATCTAATTACATACTTTTTGATCTTCTTTAGACGAAAGTAAAAAAAAAATATAAAAATTCTAATTTAAAAATCTATAATAAAATAATTCGGAAATAGGAGATGATGAAATGTATAAAAAATATCCATTTATCAAAAATTTTTATGACTTTATATAGTCAAAAACATTATATTAGATATCAATTAATATTAATAAAGAATAAAAACCGAGGATCAAACAATTCTACCTAATATCCATTTTTAAAAAGATAAAAATGTGTTATAGTAAACTTGATTAATTATTTCGGACAGAAAAATATTACTTAACATCGCATCTTGGATTATCTTTATATTGCAAAACTCTTTGCCTTTATCGGTCTGTAGAAGAAGAAAAAAAAAATTGAAAAGGTAAATCCTGAAAAACTATATATTTAATCAAATCTGCTTGTTACAAAACTTAACAAGATTTCTTATTTGTTTTGGCAATAAATAAAAAAAATCTTTTAACATTTGGGCATTAATCAATTATCATAATTTTGCCATAATAAGCAGCAAAATAATTTGTGTTTTTACATGTCCTATCGCCTCTGAAAATTTGTTCCTTATGTCTATAAATTGTAAAATTAAATCAAACTTTTTTTACTGGTAAATAAAATAATGTAAAAATTTTTAAAAAAATGCCCTTTCCTACAGCCTCATTTTAATTTGTTATCGCCAACGCTCTATTTAAGATAAATTTAGGTTTTATTTAAAAAGCTATACCACGAGTAACCATATATAGCAATTTTTCCCAAGCCATTCGAATTTAACAAAAATTCTTAATATTACAATTTTAAAACCCCTTAAAGTAAAATAAAAAAAAAAAACGCTAATATGGTTACTCGAAAATTATAGACTAAAAAAGTCGCGTTATTATTTAATTTGTAACTAGTAAAATTAATGTTATGTATAGTATAACCAGTTTATATTGTTTTTAAACAAATCATTATTCTTAGGAAACATCTACTTGTAATAAACACCGCATTTTATAATAATGTATTTAATTTCAATTTTATATAAAACGAATTGTAATTTATATGAACATTTATTCGAATTAAAGTATGTATAAACAAGTACAAACCTCAGTTTTAGAATGTTGGTATGTTATTAATTGCACTGGTCAATTTTGGTAGTGTCCGTTTGTCAAAAAATTGTTTTAAAAGTGATATGGCAAAATAACTTCTAATTTTATATTAATAAACCAATTCAAATTAATTATACATGTCTCTTAACTAATTATAAGTAATGGACATGTCCTACGTAGAAAAGGCATGCCTCCCGCTCAGTGTGTGCGATTTTTGAAGTGCCTACAACCAAATTTTTAGACGTTTGCTTGAAACAGTTGCTAGTTAGCTTTGTCAAAAGTTGTGTCTTATCATAACCAAGTGGAGTGTGATTATATAGAAACTTTTGTTAGCACAGAAAAATTTCACCCACTTTCTACTACACTATGCTGGTACATTTTGCGCACACATCTTTAATTACCATACAACCAGATTTTATCTTAATCTTGATATTTATCGGAAGTAAATTAAATTAAAGAAGTAATTTGTTGAAATTACTTTCTAAGGTTTGTTTAAAAACTATGTTGCCAAGACTCGAAAAAGCACACAACAACATGTTTTTTGTCAAGATGATTTTATTTGCTTTCTGTTTTCACAAATTTCTTTATGGTCGTATAGTTAAAATCACGATGATGGGCCATTATACCGTGTCTGAAAAAATAGAGGATAGAATCTTGAAAATGAGTATATGGGCGTGTGTCAGTATATTTTTTCTAATTAAAATAGTGATGATGACTTCTATTTTTAATAATTTTATGGGGGAGATTGGTAGTTTTTTTTAAACATTTTGCTAGTGGAAACTTTTACAATCACACGTTCTGACATTTCTAAAAATAAATCCACTATAATAAAAATTTTTGACCACGTCGCCCACATAGAAACAACTCTCAATCAGTTCACAATAAAACAAAAAACGTTCGTATCGAATAATTTCTAACAAGTTAGTTTTATATACGACCTCTGTAGTATAATCATTATTATCTACACTGATACTAACATTATCACGACTGTCTAGATTTTAAAACGGTAATGTCAGTTTTAGGTGTATTTTGTGATTATTTCGAACCACATATAGGTTTTTTCTCGTATTGCCAGCTAAGGTGGAGTCATCAGTCCAACTAACAATATTTTAGTATATTTATAATCATGGTGTATACAGTACATGTAACAGATAGAGGATAGTGTAAATGAAGACGGTGACTACAAGATTCTTCATTAGTTTTAAGTCGATTCGATATAATAATGATTCAATAAAGTACTGAAACATTGTAGAACAAAAAAGTCTCGTTTCCAGTATCTTTTACATATAAACAAACTTGTGTACGCCATGGATTAAATAATTTGCTAATTATACAGGAAGTTTAGTAAATAGCTTTCATTTTGTATGTAGTCAAAATGTATGGCTTCGAAACCTTAAAAAATAAGAAACAACTACATTCAAATATTAAGATATAAAGCCTTTGAACTTATTAATTAAATTATATAAAAGTAATATTGAATTTTAATTTAAAAATTAAAATTCATTGAAAATGAATGTCCTCGGTTCGTGCTCGTCATGAATTATTTTCGGAATTGTTACCTTCTTATATAACTTATAATGGCTGCAGAAGAGAATAAAATGTATTGACAACTTTCAATAAATTTAGTGTAATAGTTTCGGAAATATTATATTTTAAAATTAATGTTAAAATTTTTTATATGCTTCTCAATTGAGAGAGAGAGACAACTTAGTCTTCTGTGACGCGTCAGCATCTAAAGGTTATTTGACTTTTACAATTGATTGCTAGTTTTTTTTTATTTCCTAAATCTGAAATTAATTGTTATAAAATGGTTGAAAAAAATACTGTAAAAAATTTAAAAAAAAGTTTTTTTAAAATATTTTAAAACAATTTTTTGACGAACTGTTTATCGATTAGTGCATTAAAATTAGGTCAATCACAATAATGGCAGAAAATAGGAAACGAAAATCTTCCCACTAAAAGATTGTGAAACGTGTGGCAATTACAATTATTCATCTTTTCCCCACTTCTAAATGTATATCTGGTCATGTTACTAAGTAAACAATCTGTTTTAAAAATAAGAGAAAAAAATAACGATGCACAAGACTACTTGTTCCTTACTCTATTTTTTTTTATTTAAATATGTATAAAATGCACGTTGAAATAAACATTTTTTTAAAAACTAAGAAAATAATTTAAAAATTTTGCATGCGGAATACAAGAAACATTCAAAAAATTATACAGCATTCGGCATAAAATTTACAACATGTAAGACAACTGTTAGGTCGCAGTCATTCAAGGATGGAGAAATGTGTAGAAGTGTTAATCCGGGAATATTATTACATTTCGGGTTGACGAACGTTGGACAAACTGACCACACTCAAACACATCTGTCCTTTTTCAGTAACAGGCGGGTCATAAACTACATTTTAAGAGCTGCAAACAAATAACCAGCATTGAAAATTAGAAGAGATGAGCAATCTGAGAGGCACAAGAAAAATGAGGCATTAAACGATAATTTAAAGACAAATCTATCAACCGACAGATAGAACGCAAGTGACAAGAACGGAAGGCACTGAAACGACGGTCAAGGGGAAGAGACAATCATCCCCAATCCACCAACCAGATATAACATACGGTAGCAAAGTGAGCTTTTAGTAAGCTGCTTAACTCCGATGAGTCAGCATTTAAAATGCCTAGGCAAAATTTTACACGAAATGTAACAAAGGAATAAACATTTTCCCGGATTAACAATGTTAACTTTGTGTATATATACATATATGTTTATATACCCACCAGGCGGCCCTTTGGTGATTATCTAAGCTATCATAATGAAACATTTTAAAATAGCAAATTAAAATTTAGTGTAATAGTGTAGTTACAGTGCACGCTCATTTTAGATAGAATACAATTGGCCGTAGCTTTCGGTTTCACGAAAAAACGTGACATTTTTTATTTTAAATGAAATACTTTTTTTTTACTTTTTCGAATTCTACGAGTAATCTAAATATCAACAAATTTTGTCGTTCGCTAAATCATAAGTTTTATTAAGTCAACGTTTGACGAGCGCCCTAAAAATATAATTTCTCGTTATAGTCCTAATATTCTTCTAATCAAGTTTTCAAATATTACAAGTTCAAATTGCTCAAATTCCAAAATTTGAAGAACTTTCGTTTCAAACTGTTGAATTTAACGTTAAAAATGTAATGGTAGGATGCAACGAATTGTACTAAGTACGCATACCGCTTAATAAGCGTTGACTGGGTCAGCCACTCTGTCGCTTGAAAGCTGCTGTATCAGCTTTCGATGGAGTAATATGTATGCATACTTAGTACAATTCGTTGTATCCTACCACCGTATTTCGTAACTTCTAGGATAAGTACCACTAAATTCTGTTCTCTTGTTTGTCAATCAGAGCCTGACTGACGAGCCGTGATACGGTGAAACGCTTCTCAGGGTGGATTTGACGAATGAGAGACCAGCGGGTAAACTGCTGAAATAATAAACTTCGTCCGTTTTCAGTTGTTTTACATTAACTATTAAAAATGTATCTGAATCTAATTTTTCTTAACAACATTTAGATGGCAAAACTCTGCCTACAGATAACGACAGTGACAACTTTCTAATTCACTCGTTTTAATGCTATAGTGATTCACAGTTTCTATTTCGCGGAATTTAAGTTTGTAGAAATTTAATTATTTTGCTTACTTTATTAGGCAGCATATTGGAACTGGTAATTTTTTTAAAAAAACTATCGTAAAATGTAGTCTTGAACAGTTGAATGGAAGTAAAAACTGACTGATTTGAAAGCTATTATTGCAGAAAAACTCTGCTACACAATAGTTATCATCACTACACTTTATTTTTCACTCGAGCAGCGTTTCGCTAACATAGTTGACGAAACGTCGAGTGAAAAAATATAGTGTTTGGTGTAATGCTGATAACTGTTATGTAGTGTTATTGTGCCAAAGACTCCAAAATCCGAACGTTTTCTGACTACGTTGATATGACATTCAATATAAGGAATGGTACAAAAAAATTGCGAAATTATAAAAGTAAAACATAGTATGTATATATATGTAATATATATATTATATATATATTATATATAATATATATATATATATATATATATATATATATATATATATATATATATATATTTATATATATATATATATATATATATATATATATATATATATATATATATATATATATATGCATATATATATATATATATATATATATATATATATATATATATATATATATATATATATATATGCATACACGAATTATCACGACCATACAAATCTTTTTTATAACAGTTTTTGTTGTATTAGTACTGGGTATTGGTCAGTCAGTAAAACTTCTCAATCATCATTTAGTTCTTTATATTTCGTTGTACATTGACAACTTCATCAGGAGAAAAACTAAAAACAATGAACAGTTACTCTTCTTTTTATATATCACCCTGAACCAACTAACAAAAATAAATACTGTGAAGGTCAACAAATAAAATGTACAAATTGGACCTTTTAAAAAACTTACCAACTACAGAAAATAAATCATTTAAATCCATATTTTTTAAAACCATACTAAACTAACAAACCGAAGACACAAACACTGAGAGAGGGGTAAACGTATACTGTCTATTTGGTCATATTTATCCACAAGTTGTTTACTTATTTATACCTTTTTTGCCTTTCCGCTTACCCTTCTCACCTTCTAATCTTATCTCTATTTGCTTAAAAAATTTGTTTATGTCCCTTCCCCTTCCCTTCCATGGGCTTTTATTAAAGATGTAGTTAAAATAGAAAAACAAAAATAAAAAAAAACAAGAATAGAACAAACCAAACAAAAAACAAAAAGAAAACCTTTACCACATGTAATGTTATTAACCTATGATATTGCAACAAATAGTGCTAAGCTTATTAATGTCTGTCTTGTAATTAATACTGTTTTTATAGTTTTTAATGTGAACCATTTCCAAAAAAAATTTGCTTTTGTAATTATTATCGTATGTCAAAATCTTTACATCATTGAATCCAAAAACATGCCTCGCCTTTCTTGAGTGTTCAGCTAATGCATAACTATTTTTATTCAACTTACAGTTACTTTTGTGCTGTGTTAATCATTGACGTAACCATTGCGATGTTTGACCAATGTAACACGCATCACAGTCCAAACACGGCACCTTATAAATCAAATTGCTTGTCAATAAAATTGGAGATTTATCTTTAAGTTTGGTAAACAAATGTCGGTTAACCAACATATTGTATTTAGCAATTCTTATATGGGTATAAAGATTGAAAAGTGTCACCACTTGATTTGTTAATTGTTGGATGTAGGGTAACTTTTTTAATTTGAACTGTTGTTGATTATCTCTATCAACTGGAACGTCTAAACAACTTGAATCATAAATTAATTTCTTTAAAATGTGTTTAGGGTATCCATTATTTAAGAAAATTATCATAAGCTTATTTCAGTTTTTATATAAATATGTGTGGTCACTAATATGGGTAATTTTATTTTTCATAGCAATGACTGTATTCATCTTTTAATGGTATGGATGACTGGAGAAATAGTTGATGAATCTATTAGAAGGCGTTGGTTTTTGATACCAATCTAGTTTTATTGTATTTATTGAAGTTCTGATCATTCTTGTATCTAAAAAAGGAACACTATTATGGTTTTCACGATCTATTGTGAATTGAATGTGTTCATTTTAAGCATTGAACATATTTAACGTGGACTCTATATCTTTTTCGGGAACGGAACATATAATGTCATCGACATATTTATTATTTATATTTTTGCTGGTAATGGTTCACATTAAAAAACATAAAAACAGTCTTAATTACAAGACAGATATTAATAAGTTTAGCACTATTTATTGCAATATCATAGGTTAGTAACATTGTATGTGGTAAAGATCTTTCTTTTGTTTTTGTTTTGGTTCGTTCTGTTCTTGTTTTTATTTTTCTTTTTGTTTTTCTATTTTAACTGCATCTTTAATAAAAACCAGGGAAGGGAGCGGGAAGAGACATAAACGAATTTTTTTAAGCGAATAGAGATTAGGAGGGCGAGAAAGGTAAGGAGAAGGGCAAGAAAGGTATAAATAAGTAAACAACTTGTGAATAAATATGACCAAATAGACAGTATACGTTTACTCCTCTCTCGGTGTTTGTGTCTTCGCCTTGTTAGTTTAATATGGTTTTAAAAAATATGGATTTAAATGATTGATTTTCTCTAGTTGGTAAGTTTTTTATCATGTCGAGTTTGTACATTTTATTTGTTGACCTTCACAGTATTCATTATTGTTAGTAGGTTGAAGGTGGTATATAGAAAGAAGAATAATTATTCATTGTTTTGTAATTTCATGTTTCTCCTGATGAAGTTGTCAGTGTACAAAAAATATATAGAGAACTGAATGACGAATGAGAAATTTTACTGACTGACCGCATACCCAATACTAATACAACAAAATTTGTTATATAATATATATATATATATATATATATATATATATATATATATATATATATATATATTATTTTATTTATATATACATTACAAATAATAAAATTTTTTCTGAAATTGTTTTGTAATTTTGAACACTCTTCGCAGCTGTACAATAAAAAAATATATTAAGTTTATTTTCTAGATTTACGAAATACCTAATTCCGACATACCAAAAATTTGAAATTTCAAAATTTATTTACATCGCCTTTTAAGACATCCTGCATAACATATTTCAAATTTGAAATCAGTAACAATTTATATCGGAAGTATTGATGCAATTGCTGTCTTTATTTTAAGAACATTATTTAAAAATTCACTACAAAATAGTAGTACACATAAAAAATACATAACATAAGTAATTGTGCTCAAATTAATAATCCTAAGTAAAATATTTTTTATTATTAAAATAGACTGTTTACTTATTGACACATAAACAGTTATAAAATATTTGTATGATTGTAACCCAACCGAACTAAGATGTAAGTAAAAAAGAAGGAAACTAAAAAAAAATTGTGTGTATATGGACTGCGGTATTATAAATATGCGAAGGTTTTCGAGAAAAAAAACCCAAAATTTGCGATTTTGGTTTTTATAATGGAAAACTTAGGATAATACAGTTAATATTTCGAGATTAATTGTGTTCGTTTTTATTTTGATAAGTTTTGTTAATTGTTAAGATAAAATAAAATAAAGATTATTTATTAATGGGTTGTATCATTTACTTTCCTCCTGGCTTATCGTAATGCTTTTAAGAATCTTGCACCTGCATGGAGGCGAGCTGAAACTTATCAAAAAACCTACTCATTTTTCTCCTTCCTTCTAAACAAGAACTATCGTATCTATACGAGGGGATGGATTGAAAAGTCTCGTAAAAAACAAGGTAACTGCCATTTTTTGGCAAAAAAAAAAAAATTAGTTCTCAACATATAATCTCATTGAGCTCAATACAGCGCGATTCCAGTTTTTTTACACCCACAGTTACAACAGAGAAAACATCTTAATTCGACGAAAATTTCTTCAGTTGGGCTAAATCTGGGGAAGAGGGTGGGTGAGTGAGTAACTATTTCGAAGCCCAGCTCATGTACTTTTGCCATTGCAACGGCCGATGTGTGACCAGGCGCATTGTCCTAGTGCACTTTCTTGCATGCTAATCTTGGTCGCTTCTGCTGCAACTTACTATGTACAAGGTCCAATAATGTTGCGTACTAAGAGCTTAAGAGATAAAAACTTTGAATAATTATGTAAGGAAATGTATTAGAAGAGATGTAAAAAACTATAACAATAAGAAAATTGAAGAAATTCTGGAGAACAAGAAGTGTATAAAACTTTTACAAGGATCATTAAATGAAGGACAACTACAAATAAAAAAAATTAGTAGATGAGAATAACCAAATAATAACTCAAACCAATGGACTATGAATGAATATAGAGAGATTTACAAGGACCTTAATGAGAGTAAGGTTGAACCACGACCAGACAAAAGCGAGTCAGTTCGAATACGAGTAATGAATGAAGAATCTGAAGATATTTCCAACATCACCAAATACGAAATACAAGATTATTTAAATAAAATGGCAAGAGGAAGAGCAGCAGATGAAGACGGCGTACTTGTCGAAACGTTGCAATAGGGCGAAGAGTCCATATTATGAATGCCAACTATATTGTATAACAAGTGTTTCGATATGTACGATATACCTCGAGACTGAGATAATGCTGTAGTGGTCTTGCTCTTCAAAAAAGGAGATAAATCTAATTTAACTATAGATCAATTAGCCTACTATCCGTAACGTACAACTTATATATGAAAATAATAACTGCGGGACTCACCAAGAAATTAGACGTTTACCAACCTAGAGAACAAGCCGGATTTAGAAAAGGCTTTAGTACGCTGGATCACCTTCAAGTATTAAGAACGTTAATAGAAAAGTCAAACGAGTATAATTTTAAGATTTGAATGGCTTTGGTGAATTGCGAGAAAGCGTTCGACTGCCTTGAAATTTTGGCAATATTAAATAGTCTAAGTAACTGTAGAATTGACAGCAGATATTCGCAAATTTTTCAAAATATATATAAAAATGTAACATTTCAGATAGTATTGAAAGAAAACACCAATAAGATAGAAATGAAAAGAAAGGTACGTCAAGGCGATACCATCTCGCCGAAATTGTTTACGTTGGCCCTAGAAGATCTTTTCAAACAACTTCCATGAAGAAGTAAGGGTATAAATGTAGGAGGAGAGCAACTCAATCAGCGATTCGCGGATGATATTGTGCTTATATCTAATAACAAAGAAGAAATGCTGAACGAACTTAACAAGTCCAAGAGAGATTGGTCTGAAGATAAACATCGTCAAAACTATGTTCATGACAAATGACGACTGTGATAAAGTAGCAGAACTGAACATTGAAAACGCAAAAATCACAAGAACGGATTCATACGTATATCTTGGACAAAACGTAGTAATATCCAAGGAAAACTTGAAAGCGGATCTGTCAGGGAGAATATCATTGGCTTGGTCGGCATTTAGCAGATTGCGGAACATCTTCCTTTCCCGTTTCCCAAATACACTAAAAGCGAACACATTTGATCAATGCATGTTGCCAGTATTGACATAGGAAACGGAAACATGGGCTCTGAATCAAGACATTATAAATCGCCTACAAGTAGCTCAACGAGCAATGGAAAAAAGGATGTTGGGAATATCGTTGAGGGATAGGCTGACTAATGAAGAAATAACTGATGTAGCTGAGAGGGTAAGAAAGTTGAAGTGGAGATGGCCGGGTCATATTGCAAGACTGTGATAATCGATGGACCCATAAGGTAATCCACTGGAGGCCCTGGAATGAGAAAAGCAGTGTCAGTCAAACCCGGTAGTCTGACGACATCAAAAGACTAGTGGGATACAACTGGATAAACAGGGCCCAAAACCGAAGAAGATGGACGTACTTATGTAGGCTTATGTCCGACGATGGTCTGCATAGCTGATGATGATGATGGTGATGACTAAGAGTCACTCTTTTTACCCCTTTTCAAATAGTTAATCATGCTGAGACCCTATGAGTCCCAAAAAATAGTTTAACTTTTCCCATCGATAAAACTGTTTTCGCTTTTTTCAGTGCATTTTCACCTTCCCCAAACCACTATTTTGACTGCCCCCGTGGTGTAATGGTGGAGCCACGTTTCGTATACAGTCACAAAACGACACCAGAATTACTTCGGATTACGTTGCACCTTTTCCAAACACGATTTTGTCCTTCCTCGTGCGTTTTTAGACTGGAGTCAACAAACGCGGCACCCATCGCGCACTCAGCTTTTTCATTTTTAGAACTTCATGCAGGATATTATGTATCTGTTAATATGAGATGCCCACCATCTTAGAAATTTTACGAAGCTTAATGCGACAATCTTCGCTCAGGATACCATGAATTTTATCTGTCTTCAGAAGAAACCCTAATACGTGCAGCTTCTGCAATGATCGTACGGCCACGTTTAAAGTGCGGAGTCCCCATGAACTTCAGTTCAGTTTCTATCTGGCCACAGTCTACATTTTTAAATAAAAATGTATTATCCCTGCACGATAGCCGGATTAATCTACTTCTACAAGACGTGTAACTCCGATCGCTTACGATATTTGACAATGAACAACTGGGCGTTGTACCTGTTTGAAACTTTAAACACAAGCGTTACAAGAATGACGTTTACCAACCCATATAAAATGATTAAATTTTAATTAATGATAGCTATAAGCATATCTAAAGGTAAATTGTTTAAATTTTTATGTTCTGCAACACCTACCATCGCTCTCCAACCCAAGACATCAATAAAAAATTAAAGCAGAAAATAAAGCGCACAAGTGAGGTTCGTGAATGCCATTTCAAAATAAAGTCGAAATTGTATATAACAATTAATTTGTTTTACCGTTTACATTTGATCGCAATTTTGAATTGCAATATGTGAACAGAAAAAAGATGCTGAAACCTCAGCGCTACTTAGAGGCAAGAGAATTTATCGCGGTAATTATGCTGTTTTAACATTTACTGTACTAACATATTTTAATTGGAGCCGTCCATCCTTTCTTGCGGTCAGTTTAATAATTAGTTGTTATAGAAAGCTAATAATTTAATTTATCTTTAATACAAACCTAACCTTCAATCTGGTACAGCATAATGTGATGTTATCACTTTTTCATTCAAAAATGTTAAGACCGCTAACAAGCGCTTTGCGCCGCTATAAGACTGACGTGACCAATTTATAAATACACCCAGCTTACAAAGAAAATACACCTCTGATGTCAGTTTTCTTATATAGATGGGGCGAAATTTGGCATAAAACAGTTATCAGCTGTTGCTGATGGGCAGTCTGAGATTCCTACTCACTACCCTCACTAGCACTTCGTACCGGAATTGCTGCCTCGAACTCTCTTGATCATTTATGCTACAATGTTCATTACTAATAGTTTTACTTTATGTAACGTTTCTATCTCTCGTTCTTTTGTTTCGATAATACATCTTATGCCTTTATAGATTGTTTTCTAGTTTTCCTCTCACCACAATAGTCTGCTCATCACGCCTTCATCCATTTTTCCGCACTACATACAGCTACCTGTTTCAGTACCACGTCTGTTCAAGAGATTTTTGCTTAAATAGCAAAATCCTGAGAAAGCATGGCGGAGGTAGTAGGGCTTCTCCAACCAAGTCTGTATATTTCAGATGAGCTTATATGTGCAGCGTCCACTAGTTTCCATGTTCTACTCTTTGAATCATCTAGTGAGAAGGGGAGACCTAGCATTTTTCTTGCTCTGCATCAGTTGCATTATTAAAAATGGACTTACCATGTTTTTCCTCTGTGGTCTTCATATTGAAGTGTTTTGGACGGCGTTGGTGCGTGGTATAATAAACCGCATACGTATATGGTGTACTAGTACTACGTGTATACCTACTATGCACTGCTCGGACAGAATTCAAGCTGGGTTCATCTATCAAATTGTTTTCCTTATAAGTATAAGAATAGTTTAAAATCGCCATTGGCAATTTGTCCTATTATTAACAAAGAAACAAGGCTTCTGGTGAATTCTGGAAAAATTTTAACGATTGTAGGGTATATTTGGGAGCAGTATACCACAAAATTTAAGCCTCGAGTACCATTTAAAATTGTTGTGGAGTATACAGTTTTCTACTGCAATAGAGAGCTTTTAAGAGGTGTAACCACCTAAGAAAAGTGCCGTAATTCATTCACATGGAATAAGATACCAGAATTAACAAAACCACACTCATTTTTAGTGTGCCGTACGGAATACTTATAAGATCACTTCGATGTCTGCCTGTCCGTCTGTCACACCCGATTTTCTCCGAAACTATTTGACACAGAAAGTTAAAATTGGGCGTTAATATAGGAATTGATGGTCCTCGTCGGAGCCGTGTAGTTTTGAAAGTTGAATTTTGACATAAGGAGTTAGTTTTGGGGGGTGAAATCGAAAGTGAAAAAAAAAAAAATTTCCAGGTCATCGAGTGGAGTGTCAGCTCTAAAACGAAAATTTTATTTTAAAAGCAATCCACGTACGGAACACTAATCGCAAGTCCGACTTGCACTTGGCCTGTCTTTTGGGGTTACAAATAAAATAAAAATATTATCTTTTTCATCGGGAAGGAAATTTAGCCTCGGATTTGTTTAAAACTATACCCAATCAATGACAATTTTGGGCATCGTTTCTGGAACACATAATAACATGTTTTCAGCTGTGTTCAACTTCTGGTGGAACATTTTCTCAATAATATAATATAATTTTTAACAATCCTCCTCTGTGCAGTTGAGCAACTAATCATCCTCAATCTAACATCTTTAGTGATTAAACAACCATGAATATCAAGAGTTAGCCTGGATTTCCAACCCCTTTATAACGTTTCTGACGGTGTTCTGTCATTTTAATCGATTGTCTGTGGCCCTTAGCGCGTGTTTTACGTTAGAATGCAAGACTCTCCACGGTATCTATCCAGCGCATGGGAGATCTGCCCCTTCTTCGCCTGCTCTCAGGCTTTCCCTGGATAAACAACTTTTCTATGTGCTCACTTCTACAGGGGACAGCGATTTTTTGCGATTTTTTTAAAATAATATAAAGAAAAGTGTGCACAAGTATTACACCAAATATATTTTTAAACTCTCTTCATTTGACCTGCTAAAAATTTTTTTTTTCCTTCCGTTTTCACCCTCCAAAACTAACCCCTTTAGTCAAAATTTAACTTTCAAAACTACAGGGCTCTGATGAGGCCATCAATTCCTAAAATAGTGCCAAATTTCAACTTTATATGTCAAATAGTTTCGGAGAAAATTGGGTGTGACAAAGAAGTCATGTTATAAGTGTTCCATATGGAATACTAAAAATGTTAAATTATAATAATGACCTAAACGAATTTCAGGTCCTTGTTCGTACGAAAACGGACAGCAGACTTGTGTTGACCCAGTGAGAAATAAATGACGGCAGAGAAAAATACACAAAAGGGACAGATAATAAAGGAAAGGGGCCTGTTTTTGGTAATCTTACCGGCCAGTTCGCGTGTAATTTTAACCTCACATCGCCATAAAAGGCTAAGATAAAAAAAACTAAACTTATATAAATTAAATGAAATCAATGTATATTCTTAATTTGATGTCCAGTTACTACTAACTAATTAAATGGTGCTGTTGTATCTAAAACGCAATCGTCACAAAAATTCGTCTTATCCCTCATTATTGTACAATAATTTGGTAACGATAATCAAAAAAAGGAGACTAGAGTATGTATAGTAGAGTACAAATAGACAAAAGATTACTTATAAAAAACTATATATGGTAAATGTTTTAATCTTCTGTATAGTTGAAATGCAAAAAATTTGGGAGCTGAAGTATAGCCCATATACGAGGCTGGTTTGAAAAGTCCGTGCAAAGTCCGAGAGATGGCACCACCGGCGCGTATCGAGGTCATGTTTAGTTAGTAGCATCTCTTGAATGAACGCACACCAAGTTTCAGCCATATTGGTCTATTTCTTTGTGTTTGGCATTCGTGTGAATCAACGAAGTCGAGTGATTTTCAAGAAATGGACGAAAAAGAATTTCGTGTGGTGATTAAACATTACTTTATGAAAGGCAAAACGCCTCAGGAGACTACAGAGAAGCTTGATAAACATTATGGTGACTCTGCACCTTCGATTAGAACAGTTTATAAGTGGTTTCACAATTTTCGGACTGGCCATATGGGCACAAGTGACGCTGAACGTTCTGGACGGCCTGTGGAGGTTACGATTCCAGAAATCATTGATCAAATCCATGAAATGGTGATGGATGACAGAAGAGTTAAGGTGCGTGGGATTGCTAGTGCTGTGGGCATTTCGATTGAACGGGTACATATTATTTTGCATAAACATTTGGACATGAGAAAGCTATCCGCAAGATGGGTGCCGCGATTGCTCACGCTTAACCAAAAACGGAATCGTGTGAAGTGTTGCAAGGATGGTTTGCAGCTGTTCCAGAAGAATCCGGAGGACTTTAAGCGTCGTTTCGTCACTGTGGATGAAACATGGATATATTACTATACCTCCTGAGACCAAACAACAATCTAAACAATGGGTTACCAAGGGGGAATCTGCACCAAAAAAGGCGAAGACCGTTCCTTCGGCCGGAAATGTTATGGCGACTGTCTTTTGGGATTCGCAAGGGATAATCCTCATCGACTATCTGGAAAAGGGTAAAACTATTACAGGTGAATATTATTCATCGTTATTGGACCGTTTGAAAACCGAGCTGCAAGAAAAACGCCCGCGATTGGCCCACAAGAAAGTCCTTTTCCATCACGACAACGCACCAGTACACACCTCAGCAGTTGTGGTCGCAAAATTAATGGAAATAGGATTCCAACTCGTTTCACATCCCCCCTATTCTCCAGACTTGGCTCCCTCGGACTACTATTTGTTCCCCAATTTGAAGAAATGGCTGGCGGGACAAAGATTTTATTCAAACGAGGAGGTGATTGCAGACACTAATGGATATTTTGCAGACTTGGACAAATCCTATCATTCGGAAGGGATCAACAAACTAGAACATCGTTGGACGAAGTGTATAAGCCTAAAAGGAGACTATGTCGAAAAATAAAAAAGGTTTACCCCAAACACATAAGTAGTTTTTTATATTTTTGCACGGACTTTTCAAACCAGCCTCGTATATTAACGATTACTCATGTATACTAAAAGCTATATAAAACTTTTTAGCATCCCTCTATATAACAGGCTAGTTTGTCTAAAATCTCTTAAACACTCTCTCGAAGATACAAGAAATATAAACAACTTAACATGTTACAAGATTTTTCTGAATAATAGGAATTATATTTAAACTTCTACTTTTTCCACATAAATTTCTAATAAACCTATAGTTCTCTGTAAAACATTTTATACTAAGCTGTAGGCTGTAGAATTAATTTAATAAAAATATAGTCCCGATAAAAATAGCCTACAGATACCAGTAATAATTTACACGGATCACAAACCGCTATCAATACGGTTTAAGCAACTCCTTTAAACCTTCCAAAGGAGAAAATTCTCAACCAAGTAGACTACACCCAAAATCAAATATCAAAGGTAATCGCTAAGTATACAGTGGCATTTCTAATACACGGAACAAGAGAGCAAAAAAGAAATTTCTGGAAAAGCAACACTCCAAAAATTCCGAAAAACAATACCGATTATAATTAAATAATCCATTCATTGTTTTCTGATGGGGTTTGGGATATATATATATATATATATATATATATATATATATATATATATATATATATATATATATATATATATATATATATATATATATATATATATGTGTATATATATATATATATATATATATATATATATATATATATATATATAAGTATGTATATATATATGTATATATATATATATATATATATATATATATATATATATATATATATATATATATATATATATATATATATATATATATATATATATATATATATATATATATATATATATATATATATATATATATATATATATATATATATATATATATATATATATATATATATATATATATATATATATATATATATATATATATATATATATATATATATATATATATATATATATATATATATATATATATATATATATATATATATATATATATATATATATATATATATATATATATATATATATATATATATATATATATATATATATATATATATATATATATATATATATATATATATATATATATATATATATATATATATATATATATATATATATATATATAAGCCTGTGTTTTTTGAATGATAGCATACCAGAACTGCCAAATTCCAAAATCAGATTATATGAAGACCTGAAAATGATCGATTTGCATAAGCTGGGCTAGGATTCTAAGATGTATATGTAGGTACGACACAAGTTGACTAAAGCGAATTTGACTACGATCATTTATTGGGAAGAAGAGCGGGGGTAAGAAATCCTGACAGATAAGCTATGAGCTGTTTCAAACAACGTCAAAAGAAGACTTTATCAATAGGAGATCTCACTTCTTGTTTTATCTCATTCAACCAATTCACCGGACCTTACTCCTTATGGTTACTATTTATTCCGCTTGTTGTAAAACTTCATGAACGAAAGAACCTTTCCAGAAGTATGTTCAAAGACTATAGGGTTTTTTTTGCCAAAAAGTTTTAATGATGTTGGTGGACAGATGACCAGTGGTCATCAAAAATTATGGTGAATATATTTTTAATTTTTATTTAAAAAGCAACACAACGAAATAGCACGTAAGCAAAACTTCAGGAACCACCTAAAAACAAACTTAAAAACATACTTTCCCATCTTAAAGGAACAACAGTCCTCATCGAACGACTTCCATGAAAACACGATATATCCATCGCCTACGAACTTTATAGATCAATAGGATCGTCACTCACAAATCCAAAGCACAAAGTAAAGCTAGAAAAACTACATAGCATTCTGTAAGTGCAACGAAACCTATGCGTTACAACCTCCGATCCTAACAGCATATCAGTACCACGCACAACTCTTAACCTCTCAGTTTGCTCAACCATTCACCAGTAAGGATCGATTACATTCGATCGAACATTTTTTGCCATCAATAAATTTTTTGTTGTACTAACAACGGTGCAATTACCTTAGTAAGTTGTCCAATCGCCTCCTGCATCAATAATCGCCTGGCATCTTCGAGGCATGCTGTCGATAAGATTTTCTGCATATTCTCTTAATTTTTCGAATCTAGCGAGACAACTGAGTCATAGTCCTCAGAGGAAAAACTCTCAGAGTCTTTCCGCTGAACTTTCTTTTTACAAGAGATCAAACGTTTTTAATAGAGTTTCGTACGGCGATTGTGAGGGCCACTCTGGTATATTATCGTGAGCATGAGCATGAAGATGTCGAATGGTCTCATGGGACACATTCAAACCCGTCAAATTCGGATCCCATGAAAACACACGATTTGTTTTTTCGCCTCTCGAAGCGACTTTATATACCGAGCCACGTTTTTGGCAAGTCGTCGACATTTTTGTCTCATTAAAATGATTTACCCCACTTCTTCACAAATGATACCGACTTTTTAATATATTTAGCGGCCGTAGAATGTCATTTTACGCCCCTTTAGATCGGAACAAAGAAAGATTGCCTCAAACCGACGCGCAAACAAGTGACTGATTTTGGATTTTATGTGATTTCGACGAAAGTTCGGAATCGACTGATACTTTTACTGAAATGCATGATAGACAAAGTTTCCCTCTACCAATGTTTTGTTAAATCGCTAGAATTGCATCTACCAAAAATGAATTTTCGCGGACACGTTCTTACTTGACAGCCTATAAATACGTAGTATTAATAAAAAAAAATCGTTATCTTGAAGAAAGTGTATTGTCCAATGCATTATTCAGTGTTATATAGGCACTGCACAAAGTGTCGTATGAAACGATTTGAAAAAAAAAATTATTTAAAAAGTCACAACACAAACCGAAAAGAAAAACCACAAGAAAATTTTTAATAAATTAATCTAGAAAAGGAAACATTAACAGAAAGAAACATTATTTTTCATCTTTTTGTCTGTAGAATATGGTTCTGGTTTTCACATAAACTTCTGGAATACTTTATACATTTTGCCCTTTGAAAGAATTTTTGAATAACGCCACTGAAAGCTCACGAGTTCATTATTCTCGTCTGTTCGCCCACGCGCTTCTGCAGGATGAACGGGAAAAATATGCGGGGGAGTTGCAGATTTCACACAAATTTCAGGGAGTGGAATCGTGAATGAAAAGGCGTTGCCATATTGTAAGTTTTCTAAGCTGAAATAGAGGAGGACTCAAAGGTTGATTTCACGCATAAGATAAGAAAAATTATATATTTGTTTTAATATAATATTAAATGTAGGGAAAAAACGGTGAAAATGGTTTCCACCTATGTACGAGGATAATCGAATTTTTTGTAGTAATACTGTAAAAAATGTATAAGAATGTAAAAAAAATGCTGTAAAACTCTTTCGCCTTGAACGCTCAAGCATCGGCTTGATTCTGTACAAAGCTCAAATTTGACCAACGATGGAATACTGCTCCCAAATATTTGTTGGATTCTATTCAGAAGAGAGCTGTTCGCCTGATTGAAGACCTAGCAACATTGATTCTTTGGAGCATCGAAGAGCGGTGGGCGACTTGAGTCTATTCTATAAGTATTTTCATGGAAAGTGTCCGTATGAAGCTCAGCTTGTCAGTCCTCGTACAACCCTTTTCAAGCAATCTTTTGTATGGAGACCCTCATTCCTTGGGAATGATTTGCGCATGTTTCCCACCAAGACAATTTACAGCAATTCAAGACTAACGTGAATCGCTTTTTCCGCACACGTGCAGGTGTGCTATATCCATAAAATATGTATGTAGTAAATAAAATTTAAAAAACCGACCTTTTTTATATGAATTTACGCAACAATCGGATAATTAATCATTCTTTATTCTTATTGACTTTTTTTTTTTTCAATTTTCAAAATATTGTCCAGAAGGCAAGTTTAGCATCTGAAGCTAGGTATAGCTTTAATTATAAATTAATAACTGTGTTATTACCATAGTTACCTAATGTAATTGGGACTTATGTGCATTTTTATTTTTTCAATTTCCCACAGGACATATGTTTTAATGCCTACTGTATTACTCGACCCGAAAAATTAAAGCATTCAAAGGCAAGACATGTGATTTCTGAATATATTGTGCTACAAAGTGTTTGTGAGGTTATTAAGCCCAAGACTTTGTTTTCAAAATAACGCCAAGAAAGCAGCTGCCTGTCCAGCAGCGAAGTGTTATTTGTTCTCTATATTAGGAAGGCTAGAGGGAGAGGCAATCGCTAGGTACATCCTTCAGAGAAAATAAGTAACAGGGCAAATAATGAATGGAAAAGGTCTGGCTAGTCTAAAATCACAACAGAAAGTGAAGATCAGTTAATCACAGTGAGGTCTAAACGATAGCGACTCTTAAGTGTTGTTCAAATTACTACTGCTTTAAATGAAACTCGTATCACATCAGTCTCATCTACCAGAATTAAGAGACCATTATCGTCGACAGGCCAGGAAACCGCAACTAAAAATCACTCACGCGTAAAACAGATTGTAATGGGCTTTGAAACACCTAAAAACTGGACAATAGAGCAAATTCTTTGGATTGGAAGATCGAAATTCCACATTTTTGAATTTAATTAATAGAAGAATATTTCTGCTTCACTCATCTAACGAAAGGGCTTCAGAAGAGCTATTAAGCGTTACGGTTTAGAAAGGTTATGATGACAAAACGACAGGTAGTTTGATGAAAATAGAAGAAATTAAATGAAGGATACTTAAAAATCTTGTAGAGCCATCTGAGCTAAATATTTTTGGTAGCAATTTAATCTGTCAACAAAACAACGATCTTAAATATTCTTCAAAATTGGCAAGGGTATGGAACTAGTATGGAATGAGTTAGATCGGAGGATTAAAAATCGTTTTCCATCAAGCTCTGTGGAACTTTTTTGGTAATACCTAAAAAATTACTGGAAAAAGTTAGATTTTTAAGTAAATTAGATGCTGAATAGTTGTGAGCCGTAATTAAAAATAAAGGTGGTCATTTTGACGAAAGTAAGATTTGATCTAAATACTTTTTGATGGATATACTTATGACTGACTGATTTTCTAGACAACATCTCACTGTAAAAGTAGAGATTTATTTTACGATTATAAAAACCTTTCATTTCGTATTTTTGGTTTAAATTGAAAATGAATACTACTTCTAAAGTTCTGTACTGCACTACCGTCAGAAAGTATTTGACCACCTAGAAATTTCATTGTAACTGCCAAAATTTAATACCTAATTATTAGATAAATTTAATTGTTCTTAACAAGTGTCCGTCATAAGTTTTGTATGATAATCGTTTTGAGGCGATTTCTGGCAATTCCAATTGAAGTAAGAACTCATTTCAAGTTTCTAGGGATTATGGAAATTCCTAGTGACATTTTATCACAAAAACTATGCTATGAATACCATTGCCCTTTTGGAAATTAACCATTCGCAAACAGTACTTTGTCATTGACACAGGCTCAATTGTTTTGTGAAAATGCCAAAAACGAAAGAAGTTCTGATAATTGCGAGACATCAAAATGGTCACTCGAGTCGGCAAATCGCGAGTGATATGCGGATGCCAAGGAGAACGGTGGACTACATCGTAAAAAATTGTTCTTGCGGGACATAGAATTCGCCTCGCCTCGAAAAACGACTCCCCGCTGAAGACAGAGCTATAACAATGTCCAGCAGACGTAATCGCCTAACCGCACCAGAAATCACGGCTCAAGTAAACCTGGAGCGGCCAATCCCCATCAGCGTGCCAACCGTGAAGAACAGGTTAGCAAAAGGTGGGACTACACGGGAGAGTTGCACTGAGAAAACCACTTCTTAGGCAAGTGAATAAACATAAAAGATTAGAATGGGCCCGAGAACATAAAATTGTAAATCAGAACAATGGAATTCCATCTTATGGAGCGACGAATCTAAATTCGAAATTTTCAGTTTAAATCGACGAGTTTACGTGCGGCGGTCAGCTGGAGAGAGGATGTTGGAAGCCTACAGTAAAACATGGTGGAGGTTCAGTAATGGTTTGGGGTTGTTTTGGCAACGGTAAAGTTGGAAAAATCTTTAGGTAGAAGGAATCATGCGAAAAGAACAGTATCAAGAAATTTTGCTAACTCAAATGCTTCCTTCTGGAAGAGATATTTCTCAGAGGAAATTTATTTTTCAGCATGACAACGATCCTAAACATTCTGCTAAACAAATTAGAGAACTTTTGGACCAACGGAAATCCGATGACGTCGTGGAAGTGATGACTTGGCCTCCACAATCGCCCGACTTGAACTCCATGAAATTGCTGTTGGACCATTTGGACAGATGTATTCAAAAACTCAATCCAACATCAGAAAATCAATTGTGGGAATTTTTACAAGCAGAATGGGTTTAAATAACTGAAGAAACTACTGGGCAGAATGCCGAAACTCTGTAAAGCGGTAATTAAAAACAAAGGAGGTCATATAGATGAGAAAAATCCTGGAAAATCATGAATATTTTTATGATTTTCTAGACTATAAATAATGTGAAAATAAATAATTCCTAAACATTTAAAAAAAAAAATATTACATGGGCTTTTGTCGTCTTGGGACTGAAATAACTAGGTGGGCAAATACTTTCTGACGGTAGTTTAGGTTAGTGCTTTATCCATTTCTAAGAAACGTGTAACACCGATAGTTGCTCACAAACACACAATCGTTATAAGAATCACGCTTACCAACAATTATGCCGCCTAACAAAATTTCCCACCATTTGTGTGAACAAATTCAGTGGTTCGTAGATATTAACATAATATAAAGTAGATGTTTAATATGTTTTTAAGTGAAACAAAGGACTAACCCCCATTTCTTAAGTAAAAACGTTTTATATTTTTTGATACTTTTTATATTTTTTTCTGATGTCATCGATTTGTCTTGTTTGTGCAACTTATGTTTAGTAACAAACGAGGAAGTTTTTTCTTTCCCTTTTACTTTTTCCTGTTATCATAGACGTAGTTTTCTATCTAACTAATAGTGTGTCTTTTGTTTCAATCTTACAGTTGCTCTTGAAGATGTCAAAAACTTATTGACGAAATACTATAAAATTTAGAAATTTAGAATGAATACAACATTGCAGATTGACTTAAAAGCATTTATACGATATGCTATTACGTACATAGGTATTTACTAAAACAAAGAATAGAACAATTAGTTTACTTATTTTATGTACATGTACGGAAAATCGAAAATAAAACAGTTTCATTCTTAACTTTGATGATTTAAAAATGAGGTAATTTTTAACTGCACTCGTTTTTGCCTTAGTTCTGTTTTTGGCTGCAATGTCTCTCCAACGTTTGATAAGCAAAACGTCCGCGGTGGTTGCATTTTCTTGTTGTTCTACATAAGTGAACGCATTTTCTAGGGTCTCTAGTCCTTCTGAATGTGACATTTTTACTGGAATATTGTCAGTGGCTTCTACTTCGTTATCATCATCGTCATCACTGTCTATTTTATTAGCAGTTTTTGCATACACTTTTAATTAATTCTTGGTCAGTCATTTCATCTTCCACACTATCACACCACACACAAACATCGGTTTCCGTAACACTTTCACATCCTGATATTCTTGTAATAATTTGATGTAAACTTTCATTATCTTCTGTTTCGGCCTCTGAGTACTGTCTCTCCTCTTGTGGAATCAATTTTGACCAAGATTTTTCCAGAGTACTACTCTTTACTTGATTCCAGGCTGAAGCTATCCAATATATAACATTTTTCAAATTTATCTTTTTTTAGACAATCAGTAAGATTGCCACCTTCATCTACTTCTAAAATATGCTCCAATAATGCCTGTAATTGCTTTTTAAATTTTCCAGTACACCCTGATCCATAAGCTGAATGGGAATTACAGCAGGAGGCAAAAACATTGCTTTTATTTCCCCACTTTCAAGTTGCTCCGTACTTGGGTAAGTGGGGGCGTTATCTAGTAACAGAATACATTTTCTAGGATATCCATGTTCTTTTTAAAAAAGTTCCGCTTTGGGAACAAAATCTCCACAAAACCAGTCTTTAAATAGAGTCGCGTTTATCGAGGCATTGTTTTGATTTTTATACAAAACAGGAAAGCATTGCGACGAATATTCTTAAAGGTTCGTGGATTTGCTGACTTACCAATATATAATAATCGGAGTTTGTGTCTTCCAGAAGCTTTACTGCATGCAAGAACAGTAATACGTTCTTTGCTACGTTTGTAACCAGGTGCTCCAGCTTCCGTTTTTGAAGCTAAGGTATTTGACGGCAACATTTTGTAGTTCAAGCCTGTTTCATCACAATTATGGATTTGGTCTAGTTGTAAACCATGTTCTTTCATAAGCTGCTCAAAATTCTCTGCAAATTTTTTTGCAGCAGATACATCAGCCGACAATCTTTCTCCACAAACTTTCAGTTGACGTACACCATGTCTTTTTTCCACTTGTCTAGCCATCCATCACTTGCAGAAAAATTTACAGGCGCTTCAATAACCGGCAACTCTTCGCTTAAACTCACTGCCTCACGTTTTAAAATTGTTCCTGAAATTGGTATTCCACGTTCTCGATTCTCTGTAAACCATAAAAATAAACAATTATCCAATTTTTAGTATTCACCGCTTTTCATACTTTTTCGTGCCTGTGTAGACGATAACAAAACACTACATCATTTTTCAAGTTTTTCGCGATTTTTTCTCCACACTGAAACAGTACTCACGGCTACACCTAAATCCTTCGCTATATTTTTAAGAAGTTCACCATTATCTAAACGTTGAATTGCTTCAAGTTTCTCTTTTAAGGTAATAATAACACGTTTCCGCTTATTATTATGACGCTCCATTTTGTAAAATATCTATTAAAACGAAACTATTACCTCTGCGATAATAATAGACGTTAGTTATAACACACGTCGACTAACCAAAACAGACAGCGGTGAAATTCTAGACGTCGGGGATTTTTTCGATTAATGGGAATACAATTTGCTTTTTAACAGTTTGTTTCGGATAAGCCGGATTTCAGATAATCGGGATTATATTATATATATATATATATATATATATATATATATATATATATATATATATATATATATATATATATATATATATATATAATATATATATATATATATATATATATATATATATATATAGATATAGATATATATATATATTATATATATATATATATATATATATATATATATATATATATATATATATATATATATATATACATATATATATATATATATATATATATATATATATATATATATATATATATATATATATATATATATATATATATATATATATATTATATATATATATATATATATATATATATATATATATATATATATTATATACATATATATATATTTATATATATATATATATATATATATATATATATATATATCTATATATATTTTAATATATAATAATGCAACGTCTCTCTGTCTGTCTGTCTGTTCCTTAGTGCGCTTATCACTGGAGAACCACTTATCCGATTTACGTACTTTTTTTTTTAAAAACATACATATGTTCTCTGGCCAGGTTATAGGCTATATTTTACTCGTATTACGATAGGTAGCATAAGAAATGAGCAGTGACGATAATAGTGAATGAAGTCAGAAAAAAGTCTGCCGCTAGCGCATTCCCTTGCAATACACAGCCTAAACTATTAAATAAGGAACAATATTATGTAGCAGAGAATATCTATAATCTATATATAATATATATAAAATGCAATATCTCTCTGTCTGTCTGTCTGTCCATTAGTGCATTTATCACGCGAGAACCACTTATCCAATTTACGTGTCTTTTTTTAAATTCATACATATATTTTTTGGCCACGTTATATAATAATAATAATAATAATCTATATCTATAATATATATAAAATGCAATATCTCTCTCTGTCTGTCTGTCCGTGCGCTTATCCCTCGAGAACCACTTATCCGATTTACATGTTTTTTTTAAATTCATAAATGTGTTCTCTGACCAGGTTATAGATATATATTTTATTACATCTATAATATATATAAAATGCAACGTATCTTTGTATGTCGTCTGTCTGTCTGTCCGTTAATGCGCTTATCACTGGAGAACCACTTATCCGATTTAGGTACTTTTTTTTTAAAACATACATATGTTCTCTGGCCAGGTTATAGGCTATATTTTATTACGATAGGTAGCATAAGGAATGAGCAGTGACGATAATAGTAAATGAAGTCGGAAAAAAAAAACGTTTGTCGCTAGCGCGTTCTCTTGCAATGCACAGGCTAAATCATTAAATATGGAACAATATTATGTAGCAGAGAATATCTATAATCTATAATATATATAAAATGTGTCTTTTTTTAAAGAACATTATCCGATATATTATTTCTTTGGCCATGTTATAAAATGATAATAATCTATATCTATAATATATATATAAAATGCAGCGTCTCTCTGTCTGTCTGTCTGTCCGTTAGTGCGCTTATCACTGGAGAACCACTTATCCGATTTACGTGCTTTTTTTTTAAAACATACGTATGTTCTCTGGCCAGGTTATCTATCTATAATATATATAAAAATGCAACGTCTCTCTGTCTGTCTGTCCGTTAGTGCGCTTATCACTTGAGAACCACTTATCCGATTTACGTGTTTTTATAAATTTATACATATGATATGTTCTATATAATTCGATATAAGCCTAGATAATGGGAGATAAGGTGAGAAAATGGGAGATAAGTATAAATAATGGAGAGATAAGGAGAAATAATGGGAGATAAGCAGAGATAAGTCCAAGTAATGGGATTTATGGTGAGATAATGGGAGATAAGGAGAAATAATGGGAGATAAGGAGAAAAATATTGCGAGATAAGTCGAGATAAGCCTAGATAATGGGAGATAAGTATAAATAACGGGAGATAAGGAGAAATAATGGGAGATAAGAAAAAATGTTGCGAGATAGGTCGAGATAAGCCTAGATAATGGGAGATAAGGTGAGATAATGGGAGATAAAGGAGAAATAATGGGGGATAAGGAGAAATAATGGGAGATGAGCAGAGATAAGCCTAGATAATGGAAATTATGTAGAGATAATGGGAGATGAGGAGAAATAATGGGGGATAAGGAGAAATAATGGGAGATGAGCAGAGATAAGCCTAGATAATGGAAATTATGTAGAGATAATGGGAGATAAGGAGAAATAATGGGAGATAAGGGGAAATAATGGCAGATATCTTATTACGTTAGGTAACATAAGAAATAAGCAGTGACGATATTAGTGAATCAAGTCCACGCGAGCGGAGCCGCGGGCACGGCTAGTACATATACAGGGTTACAGGGAAAGTCGTCCTAGATAATTAAGGACGTTATAGTTTAGGTCGTTTCTGACCGATTTGACTCTATGACATGATGTCCTAAACTTAACCGTTTTCGAGATATTGAAGTTTAAAGATTTTCTAAAAAAAACATGTTTTTTTTTGCTTTCATATTGATTTTTTTAATTAGAGGTTCTCGAGTGCGATTTTTTGGTTATTTTTAGTTAATCTGTATCTCAAGTATCAAAAATCATCAAAAAAATTTGAAATAGTTACTAACAGTTTCAAATGGCGGCTTGTTAATGTTTCTAAATTACGAATTTTTATCAAGTGTTTCCTACTTTAAATCAATAAAGATAAAAAAAAAATGTATGGAAGTTATTCTGCAAATTATTTTAAAAACTTTTACGTCTTTTTAGCTATCTAAAACGGTATAATATCTACTGGATCTATTGAAAATTCTAAGAAAATGAGATTTCAATAGGCCCAAATGTAGAGTAACATAATAATAGAATTTAGATACTACCAATTACCGGTTTACTACCTGCACCTTCAAACAATAAAAAGGGATGGGTAAGCATTTTTTCCGGTCGGGGTACTCTCTGTGCGAGTAACATTTTCTGTTCCCTAAACATTATTGAATGATTTTTAGTCTGCTCATGCGATTCGTCCGTGGTAGATGTGCTATACCGTGCTTTTTCAAAAATATCTGTGTTTCATCTTCTGACTGTGTGAATTGGCTCATAACTGGATTTTGATCTCTGCTTGTGAATATGGCAACGTATACCAACAAGGAATATGCTGACATCCTAATGTGTTACGGATTTTGCGAAGGAATGTCGTCGCGTGCACGTGATAAATACATACTGCGATATCCTACTCGTCGTGTACCTGCGTATTTGATGGAACTTATCGAAGACTACGAGAAACTGGTTCCGTACAAAGACGGCGGACTGACATGGGACGACCACGTATCTTTGACGAAGACGAAGAAAACGAAATACAACGTCTCTTTGAGGTGGACCCAACCACATCTACAAATGTTGTCGCACAACAGCTTGGTATTTCGCAGTGGAAGGTATGGTTTGTAATGCATAAGGGCAACACCCTTACCACTATACGCCCGTGCAAGTCATTGAAGAAGGGGATCCGTTGCGACGATTACAATTCTGCAGATTTATGCTCAATACCGATGTCGAAGATGCATCTTTTTTTAAGAAAATACTATGGACTGACGAATCGAAATTCGACAAAGACGGTCTTACAAACTACCACAATGCCCACTATTGGGCTTCCAAAGAGGAAGGCAACCCAAACAAAAAAAGAACGAAAGGATCACAAACAAGATTCAGCTTAAATGTGTGGATGGGTATAATTTCAAATTATTTGGTTGGGCCATTCTTCCTGCCAGATAATTTGAATGGCGAGGAATACGACCATTTTTTTGCGGAACGATTTACCTAATTTGATGGAAGACCTACCTATTGGTTTGAGACAAAACATGTACTTTCAACACGATGGCTGCCCAGCTCACTACAGAGGAAGTGTTCGTGCATGGCTCAATGACAATTATCCCAACAAATGAACTGGAAGAGGCGGACCCATACCTTGGCCGGCGAGAAGCCCAGACCTAACACCGATGGATTTTTATGTGTGGGGTCACATGAAAAGTCTCGTATACGGCCAGATGACTCCTATCGAAAACGTGGATGTCCTAAGACAAAAAATAATTGATGCGGCTGACGAAATGAAGCGGCACCTCACAACCAGCGTTGTGAAAAGTAATTTAAGAAAAAGAATGAGAATTTGTGTTAGAAATAGGGGCGACCATATAGAACATGAATTATAATTAATAAAAAATATTAAATTGCAAGGTTTTTTGTTTTATTTGTGTATTTTTCGTATTTTCACCTAGAACTAAAAATTTACCTTTTGCTACCCGAGCCCGCTTTAGGTGTCATTCTGTGTACAGTTTTCCTATTAAACTCCTAGTATTATACCTTTTTTGATAGCTAAAAAGAAGTAAAAGTTTTTAAAATAATTTGCAGAATAACTTCTATACATATTTTTTTTCTCTTTATTGATTTAAAGTAGAAAACAATTGGTAAAAATTCGTAATTTAGAAACATTAACAAGCCGCCATTTGAAACTGTTAGTAACTAGTTCAAATTTTTTTGATGATTTTTGATACTTGACATACAGACTAACTAAAAATAACCAAAAAATCGCACTCGAGAACCTCTAATAAAAAAAATCGATATAAAAGCAAAAAAAAACATGTTTTTTTTAGAAAATCTTTAAACTTCAATATCTCGAAAACGGTTAAGTTTAGGACATCATGTCATAGAGTCAAATCGGTCAGAAACGACCTAAACTATAACGTCCTTTAATTATCTGGGACGACTTTCCCTGTAACCCTATATATATATATATATATATATATATATATATATATATATATATATATATATATTATATATAAAATACAAATACATATATAAATACATACATACATATATATATATATATATATATATATATATATATATATATATATATATATATATATATATATAAATACAAATACATATATAAATACATACATATATATATATATATATATATATATATATATATATATATATTATATTATATATATATATATATATATATGATGAAGAGAACGGATAAAGATGTTAAATAGGAACTCATTTCAGTACTTCTATAAGGAGTATTATAAATCAATAACTACTACCAAATAAATAATTTTAAAAGTGAAAAGGATCAAACTGTTCAAAAAGTTAAAATAAAACATTTCCGAAAATTGTTTTCTGATATTTAGAAGAAACTAACGGCATAGTCAAAGGATGTTGTAGAATAGAATATTGAAATATAGGCAAATATAAATTTATTATCCAAAAATAATATTTAACAATAATATATATATAATTTGTTGTACAATACAACCACAACACAGCAAGCAATACTATTTTAATATAAATATTATATTAAAATAATTTTCTTACATCTAAAAAAAATGCACAATAAAAAACGAGCACTTTGGCCACATAATATTGTACGTCCTTCAAAGAAATATCGTGAAAATAAATGTAACTAAATAAATTTCGATACAGGTATTTTCGAAATATCTACAATTTAATATGCGGTCATTTGCACAGGTTTAATTTAAAGTTTTCGATAGAATTAAGATCAGCTTAAAACACATATCATGAATGGTGAACATTTCTTATATCAATAGGTACAGGGTATTAAAAAAATAGCTTAATATATTGAACTAGGGTTATTAGCACCTTCTAAATACACTTAAAACATAGTTATGAATTATACAAAATTATCTGACCCTGTAATTTATTTCGTTATTGCGATGCCACTGGCCTCTCATGACGGCCAATGTTTGAAATCCAACTGTCAGAGTTCCATATGTTATAATTTCTTTAAAGCATGCGTGTTTTGCTAAAAAACGTTTAAAATTAGTGGTCCATGTAAAAATAATTATAAGTTTAGGTTGATATATATACATCTTTTACCATCCGGCTCAATTAATTACGCAAAAATTGTGATTTTTTCATGTTTGTCGGAGGAGAACAACAAATAACTAGATAAAATATATATTTTTATATTATAGTATAATTTGGAACTTCCCTAAATACGTTCCTTAACATGGATTTCTAAATTTAATGGTTGAACATTTAGTTTTTTTCTACATACTTTATTGCAAATAAATCACGAAATATTTAGTTGTTTCAATGATCGATCGTTTTGTCGTTAAAAACATTTGGAGCATATTATGCTGTTGGTGGTAGACCCATTTCAAAAGTTCGATGGTTCTTTAAGTCTTCCGAATTACTCCTAGAGGCGCCATTTATCATAATTTTCCTTCAATTCGTACCGATACAAGGATTTCAGTTTTGTTATACCAAAAATCAGTTACGGTGATAAGGACCATTTTTGGCCTATTGTAGAACCAAAAAAATTATTTTTTTTCCTATAAAGCGCGCTGTTCAATACTACTCAAGTTTAAGATATGTCCTTTCGCTTTTTGTGTCTTATTATATGAGTTACATATAACTTGTAGTGTGTTTTTTTTTATAAAAAACTACTTTAAAGTAAAAATATACAAAAAATACTGCGGCTCATTTCGTCCTAAGTAAAATCACAAGAATTAATTCCAAAATGCTAGAATTAAAAACCGCGCAATTGCGGAAATAGTGTTCCGTACGGTGGTTGCTTTTAAAATATAAATTTTTGTTGCGGAGGTATAAAATGATCAATAACCTCACAAAACACACCCCAAAGAAGTTTTTTATCAAAATTTGTTTCCGAACTTTATTAAAAACTAAAGACTTTGAAATTTTGTTTTTTTATATACCAGAATTATCAAAGGTAATGCAAGCGTGATAATTTTCGTTCAATCTACACCTTATGAAGAATATTCTAGAATTTTTTCAAGATTTTTTGAATAGTATTCTTAGAGATGGGGGAGGGAGACAGCGATTTTTCGCAATTTTTTAAAAATAATATAAAGAAAGTTTGCGCGAGTATTATATTATATATATTTTTGAACTCCTGTTCTTACAAGCTCTCATTTGACACCCCACCCCCCATTCGATGACCTTGCAAACTTTTTTTTTTTGTCACTTCCGCTTTCACCCTTCTAAAACTTAAAATTTCCCCCCCCCTCCCCCCCAATTGTCAAAACTACGCAGCCCTGATTGAGCCATCAATGCCTATATTTGTGCCAAATTTCAACTTTCTATGTCAAACAGTTTTCGGGGAAAATCGGGTGTGACAGACACCGAAGTGATCCCATAAGTCTTTCGTACGGAACTCTAAAAATAAACAATTCTATTTTCATGCAGTTTTCTCATAAGTACTACATAACGTTTTCTAATATATTTGATTAAAATTGTCTTCAAAATTACGAAAATATTGGAAAAATGTACATGTTTTATTGTATATAGATATTATTTTAATGGTTGATATATTTTCAGTATTTTGTGTTGTTGCACTGCAAAATGTTATTTCACTCTTTTCATTCGTTGGAAAGTAGCCTGACATCTTCAAATAAAAACGCTTTTAGCAACTTATAAAGAAAATATGATTGTGAATTCCGGGCAACCAGTAACCTTAGTGCAATTTTTACACGCTCAGCATAACGCTGAACTTTAAATAGCCTATATTAGGTTTAAAAAACATTAATTATCGCAAATTTAAAGTAGGTCTATTGAATTTTACTTTTATTTTTGAGGTCATTGTCTTGCTGATACTCCATGACGGAAATCAAGTTATTTTCCAATATCTCAAGATACATTCGAGCATCCATTCGGTCATTTATCTTTGCCAATGGCCCCGTACCAGACCATCGAAAACAACCTCCATACCATGGTATTTCCACCGCCATGTTTGACAGTAAGTACAAGGTACTTTGGGTCATATTTGAGACCAACTGGTCTTCTTACATAACCAGCAGAATCACTTCCAAAGAGACTGAACCTACTTTCGTCACTAAAGATTACTAGAGACCACTGATTTTGAGTCGAGTCTTTATGTTCCTTAGCAAACTTCAATCTCTCTTTTCTGTGACGCTTTGTAAGGAGTGGCTTTTTAACAGGCAGCACGCCTACCATGAAGATTTTCAGATAACAGACGACGCCTAATAGTCATGTCTGACACCAATACACCCTGATATTCCTGCCTTAGTTCTTTATTAACAGCAGTTTTCTTGGGAAGACAATGACCCAAATACACATCTCGCTTGGCCAAGAATTGGTTTTTTGAACAAAGAATTTTGGTGATGCGCTGGCCTTCACAATCACACAATCTTTGGCACTATTTGAATAAAACAAATTAGGCAAAGAACTATAAAAAACCGGGACGAACTTTTGATCGCATTAAAACAAGAATGGGAAAAAATACTACCCGATTTTTGTGCTAGGCTTATTGACTCTATGGGCAAAACATGTCAAGCAGTGATTGACGCAAAAGGATACCCACTAAATATTAAATATTTTCGATATCTTAGTCGTCTTAGTGGAATTTTTGTTTTATAACAAAAATGTTTATATACTTTTGTTTGTGCATAATTTTGTTACGTTAAAAACTAAGCACATTTTTTTTTAGTCTTCAAAATCTTTGTTAGCATGTACAGGATTAATAAATAAATATTGTAATTGTAAACCGTTTAAATGTTAAGGCTAGAGATGGGAATTTAAATGTGTCCATACTTTTGTTCGCCACTGTATATAATATATATAAATATAAATATAAGTAAACATATATATATATATATATATATATATATATATATATATATATATATATATATATATATATATATATAATACAGTGTGTCCTAAAAAGTTTTATACAAATGGAGAAAAAGTTTATCTTACATATTACAAAAAAAAAAAATTATTCTTGATAAAAAGTTCTATATCACATTGAAAACCATAATTAAGCATTAAAAGTTTAAAATATTTGATGGTACACAGGGAAAATAATAAAATAATGATTTATAATGAAGAGTAAAGTGTGTTTAAATACAGAGCAAAATATTAATTGAAAATGTTAATAGGAACTAAAAAATTATGCTCACGTTTAGATTTGTAGCCTTCCTAGTTAAAAATTCAAAAAAACTCCAGTAAACACGTCAGTAATTGTCGTATTATTTATTGAATAAAGGAAAACGAAATTAGTTAAAAATTAGTGCACTGATTTTGATTGTATCATATTTTTTCCTTAAAAATTTGATAACCTTTTTATCTGCTTTGCAACAATTACATCCATAATAAATTTGTGCAAATATCATTTTATTTTGAAATTGCAACATTACATAATTACTACGTACATAACATAAGTTTTTTTGAATTTTTAACTAGGAAGGTCACAAATCTAAACGTGAGCATAACTTTTAGGTTTTTATTAACATTTTCAATTAATATTTTTGCTCTGTATTTAAACACTCTTTACTCTTCATTATAAATCATTAAATTTTAAACTTTTGATGCTTGGTTATAGATTTCCATGTGATGCAGAACTTTTTATCAAGAATAAATTTCTTTGCAATATGTAAGATTTTTTTTTTATTTGTATAAAAACTTTTTGGAGACACTGTATGTATATGTATGTATATATATATATATATATATATATATATATTATATATATATATATATATATATTATATATATATATATCTTATATATACATATACAGTGCCGGCCAAAAGTGGAGGAACTTTTAATTTATTTTCTAATTTTATAATATATTTTCAAAATTTTTTGTGCGACTATGTATTAAAAATGTTTATCTTAGCCTGAGTAATAAATGCATATAAAAACAACTTAGAATTTTATCAAAGGAATGTGATTAGTAAACAATGTTTCTTTTTCTTGCGGACATAAATGGAGAAACTTTTTATGTATAAATTATAAATTGAATAGTTCTGTTCGAAGCAGTTCGTTTTGTAGTATTGCGAAGCTCAATTACTTACCAAAACCCTCGAGGTATAAAATTATCACAACAAATAAAAAAACCTATAAATGAGAAGCACAACGCGGGAGTGAAACAAGTGACAATTGCTAAGATCCTAAATCTACATAAAAGTGTTGTTTGTAAACAAATCAAATTGTGGCAAGCTAGGGGCACTACTACTACTAGCACTCCTAAGCCAGGTAGACCTAAAAAACAACAACTGGAACCGATTAGAAGATGTTCTATAAAAAATCCATTTTTCTCTGCTGAAGATATAAAAAAAGTCATACCCCAGCATTCCTCTCTCAATTCGATCTATTCGAAGACGTTTATGCGACGCAAACTTAAAGGCCAGGAGACCAGTCAAAAAACCTTTTATTTCAACGAAAAATAGACAAGCTCGTTCGAGATTCGCAACAGAGCATTTACACTGGACCTACAATCAATGGAAAAACGTCTTATGGTCGGATGAGAGTAAATTTAATTTATTTGGATCAGATGGTATGAGATGGGTTAGACGTCCAGTGAATGAAAGATTTAACCCTAAGTACACTACAACCCACAATCAAACATGGAGGTGGTAATGTCTTGGTGTGGGGATGTTTTTCCATCCACGGGATTGGCCCACTGGTGAGGATAGAGGGGATCATGGATAGCCAATATTACCTAAACATCTTAAGGAATGTTATGCTTCCATATGCCGAGGATAATCTGCCGTTAATTTGGAAATTTCAGCATGATAACGATCCGAAGCACACTTCAAAAATTGTTAAAAATTTCTTTACCTCTCAACAAATGCAGGTTCTGAGGTGGCCAGCTCAAAGTCCGGACTTGAATCCTATCGAGAACATGTGGGAGCACCTAGACAGAAAAGTTAGACAAAATAATCCCAATAAGTTTCAAAATAAAGATGAATTATTCCAAGCCTTGGAAGAAGCATGGAATGAAATTTCCGAAGATGTTATTCACAATCTTCTTGAGTCCATGCCAAGAAGATGTGCTGAGGTTGTGAAGAATAAGGGTTATGCCACAAAGTACTAGTATGTTTTTTTTTTAAATTTCCTATCTAATAATACATAATATGGCATAAAACTGGAAAGTTTCTCCATGTTTGTCCCTAGAATAAATACATTTTATTTGTACATTTCACAATAAATTATTTGTTTTCGAAATTTGTTGTTTTATTAATTAGGTGAGGTTTATAGGTAACCATAAATATTATTTAAAATTGCTTCGAATTCACTCCAATAAGACAAAAATAATAATATTAAAAGTTTCTCCACCTTTGGCCGGCACTGTGTATATATATATATATATATATATATATATATATATATATATATATATATATATATATATATATATATATATATCAAAAGAAAAAAGGTAAAAAATAGACGTATATGTCTTTCAAATAAACCTGTGCAAACATTTTTTTTATTTTAATAAAATAATTGAAGGAATTTGTAAAGTTTACACCTCTACACCTTTAAGACAACCTATATAGTCTAAAATAAAATAAAATCTGAAATTGGGCATTATATAAGAGAATGTGCGATAAAGAAATTAGCGTTACAAAATAATAAAAAAAAACTGTAGAAATGAGCCAAAGAAACAACTAAAACTCGGATTTTTACAGCCTTTAAAATAAATAATGGTAATTATTTAAACCTACATTTTAAAGAAATGCCGAAGAGGTATAAAGTCGATAGCAAGCTTAAATGTTTTCCTAATTATTAAAAGATTCTATGTTACATTTGTTAAAAAAAACTTTGAAAGGAGAGTCCTCCGACATATTTGGTTAATTTTTATTGCATTATTAAAATAATAATCATAATATTCATGATAGATATATAGATACAATATAAAAAAGTGGCTCAAATGCCTACAGCACTCAGAGCTTTTACGGGCTCAGTATGCCCCCATCTTGTGTGGTAGGCCAATAACCTTTAAAATATTAACTAAATATAATATTTACTGAAGCTCGATTACAGATAAAAATATAGCATTTAAATACCAAATGTAACACAGAGCCTGAAACATTACAACTAATGGTGGAAGATGATTATTATTTGACAAATATTAAAAAGGAGAAAAACTAGTGGATTGACGGACCAATTGTTTTGATGGTACGTAACCTTTCCTTAACATTGAAAATATTGGGATTCCAAGGCAATCTGCCGCTAACGCGCTCACTACTATTGACGTCTGTCAACTCCATGCAGGCCCGGCAGTATAGAGAATTTGCAGCGAACACACTGTAGCACGAAAGTTTTATGTTTTAAAACATTATAAAATGATAGCGAACACCTCGCCACTGGTAGCAGCGACGGAAACAATTTAACAAAAAAAAATGATAAGAAAGTTAACAATCTTAAGAATTTAGACCGACAAATTAACCATGTCAGTATAGTATCTTGCTGTATTAAAAGTTAACGTTAGTTTCTTCTGCAGCAATGGGTGGCTCGTATGGTTTGTGTTCTCTGGCAGCCTACAACGTTCTACAATGTACGATATCTGTGTCATCGCTGTAGAACGCTAGTTACTACCTGACCTGCATCTAGATGATTAGCTTCAACAGTAAAAAAGCATCCTAGATTGGTACTTGGGTCGTGAGAGGGCTCGCGTTGTTCATTGTCTTGGAGCCGCCGTCCTTTTAATGAAGTTGAAAGAATTGCTAATAAACTTCAACTGCTATTGCCACTAATTTTCTCTCCTCATTTGCTAATTCACGAGCACATTTTTACAATAAAAACATCTAAAAATATATATATAGTGATGAATTTCATCATTTAAAAGGCACAGTACCTTGATTTTCCTCATGTTTGTCGTACTTTTATCACTGCTGTTAAATAAGTTTTAATTAGGCACTTGTGGACTGTAGACATTTTTCATATTATAGACTACAGAATAATTAATATATAATATATAATAAATTTTTCGTTAAATAAATAGTTAACTATCCTGGCATACTGAAACAATGTGAATCCAAAAATTGAAAGCATTGAGCTGCTGGATGATGTAGAGATAGAAAGAATGAAAATAAAACAATACTTTTGCTTTGGCTTCGGTCCATGGTTTTAAACATTTAACGAGAATTTTATGGAAAACCCAATATGTAAAAAGGTTTCTTAAAAAAAAAGAATTATGTACACGTTCTTGCAAAAGAAAAGTATATAGTGGAGATCTATTACAAATTATTTTGAGAATTAAGGATCCCGGTTTCCCAGTTCCATTTTGCGTTTGAAAAACATTATTTGCTTAGTTTTTATGAAATAATAGTACAATAATCATATTGGTTAAACTAAAAAGGAACCAAAATTTTTTTTAGATATTTTGTTTATTCAATTAAATCTCCAGCTGTGGGATCTATTTTTTTTTTTTAAACAAAAAATCAAAATTAATATTATTACTTAGAATTTTTGTAGATCTTTCAATATACTATGTTTCCGTAAAGTAATATGATCTCTTAGTAGCTTGAGAATACAGTCATTTTAAAAGCGTTAACCCAACATAAAAAGACCGTTAAAATGAGGTGCCGGGGGAGAGGGTTCGTTTATTGCAGAACTGTCTATTTTAAATTTACTACTTTGTCCACATAAACTTTTATTTTTAAAATTTTCAAATTGAAATTTGAGGAAGCATAATTTTCGGAAACATAATTTCGTTAACAAAATTTTGAAAGTTAAATTTTTGAAAAACAGAATATTCGAGCCAAATTCTTCGAAAACAAGATTTAAAAATTGACAAATTTTTGAAAAATAACTTTCCTAAAAACAGATTTTTGAAAAACAGAATTTTGTTTTGATAGGAAACTTCCACAGGTTGGAGAGCTTATGGTTATAATTGTAGTCCTTTCGTATATTAACAATGTTTCAAATGACATTTCGCAAATTCTACAGAAACACAATATAATAATACTATTATCTACGTGCCGTAAACTCTAACATCTCAGATTTGTCAAAGTTAAAATTCAGATGTCTACTGTATCCCATATAGCTGTGGTAAATCTTATATCGGCAAAATGAGCAGAAAAATAGGTCCTAGAATTAAAGAACATCAAACGGCAGTACGTCTTTGAAACATTTCCACTTCAGCACTTGCAGAACACCAGATTCTTTTTGACCAATCAAATATACTTGCAACAAATTCCTAACCTAGGAAAATTGTAGGTGTGGAATGTCGGCAAATAGCCTGGGGATTGGAGAAATTCAAAATTCATACCGGTATACAAAAAGGGCTCTCCCACAAAATGTACCAACTATAGAATTGTCTCCTTGATCTCTCACGGTAGTAAGGTTTTTCTAACCATACTGAAAGAGCGCCTAAAGTCTTATCTATTGCCACAAATATCAGAAGAACAAAGAGGATTCATACCAGGAAAGGGAACACGGGAACAAATTTTAAATGTGCGTCAACTGATAGAGAAAGGAAGAAAATATACCATTAAGGTGAGATGGCCGAAACTATGGTCGATTCTGAAAGAAATGGAAATTTCGCCACACTTATTAAAGTTAATACAAACGGTTTACGAAGTCAAGCTAGCCAAAGCGTGTGTTAATAACATGTACACAGAAAGCCTCACCACGAAAACTGGTGTTCGGCAAGGATGTATTCTTTCACCACTACTTTTCAACATCTATACGGAGTACATAATGTACGAAGTTTTCAATAAATGGAATTGTGGTATATCGCCGTTGGAGGAAAATACATACAGAACTTGCGCTATGCAGATGACACCTTAATTATAGCCGCAAATAAAAGTGAATTAGAAGTCATTATGCAAAGACGACGAGGATCAGTAAAAACTACGGATTGGAAGTAAACAACAAAATAAAAATAATGATCATTAGTAGTAGAACGAATGATAATCAACCTTGACATTTATTATTTATTATCGTAAATTCTTATCAATACCTTGGGGCTATAATTACCAATACTAGCCACTCAGAAATACATAGGAGACTCTCAATTACTCTCTGTACAACCACAAAATTAGTCAAAAAGGAAACACTCGAGCATCTCGCGATCGGTTAGCTGAAGGCTCGCAAGAACGCTTATATTTCCGATTGCAACATATGCATCGGAAACAGGGACAATCAAAAAAACTGTTAGAAAAAAAAATTGCAGCATTTGAGATGTGGGTGTATCGTCGAATTTTCAGGATATCGTGGGTGAAACGTTAAACTAACCAGTCTATTTTACAAGAACTAAAAATTACTAAAAGACTAAACTCGCTTATAAACTAGACATATTTAAGGTATTTCGGCCAACTCAGCAGAAGACATGAACTGGAAAACAAGGAAAGGTTGAAGGCAAGCGCTGCAGGGTAGATCACCTTCACGTTGGGTGGATCAGATGAAACAGTTAACTGGAAAGTCATTGCATGAAGCGTCAGAGCATTTACAGAACAGAGAACAGTAGCAGATGATAGTTCGATTCATTTATTGAGCACAGGGGCACCATACCCTATCGCGGGTAAAAGGACTTCGGAGGAAGAGGAGGCAAATTTGAGAGTCCATCGAAATATCTACACATTAATCGTGACACTGGTCTTTACCTTTCACCAATCTTGAAACAGTTTATTCATAAAGCCCCCCCCCCCCCCCCCCGATCCACTAATATAAAACGCGTGTCCAAGCGGAATTAACTCAGAACATAGTTCTTGGAACAAGCTCTAAGGCCGGATGTCCGGTGAAACAGGAAAAATCCAACAGAATTGTACCTATAAGGACTTTTATGTGTTTAGTATAGTAGGTGTTTCGTGAGCAGTACCGACAGAGCACAGGCAAATCTAAAAATAATAATTCAGTGTAACTGGAGCGTAAAATGGAAGACTTTAAACTAACTTCTGTCTGCAATTCTCCACGATTCATCCATAACCAAACTAGTCACTAACAGTTTAAGTTAATTAGAGTAACAATTTTACCCTTGTCTAAATTAGCTGAATATATTTTTTTTAATTTGTTTGACAGTTTAGAGCCCATTCTACCTTACCGGACTGATTTTTTGTTTTTTTGCATAATCTACTAGCCGTAAGTGTGTAGAATATTTGTGTTAAGATTTTAAAGTTGAATTCTAAGGGATAAACAAGTTATGGATCATTGAGGACGTCCGGGCAGAAGCAGGTAGTGAGCGCGTCTGACAGGTATACGGCGGCCGACGATGGCCATATTACAACAGTCAATATATCGAATTTAACATCACATGAATTATATTGAATCATTGTCCTGGACGTGGAATGTTTAAAATCTATACTGGAAATAATGCAAACAATGGGTACGGTCATTGCTCCATATGTTGATTTATCTGCCACGAATCGCGATGAAGAGCGAATAAAAGATGCTGAACGACGAACAACATACCAGTCGATATAGGAAAGAGATGCCTGAAGAACTACCAAGTTGGCGCAAATACCCAAATATAAAGGTTAATATCAATGAAAATCTAACTTGAAACTCTGTGATAGTATATATGCAATAAATTACCTCCAGACTTTTGTTTTCAATGTAAAGCAATGTTTCCTCCATGAAATAAACTAGAATCACTTCGATATCTAAGATAATTTTTTTACCAACAAAAACTAATGAAAAATTGAAGCAAAAAATGTTCTTTGTAAGTCGCCGTTTTGTTAAATTTCATTCGAATTATTTTCTTTAAATCTATCTCAGAACGACACACTAATCAAGAAAAAAAAATTCAATCTTATTAGGGCACTAAAGGATGTCTAGGACTTCCGCCTAGAGATGAGTAAATAAAATTTACTTCAAAAAATTACTGAATATACATAAAAGCATAAAAAATCAAATACAAACACACGTAAGTTTTTATCTTCTTTAGCTTTTTAAAAGAAAAATCTAAAAAAATGCCTTTAAAAACTCTCCAAAGTAGAATGGACCCTTACGGTACACAAATAATTAATTAAATTATAATTTAATTCAAATTTAACCGAAGGAAGGTGTATTTTAACTAATCGCAGAGGTTAGCTTATATTAGCTCAGGTAACATTAAAGTAATTAAATTGAAGTTTTATTTAGAATTACCTGAGCAAACGTCATCGCAATCCTTAAAAAGTCAAAATCAACGAAATGTGACGATTATCCCTTAATAAGTTTAATGTCTTACGTTCTCAAGATATTCCTGAGAATCATCCATACCAGAATATATAGAAAATGTGAAGCAGAAATAGATAACACACAATTCGGATTCCGAAAAGGCATGGGTACACGGAAAATTTTATTCTCATTAAATGTACTGGTCCAGCATCGTAAAGATATGAATGTAGATGTATATACATGTTTTATAGATTACAATAAAGCTTTCGGCAGTGTGATGCACGAGAAATTAATAAAAATTCTAGAAACAAGAATTATAGACAAAAGACATCTAAATATTATTAAAAACCTGTACTGGAATCAATCAGTGGAAGTTGAAATTGGGCTAGAAAAGTCCAAAAGCTTAAAAATAACCCAAGGTGTAAGTCAGGGATGCATTCTCTCACCACTTCTATTCAATCTTTATTCTGATGCTGTGTTTAATAAGGCCCTCTATGAATTCACTGAAGGAATAACAGTTAATGGGAATACACTGAACAACATACGGTATGCTGATATTACTGTTCTATTAGCAAATAATATCAGATCTTCAGCAAATGATCAGTCGAGTCGTACTTTGGATTAACTATGAATACAAGAAAAACCAAGTGGATGATAATAACAAACAAAATCTACCACCAGAATCCCTCGAAATCAGGGACAACACCGGGACCAGGGACATACTCCATATTTAAATATTTGGGAACCAATATACATGACAAGTGGGACCCAAGAAAGGAAATATTTTCCCGAATTGAACAGGCCCGAGTAACATACATGAATATGAATAAATTTTTCCATCACATAAGTCTCGGTCTCGAACTCACAATGAGAATGGTGAGAGCGTATGTATTCTCCGTGTTATTGTATGGATGTGAGTGCTGGACCATTGACCCTGGCTGAGAGAAACAACTGAAATCTTTTGAAATGTACATTTGTAGATGCCTTCTTCGCATCTCCTGGGTACAGGAAATAAAAAACACAGAAATAATGGAAAGAATGAACAAAATGAAAGAATTACTAACAACCATAAAAATAAGAAAAACTTAACACTTCGGACATATAATGAGGGGCCCAAAGTACGAAATGTCTTATTATTGAAGGCAAAATAAAGGCAAACGATCGATCGGAAGACGACAGAATTCTTGGCTGAAGGACATAAGAAGGTGGTTTAGATGTGCTTCGAGTGATATTTTTCCAGCAGCAGTTTCTAAAGTTCGTTTAGCTATATGGATCGCCAACCTTCGTAAGGAGACGGCGTAGTAAGAAGAACAAACTTGAATTGATCTACGTTATAAATTAGCTAGGATCAAAACTAGTTACACTAGTTTGGTTAGTGTGACGATAGATCTAAATTCAACAATTAATTTAATTGATTACTTTTAATTGTACGAACTTCGACTACCCATTTTAACGTCATTTAAAAGTTAGATTTTTCGAATAAAAGTTGGATTCGAGAATGCTGTGTTTTATTTACTTTCACATTTCATCACTACTCGTTCTAGAATTTTGCATTCAAAAATATTGTTTTTCAAAAATCTTGATTTTGACAACTTTCATGGACCTTATACACCTACAGAAACACGCCATTTTAATTACAACTTCTACTTTGTAAATATAGTGGAAGGATTATGATTTTCTTAGGTCTAATAATCTATAGACAGTGCGATAAAAAATATAAAATAAAGTTACTTACTATAACAGAAAACTAGTTTTATATAGAAAAAAGTGTTTTTTTTTTTAAATGAATTCCAAACATTAGGATCAATTATTATTTTTGTAATAATACCATTAATAATAATTTTGTAATTTAGCCGACGTTGTACAGTCGCAGTAATCGAAATGGCATTACTCCTAAACGTTGGTATAATTAAACGATATTGTTTTCGTTTACTTATTGGGATTACAGCAAACTCAAACAATGACTCCCAGTTTAACCACCGAAACGGCGAAAATTTGTTATTCGTTAGCATGTCGAATTTTAAACAACTTTTTTCTGAAGTAGAGTTTTTTCACGAGAAATAGCGAAGAGGATAAAGCGCCACTGTGGTAAGAGTTTTAAAAAAAAATGTTTCTCATGGCAGCACAGAGCGGAAGAAAGGTACTGGGAAGAAAGAGGAATAAGCAGCGCTTAATGATGCGATTCCCTTTAGAAGATCGCTTCAAAACTGCTAAGGAAGTATGAAGAGATCTAGCAGATACGAATTTAGCTAACATAATCGAGAAGGAAACCCGTTTATGGTCAAAAAAACAGCCAAAAGCAATTTCTCAATAAAAAAAAACAAAGAATTAAGCCTGAATTGGGTGAGACATTTGGAAAAGTGGACTGGAGAAAAGTGATGTTTTCAGATGAAAGCAAATTTACATCTTTAATTCTGATGGTGGCCCCTATGTATGAAAAATTTCACGAATTCTGCACATTAAAAACAGTGAAACATGCGACAAGTGTAATGATCTGGGGATGTTTTTCCTACTTTGAGATCGGCCAAATAAACTTTGTAGATGCCACTGTTAATGAAAAAAAATATATAAAAATTTCGGAATATAGTTTGATTCCCTCAAATAGAAATAATCTTTCACGCTGCGAAGACTTCATCTGTAACTACTCATATTTATTGATTGAAAAAATGTTACAACGCAAAGTTTTGTATTTTTTATTTTCTGTATGGGTGCATTTTTGGGTAGGTAAGGGAGATTTTAACGGAAAATGGGATCTCAGCAGTGCCATGGCCAGGAAACAACCCCGATTTAAACACCACAGGGAACTTGTGAATGATCATGATGAAAAAAATTAATGCAGCTAAGCCTAAAAGTAAAGATGAGCTAAATAAAACGATTGAGAATGTGTGAAATCAAGAGATCAGTGATAAAATCATAAAAAATTTGGTTAACTCGGTGCCAACTAGAATTGCATCAGTGATAAAGAACAAAGGTGGCTCAACGAAATATTAGACGAGAAAAAAACTATTTAAAAACATATTTTTGATGTTGTATTTTTGCCTAAGTTCTTTATCACTTCCATGAAAAATGGAAGTATTTTCTTAATCACCAATAAAATAAAGATTTATTATTTTCCATGTTTTTTACCTCCAATAGCTACTAGTGATACTTTTTTTCACATCATTTGTTAAAAGCATCAATCAATGTTCAGTTTTTGAAAAATATCATTTTTATATTTCTTTTTCTATGACTGCGACTATAATTCCATAAATGAACAAGTTAGTAATTGTGCAGACTTAACTGAAAACAACTTTTATAGTACCAGCTGTTATTTTGCAATTAAAAAATACAGGTGCGTCTTCCAATGCGAACAATTTCGTCAACAGATTACAGTATTCACTAAAATAAGTCACAACCAGGTAAATGTTGAATGATAATGGAGATTAATTAATATTTCATATGTAGTCTTGCGCGACAAGAGTTTCCTGATGTGCGCGTACTTAAACGATTTCTCCATATAAAGAGTAACTGCAAAATTGGCCCGTTTTTGCAACCTCCATAACTTAGGTTTTAAATTAAAGCTAATTAAAAGGACATAATTTTCTATTTTTTATTTAGGGATAACTACCCCCTATTTTGAGACTTAAAAGGGTGATATGTGTAATTCAGGAAAATAGGTCACTTTAATTATTTACATATTCTCTACCCAACACCGTATGTCAATCAAAAATCACCCTCTAAAAAGGGGGCGCAATTAATAGGAGATCCTGCCATACTCATAAAAATGACTCCCAAGACTAGGAAAAAATACAAAGAAATAATCAAAATACTGAGAATATACGCTGGAATTCTACGTCTCTCAAACTTATCGCTAAGCGATAACCACCCCCTAAAAGGGGTGCTATTTTAACCTAAAAAATAACTTTTAATTTTGAGAAAAAATCTTATTGATTTTTACACTTTTAACCCTCAAAATAGTGGATAGTTACCCCTAAATAAAAAAATTGAAAAATATGTCCTTGATTAATTTATTTAGCTTTAATTTAAGATTTTTTGTCTCCAAGTTATAAAGTTTGCAAAAACGGGCTAAAATTCACATTTTTTTGCAGTTACTCTTTAAAATTATAATTTTAAACTGAAAATTTTATCAATAAAATAAGTCATTTAATACACATTTGTGCTCGAAAGATAAAAAAAAAATGTATATATTTTGGTAGAAAATAATAACAACAAATTGAAGAATGCAGGTTTTCACGACCGGTTGAATTAATGTGGGTTTCTTTCGAGAGTTGAGGCCGTGTTCTCCAAGTATTAACTTTCCGACGTCTCGTTGACACTGCGGTCGTACGACAAACAAAAACGTTCAGAAACAGGGAAATGTCGCTGGCGCCTGATTGGCCGAGAGTCCAAATGACCACGCCTACTCCGGAATACACAAAAGCAGACAGCGCTACATCTTCGAATACAGTCAACACTAAAGAGTCGAGAAGAAACCTTCGACCACTGCTACATCGCCTTTGAAAATGTTGACCGCAGTGTCAACGAAACGTCAGGAAGTTAATACCTGGAGAACACTCCCGAAAGAAACCCACATTAATAACAATAATGGTTGAATTCAACATTTATTTTTTAAAGTGGAATGGAACATACCATTCTAAAACTAAACTTCAACTTAAAAAAAATGTCCTGTGATAGTTTTTTTTTTCCAAAATGATCTCATTTTCTAGCCAATTTATTTTATATTTTTTGATTGCAACGCAACGTTTCACTTAAAAAAATCTTGTTGCAATTTATAGCAAAAAATACCTAAAAATATAAATAAATACGTCCTAATCGTTCTAAAATATTGTTCGAATCACATGCTTTTTTACTTCGAACAAAATTCATCGTAAAAGAGAAATTTTTAAAAATAATACTCCTCTAAAATTTTCCTATATCAAGTATCCGCTAACACGGCCTTTTTCTTGTTTTTTTTTAGATTAAAGATTCTCTTTTTCTTTTCTTTCTTCTCTTCTTTTACATTTTTATTGTCTGCTTCATTTGTATCTTTTTCTTCTATTTTATTATCTATACTGTTTTTCTTCTCGCTCTCGTCAACGCTTTGAGGTATTTTACCATTTTGTTTTTCTTCCGTCTTCGTGGTCGGTTGTTGTTCTGAAGGTTGTTTTCCTGTTTTCGATTTTGTTCTCTGAAATATTGAGCCCAGACTAAAATAAAAATTCGTTTTTTTCAAAAAATATAAAATATAATTGGCCACCTAAAAAAACAATTTATATTCATTCCTACTAGCTTTAGGCTTATATATTATAACTTCAAGTTTTGTTTATTGCGACCTGTAAATGATTGACTCAGACGCGAAAAAGGCGGACTGCATTTATATTTTAAAATAAAACACTCCACATATGATATTGTTTTTGAATTTTACCCGAAACTAGATATAGTACCACAAAACTGTAAGCTGTAAATATAATAGTTTCTGAAAATGTGAAAATGACATTTTCACCCTTTAACAAGCTTACACTTTCCTAATGCTGTATCAAAATATGCTAGCTTTCTGTGCCCCTTTGGGTCATGCGTGTTCTCGATTTAACCTGGTATCAAATGGAAGTTACCATTCTTTACTAAGGCACAAAAAACTAGGTTAGAAGTTCTAAAAATCGTTGTTATATGCTTATTTCTTGTAGACAGGCGAAATCTTGAGGAAATGGAATGCCTAAGTCCTTTCACTTATGTTGGGAGCCACACACCACCAATATATGAGTCATTTTTTTACAAACTGTACACCTATTTTGACTTAACATTTTTGATTTGCCTGAAAATTGTTAAACGCATACGAAAGTATGGAAATTATAAAATGTAAAAGTAGTCCCCTCTCCTGGTTACTTGACCTAACCATTAGTTCCGCCTGAGTAATTCAGGTGTTAGGCTAAGTATAAATAAAGTAGATCTGTAGTTTAGCTCTAGTCAGTCATAGCTCTTGATGAAGCTAATATGGTTAGCGAAACGCGCGTCGAGGGCAAAATAAAGTGTTTGGTGTACTGGTGATGTATACTGAGTACTGTCATTGTGCTAAAGATTGCACATACCCAACATGTGGTTATGACAATATTTTAGTCTCTTGATTTATTTTAATACTCCGATCGTTTTTTATCACTAAAAAACTCGTAATATTTGACTTCAGCTTGCTTTTTTAATGTGCCGCCGATTAGTGGCCTACGATAATTTATAACATCCATATTTTCCCCAAATATATATTTGGAAAAAAAAATCCCGATACACCTGTCGACTAATTTCACGTATAAAAACCATAAAAAAAATTTCGGGCAAATCGAAAATATGAAGACTTTTTTTCCTCAAACCCGTACGGTTTGTAAAAGAAAGATCCATATACAAGATGTTATAAAAATCACCTATTATATTGAAATGAGCAGTTGATATCTAGCAATTGTATGGTGCAGTTCGCGTATACCTTTGTGATAAACATCAACATTCCTCGAGTGATAAGAGTTAAACAAATTTTTTTTTTTTGGTGTGTTAAAATATTTTTTAACAAAACATGAACGTTTTTAACGGGGGGAAACCTCCAGACGATTTATGCCCCTCAGGGGCAATTTCAGGTTTGGGAAAAGTGAATGTAGAAAAAATGGAATATGAGGTCCCAAAGTTGGGAAAAAAATAAGAGAATAGAGGTTGAAAATAGTAAGATAATCCCAGATAGACAGGTAAAAATAAAATATACTTATGAAAATTCAGATTTTCCGCCATTTCAAGTGGCAATAGAAAATATAGCACCAGACTTTAAAGGTAAGTTAAATGCAATCACTGTTAATAATATTATATATCAATATCATCCGGAATTGGATAACAAAATTAAACAAATAGAATCATTAGGGCGTAATCGGATAAGTGTTGTGTGTAAAGATGCGAATACGGCAAATATGTTAGTATTATCAAAGGCATTAGCGGAAAAGAATTTAGATGTGTACATTCAAAAAAGCACAATATTAAAACAGGGGGTTATCAGGGATATCGAATTAGATATCTCAGATGAAACATTAAAACATCAAATCAAAAAATTTGATGAACATTGCCAGTTTAAAGTAGTGAATATTAAAAGAATTACTAAAGCTGTTTTTACCGAGAATAATCAAAAAAAAATTATACAAACAAAACTGGTAATCGTCACATTTAGAGCCCAGAATTTGCCAAAATATGTAGCTATAGGACATGTCAAATGTCCTGTTACCCCGTACGTTCAACGAGTAATACTATGTTATAATTGTTTCCGTTACGGCCACTCGAGTAAACAATGTAAGAGCAAACAGCGCTGCTTAAGGTGCAAAGGTGATCACAAATACGAAATGTGTATAGAAAATAACGAATTTGAATGCTTTTATTGCAAAACTTCACACAAAACAAACGAGACAAAAAAATGTAGTGAATTCTCTAGACAAAAAGCCATTAAAACAGCCATGGCCCATAAAAGTATCCCATATAAGGAAGCAGAAAAGTGTTTTCCTCAAAAATCATACGCCTCGGTGGCTGGAAATAGTATAAATAGCGACAGAAATCAAAGTAATTGTGTAAACCCAGCATCATATTCTCGTCCGACATTCCAAAATAGTAGTTCAAGCTTATCAGCTTCACCATTTACCTCCCAAAATAATTCCCCTACTAAAAGAGTAAGATCTAATTCTCCAAGTATCGAACACAGACAGATTCTAGTCCAGCATTTCTTGCCGCAGACAACAGGTGGGATTCTAAATGACGAAAAATATAGATCAAATTTACATAGCACAACCTCCCAAACAAACGATTTGATAAACAGTTCAAATGGAAGAGAATTTAGCTTCAGTAGCGTAGTTGAATTGATCTTTAAAGTATTAAGTTTCTTAAAACAAAAAAATAGTTTTTGATATTAACATGGAAGATATAGAGTATATCCTGAATTCCATTAAATAATACACAAATCATATCCACAGATTCATATAAACTCACAGATAAACTAAACAAGCCACTCAAATAAACACTCAACAGACTCACACATTTACTACCCATAAACACACGTACATACACACAAATGGGAACAATAAATATTTGTCAGTGGAATAGCCGATCAGCCATTGCTAACAAATATAATTTAGAAATCCTTTTACATCAGAATAAAATTGATATTGCTACTCTCTCGGAAACTTGGTTTAAACCAGGGCAATACATTTCTTTTCAAGGATACAATGTTATTAGAAAAGACCGACCAGATGGAAGAGGGGGAGTGGCGATATTAATAAGGGAAAATATCCAGTTTACAGAATTCACTGGAAAAGATTTTAATAATATTTTATATGTAGCAGTTAAAATTAAACTAGATAAAAGTTCTTATATAACCCTAGTTTCCCTGTATATAAAACCACAAACTAAGATATCTAACCATGCTTGGAATTCTTTCTTCGGAATGTTTTTGACACCGGTGCTGATATGTGGTGATTTTAATGCCCAACATCTTACATGGGGTTGTCAGGAAAATAACGTTGCGGGAAAAATACTTATAGAGGCTATAAATGATAATAACTTAATAATTTTAAATAACGGCTCATTTACACGTCTAAACCCTTCAGGGGGTAACAATTCGGCAATTGACTTGACACTGACAACCTCTTGTTTGCAGGATAAAATAATATGGAATACTCTACTCGATACATATGGATCGGACCATATTCCAATCATAATGACATGTGAAATCACACCAAGTCTTGTCGCCAGAACTTTCGATAAAAAATGGATATCTAATAAAGCTGATTGGGAAATTTTTAATACAGAATCAGTCGCATATTTCTCAAATGCCAAAAACTTAAATTACACTCAGTTCATCAATATCTTAGAAAAAATTTTAGAAAAATCCATTCCAAAATACCCTCAAAATAACCGGAAAAAAAAAATGGCGGCAAAATTTGGTGGGATGAAAAATGTAATGATGTTATCAAACAAAGAAAAGAATGTTTTAAATTGTATAAACAAAACCCAAATATTAACAATCTAATCCAGTATAAGAGAACAGACGCTCTAGCAAAAAAAATTATCAAACAAACTAAAAGAGATAATTGGAGATCTTTCTGTGAATCGATTAACCAGTATACTCCTATAAAAAGTATTTGGAATAAAGTAAGAAGTTTTAGTCATAGGAAACAAGAAAATATCATCCCTGTTACACTAGAAGACCCATGGTTGGAAGAATTTCATAACAAATTAACTCCTCCATATTTGTCCCCCCAACCAATAAATGAAAATAAAAATTATAGTAAAAATAAATTTTTTATTAAATGAATTTAGTCTTATCGAGTTAAACAGAGTACTTAAACAAAATAACAATTCCTGTCCTGGAAAAGATAATATACATTATTCGATGCTTTATAATTTGCCAGAAGTAGCAAAAAAAAGTCTGCTCAGAATATTTAATGCAATATATTCAGGGGAACATCCTATACCTGAACAATGGAAAGAATACATAGTGATCCCTATTAAAAAACCAGGAAAACCATCACAAACAGCATCTTCATTCAGACCAATTGCATTGGCGTCATGCGTTCTCAAAACCTACGAAAGAGTCATTAAAAACAGACTGGAGTTTTGGTTGACCAAAAATAAAAAATTTCCAAAAACACAATTTGGATTTAGGAAAGGTACCTCCACACAAGAGGCCACATCCCAGTTAGTAACAGATATTCAACTTGGATTCACGCAAAATTATTGTACTTCAGCCCTCTTTCTGGATGTCCAAGCAGCGTATGATAATGTGATCTATAGCATACTTACAGAGAAGATGCGTAAAATTGGGATCCCTTATAACCTAATCAAAAACATATATGATATATACAATACTCGGCATATATATATTCGCACAAATGACGGGTTAACCTCGTGTAGGGATGCAAAAGTAGGATTACCTCAAGGAAGTATTTTAAGTCCAATTTTATATATATTATACACATATGATCTAGAAGATTTATTTAGAGAAGACGATGTAAATATACTACAGTTTGCAGATGATATTTGTATTTATTCAACCACGATAGACCAAGATATCTGCACAGAAAAACTAAATAATAGTTTCACAAACATCCTTTCTTGGTTAAGAGATAATGGCCTAAATTTATCAACTGAAAAGACTGTAATGTGTAATTTTTCAAGGAAAAGAACGCAAACAAATAACAACATCAAAGTAGGAGGAATATCCATTCCATTAAATACCACTGTCAAATATTTAGGCATACTTTTGGACCGAAAACTAAATTGGAAAGACCAGATCAATTACCTTATCAAAAGAACTGAAAATGGACTAAATGTAATCAGAGCTTTCAGCCATAAAAAATGGGGATCGGATCCGAATATATGCATTCTGTTTTTTCGATCGTTTGTTCGATCAATCCTGGACTTTTCTAGTATTTTTTACGGATCCGCAGCACAGACACATCTGAATAAATTGGAATTGATCAAAAACAAATGTCTAAGACAAAGCTTGGGATTCTTGAAGTCCACTCCTGTAATAATTATGGAAGCTGAAACAAAGGAACCACCTCTAGATCTTCGAAGAAGATATATAAGCGATAAATTCCTTTTGAAATTAATTGGCAAAAATAGCAGACTAGTTAACAAAATCAACAAATTGACAATTTCATGTCTCACACATGACTACTGGAGAGTTAAAAAACTACCACTGTTAGTTACGAGTTATTCTTGGATAACACAGTTCAAGGATACCATCTATTCAAATGATATATCACCATATTTTCACCTCAATCTTGCATTTATAGACACTGAACCTAAAGTAATTATTGAAAATAGTTTAGAAAGAGATAACCTAATTATAAAACACGACTTTAAAATACAACAAGCTACTACTTGGGCAAAATATGATCAAATTTTTACGGATGGGTCAGTAATGGACGGAAAAATAGGGTGTGCTTTTTATCATAAAAATCGGCGGCTATTCAGGAAATTTAAACTTCCCGAGGGATCCTCCATCTTCACAGCAGAACTCTGCGCTATTTTGGAGTCACTTAAATACTGCTTTAATTTAGACAAAAACAGAAAAATTGTAATTTTTTTCAGATAGTCAAAGTGCCCTTATGAAAATATTAAATTGTAGTAATAAAATATCCACCAATTATCTCATCATTCAGATATTAAATATGTACGAATATCTAAATAGATGTAAAATACATGTTAAATTTGCTTGGGTTAAGGCACACGTGGGAATATTGGAAAACGAACTAGTTGATAAAGCGGCAAAAGAAGCTACCCAGAATGGATTATATCTAAACCTTAAAGTACCCTATACAGACTTCATTAGTATAGCAAAAAGAAGAATGAAAGATGCTTGGCAGGTCTATTATGAGAGTGTAGAGAAAGGTAAAAAATTCAAAGATAATTTTCCTAAAGTAGGATATAATATTTGGTATAGTAAAATAAGTAATAAGAATTTTGTAAGGATAGTATCTCGTATTAGAAGCTTTCATGCAATGTACCCAGAGCATAAGAAACGTATTGGGCTTCAAGATCACGACAGATGCGAATGTGGGGAAATAGGGGATTTACAACACTATATTCTAGTCTGCCCTTATCTAATAAATATAAGGGAAAATTTCTTTAAGAACTTGAAGGAGTTAGTTGAACAACCAATTAATCTAAATTATCTAATTGCACTCAATGAATCTAGAGTAAATCATTTGCTCTATGAATTTGTAATTCAATCAAAATTAAAACTTTAACGGAACTTTTACCCAGTTTACCTAGTCTTAAGTAAAAAAAAAAAAAAAAAAATAAAAAAAAAAAAAATAAAAAATAAAGAAATAAATAAATAAATAAATAAATAAATAAAAAAAAATAAAAAAAATAAAAAAAAAAAAAAAAATAAAAAAAAAAAAAAAGAATAAAATAAATAAAATAAAATAATAAGGAAAAGGAAAGAAAAGAAAAAAGAAAAGAAGAAAAAAAAAAAAAAAAAAAAAAAAAAAAAAAAAAAAAAATGAAAAAAAAATATAAAAAAAAAAATAAATTGTCAGAAAATAAAGTAGTTTTAAGACAAATTAAATGTAAATCTGTTTGTAAAGGGACAAAGTGAGATGCTGGCTAATTGGTAGACACCAGTGCCATGAAACACACACACACACACACATATTGAAATGAGCAACTCAATACTTCCCATTTTTTATTTAAAATTTTTAAAAAAAGTCAAGACTTATTAGATAATGAAATCGCTAGTTATTTGTAAAATATCAATTGTCTCGTTTGCATCGAAACATAGTCGATCACACAAAACATAGACGAATTTGTGTTGCACAACATACGATTTTTTTCTCATGAATATTATATTTTTTTATTAAGATAGCGTTTTTTTTTTATAGTTGTTAGTAATTATTAAATTCATATTTAAATTTTATTTCACATATAAAGATCTTGTAGCACAAAAAATATATTTAAATTTTAAAAATGTTTTGAAAAACATAAATATTTGCAGCGTGGATATCCTATACGCTAAATTCAACTATTGATGTGGTCGCTTATTCATTAATCATTATCAACCAAAGCTGGAGAGATATACTGGCAATGTGGAAACCAAATCTGCAGAGATTCGAGCAAACAGACAACGGACGGAACCACAGAGCAATATGAGTCAAGATTCAGGATGCCCGAACGTTTTATTTCATAGGGATTGAAGGCTCATATTAGTTTTGTAACGAATGTAATATCAGAGTCCTAAAATTAAATTAAATCGTTTAGTGTAAATCCAGTGATTATAGATTTCGCATCATCATTGAGTGAAGTATTTTTAAAAGATTTTTCCGGTGTTCCTTAAATTATTAAAAAATTAGTATTAAGCTGTAAAACTTGAAGCGAAGTTAATTCTTGCAGTATCTCTAACTAATTTTTTATTAAAAAGAAAAAATCTGTGCAGAGGCGGGGACGCTAAAACAGCCCGTGTCATTATTGACGAATTTTCCAGTTATCAAACGGAAAGACCAATTACCACTATTCTTCTGTACTCTTTCCTTGTAAGCATTTAGCAGTTTTGATATGTTAAACGTTTTACATAATATCCTTTATATATTTACGTGTTTTGCATATAGCATTATCAGTACTTCTGACAACCTCGATTATCTTGTCGTTCCGAAATTATAGCTGACAGTTTTACTAATTTCTTGGAGTAAAACCTTACACAGTTTGTTATCGTGGTCTCCGCGAGGATGTCAGTTGTTGCCAGCAAATCAGTTGGTCTTCTGAGTTAAACCACACTTGTCTTTGACCTTTATGTATCTTTTTCTAAATTCCAAATTTTTGATTATATAACCTGGTAGCGTACTACTGCTGAAGATCAAAAAGTTAGAAACACGCCTATAGCACTACTTCTGACAGACTGATAATCTTATTTTTGTTCTGTTATTATAGCCATCGTTATCTTTTCTATTCAATATATATAAGACTAAGTTGATAATGTCATAGATAAAGTTAGAGTCATTAAATGAGAAAGATAACTATATATTTCACTTGTACCTTTTAAGTTTCTTATAAAACGAAAGGGTCTTCCTAACCCCCGTCTCTTGGTACTTCCCTAAACTGTTGGCACTTGTCGAAGGGGCCATATTGTCCTGAGGCACTTCGATATTCGGTAAATTGCTCATACTACTACTAAATTTCACAGAATGAGATATGTTTTCAGAACTATTTGGGTCTTTGCGCAGTGCCGGTTTCAGATCATTCGGTGAGAGGAATTTGGTTCGGATATGAATCAGATCTAAAAAAGTATAAATCTTTAAAACGTAGTATGCCAAACATTTTATCATTTAAACGGAACAGGAGCTGTTATGGCTTGTGTTAAATTAGAATATCATGGTTCTTTAGATCAGACTGTGCCAAAACTTTACCTGTAAGGGATATCGTACTGATGTTCTAGACATTCTTAGTCGCTTTAAAGTCTCATGTATATACTAGTGAGCAAAAAAATTGACTCATAATATTTTGCTTCATTTAACACCGATCCTTGAAATTAATTTACAAACACTGGTATTATTTTTGGTATTATTAGAATGCTCATCTTCTACTCTTTCCAATAATACCAAAAACATTTGTATTTCCAAAAAGTTTTACTGATTAAAACGGTTTTACTCAATAGAACTATTTTTGCTCGCTCAGCAACGTACTCGTTGCGCGTATTCATCCCTATAAAAACACATCCAACTGCATTTTCCTATCATCCCTTTATCGGAACTTGAACTGTCAACATCTCTGCTATACCTGCTCACTAATTCGGTGTCATCGGAAAAAGAGATACCACCCGGAAGAAACGACACAAGTCATTGCCCTATTGCAAGAAGGGCATAGCCAACGTTTAGTTGCTGCGCAACTGCACCTGAGCCAGTTAGTTATCTCCAGTGTCTACAGACGTTACCGAGAGACTGGCGTCTTTACACGGAGATCAGGAAGAAAGTGTACCTCGGAGCGAGACGCCCACTTCATTGTTAACACAACTCTAAGAAATCGTCACTTGACCATCGTTGAGGTCCAGCAGGAGCTCCGACAAGTTCGAGGTTGGGCTATCAGTCATTGGCAGTACATGACAATGATGGAAGAAGACCAGTCTATAGGAGGCCCGGAGAGTGCTCTGCGCAGTGCTGCATTACTGGAATGGTCGTCTATAGAGTAGGTTCTGTCATGGTGTGGGGAGGCATCTCACTGGATGTGAAAACCGATTTGGCTTTCGTGACTGATGAGACTCGTTGCGGTGGATTACCTGCTTGAGATGATCCTGCAGGGACAAGTCGTTCCTTACGCTGGGCTTATTGGCGATAGCTTCGTGCTGATGCACGACAATGCGAGGCCATATCCTGCTGCATCGATGCGGTAATACCTGGCGGAAGTGGGAATACCCACGTTAGACTGGCCTGCGCACATGTGGGATGAACTCAAAAGAAAGGTTCAAACCAGAAATCCAGCCCCTGCATCGCTGAGGGACTTAAAGGTTGCGATGGCATCAGAGTGGGGAAGAATCTCACAGACAGTGGTGAAAGAGCTCACCCACTCCATGAAAAACCGGCTGGAAGCAGTAATAAGAGCTGGGGAGTAATACAAAATATTGATTTTGGTTTTTATCAATAAATTTAATTGTTAAAACTTGTTTAATTTTTCCTTTCTGTTACCCCTATTTTTAATCCTTGTTCTCCTTGTTTCCCCTTACAATCATTTTAATCAATAAAAAGGCTGAGGTATGCTGTGGAATTTGGTATCATTAGAAAGAGAATGGAATGGGCTTTCAAATGATACTAAAATCCATAAAAATATATGAACACTAAATTCTAGGATTCGTGTTAAATAAAGCCAAATAGTTTGAGTCGATTTTTTTGTTCATCAGTCTATATACATATATGTACAGCCTTGGCTAAAAGTATTAGGCACCTTACAATTTACTTCATTTCTTGTGTTTCAGGCTAAAAAATTAAATTCGTATGTTTTGTAAAATCGTATATTGAGGTAAAATTATGAAATAAATTAATATTTGGTGTGTCCGCCCTTAGCTTTAATTACAGCAGCATTTCTTTGGGACATGCTGCGTACAAGCCCAGTACATTCAGTTGTACTTATGGGATCCCATTCATACATCAAAGCGTTATGCTATGCTCCCGTATCTTGCGCTTCAGAATCCCCCAAAGATGCTCGATAGGGTTTAGATCTGGAGACTGCGCCGGCCAATCCAACAAGACAATGTTATTGTCTCTAAACCAGCCCATCGTAGCAGCTGATTTATGATAAGGTGCATTATCTTGTTGTCTAAATTAGTGTCGCCAATAATGCGCGTTAGCGAAGGCATCAGTACAGTTTCTAGTACATTTATGTACTTTTGGCTGTTCATGTGGCCTTCACAAACGAACATTTTGCCGACACCTTTAGCAACCATGAAGCCCCAGATCATAATGCTGCCTCCTCCGTGTTTTACAGTAGGTACCACGCAATCTGGATGGTATTCCTCGCCGACGTACCGCCTCACGAATGTCACACCTGACGTTCCGAATAGCTGTAAGAATAGAAAAAATACTCAATTAAAAAATTAGTTATTATTTTGACTAAAACGGATTAAATCAAGAGTAATTGTACGTAGTTATTTGTTAAAATAAATCATATAAAAACTGACCTCAAAGTTGGATTCGTCGGACCATACATTAGACCAATCCACTTCGCTAAAATGTTGGTACTTCAGAGCCCACTCTAAGCGTTTCTTCCTATTGGTCTCTGAAAGCCAAGGCTTCTTTCTAGCTTTGCACCCTCTTAATCCAGCTTCTGTCAGTCTTCTCCTTACCGTTCGAGAACTAATCGGCATCCCAATCTCTTCCGACAGAGTTGCAGCGAGCTCAGATGATGTTTTTTTTTCGATTTTAATAGACTCGCGGATGAGTTTTCTGTCCTGTCGCTCATTAGTCTTACGTTTTCTGCCCGTTCTCATTTTGTTGGCATGGGGGCCAGTTTCCACAAAATCTTTTAATAGCACATTGCACTGCGCACCGAGAACATTTCACTAACTTGGCTATTTCTACTTGGGACTTGCCTTGTTCATAGGGTTGCCTAATACTTTTGGCCAAGGCTGTATATGTATATGTATATGTATATGTATATATATATATATATATATATATATATATATATATATATATATATATATATATATATATATATATATATGGGGTTTTCCATTAAGAGCGTCCTAACTTTAAAATTGAATAAAACAAAAAGTTTTTAAGCAAAATTGATTCTGAAACTTTTATGTAACCGGAAATTTTATGCCATTTAAGATTTAAACAAGATACCGCTCAAATGGTCGCCGCAGCTCTTTTTGCAGACACGAATCCGCTTACCCCAATCTCCCATAACTCAGGCCAGCATTTTCGGCCTTACACCGGCTATGGCACAACGAATGTTCTTCACTTAAAGTGCATCAAGAGTTGCTGATTTGTTGCTGTAAACTTGTGATTTAACGTGGCCCCAAAGAAAACTGTCCAAAGATCTTAAAACTGCACGGCAGTAGGGCCATTTCGTGAAATTAATGACTCACCGAACTTGGCGCGCAACCATTGCTTTGGAGGATCGAAGAACAGTTAATGCTGAATGGTATACAACAATTTGTTTGCCAGAAATCATCGATGAAATGAGAAAAAAACCAAAAACGTCGCATCATTCTGCATCATGACCATGCCAGCTCTCACACAGCACGCCAAACTGATTATTTGATGGAGAAAAACATCGAATAATGTCTCATTGCTCGTATTCAGGCGATTTCTGCCTAAGGACTTCTTCGTGTTCCCCAATGTCAAAAAAATGCGTGGGCAGCGATTTTCATCATCCCAAGAAGCTGTTCTATCCTTCCAAAATCATGCTTTTGAGGGACCAACTTCAGAGTGGAAAAAATGTTGCGAGAATTGATTTAAACGCATGCAAAATCTTAAAGGAAAATATTTTGAGAAACGATGAAACGAGTTGTACCAAATTTTTTTTTTTCTTTCATTGTTTTTGTAAAAATTGAAAAGGTAGCTCTCGTACAGACCACTACGGGCAATAGGATCTATTATAAGACATCCAATTGGAAAGCGCGAGTCTTTACAGCGTATCATGTGGAATAAGCAGCATATAGGTGAGACAAACAAACAGAAAAGTATTAACCAGACTGAAAGAGCATAAATTCTGTATAAAAAATGAACAAACCTGTTCTTTGTCACAATCACCTTTAAGTAGGCGGCAAAATAGATTTTATTACCTGTGAACAGACAGCCAACACAGAAAATCCCAAACACAGAAACAATAAGCGAGATACACTAAGCTTTCACGTAGAAAAGGGTAGTTAAAAAACAAATACTTCAATCCACGGAAAAAACACAAATGACAAGAACTGAAACCACTGAAGGGACGGTCAAGGGGATGGACCTAATTCCGACCAGTCAGTGCCATTACAACCTCCGGCGCAGATATAAAACACACTATGCAGCAGTAAGCCACTTAATTCATAATGTAAAAAACTGGCAAGCCGGACTTGCGCAACTAGTGTTCCATACGGTAATTGCTTTTAAAATAATAAAAAAAAAATTGTTATAGACATGATTAGTGATTTGACAAAATACCGTAAATAAATTTTCAACAAAATTTGTCTCCGATCTTGGTTGAAAACTGATGACCTTGAAAAATTTGGTTTTTTTATATACCAGATATATTATCAAAGGTGACGCAATCGTGGTAATTTTCATTCAATCTACATTTTATGGAGAATATCCCAGAATTTTTTCAAAATTTTTTCATCAGTACTTTTCGATATAAGGGGGGAGACAGCGAATTTTGGCGATTTTTTAAAAATACTATGAAGAAAAATTTGGGCGAATATTACATCATATATATTTTTGAACTCGTGTTTTCACAAGCTTTCATTTGATACCCCACTCGATGACTTGGTAAAATTTTTTTCCACTTCAGATTTCATCCCCCAAAACTAACCCCTTAAGTCAAAATTTTATTTTCAAAACTACACGGCTCTAATTGGGCCATCAATTCTTATATTTGTGCCAAATTTCAACTTTCTATGTCAAATAGTTTTGGAGAAAATCTGGTGTGACAGGCGGACAGACAGACAGATGGACACCGAGTGATCCTATAAGTGTTCCGTACGGAACACTAAAAACGAACGATTGTACTCCAGGATTAACAGATTTACCCATCCAAGACGCACAACACTTTTTTTAAGGATAAGTAAAGTCACATTTTAAATCCTGTTGATTCTCATTATGAGTAAAAGCCATATTTCGTTTTACAAAGATAATGGCTTTATACCTATAGAATGACTGGAGAGTAAGAATTTTTATTTCAATAAATTTGGGTCTACAAGACTCGGTAAATTTTAAACTATAGATATTCTTTTTTCCAGCAGAAAGACTTTGTCTGCTTTCGCGCCCCCTCCGTGAAAAACGATACAATAAGTTAGCCGAAAGAGTATGTAATAACTGTCTGTGTTTATATTAGAATTAGGGATCTTTAAGTCTTAACAACAGCTAGCAATTTTTTTCTCAATTTATCTATAAGATAACGCTAATCTAACTCATTATCTATCGCTATTCCTAGAAATGTAGCTGACTACTGTTTCGAAAGATCTTCATTGTGATATGTATTTTGAGCTCGAAGTTGACAATTAAATAATGTTGTTTTATGTACGTTTAGTAAAAAGTTGTTAAAAAAGAATCAGTTTGCAGAAATATTTAGAGCATTAAAAAAAAGTCCACGCTAGTTTCTTTTGAATCCGTTTATGTAAGTGGGTCTAAGAAATGAACCTGTCTTTACCATATTTATTTGAGACACTCTACGGATTTTAGCTTGCCCAGTGTCAAAGCTAAAAATAGTTCAAAAAAAAAAACTACATTCGCTCAATTTTGAAGATCTGAAAACCATTTGGACTATGCGCGTGATTGCGAGAAAGATATAATTCTGTTACAGATTGAAGGTGTTTACAAAATTCCTTAATCTTGTATTGTGGTCTATAGGCGAGAAGCTAGAAGGCAATCCATTAGAATTAAGTTGCATGAAAGGTGTATCCAAAAGAAAAAAATTGCATAATCAGCAGTGGGTGAATATAACTATTTCACAGGACATTATTGTAAAAGAAAGCAAATTTCTCCAATTGAACTCAACGAAGAATTAGAGAATTAACAGAAATTTAAAAGCCTCTAACATTAATAGAGTGGTTATCGTCTGTATCTCACATAAAAATATATATTTTTTTACATTGTGTTTGCCTCCCCCCCCAAAAGAAAAGGTCGCAAAATCATTAGATTTGACACATTCTAATCCTAAGAATTTCAATTTCTCGTTTTATAGTACTCTTAAGCTCTTTAAATGAAGTAAGAGTAACACTGTTATGTTCAAAAAATAAGGGGACCATTTTTTAAAAAATGCGAGTGCTATGGCTATCTATTAAGTACTTCATTTTTAGGTTATGAATAATATATGAATAAATTTATTAAGCAAATAATTTGCATTAAATGTTGTCTTAAAAATAAAATTTCTTGTACTAATATGTTAAAAATGTTAGAAAAGTAATAGAAGTTTTGCAAGAAGTAAAATACTACTTAAATTTCCACTAAATTTTTTATTTTCAACCCCATGACATGTTTCGCTGTACGACAGCTTCTTCCGATGGTTTGTTACAAAATGAAGAAGCTGTCATACAGCGAAACATGTCATGGTTTTAAAAATACAAAATTTAGGGGAAATTTAAGTAGTTAAGAATTTTTTGTTCTTCATAAATCATAGTCGAATTTTGACTTGCACGGTTGGGTCCCAGTGCTACTGAGATTCATCAATTCGTCAACTCTCTCTACCTTTGTACCACTGACTGTAATAACACCATCTTCAATATTAGATTTTTTGCTTATAATCATATATTTTGTTTTATTTACATTGAATCTTAAACTGAATTGTGTAAAAGTGTCAATTATTTTATCCATAAGTTTTTGTAGATCTTTTCCGTTATTAGTGACAATTAATGTATTATTGGCGTATCTGATGTTATTTATGTTAACGCCGTTGATGCTGATTCCCTCAGAGGTTGAACAGCGAGGGCGATAGAATACAACCCTGACGCACTTCCCGCTTGATATGAATTTCATCCAACAGCTGATGCTCCAACCGTACTTCAGCTGTCTGTTGCCGTTTACTTCACACCATTTTAAAGAAATCATAAGCCTTTTGTAACAGTTTTAACAAACTACCAGTTATATTGTGAGTTTGGAATCCAATTTCGTAAACTCTCTCTGCTAATTTTTTTCAGCTTTTACATTACATATTTACCACCACGAATTTTGTTGTCTCTCTTCTACAGCAACTGAGGGAACTGCATATATCTAAATATCTGGGGAATAGCTTAGTGCTGTTTAGTTTCCTGAGAATTGTTCTACTGCAACCAGCGGAAGTGGCCAGTAAGTATTTTATGTATTTATAAACATTATAGTGGAGGCAAATGCCGTAAAATTTTTATGATTTTTGGAAATTTTTGAGTACAGCTTAGAAATCGATTTAACTACTTTGAACCAGTGCCAACATAATGTAAACGAGAAACAGCCTAATTTTGACCCCCACTTTTTTTCTATTTTAGTTCATTTTTTCAAATTTTAATGCTTTCGGCTCACTATTTCCTAAATATCTCAGCTTCTATTCGTTGTTATGCGACAGAAAAAAACATCGTTTTACTCGTCATAAAATTGCCTAAAAAACTGCGTAGATTGCATTAAAAAAAATATTAAGCACATAAACTAAAAAAATCTATTTACTACGGCAAATTGAAAAATGTTTTTTATGGGTAACTTCCGTTCAATTCGATATTACGGCTTCATGTTATAGGAAAATATATCTTCTATATTAACAAAAAGTGTGCCAAATTTTATTAAAAAATATTAAGAGGATTGGTCAAAATTCCCATTTTAGTCCAAATTTTATTATGGATTTTTCTTGTGGGCAAAAGTTCGTAGGAACCTTTTTTTTTAAGTATACGAAATTTTATGCTCTTCAAGATGGTTAGGAGGAAAAATAAAGAGTATACAAACACTTACCTTATTATTAAATTTTTAGGAAAAATTCAATTTTTTTCGCTTTTGCTATAGAAAAGGTCTGGTTCATTCTCTTTATTTCTATTCAATATTTTATCTCAAATATAATACGAATATGTGATTTTAAAACAAATACTACCTATTTTACAATAAAATTATGATTTAGATAACCGATACGTATTAATTATTATTATTTTAATGCTGAAATAATAGTAATAGTAATATGATATAGCAGTTTAAAAATAAAACAATATTAAAAAAAATATATTTGGACTTAAAGGTATTACCTACTTTTTACCTAAACAAGGTAATTTGAAAATTATCGGAAAAAATCGGAGTGCCTCGGCGCTACGCTTCGAAATAAGTTGCAATGCTAACAACCTTCGTAAGTATACAGATGGCACCTGTATCGTAAGCATCAGACATTTCATCATAGTTATCGTAGTGCACTGTAGTTCGTTGACAGCATTTACTTTCAGAGATATGCTATCATCTCTTGTTTATTTTACGCATGTGTCTCGTGTATTCTTTAACTCATTAAACATTTTAGAATATTACAGTTTTGTGATTTGTAATTATATTTTTTGTTAATAAGATTTTATTATTAACATGTTTAAGAAATGTATATAGCGTATATTAAACTATCCAAGTGATTTTCTGACCAAATTAAAAACACATCTTTATGAAAAATTTTTGACTCTCAACAGTTTCTTTGTTTGCATTATTTTAGTCGATTTTTGTTTCATTGTATTTTTCTTTTTCTGTTATCTAAATCAGAATTTTAATGTAAAATAGGTAGTATTTGTTTTAAAATCACTTTTTCATGTTATATTTGAGATAAAATATTGAATAGAAAGAAAAAGAATGAACAAAAAAATTAAATTTTTCGTAACGAAAAATTTAAAAATAAGATTTATTATTTTTCCTCCTAACCATTTTGAAGAGCATAAAATTTCGCATATTTTGCCCACAAGAAAAATCCATAAGATTTGGACTAAAATGCGAATTTTACTAATCATCTTAATATTTTTTTAAAAAATTTCGCAAACTTTTTTGTTAATATAAAGGGTATATTTTCCTATAATTTGAAGCCGTAATATCGAATTGGACGAAAGTTACCCGTAAAAAACCATTTTTCAATTTGTCGTAGTAAATACTTTTTTTTAGGTTATGTACTTAATATTTTTAACGCGATCTATGTAGTTTTTTAGGCAGTTTTATGACGAGTAAAATGAATTTTTTTCTGTCGCATAACAACGAACAGAAGCTGAGATATTTAAGAAATAGTGAGCTATAAGCGTTAAAATGTGAAAAATGCACGTTGCCCTGGAGTCAAATTTAGGTTGAGAAAACTCGTTTACATTATGTTGGCACTGTTTTAAAGTAGTTAAATCGATTTCCAAGTTGTACCCAAAAATTTTGAAAAATCATGAAAATTTTACGGCATTTGCCTGCACTATTATATTTATAAAGCAAAATGATATTTATTGGTGAAATTGTCTTGGTCCGAATTCCGTAACTTTCTTTCTCAGGTTATAATTTTTGATAATGGAGAGTCTTTTTTCTGGCTTCTACCATGTTCCTGGCTTTCAAATATAAACAGAAGAACTTTCCCGTATAAATAAACAATTTTTTTGGGGAAGAACACTGAGTTAAGGATGCTTTTCAATTTTTAGCTGAATAAATTGCTGTTTCATTTTAACTACAATCTTTTCGTTTCATGGTCTAGTTGATAAGATACCAATTTTTTTCATCTAATGTTTGTGATACCTAGCGTTTCCTATTTTTACTCCAGGCAGAAACTAATATTAGGTGTTGCTCAAAAAGCATACTCAATATTATTCTCAATAGCTGGAATCCTCTCTCTCTGACATAAAAGAAAGCCCTTCACACAAACAAGTATTTAATATGAGATTATGCCACAACCCGGAAACAGCGTAACAATGAAAAGATGTACCAAAACAGAAAAAAACATGTCAAACTCGGACATATTAACTGACTTTTTCGATTACTGTGGTGTTGTGCACAACTGGACAAACAGTTATTCTGGAGTACTATTTAAACATCGTTTACGTAGGTCAATTCATAAAAAAGGTCTGAGAGTGTGGCAAAATAACTCAGGGATTTTGCTTCACTATAACGCACCATCATAAAATGCAATAATTATTCGTAACTTTTTAAATGAAAACGAAAGGATGACCACGCCACCGTATTCTACGGATACGGTATCGTGTGACTTTTTCTTGTTTCTCAAGCATGGGCACCCTTTCGAATCTATAAAAACGAATTTGCTGACCACCTTGAAAGCAATACCGGAAGTATTTTGAAGATACAAAGTTAGCATAACTGTTACAGAGGGAGGAGATTACTTTGAAGGGGATCAAATAGCCTTGGACGAATAAATTATTAGTTTGCGCTTTATTTAAGCAGTCCCCTTTATTTGTGAACATAGTAGTAATATATTAAAAATTTATTTTTCTTCATTTTAATTCAAAGTTGCATATGGTAATATGGTATTGTATTAAAACAGCTGAATTTTTGATCGAGAGACTTACTAGTCTTACCTGGAAACTATATTTCCTACTGTTAACTGCGAGGTCATGTCTTCTCTGCGGAATAGGCTAAAAATAATGAAAAAATTTAAACTATTAGAAACAGTTTATTTGTTAGGATCTATGAAGAACCATTACTTTCCATAAACTTTACTTTAGTTGTCCCGTGATAGGTTCTTCTCTATGGATTCACTTCATTTTTGATTGAGATCAAAAACAAATTGAACAAACCAGAAGACCAGAGCAAAATCGATGTAGAGTAATGATTTTTTTAACAATAAAAGTGTCACAAAAACAATTTTTACAGAATCAGGCGTAAAAATACCTATTTTCTGGTAAACTTAATTTCATCTTAGGCTTATACTCGGGCATTCTTATCGAATCGTATAACCTATCCCAAAAATTCCAGAAAGGTCCCCCTCTTCTATAATCTAACTTAAAATAACAACTCAACTCTGGAGGAAGTTGTCCACACTCTTTGTAAATGCATGGAATTATTTTTCTCTGCCTTTGTTCTATAAAATAATGATAGATAGATTATTAAATATTATAATTGAGACTGGCGTTCAAAAAATATTTGTTTAAATAATTTTCGATGTGATAAACAGATCCGACGTGTTTATCTTGCCTATTCTTGACGAGTATAAAAACATTTTTTTAACAATAAATAAACTTACCTATAGCAATGTATTGTGCCAAACTATAAAAAAATTTATTAGCGTTACTTTCCAAAAACGCTGGGGATATAACTACTATTAATCTTCCACATCTGAAAAAAAAAAACTTAATACCTCAGTTTACGTTATCCAAGTAAAAATTCATCGAACAAAATAAGGACATTTTTGGAAATATTCTTTTCGAGGGACTTGTTTTCAAGTCTGCAGGGACACCAAAAATATAATTTCCGGTGGCGTGAAGTGAGTTATCAATTTCAAAATTGGTAACTAATGAACAATAAACTTGATAAGGAAGTCACAAAAGGGAGGAAAAGAGTCGATATATTTATATTTTTATATATATATATATATATATATATATATATATATATATATATATATATATATATATATATATATATATATATATATGTTCAGGGTTCCTAGGGTCGATGGAGATGATTGATAAAAGAACTTGGGTAAATGACATTTTGTTATATAAATCTTTGTAAAGTATATTTAATAGGTACACAATTAAACTCATAAATTGTTCATATTATATTGGTCAGTGTTATTTTGACTTGGTAGTCGCAGACGTTTCGCTTTATGGATGTCAACTGGTCGGTGGCTGACTCTCAAGCTTACAGTCAACCACCAACCTAAATAAGCATCGATAATGCCAAATGGCGAAATATATATATATATATATATATATATATATATATATATATATATATATATATATAGTGGGGCTAGAAAATAACCAGACTGAATTTAAAAAACTTTTTATTTTTGACTTTGACATTAAAACCCTAATCATCTTGACCTTCGTCGCCTTTTTTGTTCCCTGCATCAACCTAACCGGTTCCTTGCAACGCATTCTTCATTTTGAGAAACAAAAAAAGCCACATGGAGTAAGATCAGGGGAGTAGGGTGGATACTAAAAACTCCTTAACTGAAAAAGAATTTTGCGCAGATTCTTTCACATTTCAGGTCTTTTCCTTCTCCCACGTTATATATATATATATATATATATATATATATATATATATATATATATATATACATTTTATCGTTCCTCCTCCATCTTGTCTGTGATCTACCTACATCTTTTAAGTTCTCTAGGCCTCCATTCAACCATACCAATTCCACCTTATATGTAAATACGTATATATATATATATATATATATATATATATATATATATATATATATATATATATATATATATATACTCGTATATATATATATATATATATATATATATATATATATATATATTAATGATTTTTTCTTGGCTTTAAGGTTATGTGAATTAAAACTTCAATTTACATGTATGTTTACGTTTCGATCAACCTAGTGATCTTTTTCAAAACATTTAATTTGATTAATAGAACCAGTAACAATGTCCATATGTATCGAGTACCTTAAAAAACCATACCATGATTACCTATGCAATAACAGTGTTATAATTTGGCTTACCTTAGGATGTAGACTTTGAAAGATTTTTATTTTCTTGTCAATAAGTCATATACACAACATACTTTTTACATTTTAAAACTCTGCACACATTTTTAAAAATTATTAAAAGGGTGTTACTTTATCATTATACTTTAAAGAACTGAAAAATATATTCGATTCAGATTGTTAATTTATTTTTTGTTGTTTATGGTATTTTGGTTTTTGTGGATAAGGATGGATTCTAAGATTTCTCTTTTTTTAGTATGATTTTCGGAACATAAGATTTTTGTGCTTTCGTAATTAAATGTGTGTTTTTTTCCTTTTCATGTTTATTTAATGAAGTTACGTTATTTTTATCGCACTTGTGTCCTTTTATACGGTTTTCCAAATATTGACTGTTTGTCCAATGTATATTCCACTACAATCATTACATGGGATTTGGTAAACATGTTACTTTTTTGTTTTTTTGTGTTGGTGCTTTTAATTCTGAACAGTTGTTACCAAGGAGGTTATAGGCTTTATGAGCGATGTTGAAATTGTATCTTTTGAAAAGTTTTTCAATTTGATGTGAGAATTCATTTAGATATGGTAAAACAATATATTCTTTAGTTAAGTTGGGAATGTGGAATCTATATATATATATATATATATACATATACATATATATATATATATATATATATATATATATATATATATATATATATATATATACATATATATACATATATATATATATATATATATATATATATATATATATATATATATATATATATATATATATATATATACATATATATATATATATATATATATATATGTATATATGTATATATGTATATATGTATATATGTATATATGTATATATGTATATATGTATATATGTATATATGTATATATGTATATATGTATATATGTATATATGTATATATGTATATATGTATATATGTATATATGTATATATGTATATATATATATATATATATATATATATATATATGTATATATGTATATATGTATATATGTATATATGTATATATGTATATATGTATATATGTATATATGTATATATGTATATATGTATATATGTATATATGTATATATGTATATATGTATATATGTATATATATATATATATATATATATATATATATATATATATATATATATATATATACATATATATATATATATATATATATATATATATATATATATATATGTATATATGTATATATGTATATATGTATATATGTATATATATATATATATATATATATATATATATATATATATATATATGTATGTATATATATATATATATATATATATATATATATATATATATATATATATATATATATATATATATATATGTATATATATATATATATATATATATATGTATATATATATATATATATATATATATATATATATATATATATATATATATATATATATATGTATATATGTATATATGTATATATGTATATATGTATATATGTATATATGTATATATGTATATATGTATATATGTATATATGTATGTATGTATATATATATATATGTATATATGTATATATGTATATATATATATATATATATAAATATATATATATATATATATATACATATATATATATATATATATATATATATATATATATATATATATATATGTGTATATACATATATATATATATATATATATATATATATATATATATATATATATATATATATATATATACATATACATATACATATACATATACATATATATATATATATATATATATATATATATATATATATATACATATACATATACATATATATATATATATATATATATATATATATATATATATATATATATATATATATATACATATATATATATATATATATATATATATATATATATATATATATTAAATAATATTAAATAAAATTAAATAAGACTAAAACAAACTATAACTTTTACAAACCTTTCTGAAATCAGCCGAATCACAGCATCATGCTCTGACCCACCAACAACTAAATCTCTTTCCTTAACGCAAAATTTCAAATTATAATTTTTCTCCATAGTTTCGATTAATTCAGTAGCAAAGTCGATATCGTCATCGGAAAATAATACAAAAGCGTCGTATCTCTGTGGTTCTAGACCTTCGCTGATTCTTATGACGTCGTCTCTAGTTAGAATATGTTTGTCGGCTTCCAGATCGAGTGATGAAACAGTTTTGCAGTTTCGTGGGTTTTCTCGGTAATATTTCAGATCTTCAGCTAAAATATATTAATTTTAAATTACGAGAGCAATCCTTTAATGATATTCAAAAGCTTTTGTCGTTGTAACTATCTGTAATATTTATTTGCAAAATATCTAATTTATCAGAAATTAAGCTTCATATCGCAAAAGGTCTCGATTGGGATTTCGTAAAAAAGTACTTTTAATAAATAAACGATCTTTATATATTATTTAAACTATAGCCGAATGAAAATGAAACATTCACATGCTACTGCACTATTTTTATATAAATTAAATCGCAATAATTGACCTACTCCGGTCTACTATGCACAGAATAATAAAACTGTTCACTATAGTCCGATTGTTTGGAGTTGACAGCACACAACATGGGTTATAAACATTAAAATGTCATAAACCATAAGCATCCGAAATTTATTATTATTAGCATTTTTAGTTTTAATCACCTTTATTTTCTACCTCTATATAACAGTGCGGCCTTTTTCTAAAAAATATTTTATTACATGCCTTCTAAACTTTACAATAAGCTATATAAATCAACGCATTTCAAAGTTTATTTTAACGAGTAAATGATGAAACTAAAAAAATCTTATTTGTATGATAAAGGTCTAAACGAGTACAATTAAAAATTCTTAAGAACTAGAAAGCTACAGTGTTATAAAGCCTAATAATAATAGGTACAATAAAATTAGTTGGGATTTTAGCTAGCAAAAACCTATAGTATGCTTAGTTCAAATCAGAGCAGTTTTGCCCCGGTCAAACTACATGGAATTTGTAAATCTGCATTTTCCCTGCAAGAAAAAACAAAGATACTTAACGTCCACGATGCCCTAGTGCATCAAGAGCCAACAAGCTACGTCCGTGAAATTGTAGAAACCTGTGTCAACATGACGGAAGTTGGATCAGCAAGTATTTATTGATTTTTAAAAGAAAGGAACCCGGTCCTTGCAACGAACCTCAGAATCACAAAGGTAAGGAGCCCAGAGTTGAAGACTTTTAAAACGCAGTAAGAAGAAAAGTACACCATTTTGTTATTAAGAAAGAAATACCTACACTACATAAGAAATCAGAGAAGACCAGGACTTACCAGATTTAAAAAATAAATGAAAATTATGGAAAATCCTTCATAACCTGAGTTTTCCTTGGGAAAAACACAATAGAAAATCTGTTCTTATCGATAAAACAATCTACGAGCAATCAGAAAATTTCGAGCCTAAGAAAGAAAGACTTGGGTTAATGAGGGATACACAATGAACACACAGTCAACTGGATTGCAACACCCTTCACGAAAAGGTCGCAGGCTAATTATTAACCTGAACTTAAGATTATCATTGAGGAGATGAGGGCCGATGTTTTTGAGGAGTACTTCCAACTAATGATTGAAAGTATATCAGCAGAATCAGTTATAGTATTAGACAATACCCCATACCATTCTCGATTATTAGAAGGACTCCCGACAAACTCATGGAAGAAAGCGGATATTCTTCAATGGATAAGAGACAAAAATCTCAAACATTAAAAGCGGAACTTCTCAAAATTGCGAAACAAAATAAGGCACAGTTCAAGAAATACCCAGTGATGAGGCAAAGGAATGGAATATCACAGTGCTTAGATTACGTCCATATCATTGCGAATTAAATTCTATAGAGCTAATTTGGGCACAAATGAAAGATTTCATTTCGAGGGAAAACACCAAGTACAAACTTCAAGGCGTAAGGCAATTATTACTCGCCGGAATAGAGAGGATTAAAGAGGAATTGGAAAAATGCCATTCGGCAAGAAGAAAATAAAATGTGGAAACTTGACGAATACATTGAAGAAACTGTAGAAATAGTACCCTTAATTATCAATTTAAGAGAAATTGAGTCTTCAGATTTTGAAGATGATGATTGTTTTTGACTGTAATTAAAGTACTTATATATCGTGAACTGTGAATTTGTATATATACATAGATCTATAGATTAAAAAATTTTTGGTAATAAATCTTATATTTCTATAACTTTATTTTTAAGACAATTTTATTTATTAAACACTAAAAGCAAGTTACGCTCCGACGGCTATGCTACCGATGAATCCTTATTTACATTTTTGATTCTATTGTATAGCAGAGGTTTTCTGCCTAAAATAGGGTGAACCCTTAAAAATAATTCGAAACAGGTAGCAAAATCCAGTAAAATGCATAAGGAATCTCTTTTTTTTTTGGGTGCACTCCAACATGTATTTGCGTAATGAGGGAATTCTGCTATCAACTCCAAACAAATACACTTTAATTAATTTACAAAAATTTTATATATTTTCATAATTTGTTTCAAATCACCATTAAAATGTGATGACATTATATTTCCTATGTTGCTGAAGAGAACTGAATACCTACATTAATTCAGTGAGTCTTCTTATAATCCTAAATTCTTCTTACTCTTCATACAGGTGGGACTGCACCTGAGACCTGTAATATACCTTTGTAAATCACCCTTTTATGAGAAAGTATTTCAAAGAGGCAGAGAGGAAAAATAACTAGGGGTTTTAGGGAAGAGGCAAAGCGGATAATTTATCAGAAATAACTAAGGTTTATAGCGAGGAGGAAGAGGCACAGAGAGAGTACAAGTACTCTACAAATAATTTTTTACTTTGAATCTCAAACTTATTAGTGAATTGATTTTTTACAGTATCAGGCAGGTGGTTATAAAAGTTTACTGTAGAGACAGCTAGAGACTCTTCTGAGTTAGGGTGAGCTTGAGAGGTAACAATATTAATCGTAGATCTTGTTCATAATTATGGACTTTATCATGTGTTGTTAAGGAATCCAGATTATTTTAAAATATAACAGACACTGCGGAATAAACAGTGCCCCATTGCCATGATCATGAATCATGACGTTTTAGTTAAAATACTTGAAGACATAAGGTTTAGAGGAACAGTTTTGAATTTAATAAAAAGTTATTTAGACAACCGGTTCCAGTTGGTTTGAACTTTAAAATTGTTAAGTAATTTGACCGAAGTCTAATACGGTGTTAGGGAGAGGATGGTTTTAGGACCAATACTGTTTTTGATACATATTAATGAGTTGTATAATTTAAAAAGTATTAGTTTTATTTCCTCCTTTGCTGTGATACTGTTGTGCTACATACAGGAAAACTAAATAACTGGAGGTATAAATTGAGAGATTTTTAATATGGAATGAACACATGACTTAATTAACAAAAAATGTAGAACATTGTGATATAAGTTTAAAAAATTCAAAAAATATTCTTTCAATAAATGACCTGAAAATAATTTATTGCTATATAGTTTATTCAATTTTACAATACATTTCAGTTTACAAAAATTTATTACCTAATTAATAATAAATTTATTTTATTTTATTAGTGTTTCGTGCGGAACACTTATCTAGATAACTTTGGTGTCTGTCTGTCCGTCTGTCACACCCGATTTTCTTAGAAACAAATTAACGTAGGAAGTTGAAATTTGGCACTAATATAGGAATTGATGACCCCATCAGAGCCATGTAGTTTTGAAAGTTAAACTTTGACTTAAGGGGTTAGTTTTGGGGGGTGAAATCACAAGTGAAAATTTTTATTTTTACCAGGTCATCGAGTGGAGTCTAGTATAGCAGATATTCCGTCAGCGCCAGAAGCTTTTTTGGTGTCTAGCTTCATTAAAATACAGTTTAAGATACGTTGTCCGAAGGCAATATCGAATATCTTTGACTGCGCTATGGGAATACTTGGTGTTTTTCCTTGAAAATCGACAGTAGAATGTGAAGCAAAAAGTCCAGCTAAGAAGTTGGCTTTCTCAACTAGTATTATTACAATAGTATTATCTGTGCGTGAGCGGTGGTACAGTGGAAGTTTGTTTTCATTCTTTGATTGTGTGACTCCTTAGTTTCATTGATAATTTCTTTGCATCAGTTCTGGGTACTAACAAAGATGTTTCGATTTATGGCAATGGCATTTTGACGCCATTGGCAAGACGTTTCGAAGCAACAGCTTCTTTGCATTTTCGATCGAACCAAGACTTGCCGTTGGAAGGGCATTCTTCGAAAAAGAGGTGTAAGCTTCCGTACCAGACCTCCTTAGCACAGTCAGATGGATCGTCGGATCGAAAACAAACGTTCGAAAATATTCCATGAGTTCTTCCCATTCAGCCGATTTGTAGTACCAAATCTTGCGCGGTTTAGGCGCCTCTCTGTCACTGATTGGTAGGATACTCGATGTCGAAATCAGTTTATGGTCGGAAGAACCTAACAGCGGATTTACGGTGACAGTGTAAATATCTGGATTGCTGGTTCAAAACAGCTCAAGAAGATTCCGACTCGATCAGGGATTCGTGTCAATTCATCACAGCAGGATTACCTTTATGATATATTTAAAATGACTGGTTCGATTATCTTCATTGGTTAAAAATAAATGACCAGTCCACTGAATTGCATATTAAAATTGCATGGTTTAGCTGACCTTAAAAAACGGCCAATATTGGCAGGGTTTTTTAGTTTTGATCAAAAATATTTCATATTTCGGAGTAAATAAACGCACTCGATATTTTGGGAACTGAGCTTTGCAAGGGAGCAAAGGAGAGTCCTCAGCCTCTATAAAGATCCAAAAACTTAATCGGATTGCTTTCTGAATCTTTACATACTGACATGTGTAATGTATGGTAACAGTTTTATCTAGATTGAAAAACAGTAAGTTTACTTTAAATCAAGTTTCTGTTTTACTGTATTTTCAGTTATTTGCTTATGCTTATGTGTATATCATATTCTGCTATCCGTACATTGTATCATAATATTTTATAGGTACCAAGGAAAATTAATATTATCACAAACACAAGAGGTCAAAATCAAAAGTAGGTATTTTAAAATGTTAGAAGCTATGCTTTTGTGGTAAAAAAAGGCTTTGTATCTACATAACGCCGACAAATAGCACTGTCTATAGGGTTCATTTTGCCTTCAGTTCCCCTAAAAGCATGTGAGTCATGTTTTGTGTGCCTATTAAGCTTGACGAACTTCTACATCTTCGAAAAAAAATTGCATGTCAAACTATTCAAATTAGCAGTTGCAACTCTGATAATTTATCTTGCCTTGATTTAAAAAACGGATTAATTATCATTTTTAAAAAATAGTAGATGGTAGAAAAACGGATTTATAGACTTTTAAATCGTAAACCAAGATTATCCGAAATAAAATTATAACAATACGACATACAGTAATAAATACTCGTGCTTGTTTGTGATAATGATGCTGTTTAAATATTTCTCCCTTGCTTATTTTATTTTAAATAGTGTTAAAATTTTTAACAGCAATGTTATACGTCAATAAAAATTGTACGTAAAATGTAATAATAGGATAAATATAGTATATTATGGGAAATGATTGAGGAAAGAATTGTAATTATTTTTTTAAATGTTAAATGCATTGCCACTAATTAACCACGAATTCTATTAGTCTCACATATTTAAAGGTAAAATTGTTTATTTGCAAGCTAATACAATGTTATTGTATAAATATCTATATTTTAATTTTTTTCTCTTCCACAATGCCAACGAAGACAAATTAAATTCAGAACCTCCGAACTAACCTAAATTGAGTTAAATACGGGGTATCCCATAAATAAACTCAATTTTGTTTGGTTTACTGTGCGAACGCAAAGGGTGGGAGGAACAAGGAGATGGCACAAAGTTGTTATGAATCGTTTTACCGGGCCGATCCTACGTTTTGTGTGTTAGAGTTTCACAAATGATTCTGCGATATTTAGAGCTCAATATCCATTAATTCAGCTTAAAAGAAGCCTGACTATTCAACTTTTTATTTATATTTATTAAATAATTTGGTGCAGAAGTTTAAAGAAACTGGTTTAAATTGTAATTGAATAAGTAAAAAGGAATGCGGAGTACGAGTATCAATTCGCAAACAATCAAATGCCGTAAATGTGTCCAAAAGCTCGTTATAATATTTTATTCCCGTGATAACAATGGTGACATCACATCTAAAACACAATCTACATACCGAATTTAGCCTATTAATTAGGGCACAAAGCAAGTCGGAAACGATTAAAACTGGATGTTGTACTCAGAAGGTAGACAACCACCCAAAGCAGGGGTCCAGCTGCGCTTTGACCGTGGCAACATTTGCCTTGAGCATGAAGATCAACATATCTAAAATTATGGCATCAAAAACTTTATATTCTCCTTAAAGTCATGGCTCTGGACGTAATTTGCCACACAACGGCTAATTCAGAATGATATAATAGAAAACGTCTTCACAAAAAATGGCAGCGGTCGCGAACACGATGTGCCAAGTAGTACTTAATTTTACCGCTCGCTTAGAAAGGCGATGACGTTATGTTCAAGAAATACTTGTCCAAAGACTGGTTTAATATACAAAAAAGGTTTTTCCTTTTATCAATTTGTTTCCTTTATTGTAAATATTTTAAATTAAACTGTTTTATGAAATACCAACATACCAGGTATTGTAAAATGAATTGCACAATACTATTCTCCAATCATAATTTTTTATTTTTACGTCAATATATTTATTATCCAACTGTAGAGCATTAAAACTTTATTTAGAAATCAGGGATAAAATTTCGGTGCATTCATAAACTCCCGAAAACCAAACATAACTGATAAAAGCATCTTGTTAGTGAAGGCTATTAAGGCTGGGCGGGACTGACGATGCACACATTTTTTTTTTTATGGGTCTAGCACACGTGCTGCAGGGAAGTCTCTAAAGCGCGGCATGTGTGCGGAAAAAGCGATTCACGTTGTTCTTAAATCGCTGTAAATTGTACTCGGTAGGAAACACAGCGCTGGGCAAATTATTCCAAAGGGATGATATTCTCCATATAAAAGACTGCTTGAAAACCGTTGTACGCGGAGTAACAAGCTGAACCTCATACGGATGTGAAGCACCAGCGCGACGTGTATTTTCTAACATGCACGGCTTTGGGAGGAATTAAGCGGGCTACATCCTTCGAACACTTTCCATGAAAATACTTGTAGAACAGACTCAAGTCGCCAACCGTTCTTCAATGTTCCAGCGAATCAAGGCCGCCGGTCAGTTCCGGGTCTCCAATCAGACGAACAGCTCTTCTCTGAACATAATCCAACAAATGCAGTGTATGTTTGGGAGCGGAGCCCCAAACATGGGAGCAGTATTCCATAGTTGGTCGAATTTGAGCTTTGTAAAGAATTAACAGTTGTTGTGGAGTGTAAAGGTTTCTGGTTCGAAAAAATATTCCTAACTTTTGAGAAGCTCTCCTTGCTATACCTGCAACATGTTCATGCCAGGACATATTTGCTCCCAAACTAACGCCCAACAAATTGAGCGACGATGCTAGAGGAATGGAGTGCCCCGGAGTGGGACGCATATTTCAAGTCGGATTTTGAACATTCGGAACAGTCGGATTTTGAACATTCGAAACAGTCGGATTTTGAACATCTAGAAGCCGAACAGTATGTTATTGGTTGCTGAGCTACGAGGACCAGCAGACCGACGAAGGAACAGTGTCGTCGTTCTCGAACAGCGCCCCTCTCGTAGCCGCCGCCAACAAAAACATACTACGCAGCAATGCCACGAAGACGTTATAAATGAATTGAGGAAGTTAAAGAGTAGCCCCGATCGAGATTCCTGGCAAGTGAGAAGTGCGGAACAAAACTGTAGAAATAGTAGGCTTGAGAATTCTATCTGGGTTGGCAAAAATGGCTCCTCTGGTGTGTTTGCCGAGCTATAAGCCTCTTCACCTCTCTTACTACTACCTTACTTGTTGATGATAGCAGTACGCTGTAAAAACTCTATGTAAAGTCCCATGATTTACTCATGGGAAAAATAATCTTAATTTTTCACGGAATCTTTCATAAATATGTATTATTATACTTTTTCATAATGGTATGTTTTATTTACAATATAAAATGTATAAATTAGTCGATAGTTGATATAAATCAATTGCAACTGAACACTGTAATCTTGATAGTGCTATTAAGAGTAGACTGATGTTGGGGGTTAATTTTTTATTTCTTACTAAATAGAATTTGATTTAAATTATTAGCTGTGCTATATGTCTGCCATACAAATGGTGGTACTGTACTTCAAAGAAAATATCTCCAAAATTATTTATCAGATTACGGTTAACTAACTGTCCACGTTTTTATTTTTATTTTAAAACGGTGTCAAAATTTAAAATATTTGGTTGAGCGCCATGTATCACTGAAATAGACAAATTTACAAAAGTTTATAAGTGTTTTGGTAATTTTGTGTACAGTTTTATGTCGATCAAGAATTTGACCGTTATTTCTTGTTTATGTATATTTTCCTATTTCTTTGTTGGTTGACAATAAAACCCAACTTACATATTTGAAATGTAAAATATTTTTGGAAATATGGAATTTTACATAAATACATAGATTTAATTACATATTTTTTGTTATATATCTCAGATATCTATGTAATCTTGTTTGCATGACTGTTTTATGGAAATCTACATAAAAGTTTGGATGATTACAGAATTTATGTATAATTACATGAATAATTAATGGTTAGCTGCCCTTGGATGGTGCTGAGATTTATTGACAGCTAATATTTCTTGATATATGTTTCTTAAATCTTTGCTGCTGTCGTAAGTATCAAAAAGACATATCCGCACGTCCGTTTTACTCTTAGGCCTCCCATACTTTTAATGCAAGGGCAAGACTTACTGATGGTTTTTGTCCGAAAAGCCACAGTATATTTTTTCTACTTATTTTTCACACCAGCGAAATACAAATACATTTTTTCTATTAATAAGTGCAAATGAGAACATAATACCAATAATAACCCAGTGCACCGAAGGTAAAATACCTTACCTATCAATCACATCATGTGATGTGATGCCGATTAGATTTTTTATGCAAACATAAATATAAGGAGTTTTCGCTAGTGACGAATACGATTTGCTAAATGTAATAGCTAATTAAAGGTCCAGTTTCGAAAGTGGTGGTTGACAGAACGTACGTTTAACGTAACGCAACAGCAAGTGTAGGACTTCATGAATTCATAAGTAAATACCGAGTGGAACGTAGAATCAGACAAGGTGATACGACCTCTGCTAAATATTTTACGGCGGTGTTAGAATATCCTTTTAACGAACTTAATTGGGTTGGAAAAAGCATAAACATCGATGGCGAATACCTAAATCACACGCACTTTGCTGATGATATTGTCATGATAGCCGACAATCTAGGTGATGCCCGACAAATACCGATTTACAAATAACATCAGCAAATATTGGTATAAATATTAACTTTCAGAAAACCAAGTTTATGACTAATCGAGTTACGAACAGTAATATGAAATTTAATGAAAGCGACGTCGTCCAAAATTACAAGTATTTGGGTCATGACTTTTAAATTAGCAAAGATAACCAAACCCGTGAGACACACCGTCGTGTGGGTTTGGGGTGAACGGCTTTAGGGAAGCTAAGAGATACGCTATAAGGTAATTTGCAAATGAGCTCAAAAAAGAAAGTTTATGAACAATGCGTTCTGCCGGTAATCGCATATGGCGCCGAGACACTCACATTAACAAAACAGTCAGCAAATAAACTGAGAGTAACGCAACAAGCATTGGAGGGAGCTATGCTGGGTATCACAAGGAAGAATAGAATAACACACATAACTATCAGACAACGAACAAAAGTAATATATATTATCCAAAAACTTATACAATCTAAATGAAGATGGGTAGGCCATATGAGGCTATGAGCGCAATAGTGGCCTAACCCCCAAGCATCCCTATTGGAGATAAATGCAACTTCTTTTTTTGTAATATTTTTTGCAAATTTTTCTCAGTAATAAGTTCTGATAATCAACAATTTTGTTTTTCTGTCATAAATAATTGCTATTGTTGTAATTTTGGACTACTTAAACATTAATTTCAATAGAATAATAAGGAAAATGTGGGTTAGGCCACTGTTGCGCTCATAGCCTCATATATCCTAACGACTAATAGAATGGAGACCCGGACAATACAAAAGGAACAGAGGTAGACCACCAACAAGATGGAGCGAGGGCGTCAAAAGACTGGCAAGAAATTCAGTTAACACCGCTCAGGACAAAGATCAGTGGAAGTTCTTAGAGGAGGCCTATATCCAGCAGTGGATGAGGACGGCTGATGGATGATAAGCAACTTTCAGGATAACCTCGTAAACAGTTCGAAATTCTTGTAAGCTGTACTATTTGCCGAATGTATTAGCAATTATAAAAAACAATAAATAAATAATCATTGGTTTTTCAACATTTGCATGAGAGATATGTAATATCGACAAATATTCGTCATGTCGTGCTGCTGTCTAGTACGTACAGTGTATTATACTTTCTGAACTAGTCGGGAAAATATCACTTTCCGAACAAAAAATAACGATACAATGATCTTCATATATTAAAATACCTAATGTATGGTTAAATAAGGTGGCATTTTATTATATTATACGAGTATTTGAAAAACGATTGTACCAGGGTCTGTTGATAAGTTTTTAGCCTAGCATAGAAAGAATAAGCAAATCTAAAAAACAAAAACTGATTATTTAACGTATACGTTTAATGCAATGGTTATAAAATAACTCGACTTTTTTAAAAAAATATTTGTCTTGGTTGGCAAACCAATGTTCAACAACATTTATTCCTTCTTCATTTGAATCAAATTTGTCTCCTTTCAAATATTTTTTTTTCAGTTTTAGGAATTGGTAATTGTCCGAAGGAAGTAAAACAGGGGTATAATTAATCATTTCAAAGCCTAATTCGTTTATTTTTTGCAAAAATAACAGCGATATGTTAACAGATACTTTTCCTCGGCGGTTTTCCATAATTTTTAGGCGACGTTTAGTTAATGGTTAAGAATAATATTCTTTAGTCACTGTTTTGCTGTTTCAAGTAATTTGTAAGCAGTATATCATCTTTGTCCCAAAAAACGGAAACAAGAACTTTTCCTGCTAAACGGAACTTCTTGGGGCGAGGTGAGTCAGCATGTTTCCACTTCTTCAATTGTTCCTTTATTTCTAGATTATAATGATGGACTCACGTTTCATCTATGAATCCTGTTCAAAATGCTTACAAATAAACTTGGATATTTTTTTTTTTTTTTTTTTTATGGGTCTAGCACACGTGCTACAGGGAAGTCCCTAAAGCGCTACAGGAGCGACACGTGTGCGGAGAAAACGATTCACGTTGTTCTTGAATCGCTGTAGATTGTACTCGATGGGAAACACAGTCCTGGGTAAACCATTCCAAAGGTATGATGTTTCTCTATATAAAAGACTGCTTGAAAAGCGTTGTACGAGGAGTAACAAGCTGAACCTCATACGGATGTGAAGCATTAGCGCGACGTGTACTTCTAATATGCACAGCTCTGGGAGGAATTAAACGGGCCACATCTTTCGAACACTTTCCATGAAAGTACTTGTAGAATAGGCTCAAGTCGCCAACCGTTCTTCGATGTTCCAGCGAATCAAGGCCGTCGGTCAATTCCGGGTGTCCAATCAGACGAACAGCTCTTCTCTGGATAGAATCCAACAAATGCAGTGTATGTTTGGGAGCGGAGCTCCAAACATGGGAACAGTATTCCATAGTTGGTCGAATTTGAGCTTTGTAAAGAATTAACAGTTGTTGTGGAGTGTAAAGCTTTCTGGTTCGAAACAATATTCCCAACTTTTGAGAAGCTCTTCTTGCTATGCCTACAACATGTTCATGCCAGGACATATTTGCTCCCAAATTAACGCCTAACAGATTGAGTGACGATGTTAGAGGGATGGAGTGCCCCGACATAACTATGTCGGGTTCTGCAACGTTAACTTTTTTAGAAAAAACTGCCGCCTGGGTTTTTGTAGCGTTAAATTCCACTTGGTTACTGTCACCCCAAGATAGAATTTCTTCCAGGTCTTTGTTAAGTTGAATGACTTCCTGCTGTCTGCGGATATTCGTCTGAGTAGGCGATGTCCGAGCGTTCAAAGTGAATGAAGAGATAAGTGTACTGTCATCTGCAAAGCTGTAGATTGGATTCTCGGTCTTTTCCAGCAGATCGTTAATATAAATGAGGAAGAGAGTAGGAGACAGTATGGAACCTTGGGGCACACCGGCGTTGATAGTGAAGGTGTTAGAAAGAAATCCGTCAACTGCCACTCGTAAAGAACGCTCTCTGAGGAAACATGAGAGCCACAAACAGAACTTTTCAGACATACCATAAGAACGTAGCTTAGCCAACAGCCCATCGTGCCAAACACGGTCAAATGCCTTGGATATGTCAAGAGCAACCGCTCGAGATTCTCCAAAGTGTTCAATTGCGTTGTTCCAAACATGTGTTACATAAGTCAGAAGATCTCCTGTTGATCTATTTTTACGAAAGCCATATTGGTGATCACTAATAATGTTGAATCCTTCAAGATATTTTAGAAGATGCTGATTGATAGCCTTTTCCATGACTTTCGATATTATTGAGAGTAGTGCGATTGGTCGGTAGTTATTTGGCAAGGTCTTCTTGCCTTTTTTAGGTATCGGCTGAACTGTGGCACATTTCCAGCAGGAAGGAAATATTTCCTTTCTGTAGGATAGGTTGAAAAGTCTACAGAAAACTGGTGTTAGTTCCCTCGCACAGTTCTTGAGAACTATAGCAGGTATTCCGTCAGCGCCTGAAGCCTTTTTGGTGTCTAGCTTCATCAAAATACGTTTTATGATACGCTGTCTGAAGACAATATCGGGCATCCTTGACTGCACTATGGGAATAGTAGGTGGTGTTTTTCCTTGGAAATCGATGGTGGATTTGGTAAAATTTTGACTAACTGCCTTAGCGACTGACCAAAAGGACCTGGAATTGCCGGGACAAGCGAGAAGTTTGTTTCTAATCCGTTGATTGTGTACCTCCTTGGTTTCGTCGATAATTTCTTTGCATCTGTTCCTGGCACGAACAAAGATGTTACGATTTATGGTGTTAGGATCTTCACGCCACTGTCGGTATGCAAGATGTTTAGAAGCAACAGCTTCTTTGCATTTTAGGTCAAACCAAGGCTCGCCGTTGGAAGGGCATTTCTTCGAAAAAGGGATGTAAGCATCCATACCGGCCAAAATAACATCGGAAACCTCCCTGGCGCAGTCAGAAGGGTCGTCGGATCGAAAACAAACGTCCAACCAAGGGAAAGTTCGAAAATATTCCATGAGATCTTCCCATTTAGCAGATTTGTAGTGCCAAATCTTGCGCGGTTTGGGCGCCTCTCTGTCACTGATTGGTAGAATACTCGATGTCGAAAGTAGTTTATGGTCGGAAGAACCTAACGGTGGATTTACGCTGACCGTGTAAATCTCCGGATTGGTGGTTAAAAACAGATCAAGAAGACTGGCGAACTCTCCGTCTCGATCAGGGATCCGTGTTGGTTCATCAATAAGCTGAGTCAAGCCACAACTGATTGAAAATGATTCGGCTTCACGACCTTGTTCGTCGGTAGTATTTGAATATTTAAGCCAGTTGATGTTGTGGACATTAAAGTCGCCCAGGATGGATATTGTGACTCTGTTCAGACATTTAGGGATCCATTTAGCCGATAATTTTCTCATACCCAAATCAGAATGGATAAGGTGAAAAAACATGTTTCTGCTATACATTTTAGCCCAATACGTTATTTCTCCAAAATTATTTTATACACACTCTCAACATTTTCTTGGGTAGACACAGAAACGGCGCTTCTAGCACGGTGTGGATCACTAATGACAATTCTTCCTCTCTTGAAATCCGCAACTCAATTTTTGATAGTGACGTAGGAAGAACACTTCCTTCAGTGTATTAAGCATGTCACTGTATTTTTGCAGACAGTGCCTTAATTCACAATTTTTGTCCGTCATATCTTCTTCAAAAATTCATTTTAAATAACACAATAAAATCTGGACCACTAAATTTATGTACACAGTGACGCAGCTGCCACGTCAAATTCAGGCAACTTGAAAATCTAAGAATACGCGGAAAAATCTCGTCGAGAGTATGCCCCGAAATTGCCAGGCGATCATCGACGCTGGTGGAGACTTGACGAACTACTGAATCATTAGCATTTGAATGGCAATTCTTTATATCGTCCAATGATGTAAAAAACTTTTATACAAATACATTTTTTAATAAACAATGCGGGACAAGTTCTTACTTGACCGACACTACATTGTCTAAGACACGGAAAAGTGATGAGAGCATCAAAAACAAAATTAATCAAGGGCGATGGACAATCCAGCAATTAGGCTGAAAAGTTTTTGGTTTAGTTTTTTAAAACACAGTGTTTTTTGCAAAATTGGACTTTATTCTTCAAGAGCGATACAATTAGACCAACGCTTTTCTAAAATGTCTATACCTTTCTTGTAGAAGGATTTGTCTTTGCTTTCAAAATAGGTCTCAGTTTCGGCGATAACTTCTTCATTGGAGCCAAATTTTTCTTCCCCGCGAGCATTTTTTTGAGGTCTGTGAATAGATAATAGTCGCTGGAGCCAAATCTGGAAAATACGGTGGATGAGGAAGCAATTCAAACTTCAGTTCATGCAATTTTGACATTGTAACCATTGACTTGTGACATGGTACATTGTCTGGATGAAAGAACACTTTTTTCTCGTTCATTTGGGGCTGTCTCTTTGCGATTTCTGCCTTCAAACGCACCAATAACTTTAATATTCACTATTGATGATTTTTCCCTTCTCAACATAGTCGATGAAGATTATTCCATGCACATCTCAAAATACCTGGTCTTTGGTCGCTTCGGGCAGCCGTCACCGGCTGCTGTCCATTCCGCTGACTGCCGATTTGATTCTGACGTGTAGTGGTGGATCCATGTTTCATCCATTGTTCCATACCGCAGGAAAAAAATTTTATTGCGCTTAAACAAGTCCAAACAAAGCTCAGAATCATTAACATGTTGTTTTTGGTCCACCGTGAGCAAACGCGGTACTCATGTCGAACAGAGCTTTTTCATGCCCAAATGTTCATGCAAAATATGACCAACACGTTCTTTTGATATCTTTAGGGTGCCAGCTATCTCACGCAATTTCACTTTACGGTCATCCAAAACAATTTTGTGGATTTTTTTTTATGTTTTTCGGTGCAACCACCTCATTTGGGCGTCCAGAGCTTTCAGCATCATTTGTATCAATACGACCGCGTTTAAATTCAGCATACCAGTAAATGATGAGTGATTTTCCAGGGCCAGAGTCCCCGAAAGACTTATCAAGCCATTGCTTTGCTTGAACGGTATTTTTTCCCATCAAAAAACAGTGTTTAATCAACACACGAAATTCGATTTTTTTCCACTGTTTTCAAATATCAAAAGTAGCGTCACTAAAACCACTATAACTTGTAAACTAATCATCGAAATGTCATGAAATTTTGACACGTATCGTTTGAAGGTTGGTGCTTCCTAAAAATCATATGGATTTTTTTAAAAAGGGCGACATCTATGTGTCAGACCAAAAACTTTTCAGCCTACGTGTTATATCCGGTACCGTGAAGTAGGTGAATATTCAAATGAAACAAAAAAAATATCTTTAAAGCAATTATTGGGAGTATAGTAACTGATTGGTACGAGATTTGGGAAATCAATGAGACCGCTCACGCTTGAAAACTTTGGAAATGGACATTTCGAGAAGTTCAGTTGAAGTTTCCAGACTGGAACATATTAGAAATATTACACCATAATAGAAACCATTGAAACTAAACGCTTAACATGAACAGCATTTGCAAAAAGTCGTTGGTACAAGAAAATCTGGGAATGGCATCAGTCAGCTAAAAACAGCAAGAAACACCTACACGAATTTGGCAACGAGATATACAAGAAACAATAGTAGAAAAAAAAGGTTAGAGGAATGATTAACTCATCTGGCGACTCGGAAGCAAGAGGCGGCAACAACCGAAGAAAAAAAGTGGGACGCATTATATTATATGTAAAATTGCAATAAATTTAAAAGAACATAAAAGTACCAACCTAATTGAAGAAGTTAGTAAAACTGTATTTGTATTTAGGCATGAAAAAATAGTATAATATTTTTAGAAGAGTGTTGAGTCCTAAACTTGTGCCTTGATATGGTCCTTTGAATAAAGAAAAATTTCTTGAACTTCGTGCAGGAACGTGGAAATTTATTTTTTTTACAAGAGGATTTATAAGAAAACTCAGGTCCATCAAATAAAGTACTGATCTATTGAAAGAGAAACCAAAGGTCGGAGACTGCCTTTTATCAGAGAGAGAAAGAAAGATAATGAGTTATATGTTGGTCTCAGTGCTACAGTACAGTTAGCCTTAAAGGACACACATTTTTTCTGAAATACTACAAGTCTTCTCATGGGTGTCAGACACTGAGATTTATTGGTGAATGAAGGTAGAGTATAATCTGACAATAGTTTTTTTGAGTATCTTAAGTCTTGGTAAGTCCCTAAAATAAATCCAGCATTTTGTGAGATTTATTAATAAGTTGTCCGTGAAAAGACCACATAGAATCCAGTATAATCTCCAGATCGTTGATTTATTTTTGTTATAGTAGTATTATAATCATAGTATAGTGTTCGATGACATGAAAATTTCGCAGATATTTAAAATATTAATTTTAAATAGGCTGTATTTAAAAACGCTATTAATATATTAAGGGCATTAAGCTGAAACTATTCATTATATAAATCAGTTTTTTTTATTTTTGTAATACATAGCTTAACATAAAATTTGTGAAATTGTAATTAAAAACAAAAAAAAATGGCTGCGCTGCATCTTTTCCCCTGCGACACCTTTTATTTAAAGAACATTGCGATGTGTACGATTACTAGAAGCTGGATCATCTGAAAGCAAAATTTTCAAAAAAAAATTAGTTTACTAGGAGATTAATTTTGTCTTGGACCGAAAGATTTTTTTAAAAAAAATTTCATTAAATGGCATTGGTTTAAACAAAAAAGCGAAAAAATTAACGTTACCGCGTTTTACATCTTTGCTAATTAAAAATAAAGTTCTTGATAAAATTAAAATTCCTTCGTTCAAAGACAAGCAATAGGTATACAGAAAATATGTACCAAATTTGAAAAATCAGGTTAAAAACAATAATATAATAATAAATTCTTACCTGTAAATGAACCATCGACTCCAGAGCCATATGTTGAATCTTTATCACCTATTTGAGCTTCTAGAATACTAAGTTGTTCTTGTCTATGAGGCATTGTAGCTTCTTTTGTACTTTGTAGCAATTGTCGCCAGATCAACTCGTTCTCTGTCCACTTTAGCAGCACAATGAACTCCCATAGCTGTTATAATATTTAACAGTGCCATTATCCCCTCATTAAAAATACATGCTGCTATATAAGCAGCCATTTCAACAACTCTGTGCCACTAGGAATGATCTTCCAAACAATTTGGTCATAACTTTCGTTATTATTTTGAGTAAATCCGCCGAATTATCAATTGTTTTAGCAGTTAGTTTTCCTCGACCGCCAAGACCCTGTGATTTTCTTACGTGCGTAATCGAGAGCCCATTCTTTTTTGAACATGGCCAATACACTCTTTTTAATTACTCGAAAAGTCCTCATAAGTATTTGCATTCAAAAGTCCATTGTAATTCTTTGAATCGCCGTCTCCGATGTAATAACATGTAACAACTGTACTGAACGAACTCCTAGTTTCGAATATAGAACCTTAGAATAGCAGATGTGAATGCCATGTCCCTTCTAAAAAGGACAGTTGAAGAATTTCTTTGTATTATATTATAAAAGAAAAAGTTTAAAATACATTAAAATCGAGTTAAGGTCGGCGGATTCTGATCCGAGAGGTGTTCGCTACTTGCTCCGAAAACTCTACGCAGCGGTACTTCTTTTAAGTTGTTATAACTTCGTCAATTTTTAACCGATTCTTATGAAACTTACAGAAAATATTCTTATACTAAAAGAAAATGCAAAAATTCAGATGAAGGTATATTCCCTTAATGTAATAGGTGTAATTATGAAAATTTTTGTTGGGTGGTCCGATTCTTAAAAATCTAACAACGTATGCCAATACAACTTTGTTTTCAATGTGGGAAAACATGATGCAAAATGTAAACGGAGATGACTGTCCAAATCGTAGTAGTAGGTTTGAATAGTAAGCGCGTTTTAAATCTGACAAAGTGACAAAAGAACGATCCCTATTAGGACAAAGGGGTTATTGTCATCATGCAGAGGAAACCTCTGGTTATGGAACAATCAGAGACGTAGTCGTGTAGACTCTTAAACAATAAAAAAAAATTAAGGAAGAACAGAACATTTTGAACTCACTGTGTATTTTGGTGATTTATTTTAACAAACATGGTTCTGCTGTATATTAATTAAAAGGAAAAAACATAATTCTTGACGAAATGCTTTTTGCATTCTTTTTTTAGTGTTCCGTACGGAACACTTATATCACTTCGGTGTCCGTATATATCTGTCTGTCCGTCTGTCTGTCACACCCGATTTTCTCCGAAACCATTTGACATAGAAAGTTGAAATACAGCACTATATAGGAATTGATGGCCTCATCAGAACTGTGTAGTTTTGAAACTTAAATTTCGACTTAAGGGGTTAATTTTGGAGGGTGAAATGGGAAGTTAAAAATTTTTTTTTTACAAGCTTATCGAGTGGGTTGTCAAATGAAAGCTTGTAAAAAGACGAGTTCAAAAATATATATAATGTAATACTTGCGCATAACTCTCTTGGTACTATTTTAAAAAAAGTGCGAAAATTCGCTGTCCCCCCCCCCCCCCCTTATCTCGAAAAGTACTGATCAAAAAATTTTGAAAAAATTCTGGAATATTCTCTATATTGTCTAGATTGAACGAAAATTATTACGAGTGCATTACCTTTAATAAATTATCTGGTATATAAAAAAACAAAAATTTCAAGGTCATCAGTTTCTACTAAAGATCGGAAAAACACTTTGTTGAAAACTCATTTGGGATGTGTTTTATGAAGTCGCTGATCTTTTTATACTTCCGTAACGAAAATTTTTATTTTAAAAGCAATCCACGTACGGAATATTAATCGCGCAAGTCCAACTTGCACTTGACCGGTTATTTATAATAGCTATGTATAGTATGAAATTATACTTCTGAGAAAAACTTTACAAAAGAAAATTTTAATGTGTGTTACGCAAGTTGTGAATTGCGATTCCCCATTTATATCCTAAATGACATAACGGAAATACCTCGATTATAAACTAAAAAATAACATCCGCAAAATAATAGTAACGTGTAATTCCTGCTGCACGCAAGTTTTTAACTAAGAGGTGGCAAAACTCTCCAAACAGTCAAGGTGATTCGTTAGATATGTTCGCGCTAAACATTTCATCGTTTATGTTAGTTATTAAATATGATTTATATGCTAATAATAAAAAAAGAACCGCAAATTTAAACTACAAATTTTTCAATACTTGGACAGCAACACACCTGACGATGACTGAGCTATTTAAAAAAAATTTAGAAACAATCTATTGTGTTACATTTTTTTTGAGACTAGGTCTCATTCAATTTATTTATTTCTCTATGGGTTACAAACAGGATAATTCCCACCAAATATACCACTTGTTACAAAAATCCGAAAATTCAACTAAATACAGTCCCGGAATACATATTAATAAACAACCCGTAATTAAAAATTTTAAGAAAAATAAAGAAAAAGTCTCAATTTTCATCACACAGAGTGTGTACAGTGGTCCAAATTGGACACTTTTAAAAGTAAACCCCTTTATCTAAAGGAGATAGACGAAAACTGATGTCGGTGTTTGAGGCTCAATTTTTATGATAAACTCAGTGGTGAAAACCGCATATCGATATCTAGTACCGTTTCAGATATACAGGGTGTTTTTCAAAAATCTGCATTTTGGAAAAATGTTTGTAATTCTTTTCCTATTGAAAATTTTTAATTTCTGTAAAAACATTTTCGAAGCACTTTTTCGCGTAGATTTCAACAGTGTAAGTTCCATTTTTTTACAAGTAATGTTTTAATAGTTATTAACGCAAAAATATATTTTTTTAATGAGATACCCTGTATTTTAAATTACCATTCTAAAAATATAGCACACTTTATATTTTGCTTAAATCTACTTCAAAATATAAGGGTTTTCAGTTTTTTATGCAAGTTTTAAATGCAAATTTGTGAAGTAGGCTTTGGACGGAGCGGCCATATGGTTTAATTCAATTGTTTACTCGTAGTTGTCAAATTTTACTTCAAAATCAATTATTGAATTGTCAAATAAAACGCAATGAGGTTTGAAAATTACGAAAAATGAGATATGATGGTGTGTTTCATTCAAACCGGAGAAAATTCGGAAGCGGCAAGTAATTTGTACCATGAACGGTATCCAGAGAGGCGTCAACCCTTCAAGGATATATTCGCTCGATTGCGACATAACCTAGTTAATAGTGACCAGTTTGAAAAAAAAAACGACCCAAAAATTATGCATGAAACAGGGATAAGGAGTTAGAAGAAATAGTAGTTTTAGGAACTATAGGAAATAATCCCGACACTTCAACCCGACAGTTAAAAGAATCCATTGGACTACCAAGAACTAACGTAAGTCGTACTTTGAAGAAGCACAAATTCAGGCCATATAGGACAAGAAAAGTTCATCACCTTAGAGACAGGGATTTTCAACGGCGTATGGATTTTTGCCAATGATTTCTGGAGAATTGTAACCATGTCCCAAATTTTTCATTAAATTGCATTTGGACAGATGAAGCTTATGTAAGCAATGTAGGTATTTTAACCGTTACAATTCTTATACGTGGCAATCCTCATTTAGTTGTGGAGCAAAGAAATCAAGGCAGATTTGGATTTAATGTGTGGGCAGAAATTTTTAGAGGCAGGGTTATAGTCCATTTATTTACGAAGGAACACTCACCTCTCAGAGATATTTTAGAAATTTTAAGGCAGCAAATAGAACCTCTTGTTGATGAACGGCCGTTAATGGACCTTAGAAATACATTTTTTCAAACACGACGGAGCACCCCCTCATAACGCTGCAGTTATCAGTAATTTTTATCGGCCAATTTCGACAATAACTGGATAGCCAACCAAGGTTCGAACCGTTGGCCGGCAAGGTTGCCGAATTTAACACCCATGGACTTCTATCTCTGGGGAAGATTAAAAGACCTAATTTTTAAATTGCCGACAAACACCAGGCAAGAGTTAGAAGTCGCAGTGATACAAAGTTTTGCAGCTCTCGCTCCTCTTGAACTAATCAACTCGGTAAGAAGTGTCCAGAAAAGGTGCCGCCCATGTGTAAATGAAACTAGTCGACATTTCGAACATCTCTTATAGAAAATTATTTTGTTTTAGTTTGCTCTACTCGGAATAAATTGTTTTATTGTTGTTTTGTTTTATTTTCTACATAGTTTAAAGTACTATAGCATTTAGTAAATTTCATTGTAGTTATGACTCTTAGAGTTATTTCTAGGAATTTTTTTTTACGATTTGACTGCTATCGGTAAACAATTGATATTGCTGCTCCGTCCAAAGTCTACTTCACAAAATGTGCATTTAAAACTAGCGTAAAAACTGAAAACATTTATATTTTGAAGTAGATTTAAGCGAAATATAAAGAGTGCTATATTTTTGGAATGGTAATTTAAGCTCTATTCGGATAAGGAAAAAGATACAGGGTTTCCCATTTAAAAAATATATTTTTGCGTTAATAACTATTAAAATATTAGTTGTAAAAAAACGTAACGTACACTGTTGAAATCCACGTGAAAAAGTGCCTTGAGAATGTTTTTACAGAGATCAAAAATTTCCAATAGGAAAAGAATTACAACCATTTTTGAAAAACACCCTGTATATCTGAAAAGGTAGTAGATATCGGTATGCAGTTTTCACCACTGAGTTTATCATAAAAATTGAACCTCAGACACCGACATCAGTTTTCGTCTATCTCCTTTAAATAAAGGGGTTTACCTTTAAAAGTGTCCAATTTGGACCACACTGTACATTTTCTAAAAAACGAAGAATTTAATGAACTACCCGTTCGATAAATCAGTAACATAAACAAATTGTTATACTGAATCAATTTTTGAATTAATAGTTTTATAAAGAGGGTATGAGCAAGTGACCTTCCATGTTCTAAAGACATAATTATACAGTCGGTCAAGTAAGAACGTGTCGCGCATTGTTCATTAAAAAATGTATTTATTTAAAAGTTTCTTACATCATTCGACAGTCAAGGATTGTCATTAAAATGCTAATAATTCAGTCGTCCAGTTCCAATTAGCGTCGAGGATCGTCTGGCATCTTCGGGGCATACTTTCGACGAGATTTTCCGCGTATTCTTGAGCCCGAATTTACCGTGACAGCTGCTTCACTGTATACCTTTTTACTACGAAGCATTTGCTTGATGTGTGATCACACGTTCTCGATTGAGTTTGTATCAGGAGACTGGGATGGTCAATCTAGTGTGACGATACCAGACTATCCTTTCCACTGGCTACGTGTTTTACTTCGATGTTTGAAGAATCGACGCCTCATTTTTATCAACAAACCACCGTTTGGCAGTCGTTACTATTACCTTCTTGTAAATCTGGAGTATTTATTCAGCGTTCAAATTGTAGATAAAGATGAAGGGCCTCCCAAAACCTTTTTCCGAAAGACATTCCCAAACATCGATCTTCACAATAAAGTGAACCAATCGGTTAGTGGAAATTGACCAGGCTCGTGGGGTGATAACATAACCCCAAAATGAAGTTTGATTGGAAAAAATTGCATTGCTTCAGTCTCGATCTGTCTTTTTCTGCCCACACCAGTCGTTTCCCTCTGTGTTTTTCGCGCGGCAATAGTTTCTTAATTGTACTCTACCGCTCAAAATCGTTAGTCCGGAGATGAGTGCGAATCGTTTCATAAGATTATCCCAACCTTCTTGCTTTAGATTTTGCGCCCCTTGGTGCAAAATTAATTGAGACTTTGGAGAAAACATTTTTTCGTCCTTGTCCGACACTTTTCCTCGCGAACCACGTTCTGGTAGATCATCAACATTCTTTAATCGAGAGTATTATTTCACTCACTTGCAAACGAATGCTCTCGAATTGCCCATATATCTAGCAGCCGCTGTAGGCGTCATTTTCGGACCTTTTGGATGATTACTTAGGAACACATCCTCGAAGCATATGCAGGACTCCTGTTCAATAATGTACTATTTAACCATAAATAAGGTTCACCTACTTGGTAACAAATGCTTTTGACTTGCCCATATAGCTAGCAGCCGCTGTAGGCGTCATTTTCGGATCTTTTAGATGATTACATAGGAACACAGCCTCGAAGCAAATGCAGCACTCATGTTCGATAATGTACTATTTAACCATAAATAAGGTTAAATGTAAGTGTAAATTAATCTCTTTCCACAAAGCATTGGTTGCAGGAGTGCCAACAATAACCTCCCAAAAAAAAAGGATTTTTTTATTGGCTACAAGTTATAGGCGACAAGTTCTTACTTGACCGACTGTATGAAACTACAACTGAGAATAATCAACATATACTCAGTATATATCACCACTACACCAAACACTTTATTTTTGCACTCGACGCGCGTTTCGCTAACCATGTTAGCTTCATCAGGAGCGATGATTGACTAAAGCTAAACTATAAAGCTACCCTATTTATATTTAGCCTAACCCTTGAATTACTCAGGCGGAACTAATGGCATACGCAAAGCCATCTGTTCTGACAAGGGGACTATAAGGAATAGGCCCTATGTCTTTATTTAATATACTTTTATATTTTATAATTTCCATACTTTCATATGCGTTCAACAATCTCCTATCAGATACATTTTTAATTAATCTTAGATTATCTAATGTTACAATATGATCAGCTTCAAGGGCATGTTCGGCAATGCTAGACTTTTCTGTTCTACTGTATTTTAAGTGTGCTAAATGTTCTTTAAATCGTGTTTTAATTGACCTTTTAGTTTGCCTAACATACTTTTTGTCACAATCATTACAACTAATTTCATAAATTCCACTTTTCTCCCAATTAGGAATCTTATCTTTGGGATTTCCTAAGATCTTCCTCAGATTGTCTGATGACTTATAGACTAAGGTGAGGCCTACCTTATTAAATACCTTATTGAGTCCCTTGCTATATTTCGGATTATATGGTATGGAGACATACTTGATGTTATTTTCTTCGCGTATAAAAAAGGTGGAATTCTGAATATTTAACCTGAATTTATGTCTATTTATTAGCTTGTTTACTAAGTCATCGTCATAACGATTAACTCTAGTTATATTTCTAATACGATCCCTTTCGTTATTAAAGTTTACTCTATTCAGAGGAAAAGTGACGAAATGATGAACTAAAAAATGTAATGAGGCAATTTGTGTTATTTGCAATGAAATGAATCATTAGAAATAACACATGGGCTGAAAAGTCCCGGGCCTAACAAAGAAAACACGGTTTTTTTTTTTTGGTTCAAAATTAGCTTTATTCATCAACGTAATCTCCATCAAAAGCAACGCAATCATTCCAGCGCCGCTCTAACATTTCAATACCACTTTTGTAGAACGATTTATCTTTTGCCTCAAAATAGGCCTCAGTTTCAGCGATAACCTCTTCATTCGTGCGAAATTTCTTACCGGCGGGCATTTTTTTCAGGTCTGCGAACAGCCAGTAGTCGCTGGGAGCCAAATCTGGCGAATACGGTGGATGTGGGAGCAATTCGAAGTTCAATTCATGTAGTTTTGCCATTGTTTTGATTGACTTGTGACACGGTGCGTTGTCTTGATGAAACAAAATTTTTTTCTTTGCCATACGCGGTCGTTTCTTTGCAATTTCGGCCTTCAAACGCTCCAATAACGCTATATAATATTCACTGTTGCTGGTATTTCCTTTCTCAAGATAGTCGATGAATATTACACCACGCACATCCCAAAATACCGAGGCCATAACCTTTCCAGCCGATTGTTGTGCTTTCGGGCGCTTTGGACGAGGTTCACCAGTTGCTGTCCACTCAGATGACGATCGTTTTGATTCCGGAGTGAAGTGATGGATCCATGTTTCATCCATTGTCACATATCGACGCAAAAATTCCGGTTTGTTACGTTTAAACATGGCCAAACACTACTCAGAATCATCAACACGTTCTTGTTTTTGATCAACAGTGAGCAAACGCGGCACCCACTTTGAACAGAGCTTTCTCATAGTCAAATGCTCATGCAATATAAAGCCAATACGTTCTTTTGATATCTTTACGATGTCAGCTAACTCACGCAACTTCACTTTTCGATCATTCAAAACGATTTTATGGATTTTTTTGATGTTTTCTGGTGTTACCGCCTCATTTGGACGTCCACTGCGTTCTGCATCATCGGTGTCTCTACGACCACGTTTGAAGTCAGCAAACCAACGTTTTATTGTTGTTTCTGATGGAGCGGAGTCCCCATAACACTTTTCAAGCCATTGCTTCGCTTGAACGGTATTTTTTCCCATCGAGAAGCAGTGTAAAATTAAAACACGAAATTGTTTTTGATCCATTGTTTTGAAAATAACAAAAGTAGCGTCACTCTTAGCACAATAACTCACAAACTAATGAATAGAATATCATGAAATTTTAACAGCTGTCTTTTGAAGGTTAGTATTAACTGAAAAAAAGGTGACTGCAATAAAACTAGCGCCATCTATGTGTTAGGCCCGGGACTTTTCAGCCCATGTGTTACATCTATCTGTTACTGTGTCTTTCCTAGAGATATCAAATTCTAATCTATTATTATTTTTAATAATTAAAATATCCAAATTTGGGCAGTTGTCCTTTGTTCTCAACTTCGTAAGTGAATTTAATGGAATCACACCAGCTATTTAATTTGGAAAAAAAAAGTCATCGATATTTGCTTTCTTTGTATCAAAAATTGCGAAAATATCATCCAAATACTTATACCATACCCTTGGGAAATATTCAAATTCTTGGCTGGCTTCGGTTTCACACAAAGAAAATAACACCAAGTATGTCTCCATACCATATAATCCGAAATCTAGCAAGGGACTCAATAAGGTATTTAATAAGGTAAGCCTCACCTTAGTCTATAAGTCATCAGACAATCTTACGAATCAGAATATCTTAGAAAATCCCAAAGATAAGATTCCTAATTGTGAGAAAAGTGGAATTTATGAAATTAGTTGTAATGATTGTGATAAAAAGTATGTTCGGCAAACTAAAAGGTCAATTAAAACACGATTTAAAGGACATTTAGCACACTTAAAATACAGTGGAACAGAAAAGTTTAGCATTGCCGAACATGCCCTTGAAGCTGATCATATTGTAACATTAGATAATTTAAGATTAATTAAAAATGTATCTGATAGAAGATTGTTGAACGCATACGAAAGTATGGAAATTGTAAAATGTAAAAATAGTTTAAATAAAGACAGAGGGCATATTCCTTATAGTCCCCTCTATTGGTTACTTGACCGGAACTGATGGCTTTGCCTATGCCATTAGTTCCGCCTGAGTAATTTAAGGGTTAGGCTAAGTATAAATAGGGTAGATTTGTAGTTTAGCTTTAGTCAATCATCGCTCCTGATGAAGCTAACATAGTTAGCGAAGTGTTTGGTGTAGTGGTGATATATACTGAGTAGTGTCAATGTGCCAAAGATTCCACATTCCCAACTTAGTAATCAACATATGTTGTTCTCTCGTGAAATATTTTAACAGTCTATTTTAAACAGACTCTAGGTGAAATTTGTATAGTCATGGAATTCCAGACAGAATTTGCAAAATTATAGCGGCTAAACACATAGGCATAATAATGTATTTAAATGTAAAAAATTTCACATTGTTGCAAAACAAATCCCAGGACTCTATAAGCATTATTCACAGTGGTATCTATATTGACATGGAAAAATATTTTTGTATAAAAAAAAACCCCAAGGTCATTTATTTGATAATCTCTCCTTAAAAAACATTCATCAATATTATAATTATAGTATTTATTATGATTGTGTGTAAATGTGACTGAAAAACACTTACTTACATTAATGCTTAAATTACTATTAAGATCAGACTGCAGATCCTCACAGTCACTGGTACCAGATATTCTCTTGTAGATTTAAAGAAATTAAGAACGTCAGAAACATATTTTAGTATTATTTATATAAATAATAACAGTGGTCCTACATCACTGCCTTGAGACACAGTTGATGTTGGTTATCTTATTAATTATTTTTCAATTATCAACATAACTGCGACTGATGGCCAATGACCAGTTCTGTTTTGATCATCCTTGAAAATGACCAGAAGTCATCCAAAAACGCTAATACTATTTTAAATAATCTTTTATTTACACTACTGTCCAAAAGTTTGGAACCACCAAGGAATTTTTAATTATAACCAAAAATTCAAAATGCAAAAAGGTTTTTATTATAATAAAATAAATTTCTACTTGTGCAATAAGTTGTTGTCTACAAAATCGGTCATAACATACAACAAGAAATATTTACATCGAATATTATTTTGTCAAAATGACCAATTTTATTTTTATTTACTGCTCCACAAATGTTCAGCATTTGAATTTATTAAAATACTCAGTGTTGAACTTTTCCCATTCATTTTTAGGTACTCCTAAAGCTACACAGAGGTAGATGGATAATGATTCTTAACCTTCCAATCTAATTCATTCCATACTAGTTCAATGGCAGAGGGATTGGGGATTGAGATGACAACTGTGTTATATGTATTAATATTTTTTTCTCATTAAAGTTTTAATACAAGTTTCATTTAAAAACATAAAAATGTATCGTAATTAATTAATCAATATAGGTGAGGTAATCAATAAAGATTTATTGCAGGTTATATTGTTTTCAAATTTTTAAAAATAAATATAAACCCTAATACCTACCTATTAAAGGTGAAACATCATCTACAACATCAGTTCTGTCCATTTGTTCTAAAAAACCAATCAATTTACCTACTGTCGCATCAATTTTTGACTTGTCATGCCACAATTTTAAAACTTTAGCCATCGGGTCTTGATCGTTTGTAATGCTGGGTATAAATTCTCCTGAAATGCCACATAGCTCCGCTAGTCCTTGCCAATCACTAAAACAATGTACTCTTTTGTACTGTTAGAAGTTCCATAGATTTTTTGTTTTTGACATAATGTTTATGAGTATATTTTGGAGACAAAAAACATTATAAATATGAAATGTGGTCTAATCCTTTGCAATTCACTGTACTATTAGATCTACAAATTACTTCTGTGCCTTTATAGACCAATTTTAATCATTATTTATATTAGAACTAATACAATTTGTAGATTATATTCACAAACAAATTTTTGGCCTGCCCTCGACTCGCTCGATTTCAGCTTTATTCAAGGAAAATTAGATATAGTTGGAATATGAGGTGCTGCATTGTCACTCATAGTGTCGTTTTTGATCAGCAGAGCAAAACAAGTAAAAATAGGTGACAATTTTTACAAAACTATAATCTTCAGGTTGGAGCTCCGCAGGGCTGTGTTGATCCCATTATTTGTTGTTTAAAAATGACTTTACTTTGGCAGGACTAACCATCAAGTTTACTGTTGACACTTCAGCAGTAATTTCATGTAAAAATGAGGAAATAGCAGTAGTGAAGATCAAAAAACCTTGGCAGAATATGGATACTTGGTGTTTTTCTAACAAGCTGCAAAAACAGTTTCGGTGCCCTTCTTCAATCTAAAGCTGAGGGAAGAGAAACTAAATTTTGTAGGTACCTTCTTGTACAACCAACTGCACTGGGATGCCCAGCTGGACCATGTTTGTCCCAAATTAAATAAGGCCTACTTTGCATTACTGAGACTTCACCATATAGTGGAACAAAGAATACTTCTGATGACATATTATGCATTAGCATATTCTCATGTAGATTTTGTTATTCTATGGGGTCAAGCAGTAAATATTAGCAGAGTTTTTATTTACAAAAGCGCCTTATTAGACTCATACAGATTTAAGCCACAAGAAACATGTAGAAGTCCCTTCCAGAAAAATAATTTACTAATCAATGGATATCAATATATGTTTTAAAATATTTATTATATGTACATGAAAACAGGGACCAGTTCCAAATAAAATGAACCACAATTATCCCACAGGAAGTTCTAAAGGCCTCAACATTCCATGACAGCCATATATGGAAAGTCACCCAAATATGCATGTATCAAGATTTTTAACAAAAACCCATCCCCAATAAAACAAATTAAAACTAAAAATATATACGGGGCAAAACTAAAACCTTTTTTATATGAAAAAGCGTTCCATTTCTTTTTGGAACCTTCTTAGATGTTAACATGTTATTTTGTATCTTTTTTTAATTTCATTTAAATCTATTGTAGATTGTAATGTTTCATCTTATGGTGTGTAGGTGACTGATAAAAAAAAGGTTAATTTTCTTTTTGTATAACTAAATCTTTTTAAAATAACCTTGTGCCATAAATGACTCATATGGTTAAATATTATTTGGACATCTTTAACAGAGTTTTTGATGTTTTATAAATTCTCCAAGGTCTTTTTTTATAAGAGTACTACCTATTAATAAAACAGTGTTGCTGGTTAATAAACAGTTTTAAACTATTATTGATCCCACAGTATTGATTAATTTTTTAAAAGAATTAATAGATGGGGCACTAACTAAACTATCTGAAAGAGAATTACACTCATAGTAAACTCTATTTCTCTTAATAATTTCTAGTTATTACATTATAGTTCAATTAAATCACTGTAGAAATCTAATATTTCATAAGGCAGCAATAATGTCTCCCCGAACACAAGGGGTATCTCACTAAATTTTTTGAGTGTATGTGCATGGCCAAATTTTTATGTAATGCCAACAATTTCATGTTAGAATACTATGTCCTTTAATAATTTTCCATATTGCTGCTACTGAAGAAGTACTTTCAGAGTAGGGCCACATATTATAACAAAGTACAAGTATTATCAAGAATAAGACATGTCCAAAATATATTTTTGAAGGTTGCTAATAATATCTTCATAGTTTAAGTGATAAAATGCGAATGCAAACTTCACAATTCATCTCTGGATTTGTTCAAGCAGGTGGATAACTTCAGCAACGTACAGAATCCAGAATGAAACCATAGGCCATAACATTGTATTCCTCTTTTATAAACACCTAGTCATAAATGCTTACACATAATAAGAGATAATATATGGGAATTTACCCATTATTAAATATTTTTTTCAAGTGTTTATAAATATAAAAATTCTTGGTATTTATACTTATGATTTATTTATTGCATATAAGGAGTCTAGTGAAAACACTATTGTTTTCAAGATTACTTTTATGTGCCTTACAAATATGGATACAACCCATAAACAAAAAGCTTTGTATAAGTTATAACATTACATTTGGATAAATTTGTTAGATTTTGGGCATTATATAGACTATGCTAAAAAATAAAAAAAAAATTGTATTTCACCATAAATAATGAAAAATAGTACCTTATATTTGTAGCAAGAAATTATTGTACATTATTGGAAATTAATCAAATATTTGATGAAAAGACCCATTTAAACAATATATAATATTTTTTATGAAGACCTAAATATGGTGTTAATAAATAATTTCACCAGGGGTTAAAACTATAACCCCCAATTTAAACTAGAAAGTATTCGAGTCGTTACTATTTGTACCTACTCATATCTGCTCCGGTTGCATTGTTATTGTTTAATAGATATAGAAAAATTCATTAATTGACAGTGTTGTTATTTATATCATATTAGATTAAGTAAAAGCATTATGATGTTATAAATATTTATAAACGACTGTAGCACAGGTTCTCTTACCGTGGTATTCCTTGATCTGTCCTCAACAGTTTATGAGGATTTAACAAACTGGATAACATATTTTTCGTCCTGTCCCTGAGCAACAAAATGCATGTATTTGCATTATTATTATCAAGTTCCAAACCTTCCATTATTACAATTTTTCTCTAACCTTGCGGCCCCTGTTTCCTTCCTTACAGCTCAGCCTTTGCGTCTTTTTAGCTACCTTACTTGTTTATCCGTTAACGGGCGTATCCTGGTCATGCTGAACTGTCGTGATCCTAAACAAACTCTTCGAAGAATATAATTACAAAAATCCTTTTTCTAATTCGAAAATTGTTACTAATTGACATTAGGCTCCAGTTTTGACAATTTAGATTGCACAGTTGCCAAATTTCTAAGGTCAGCTGATATATAGACAAACAGTTGATATGCGGATATTTCTCCTATTCGATTGACAGTGCTCGGATTGATCCGAATTACTTTATGATTTGTGCCGACGTAAATTTATTTAAGAAAAACAGATAGTAGACAAAGATAAAAGAGCACTGGGAATATCTGAAAGCCGATGTGATAACTTCTCAGTTGCTACCAAATCTTGACTCACATGTGTATGTGCTGTTGCTAACCTGTTAATGATAGAATAGAGATATTATAATGTGAAAACTGTTAGTTCCAAGTATTAGCAGGTTTAAATCTTTTGTCATTGTTAATACCCATTGGTACTTAACAGTATTAACTACTTTTTACACTTGAATATGTCAAAAAACAAGTTAATGGTTGTATCATTTCAACATGGGCTAAGAGTTATTCGTTTTTAACTTGCACTAAATATCCTTGTACTTTGTGTCAATTTGCTTTAAAAGTTTAAATGTTAGGTGGCGACATCTTTTGGTACAGAATGAAAACAGAATAATTCCCAAATGTCACATGTCACTTTTGGAAAGTGAAGGACACGAATAAAAAAATTGTTAAAAGAGGTTGTGATTTTGACGTCGAAAATATATTTTTGCGTCGATTTGTCAACAAAAAATTAGCAAGATTGGCATACAAATGGTATCTAAATTTGTTGTTTATGAAAGTACACAAATCTCTAACCACAGTGCCTTCACAACAATAACTTTTTTTTCCTGACCCTATTTCCGAAGGTGAGAGAAATTTTTGTTTGATTTAAAGCTTGAGTGAATGCATTTAGAACGATATTTTTTATTACTTATTTAAAATGCGCTACTTCCCGTATATTTGACTGTTGTGTCTAAACCCTGAATGACGTTGGCAAGGCTTACTAAACATTTCCTTGCCAAAATAATAAATATTATTGGGTCTGTGTTGGATTGCTTTGTGTACTAAGTATGTATTTTTAATAGGTGAATGACGCTTAGGAAAAACCTTGGCATATGACTTTTCAGCTGCAAATTTATGTATTTGTACCTTGGCTGTCCCATTTATTACATATATTGTCCCTCAATTCGAAATATGTACAAGGCAATTTAGTTTTCCTAAAATTCAATAAACATTAGACTCACTTAACATTTATGGTGTGCATTTTAGATAATACCTATTCGATTTTATTTTATATTTAAATATCTTTTTCTGTAGGTATGAAGAATATTTCGCCAACACCTACCTAGTTCTAGTAAATTTTAAATCAAATGTACCATGAAATTTTCATGACAAACATTAGTACAAGATTTCTCGCATTATCTTGAAAATGAGCGAAAATGAGAAGAAATGGGCCTGCGAATACTGCACTTATGAGAATTATCCTTCTGCTATCAAATGTACTATGTGTCGGGGTCCACGTCCCTTTGAAAATATTTATCGAATACATGGTAATCCTTAAAATTTTATATTATACATTTTTTGTAAAAGTTATTTTTTTATTTTTTAGGTAAAATATACTTTTTCTAATAGTGATCTAAAATGAAGTTCTCCATTGTTTTAGTTTTAATCACGTCAGATACTAAATCAGTTAATAGTATCTATCAAAATCACTTCAGTTATGACCTTGATTGTCATTTACATAAATAGACTGGTCTTGTTTTGTGTTTTGTCTTAGATTAACATAAATTATCATTATAATATAATTATAGAAAACTCATGTTATATCAAAAACTTTTCAATTTTAGTCATATTTTAAATTAAATCAGCTACAGGACCTGCCAGTGCTTTAAAAATCCTGCTGTCACTTTGATAGCTATATAATGAAATAAACAGAGTTCCTTTTATTTTATGTTTATTTTAGATTATTGTAAATTTCTACCATAATGTAATTTTAGATGACTATTACAAAAAGTATAGAAATTGTATAAAGAATTGTGTGAAAGAACAAATACACAACCTGAACTAAATAGTTAATTTACTACAACTAAGACTATAAATCATAATTGAACTATTATTCTTTTAACTTCCTTCACTACTACCCAAAGAACACTATTCTGCATGCTCCTAAAGTTTTTAATTTGCTGCTTATTGAAATTCATACAAGATAATTAAAAAATTTAAATTTTTCTTTTGAATATAATTATCATCTTTATATTTTCTTTCTGCTTTCTTTACTAAAGGGGAAGTATTTGTGGAAAATCGTCTCCAGAGATTTGTGCATTTCTTGACATTTCAGGGTCTCTAGGTCATGAAAACTATTATCTCCCCTTTTCATCAGTCTGGCTGTCTGTTGGCACTATAACTCTCAAAAGAAATAAGATATTTTTATTACACACAACTTGGTACATATGTAATATGTGAAGATATCATTTTGGGAGAAGGGGTATGGTTAGTTAGAAGAAGAGTTAGGTAGAATTTATATGTATATATTGTATTACATCTCCCTATTAGGATTCTAAGAGCGGGGAAATTTGAAAATTGTATTATTTTTTTGATATTTTCAATTAGTGCTTATCAAACATATGTGGTTAATGAGGTCGAAAAGAAGGTTAGCGGAGTTGCTTCATATATATTGTATATGTCCTTATATAGGTTCTTAGGGTCAGGGACTCTGAAAATGATTTTATTTCCATATTTTATAAATCTTTACTGAAATATTATGTTGGTGCTCAGCTTTTTTTGGTTAATGTTGTACCATAAAGTACCTATCATTTAAAATATCTGCTTTTTCTGCTTATTAATAAATTAAAAAAAAAAAGAATTTTATAATAGATATATAACATGTTGGAACATTTCTTTTTAGTGTTCCGTACGGAACACTTATAAGATGACTTCGGTGTCTATCTGTCTGTCTGTCACACACGATTTTCTCCTAAACTGTCTGTCATAGAAAGTTGAAATTTGGTAATAATATAGGAATTGATGGCCTCATCAGAACCATGTAGTTTTGAAAGTTAAATTTTGACTTAAGGGGTTAGTTTTGGGGGGTGAAATCGGAAGTGAAAAAAACATTTTTTTACTAAGTCATCGAGTGTGGTGTCAAATGAAAGCTTATGAAAACATGAGTAAAAAATATATATATAACGTAATACTTGCGCACACTTTTCTCTGTATTATTTTTAAAAAATCGCGAAAAATCGCTGTCCCCCCACCTTATCTCAAAAAGTACAGATCAAAAAATTTTGAAAAAATTCTGGACTGTTCTCCACGGGGTGTAAATTGAACGAAAATTATCACGAGTGCATTATTTATTTTTATATTAAAAGCAGTCAAAGTACGGAACTTGCACTTGACTGGTTATTTTTTTTCTTTCTCCCAAACATACACTGCATTTGTTGGACTCTATTCAGAAGAAACATCGGAGAACGGTTGGCGACTTGAGTCTATTCTGCAAGTATTTTTATGGAAAATATTCAATGGACCCGGTCCGCTTAAGGAGATGTATCTGGTCATGGAGCCGAAATAAAGCGATTTCTTAAGATTTTTTTTTAGCGTAACTATTCATTGTATTATATAAATCAGGTTTTATTTTATTGAGTAATATAAATTGTAAAATTTTAACTTAAAAAAAAATTGCTGCAGTACACCTGTTCCTCTCCTCCTTTGTTTGAGCATTGTGGTATGTAGGACTACTGGGAGTAGATCATCTGAAATTAAAATTTCCAAAGAAATTAGTTTACTTAAGGATCAATCTTGTCATTGAACAAAGGATTAAAAAAAAATTTCTTCAGATAGCGTTGGTTTAAACAAAAAAGCGAAAAAATGACGTTACCACGTTTTACATTTTTGCTAATTAAAAATAAAGTTCTTCATAAAATAAAAGAATCTTTCATCCAACAACAAGCAATATGTATAGTATGCATGTATGTATGAATGATCGACTCCAAAGCCATATGCTGAATCTTCATCAGCTATTTGAGCTTCTAGAATACTAATTTGTTCTTGTCTATGACGCATTCTAGCTTCTTTTGTATTTTGTAGCAATTGTCGCTCGTCCAGGTCAACTTGTTCTCCATCCACTTTAGCTGCGCAGTCATGTGCATTTCGGCCACAATACACATACACACACCTACACATAATTTAACAAAATTATTATTAATTAAAATATAAACTTTAATAACTGCTACAACTGAATTACTATGAGTAAACTATAACAACAGTACTGTACAAACTCCCAGTGTCGAATATAGAACCTGAAAATAGCAAATGTGAATGCCTCGTCCCTTCTAACAAGGACAGTTAAAGAATCTCTTTGTATTATAAAAGAAAAATTTTAAAATACATTAAAATCGATTTAAGGTGGGCGAAGGCTAACCCGAGAGCAACTACTTCTCACCTCCTCCAAAAACACCACACAACGGCACTTCTTTTAAACTGCTATAACTTCGTCAATTTTTGAATGGATTTTTATGAAATTTACAGAGAATATTCTTAAGATATCATACTAAAAGAAAATGTAAAAATTCAAAAATCAAATTTTTTGACCCAGATGCCTAGATATATCCCCTTAATTCCTCCCAAATCGGCGCATGCTATTAGTACACGTCGCGCTAATACATCACATCTGTAAGAGATTCAGCTTGTTGGTCCTCTTACAACACTTTTCAAGCAGTTTTCTATACATCATGCCTTTGGAATGATTTTTTCAGAACTGTTTCCCTCTGAATACCACTTACATCGATCCAAGACTAACGTAAATCGCAAACACGAATCTCTCCTGTATACTTTGAGGATTTCCCTTTAGCACCTGTGCTCTGCCTGCATAAAAAAATCTGTAAATTTCAAGAATGGAAAGGGTATACTTTAAGAATACTCACATTTGAAAATGTCTTATAATATATAATTTAAGGAAAATAAACCATCACTATTTTTGCGACAAATTTTAACATTTCACCCACCAATTAATGTGCAAATGTGGTAATATAGTGCCAAATAAAATTCTGCTTCTCTTTCAGGTGACAGAGAAGAGAGATATTCTCCAGTAGATGCAGCCGCTTCGTTAGATTATAAGAAATCAAAAGACAAATGTCAATGTGAAAATTGCAGTAATTATACAAATTGTTCCTCTTGCTTAAGGTATCATCAAATATTTTACACTTTTATTTATTCAAAATTAATTATTGTGATGTTTATTAATATATTTTTTTAGCTGTTTTAATTCTCCGTTATCAGCAAACAATCTTCTCGAGCACATCCAACCTCTTCGGATATCCCAAAATTCCGATCTAGCTCAGAGTTTGTCCAGAAATAATAGTCCCCCTTCTAGTTTAATTAATTTAGAAAATAGTAGGAGAACATCTCAGGCGAAATGGATGTGCCAGGTTTGTATATATATATATATATATATATATATATATATATATATATATATTTATATATATATATATATATATATATATATATATATATATATATATATGTAAATAAAATAAAGACAAGGCATTACCTTTGGTGATAATACTAATAAAAATAAGAACTAAAACGTAGACAAGGACATGCTTTGTTTCCATAATACAGGGTGTTAAAGTGTTCATATTTTTGCTTTTTTCATTACTTTAAATATTTTTTAAGATAATTCATTCAAATTTTATGTATAATACCGTGCCTCTTTTTACCCCTGAAACTTTATTCTGGTACACCGTGGCGGCTGTGGCTCCATGGTATGTTCCAGCTTACAATGCTCAGAGTCTCTGCTTCAATACTTGGCAATATGGTATACTTTAAAAAGTGTATTTGGCTAGGCCATATTCTAGATTATGCTGCTGTAAAAAAAAAGCAGTTATTGGTAGGACACTACTCGGACCATGAAAGACTAACCATAAAGGCACCGCCACACCGCACCGGTGGGGTGTATTCTTGAAGTCGGCCGTCGAGGCCTGACGGCCGACTCCAGAAAACTGTCGGGTATGTTGTTGATGAGAGGCTGCTTAGCCAACGAAAGACTGACTGACCATAGAGAATGGGGTTGGTAAAGATCTCTCATCTGTTTGTTTCACTATCAGTATCTCCACCCATACTACTGCTATTACTACTACTAATTCTGACAGCCCTGGCGCCGAGGTGTTTTCGGCTTTTTGGCTTTGATGTCCGACAAATCAGTGTACAAGTCTTGTTTTCGCGCAACAGACATTAACTAGGTCTACAACCGGCATTGGTGTAATAAGCCACGGCCACTGTCGACGTTCGTGGTCGAGTCTGTAGCTTTGCTACTATTAAAAGTATATTCAGCATACAACGTGGTTGCCAGAGGGTACTCGGAGCAGAAAAGACCGATGATATAGGGTCCTTAGAGTCGCCAGTTTTGTCGATTTATCAGCAGGTGTACCAATTTTCTTCATAAGTTACCGATTTGGCCATAGAATCTACGGTTAAATTGAAAATATTATTTTATTATTAATTTGCTTTGTTTCTCTTTATTAATGCAAATAATTAAATCTACCGATTTTTTTACCATTCCGAACATTTGCCTTGCAAAATGCATTTTTGATATGACGAGACAATAACTATCGATCAGAACATATATCGTTCCCTATCATATTGATAATCAACAGTTAAGGTCCCTTGAATGGGTCAAGGATTTGGGTGTTATTCTGGACACAAGAGTAACTTTTCGGGAATACTATGCTCATGTTGTCTCCAATTAATCCAACTCAACTGGGTTGTCGTATGCCACTGTACTTGTACTTTTTATTTCTCAGATCACATCTGAAATATGCCTCTACAGTATGGTCACCCTTTTATAGGGTCCATATTAATAGCATTGAGTGTATTCAGAGGAAGTTTATACTAGATTTAGGAATCAAATTGAGGGTATACACCTAACCACATTGAAGGGCAGAAGAATTTTCAGTGATTTGTGCTTATATAAAATTTTGAAGGGACTCTTCGACTTTGCTCTCTCAAATCCAATTCAGAATGTCTATTCACAGACTGAGAAAAAATGATCTCTTTCACATTGAGTTTCATGGAACAAACTGTGGGGACCACAGTCGATTGATGGGGGGTTTATATTTCTTGAATGAACATCCCTCCTTCAATCCATTTTGAAGCTCATTGCATTCATTTAAGAGACAAGCATTAAGCCTTATCCAGTGTTTTGATAGTTCTTCTGATTTGTCTTTTCCGGTTAAATAAAAAATAAGAATAAAATCTTGAAGTCAGACACACCACCACCACTTATGGCATTTTGTTGGTAGGAGGCAACTTGGACCAGAAAGGACTGAAGATGTAGACAGTGTTCTTTTCACTCTCGAGTAAAACACATCTGAAGTTGGATTGGATTGTCGAGGGCCCTCCCCGAAAAAACTTAACCAAGCCTTACAAGGAAGAAAATTAAACTGGAAAAAATCACACTCTACATTGTTGCTCATATTAAGGATATTTTGGAGGTACTCCAAAAAGTATTGTATGTACTTAATTTGAATGAATAATCTTTAAAAAATGTGTAAATAAGTCAGAAAAACCTAAAAAAATGATAAAATTTCTTCGTGCTAAATCTGCCCAAAACTATGGTTATAGGATCTTTTTCTTATTTTTATTGGTAGTATTTCCTCTTAAAGTTTGGTCGGGTGTTTAAAAATTGGAAACTACTGAAGAAACACATTTCATCTTTTTGACTATTTAAATAATCCAAATTAATGTTTTTATCGTTTCGGTTGCTAGATTTGTACTTATGAAAATTGGCCGAAATCGACAAAATGTGCAATGTGTGGTACAATAAATAACCAACGGTCCCCAGCTTCTAGTCTTATAATGCCTTCACCAGAAAGGAATATAGGCTTAGACGATATTAATCAAGATGATAGGTATCAAAATGCTGTTATTGGTAAGTACAATTTCCTAATAGTGTTTTAACTTCAAGCTGTCATTCCGATGGCGTATGCCCTTTAAAAACTAATTTAAAATATAATGTGATTTTTAGTGTTCCGTACAGAACACTTATAAGATCACTTCGATATCCGTCTGTCCGTCTGTCACACCCGATTTTCTCCGAAATTATTTGATACAGAAAGTTGAATTTTTGCATTAATATAGGAATTGATGGCCTCATCAGAGCCGTGTAGTTAAATTTTGACTTGAGGTTTAGTTTTGGGGGGTGAAATCGGAAGTGAAAAAAAAATGTTTTTTACCAGGTCATTGAGTGAGATGTCAAATGAAAGTTTGTAAGAACAGGAGTTCAAAAATATATTTAATGGAATACTTGCGCACACTTTTCTTTGTATTATTTTTAAAAAATTGCGAAAAATCGCAGTCACGCCCCTTATCTCGAAAAGTACTGATCAAAAAATTTTGAGAAAATTCTGGAATATTCTCCACAGGGTGTAGATTAAACATAAATTATGAGTGCATTACCTTTAATAATTTTTCTGGTAAATAAAAAAAAAAAATTCAAAGTCATCAGTTTTCAGTAAAGATCGGAAAAAAAATTTTGTTGAAAACTCATTTAGGGTGTGTTTTGTGAAGTCATTAAACATTTTATACCTCGGTAACAAAAATTTTTATTTTAAAAGCAATCGGCATGTGGAACCCTAATTGCGCAAGTTTGATTTGCACTTGGCCCGTTATTTTTTTTTCCTCCTTGCCTGAAGAGGAATTTACCCTTTTTTTTAATATCCTAAGGATATTGCCGAGGATGTCGTAAGTAGTCCAAGTGCCGAAACATGCATTTTTGTATTTCGCGGCATCGTTTAGAAGACGCAGTAGTGCTGCCACGGACGTTATTGCATTTCTGCAACAACTACTACCTATATATATATATATATATATATATATATATATATATATATATATATATATATATATATATATATATCAGTAAACCAAATATACTTAAATAAATTAATTAATAAGTATACCAACCTGCCGGAATTTTAACCCGAGACCTTCTGCACCGTACCACTTACTACGCCATGGAGCTAGATTTTCCATGATGTGTTTTACATTACTGGAATATTATTATGGCAAAAATTGAAATTTTATGTATTAAATGATATATATATATATATATATATATATATATATATATATATATATATATATATATATATATATATATATACAGTCCCTGACCAAATTATTAGACGCACTGCAAGATTTCATGTAAAATATTAATTACCGAGTGATATTGTACCGTTTTATTATTTTAAATTGATTTGTTTTTTATTTTTATATTATCCAATCAATTACCTATTTATTTGACATAAATAAAACAGCATTAATTTCGAAAAGCATAAGTTTATTAAGTTTTAAAGAAAAGTGAAATTAATGTTAGTAAAAGTCAATATTTAGTTGATCCACCTTTAGCCGCTATCAAAGCTTTAATTCTGCGCGGCATGCTATCAATGCAAGATTGTACTATCTCCTGCATTTGAGGATGATGATTCCACACATGAATAATCTTTTCTAGGAGCTGGTTTTTGTTGGTAATCACATCTTTAGCCACTTCTCTTTTCATCAGCTCCCACACATTTTCAATGGGGCCAATCCAACAGAGGGATATTTTTTTCTGCCAAAAAAGCTTTAACAGACCGAGTAGTGTGGAGCTCCATCTTGCATGAAAGGGAATGGTTCCCCATTTGGAAACCATTCTCTGAGCTGCGGAATCAACCGATTTTGTAATACTTCTTTGTACTGATCTTGCCTCATTATTCCTTTGACGACGTACAGACGTCCAGTGCCCTTGCCGCTGATGACTGACCAAATCATCACTTTGGTGGGATGTTTAACCGTCGGGACGACACAATCAGGATGAAACTTTTCTCCATGACGACGACGCACATACTGAGCTTTATTCTGCAAATTTCGAATGTGCTTTCGTCACTGAAGCAGACCTGTCAAAAATAGGAAAAATATATAAACTTCCATGTTTATTTGCTTTATTTAACTGAAAATGATAATAATGTATCAATTATTGATTAAATTGCTGTATCTTACCGATCTCCAGAAGTCCACATCTTTGTCTTGCCATTGTTTGGCCCACTTCAGGCGCTTTGCTTTCATTGCAGCTGTTAACTTGGGCTTCCTGGCGGGGCGACAGGCCTTAAAATCTAATTCTTTCAATTTTCTTCGAACAGTGCGCTCAGAAGCATTTACGCTAGCATCCTGGAATTGTGATTTTATTACCTTTGTGGTAGCAAATCTGTTTTCTACACAAATTTTCTTCAAACATCTCTCTGACCGTGGAGTGAAAATTGGTTTTTCTACCGCATCTTTTCTTTCTTTTCGGGCTTAATTCCTTCCCTGACTCAATTTTATTTTTTATGCGTCGTACACTAGCTTCAGAAACCTCCAATCTTCGTGATATTTCTCGGTTTGTAAATGTTTTCGCAATCACAAGGGCCTTCACTTCAGCTTTTTTACGTGGTGAAAGATCGCCTTTTCTACCCATAATGAAAATAGTCCAATTACTTTTTTAAAAACACTGCATACAAAATAAACTAATAACTGAGTAGTATAAAACTGTTAAACAAACAATCACAGTCCATAAAGCCACAGAAAACACGTCCGTACCTGACTCGATTCCGATCGCGACTGATACAGGTTTGTACTTCTTTACGTTCATGTATCACTTTGTCAACACAGTGTTGCCATATGTTAAAAATAAATACAAATATGTAGTCTACAACAATTCTTTTAAATAAAAATCAATAATATTGTAGTTTAAATATACCATTACTGCATAAAAAGTCTTAAGAAACATAAAATTACTAAAAAAAATACAGTGCGTCTAATAATTTGGCCAGGGACTGTAAATATATATATATATATATATATATATATATATATATATATATATATATATATATATATATATATATATATATATATATATATATATTATAGCTGGGAAACGCCCTTATAAGGAGAAGAGATGAGCAATCAAAGATCTAAAGGCTCTAGTATCTGCTTTTTATTTTTATTATCGAGCTTTCGCTGCCTAATGGTAGCTTCTTCTGGATTCTAAAAATGCAAACCAGGTACAGAAAATAAACTAAAAAGTTCGTTTTTTAAAACGTGATTAAATGAATTGTACGACTGAATGTGAAATTACTTACAAAAATTTAGCAGTTAGTTCATCTCTGGTGAAGACAATGAAATTTGCATTTTTGTTGGCCAGGTAGTATGCATGATTACACAAAACATGATTAAAAGACACTTAGAGAGTTACACAAATATTGAAAATAAAACTTTGTCAATAAACATTAGTTAAAACACTTTTTTAAAGACAGAAACACAACTGCAAGAAACCATGATGTTGAAATGGTACTCCACTTTAAAATTTTGTGACGTCGAGTTTAGTAACTATTTAGTGATATTTGAGTCCGAAACGGATATTGTTGGTAGTCTATGTCGTCATCAGGTCGACAAAAAAAGCATTAAAGTTAGGGATGTGGTAAATTTTTTTAGGTAGATGCTAATTTTAGATAAATTATTTATTATTAATGATATCTATTTTTTAGTTTTAATTTTATAAAAAAAGGGGGACTTAAATTTGATGAATGTTACTCTTCGACGAGTTATTTATTATTAATTATATTAATTCTTTAATTTTATAATCAAGAGATTCATAGGCTAATTTAAAAATTTGAAATCGAAAATTAATACTGGACGTTATTTATTATTAGTCATATTTAATTTTTTATTATGTAATTTTAACAAGAAAATATAGAAAAGTAACTGGTAATAAATAGCAAACAGAAATGACAGAAAAAGATCAGAAACGTCAACTTTACTAGAAACTAATTTTTTCATAAAGATCGTTCTTTTTTATTGGTTTGGTATAGTTTTGTGTTAGCAAATAAGTATACATGGAGCTCAATCCTTCTGTCTTTTTTGTGGTTGAGATTATTTTTACAGGTTTTTATGTAACACATTTCCAAGAAACTTCTTCTGAAATAATTAGTCTCAACATCCAGAATGAAGCTGTTGTTATATTGTACTCTGTGATCTGTATTATTTACGTGTAAGCTCAAACTAGTTGCGTTAGGTTTGTGTTTACTATCACTTTTGTGCAACGCTAATCTCTTAGAGAGCTTTTGTGAAGTTTGTCCAACATAGACCAAACCACATTGGCAGGGAATGCCATAGATTATATTAGATCTTTGTAAAGTATCGGTTTTATCTTTTAAATTGGTATAAAAACAATTCATTCTTTTTATGTTGTAGTTGGCAGTTTTAATGTTTGTATTTTTGAAAAGAGAAGACAAGGACTGGGAAAGGCCTTCAATGTATTGTAACTTTCCTACCTTAATATCGACATTAGTGGTGACAGTTGGATTAATTGGAAGGAGGGGTCTTTGAAAATTCTTTCTAATTAGAGCTTTAAGATAGTAATTGTCCAACAAAATGTCTTCCAACAGTTTTACATTTTTTTCTTTAAATGAGGGGTGGCAAATCTTATCTATTCTGTTCTTTAGTCCTCTGATGATGTTCAGTTTCTGTTTCATAGGGTGATAAGAATGGAAGGGGATATATCTACCAGAACTTGATTTTTTCCTATACCAGTCCAGTTTGACTGTATTATTTTCTGAGCGTACAACCCTAGTATCCAGAAACGGAACAGCACAGTCAGTCTCCTCCTCAACAGTAAATACTAACTTATGATTGAAAGAATTGTAAATGTTAAGAGTGTTCTGTACACTTCCAGCAGGTAAAGCGACTAACAAGTCATCAACATATTGAAACAGAAGGGGAAATTCTTGCAGTTGTGTTTCTGTCTTTAAAAAAGTGTTTTAACTAATGTTTATTGACAAAGTTTTATTTTCAATATTTGTGTAACTCTCTAAGTGTCTTTTAATCATGTTTTGTGTAATCATGCATACTACCTGGCCAACAAAAATGCAAATTTCATTGTCTTCACCAGAGATGAACTAACTGCTAAATTTTTGTAAGTAATTTCACATTCAGTCATACAATTCATTTAATCACGTTTTAAAAAACGAACGTTTTAGTTTATTTTCTGTACCTGGTTTGCATTTTTAGAATCCAGAAGAAGCTACCATTAGGCAGCGAAAGCTCGATAATGAAAATAAAAAGCAGATACTAGAGCCTTTAGATCTTTGATTGCTCATCTCTTCTCCTTATAAGGGCGTTTCCCAGCAGTTAAACTTAGGATTGTTTGTTGCCAGTGCCCTGTTACTGTCCTTCCTCTTTCTATATATATATATATATATATATATATATATATATATATATATATATATATATATATATATATATATATATGTATATATATATAAATATATATATAAATATATATATATATATATATATATATATATATATATATATATATATATATATATATATATATATATACAGTAATACCCCGCTTAGCGCGACCCCGTTACGCGCGGTTTCACTATAACGCGAATTTCAAATTTCGCGCTCATGTAGTCATTAACTTCTCTATGGTCGCGGGGGGATCCCCGCTTTCTCTGAATATTCTCTTTGAAGAATTGGGAATTCCCTGTCCTTCGACTTTGTTCTATGGGGATTTCCTCGTTCGTTTCGTGTGTTCATTTGTTCCGTAATGTTAGTTCGGTCGGCTGGCAGTTTTGTTTTAATATTTATTGGAGATACATACATACATAATTTAACCCTACGTTAAAAATGCCGCCTGTAAAGAAAAAAGAGCGTAAAAGCGTCACTTTGGAATTGAAGATGAAAGTGTTAAGAAGAATGGAAAATGGAGGCAAAGCAACAATTGTTGGGAGAGATTTTGGACTCTCAGAATCGACTGTGAGAACGATTTATAAAAATCGGGAAAAAATTAAAATCTCCAGCGAAGGTTCAACACCTATAAGTGCAACAAAACTTTCTCGTTCGAGATCATCTATCTTAGAAAGAATGGAGAAATTACTGTCAGTCTGGATCGAAGATTTGAATAAGAAGAACACACCACTAAGTCAAGATCTCATATGCACAAAAGCAAAATCTTTGTATGAGATGCTGAAAACAAAAGAAGGAGAAGGGAGTGCCACTCCGACTTTTGCTGCCAGCAGAGGCTGGTTCCATCGGTTCAAGCAGCGTTCTAATCTTCACAATATCCACATAACAGGCGAGGCGGCCAGCGCGGACATTCAAGCTGCAGCTGAGTTTCCAGACAAGTTTCAAGACTTCGTTAGACGAGAGAAAATTCCTGCTTGTCTCATCTTCAATGTTGATGAGACCGCACTTTACTGGAAAAAAATGCCATCTCGAACATTCATTTCTAAGGAAGAACGTCAAGCCAGTGGTTTCAAAGCTGCGAAAGATCGACTAACACTTCTGCTGGGTGGTAATGCCACTGGTGATTTCAAACTGAAACCTTTACTAGTGTACCATTCAGAAACACCCCGTGCAATGCGAGGCACAGACAAGACAAGTCTACCAGTTGTGTGGCGATCAAACAGAAAGGCGTGGGTTACACGGGAAATTTTTCAAGAATGGTATTCTAATAGTTTTTGCCCATCAGTCAAATCATACTGTGACAGAAATGGGCTTGAACCTAAAGTTATATTACTCTTAGACAATGCCCCAGGACATCCAACCTCACTTGATACGCCCAGAGACTTAAAAGTGTACGTAAAGTTCCTTCCACCAAACACTACGTCAATATTACAACCTATGGACCAGGGAGCAATAGCAAACTTCAAAGCTTATTACCATCGCCGCACTTTTAGCCAACTAATTCATGAAACTGACGGGGAAGGAAGACAGTCTATGCGAGAGTGGTGGAAGTCATACAACATTATGAAGTCTATTCACAACATAGAAGAGGCTTGGAAGGAAGTTAAAATGAGTTGTATGAATGGGGTGTGGCGTAATCTTTGGCCAGATGTAGTGGAAGCACCTAGAAGAATTGTCCAGATGCAGAGACAAGTGCTTGAAGACATTGCTGCAATGATTGAGGGGTCTGAACTTGAAGATGTCACGGTAGAAGATCTCGTAGAACTTGTAGCAACGCACGACGATCCTATTAGCAATGAAGATCTGATCGAGTTACAGAATAATCCTATCTACGATGAGGAAGAACAAGTAGAAGAGAAAGTTTTATCTTGGGGAAATACAAAATGCACTTTCAAAAATTTATTCAGGTTTGGACATATTGCAGAGTATAGACAATAATGATGACCGTGTCTTGACCGTGTGTCAAACAATTAAAAACAGTGTTGGGTGTTATGAAACGTATTTTACAAGAACGTAAACAAAACGTTACCCAAAAGACAATAGATGTATTTTTCCGTAAAAAATAAGAGTATGTATTGCATAAAGTGTTCTTAGAATTAAAGTGATTGATTAAAATGATTTGTATTTTTTTGTATTAAATTTTGACTATGTTTAATCATAAACCTCGATATACGCGAATTTCAGTTAACGCGATTTTTTTTCGGAACGTATCCCTCGCGTAAAGCGGGGTATTACTGTATATATATATATATATATATATATATATATATATATATATATATATATATATATATATATATATATATATATATATATATATATATATAAAAATGATAAAATATAATAATAAAATAAATAATTATCGTCTCACAAATAATAACCTATACATTCTTATCTTAATTTTTTTGGTGTTCCATACGGAACACTTATAAGATCACTTCAGTGTCTGTCTGTCTGTCTGTCACACCCGATTTTCTCCGAAACTATTTGTCATAGAAAGTTGAAATTTGGTAATAATATACGAATGATGGCCTCATCAAAGCCGTGTAGTTTTAAAAGTCAAATTTTGACTTAAGGGGTTAGTTTTGGGGGGTGAAATCGGAAGTGAGAAAAAAATTTTTTTAGTAGGTCATCGAGTGTGGTGTCAAATGAAAGCTTGTGAAAACACGAGTAAAAAATGTATATGTAATGTAATACTTGCGCACACTTTTCTTCGTATTATTTTTAAAAAATTGCGAAAAATCGTTGTCCCCCCCACCTTATCTCGAGAAGTACTGATCAAAAAGTTTTGAAAAAATTCTGGAATATTCTCCAGGGGGTGTAGATTGAACGAAAATTATCACGAGTGCATTACCTTTAATAATTTATCTGGTATATAAAAAAACAAAAATTTCAAGGTCATCAATTTTCGGTAAAGATTGTTGAAAACTCATTTAGGGTGTATTTTGTGAAGTCACTGATCATTTTATACCACCGTAACAACATTTTTTTATTTTTAAAAGCGATCAACGTACGCAACACTAATTGTGCAAGTTCAACTTGCACTTGACCGGTTATTTAATTATTAAATACTTTTTTAAATTATTTAAACTAGATAAATTTCTTTTTAGTGTTCCATACGGAACACCTATAAGATCACTTCGGTGTCTGTCTGTCCGTCTATAAAAAAAAATTCAAGGTCATCAGTTTTTACTAAAGATTGGAAACAAATTTTGTTGAAAACTCATTTGAGGTGTGTTTTGTGAAGTCAGTGATCATTTTATACCACCGTAACAAATTTTTTTTATTTTAAAAGCAATTAACGTAGGGAACACTAATTGTGCTAGTTCAACTTGCACTTGACCCGTTTTTTTTATTATTAATATTTTAACATAAGTGGATGAAGTGGATTGTATTGTAGTTATTCTTTAATGTAAGTTAGTCAAATTTAGTTTTTATTTTAGAACTTCATGTTTGCAAGGAAAAGACTGGGCAAATCACTTTTCTAACTTTTTTATAACAGTAATATTTGGCGAAATAACTTTATTTAGCGAATACTAAATGCAGGTAGATATAATGCAGCAATCTTTTCTTAGATTCATCCCAAAACAATCTAGAAACCGAACATAGAATAAGACAATTACGTCGCAACGCTGACTGGAACTGGCTGAATGCTTGTATAGGAGTCATAGATGGGGATCCAAATCCTGTAGAAGCTTATCTCTCTTCTGGTGGCGACCCCGCAAGAACCTTAACCTCATCAGAATGTTCTTTGCTTAACAGGCATTCAGCGTTTGATGTTGGACATACTTTAGTACATTTAGCCATAAGGTAGAATTTATTAACCGTAATATACATTTCTTTAGTGACATTTACAACGTAAAATACAGTAGAACCCCGATTAACCGAGTCGCGATTATCCGTGCTCCGGATTAACCGAGCCAGTCTAAGAACCTGATTATCCTAGGTACGCGCGTCTATGCTGGGTATTAACCGAGCTTCTAAAATATGTATGTACACGTTTCCATTTAAAATCGTCGGGGCCTTCGGGGAATCCCCCTGGCCCGTGTGAGGGGTTCCCCTATTTATGTTTTTGGACTCTTTCAGCACGTAAATTTGCGTGAATGCAGTACATAACGCACTACGAAGAAGTACGAGTATACTCACATAATTTATTTGGTTGGAGTTCTGGTAGTTAAGTGTAATTAATACGAACTGCTTTGTTTGAATTTTTGTTTGTCGTATTATAATGGAGCAAAACAAGCGCAAAAGAATCGTCGTTTCTAATGAAGAAAAATTAAAAACCATCAGAAGAATTGAAGCAGGAGAGACAATTAAAGTTGTTGCACGAGATTATGGAGTAGGTGAGGTAACAGTTGGAGATTGGAAAAGAAACCGTACAAAAATAGAAGAGTGGTGTATAAATCAAGCCTTCTCGTCCTCAGGAAGAAAATCAATGAAAACCGGCGACTATGAAAAGGTTAACGAAGCTCTATTCATGTGGTTTAACCAACAGAGATCAAAAGGTGTGCCTCTGTCAGGTCCAATTTTACAACAGAAAGCAATAATGATTAGTAGGCAATTCCCAGAGATAGATCAGTTTACCGCCAGTTCTGAATGGCTTGACCGCTGGAAAAAAACGGTACGGTGTACGACAACTGACTGTATGTGGTGAGAAACTTTTTGCTGATGTGTCATCAATTGAGAAGTTTAAGCAGAACTTTAAAAAGCAAATCGAAGAATGTGGATACACAGGTGATTAAAGTTACAACTGTGACGAAACTGGTCTGAATTATAAAATGCTTCCATCAAAAACATTGGCATCTCGACAGGAAAAATCAGTTCCTGGGCACAAACGAAGTAAGGAAAGATTAACTATAATGGTATGTTCCAATGCATCTGGCAAGCACAGAATCCCACTGATGGTGATTGGCAAGTCTGCACGTCCAAGAGCTTTAAAAGACATCTCACCCAAAGCTCTACCAGTCTATTACAAAAATCAGAAGAGCGCATGGATGGATGCGACCTTATTTACTAACTGGTTTGAAGAAGAGTTCGTGGCATCTGTGACTAAATTTTGAATTGAGAAGCCATGGAGAAATGTCCTGTTCAAATTTTGACAGCGAGATAGAAGAAAAAGAAAAAAGTTTATTTGAATTAATGCAAAAATTAAAAGGTTGCGAAAATGTGACAAGAGAAGATGTTGTTGAATGGATTACAGCAGATGATTTAGAAGAAGAAATGAGTATTGAAGAAATAACGAATACCTTTCAGGAAACCGAAAAATCAAATGACGATGACGAAGCGACGGTGGATGAGCAGTCTCCCACTAAGATCTCTCATCAAGAAGGTTTTGCTTCTTCGGAAAAAGCTTTGAGGTATATCGAACAACAACCAGAGGCAACCCCAGCAGATTTGTTTCTTCTTAATAGATGGAAAAACATGGCAGCGAGAAAAAGAAGATACATTGCAGCGAGAAAAAGAAGATACATTGCAGCGAGAAAAAGAAGATGCAATATGAAACAGAAGCACATAGATACCTATTTCACTGTTTTATAATGTATGTACCTATTTATATGTTAAAAACGTTAATACATCGGTTTAAAGTATTGGTGTTTATTTTTTGAATGGATAAAAAACAAATCCGGTTTATCCGAGTTTTCAGTTATCCGAGGAGGGTGCCCCCCCCCCACGTTACCTCGGATAACCGGGGTTCTACTGTATGCCTAAATCAAAAACAAAAGTCAACTGGCTAGCTTACTTACTTACTTAATCCTTTGCCTTTTTATCCCTTTTGTTAGAAGTGTAAGGCCTGTAGAGTTGAGTTATTCTATATCTGTCTTTTTTATATGTCCCTCTATATCTTTCCATCCTGTTTAAATTGTCGATTGCCTCTTTTGTTTCTTCTGTATTAGTGATTTAGTGATAGTGTTTGTGTGATTTCTGTATCTTGTTCCGGTATTATGTCTCTATGTTGATTTTTGTATGCTTTTCCTTCTAATTTTTTACATTTATTTCCTTTCCTTTCTGTTTCAATGATTCCTACATAGTGCATTTGTTGTTCTTCTGCCAATTCATTTTCTTTTCCGTTTATACCCCTATTATTCCGTGTTCTCAATCTAAAAACTCGATAATTATTTCCCATTTCTTTCATCCTATCTATTTCTTCTGTTTTTTCTCAGTTTGTTTTTATTTTTCATTACAGCTTCCTTATCTCTCGTGTTTCCAAGTTCTATCTTGTATATAGCCGCTCCTATTTTTATCACATCTTTAATCTGTACCTTTGTATCCATACTCCTCTCCATAAAATGTTCTACACCCATTTTCAGATCTGGTTGGCTATTCGCTTCAAATCTCATTCCCGATATTACAATATTATTCCTTACGTTGTCTTTTTCCAGTCTACTTATCTTCAAATCCGTACTTCTTATGTTTTCCCTAATTATCTTATTTTCCTCTTTCAATACTTCATTCTCCTTTCTTAGTTCCTTCAGCTCTTGTTAGTATCTCTTCTGATCTTGTTTTATATCGTTTATATCTGACATTAGCTCTCTGGTCATTTCTATCAAATTGTCTATCTTATCTACTCTTTCGTTTTTTTCTTTCTGGGGTGTTCTTATTAGCTTTTTCCTTTTCTTGAATAATCTCTTCTTTTTCTTCGACTCTTCCTCTTTTCGAGCCTCCTGAGGTATAATCATCGCTATCCATTGTTTTTACTGTTATAAAAACTTTACGTCTGTTCCTCGTATATTCCATTTTCCAACACGGGAGAATAAGAAAAAAAATGTTGTTTATACTTCTTATCGCCATAAACAGTAAAATGATCAAGGTCATCGCTTATCGTTTCGTTAGTTTCATACAATTTCACAAAATTATTCTGATAAATCTCCAAATTTTTTACTTATTGTCTTACTCTATCACTACACTCTGTTTTATTTCTAGTCCCTCTCGTTTGCAAAATACAAACTAATTATATAGATCGACACACTACCGTAATAATGCTCGCTGAACGAGTTGACCATTGCCGGGCGTTCGATCTATATGTACACACTTCGCAATCCGAAATTCAACTCAACTCTAGAAGTTTTATATGCCATGGCAGGTTTTTGTACATAATATGTTCATTTTACAAATTGTGAAATGTCTTTCTTTTAGGTTTCAAAGGGAAGATCTTTTAGCAGTTCTACTATCCCAAATCGAAGGTTCAGGTTCTGGAATTAAAAGAGTTCCCAGTTATGTGGCTCCCGATTTAGCAGCTGATATTCGAAGACATTTTGCCACCACACTTAGGCAAAGAAAAGGCGCTTTTCCTTGTCATTACGTAACGGAATTTCCGAGTTTTACACTGCCAGCAGGTACGAACGGTTTTTCGGTATATATAATTAGGGAGTGTTCTCTCTACAAACATCTTTGGACCACCTCACAGGCTTATTAGTGAAGCTGATATGTTCCAAATTTTTTATTATGGGTCGAGTTGAATTATTTTTCAATCCGTTATTGCGCTTTTTAGTTTATTACAGCTTCACGAGTAAGGCTGCGACGCAGCCGAAAAGCGTCTAGAGAGAGAGCATTGCAACTTTATACATACTAATCATTCTTATGTGCATTGTTATACGAGGGCTACCTTTTACGTTTTTATGAAAACAAAAAAAATTTTTTTTGTTTATAAATCGATTTGTTGTTTATTCGCCTTCAAAATTTATACACTTTTGCATGCGTTTGAGCCAATTCTCAAAACATTTTTTCCACTGTGAAGTTGGCACCTCAAAAACATGGTTTTGGAAAGATTCAACAGCTTCTTGAAGTGATGAAAATCAATGTCCACGCATTTTTTAAAAAATATTCCGAGACAAAAAGAAGTCAATAGGTGATAAATCAGGTGAATACGGGTGATATTTTTCTCCGTCAAATAATCAGTTGTCGTGCTATGTGAGAGCTGGCATTGTCATGATGAAGAATGATGCGACGTTTTCGGTTGTTTTTTCTGATTTCATCGATGACTTCTGGCAAACAAATTGTTGTATACCATTCAGCATTAACTGTTCTTCGATCCTCTAAAGCAATGGTTGGAACATGTCCAGTATAACCAAAAAACAAGAACCACTTTTGTTGGATTCAGTTCAGCTTGCAACACTCAAACAGTTGATTGTTGCTTAGTTTCCAGCTCGTACGAATATTTCCAAGTTTCGTCTCCTCTTACGATGTTGTATACGGATTTTGCATGTCCTCGGTCGAATTTTTTAAGCATTTCCTTACACCAATTGACATGAGCCTGTTTTTAGGTTTCGGTCAAATTATGCAGAATTTAACGGGAACAGATCTTTTTCACAACTAAATGTTCATGCAAAATCGAATGTGCCGCATTTTTTGATATGCCTAAAGATTCCTCTATCTCACGGTAAGTCACCTATCGATTCTCTCCAATCATATTGCGCACAGCATCGATATTCTTTGGAACAGCAACCTCTTTTGGTCAACCTTCACGAAATTCATCGCTGCACGACCATAACGAAATTCTGCAAACCAGTTGTAAACAGTCTTTTCTGATGGTGATTCATGACCAAAAGTTGAGCGAAATGATTCGAGGCTTTGTTGTTGAGTTAGATCTTTACTAAATATCATCCAACGAAAACCTTCCCGTACAATTTCCATTTGTTCACAAAACTGTTTTTTTTTAAAACGCTCACCATAAACAAACTAGTCGGACAATTTCTAAGCTACCACTGTTTTAACAATCACAAATGTCAAATTTTACAACAATGCTGGTCACATTTCAATAGCGCCATTTACTGGTCGTTTGTAAAAACTTAAAAGGAAGCCCCCGTACTACAATGAAAACTACCTTACTGGTGAGTATAATCGGCTGTTATGGATAAGACTATCATCTTTATTTTTGCCATTTATTTTATTCAGAAGTGGATACTCTTCCTCTTACTGTGCAAGAACAACTTATGACAGAACTGCTGGATAAAGATGCGCAAGACGAACTTGAAGCAGGCGACGCGGCTGTGATAAATTGGGCTATTGGCGCAGGTGTATGTAGATTACACGCCTTATGGAACAGGTATGTAAATGATTTCCTTAAAGAATTACCCTGTTCAGAAATTGTTTTTTAACTAACATTATTTTCTTAATATTAGGTCTGCAGGAGATTGTTTATTGGATAGTGTCATGCAAGCAACATGGGGAGTGTTTGATAGAGATAACATGTTAAGGAGGGCGTTAGCAGAAACACTGGTGCACGCAGGACATGCGTATGTAATTTCTAGTACTAATATGACTAGCAATTTGTGTAAAGTTATTAAGTATTGGTCATAATCTTGATACTGTTATCTTTCATATAATTTTATTCTTTTCAGTTTTTACCCACGATGGAAGGAATATGAAACATCCCACGCGTCTTTCCTACAATATTCATTGGAAGAGGCGCAGTGGGAAGAGGACTGGAGCAGTTTGGTAGCATTGGCCGCACAACCTGGCTCCAGCTTAGAACAACTACACGTTTTTGCGCTTGCACATATTTTAAGGCGACCCATACTGGTGTATGGTGTAAAGGTAAATCATATAAGACCTTCTTTTAAAATATTGTGATAGAATGATGATGTGATACCTAATTAATGGTTGTTAAAGCTAGGTTTGTTAATTAATTTTGTCGTTATGGATCAAGAGTTATATTAAAAACTTATTACCTAGAGCTGTAAATCTAACTCTTCTTCTTCTTTCTTATATGGTGTGTCAATTATTATTTATTTATTTATAATCTGAATACAAAAACAAAGTATTCCAGAAGCCTGGAGCCCGCAGTAGGTCATGCCTGGATGCAGGCTTGGATAAAAACATAACAAAAACTTAATAGTAATAATGAAACATTACAAAATTAAAAAATTTAAACTTAAAATTAAAAATATAAAGAGTAAAATAATTTATATCAGTTGAAAGAAAACAGGTGTTAAGAGTTCTAAAATGCACCAAAATTCCAAAATACGAATGTTCCAAATACAAATTTTTTCCTTTTTTTCCATAATTGCCTTATTAACAACTTTCTAAAACATATAAGTAAGCATTTTTTTTATGCTGCTTATTTTATCCCCATTAGGTCTCTTCTGATGTGGATTTCCAGCATTCCTTCCACCTTTTCAGAGGTCTGCCCCTAATTCTTCTACCTCAAGGTTTATTGAATTTTGCCCTTTTTCCATTCTGTTGTCGTCCATCCGATCTACGTGTTTATTTCGTTGTTTTCTTCTAGTTCTGGTCCATTTGGATATTCCTTGGATTTTACTTAGTTCTTGTAGATCTTTGTTGCGGATTTTGTCGTGGATAGTTTTTCCATGTATGTCCCTAATCACTTTCATTTTTGTTGTCCTCATCATTTGTGCTGTTTTACATGTGTCAGCTCTTGTTTCTACAGCATATGTGAGGATCGGTCTCACTGTTGTCTTGTATATTCTTATTTTTCCAGACTATATCCTTCAAGCAACTTGCTATTAGTGATGCTCTCATGACTCTTGTTTTACTTCCCTGTTTAAGTCTCCATAGCTTGTTATCATTGTTCCCAGCTCTTTAAAATTGTTAACCTGTACAATAATATTTCCTTGGATCTCCACCTTGTATCTTAATAATTCTTTTGAAGCTACCAGACTTTTTGTCTTGGTTGTGTTAATAATCATATTTAGTTTTCTCACTTTCAAATTGAAGACATGAACGATCTTCTGAAGGTTGTCCTCAGACTCGGAGATGAGGACTGCAGATTGTGTGGAAGTGTGTGTTGGTCATTTTGTATCAAGTTTTTGGAAAATTCTCCACTATTGTGTCCATGACGAGGTTGAAGATAAAGGGACTAAGTGAATCGCCGTGTCTTATTCTGGCGTTTATCTTTACTTTCTCGCTCAGTAGATGTCCCACTTTTATATTTATTTTGCATTCTGCGTTAATGTCATGTATGATTTCTAATTGTTCTAGTTTGTCGGCTTTTCTTGTAATATTTTTATGTCTGTTTATTGCACTCTATCGAAGGCTTGAGTTATGTCGAAACACATATGCAGCTTTTTCCATTATCTGCCTCACTATCGATCGATTTTCGCGGAATCACTGTTGTTCCTCTCTATAAATCTAACGCAGTAGTTATAATAACTTACTATTATTGGCCTAAAACCTAAATTATGAAACGCGCGAATACTCACGGTATGAACCTACTTGAGCAAAGTGTAAGAACCAGAGTAACTCTAACGTGTTATATAGGTCAATATAGTTGCGTGCCCGTTCGTCCAACTATCAAAATCAGCAGGTAAGATTTTAATTACAAAACAAGAGATTTTTGACATCTGCCTAGAGACGGGACAAATCTAGAATCCTGGATAGAAGCGGAAGTCATGAGCGATGTGACAAAACTTAGTATAGTAACTGCAGGCCTATAAGTCTGCTGTCTCAAATGTATAAATTGTTTACGAAAGTACTCACGAACGGAGTGCCCCCAAAAATAGATTATCAACAACCTCGTGAACAAGGCTTTCGTTTGAATTATAGTACTATGGATCATTTACACAGTCAACAATCTGATGGAAAAATGTACAACATAAACCTCCACATGGCCTTCATCGACTATGAAAAGGCATTTGACACTATCCAGATATGGGCAGTACTAAACTCAATCGCGAAATGTCGTGTAGACAGTAGAAACACAAAATTAATAGAAAACATCTATTCGCAGGTAACAAGGCATATCCTCCTCTGGGAAAAAACATCTCCAATTTCAATGAAGAGACTTGTAAGGTAAGGCAACACGATCTCTCCCAAATTGATTTCTTGAAAACATCTTTGGAGAGATAAATTGGTCAGGTAAAGGCATAAACATCTGCGACCCGCTGACGGTATTCTTCTAATAAATAGTGACCTTGCTGAACTACAAGAGATGACTATCACTCCAAATTAGGATTAACAAGCAATATCAACAAACCAAAGATTATGACGAAAACAGATACACGCACGAATATAACGCTCAACGGCTAACCTCTGGAAAAAGTCGAACATTATATATACTTAGGACAGAAAATCACAATTGAAGACCGCATGACTGAGGACATTTCTTGACGAATCCAAATGTCTTGGAGAGCATTTGGCAACTTAAATGACGGCCTTACATTAGAATACCCAATACTTTACAAAGCAAACTGTACGATCAGTGTATTAGCCGACAACAAATTAAGATCGTGGATGTATTGGAAATGGTGGCCGAATTAAAATGGAGATGGGCCAGACACGTGGCCCGTAGAACAGATGACAGATGGACGAGAAAAATTTTGGTGTGGAGACCAAAGCTTGGATGTAGAAGTGCAGGAAGATCAATTATAAGATGGCGATGAGACGACATCAGGAAAAGGGCAGGAATTCAGTGGATGAGAAGGGCAGAGTACAGATGTCAATGGCATGAAATGGGAAAAACCTACATCCAGCAGTGGATTGACGTAGGCAGATCGTGATCGTTAAGGTTTGAATATTTGGTAGCGACTTTTTTTTTGAACGGGCTTTTCGGGGTCTGTTGAGAGTACCTTGTTATGCGTCTTTACGAAAGTTTATTGGTTTTTAAGGATACCATTAAATAAGTAAATAATCCTACTTAAATTTAGTTTAGAATACAGAATAATTATTTATTCAACACTGAAGGTGTCGTGTGGAAAAAACCACAGAAATTCAAAAAAATCTTATACAGCGTCAACATTAAACTATAAAAAAACCGGTCAAGTGCAAGTTGAACTTGCACAATTAGTATTCCGTACGTTGATTGTTTTTAAAATAAAAATTTTTGTTACGGTGGTATAAAATGATCAGAGACTTCACAAAACACACCCCAAATGAGTTGTCAACAAAGTTTGTTTCCAATCTTTACTGAAAACTGGTGACCTTGAAATTTTGTTTTTTTTTTATATATACCAAATAAATTATTAAAGGTGATAATTTTCGTTCAATCTATACCCCGTGGAGAATATTCCAGAATTTTTTCAAAATTTTTTGATCAGTACTTTTCGAGATAAGGTAGGGGACAGCGATTTTTTAAAAGTAATACGAAGAAAAGTGTGCGCAAGTACTACATTATATATATATTTTTTACTCGTGTTTTCACAAGCTTTCATTTGACACCACACTCGATGACCTAGTAAAAAAAAATTTTTTTCACTTCCGATTTCACCCCTCAAAACGAACCCCGTAAGTCAAAATTTGTGTTACGGTGGTATAAAATGATCAGTGACTTCACAAAACACACTCCAAATGAGTTTTCAACAAAGTTTGTTTCCAATCTTTACTGAAATCTGATGACCTTGAAATTTTTGTTTTTTTTATATACCATATAAATTATTGAAGGTAATGCACTCGTGATAATTTTCGTTCAATCTACACCCCGTGGAGAATATTCCAGAATTTTTTCGAAATTTTTTGATAAGTGCTTTTCGAGATAAGGCCCGGGACAGCGATTTTTCGCGAATTTTTAAAAATAATACAAAGAAAAGTGCGCGCAAGTATAATATTATATATATATATATATATATATATATATATATATATTATATATATATATATATATATATTTTACTCCTGTTTTCACAAGCTTTCATTTGACACCACACTCGATGACCTAGTAAAAAATTTTTTTTTCACTTCCGACTTCACCCCCCAAAACTAACCCCTTAAGTCAAAATTTAATTCTCAAAACTACATGGCTCTGATGAGGCCATCAATTCCTATATTATTACCAAATTTCACCTTTCTATGTCAAATAGTTTCGGAGAAAATCGGGTGTGACAGACAGACAGACAGACAGACACCGAAGTGATCTTATAAGTGTTCCGTACGGAACACTAAAAAGAGTCAAATTTTAGCTGAAAATTTGTTTTTGAGTTGAATTCTTATTCACTTTAAATAAAACATTATTTTTTGCCATTGAAACCGTTAAATATCACGTTTCTAAGAAATAAAACATCTAAATAAAACCTATGCAAGCTGCAATTTGTAACCCATAGCTTGGATAGTAATTTAGGCATGTTCTTGAGAACTTCCTGCGCCTTTAAAATAAATGTTTATTTATTTGTTTAAGGTCAAAATGTTCAAAAGAACAGGCAGATTTCCGCTCGGGATATGGAACAAACGTTAAAATCCACATTGAAAAATATATAGAATATAATAAGCCTCTTGTACTCATATTTGTGGACTTTGAAAAGGCTTTCGATTCTGTAAATCAGCAAAGACTTTTGGAAGCTCTTGCTGAATGTCGTATTGATCATCGATATTCCAATGTAATTAAATACATATATAAATACCACCCCTCATGTTAAAACACAAACTAATTAATCCATCAGAAAATTTCGAATCGAAAGAGGAGTGCGGTAGGATGATACGCTCTCACCCAAGCTTTTCGTAACACTTCTAGACAGTATTCTAAAATCAATAAACTGAGAAAGAATGGGACTTAACATTGATGGTGAAAAGTTAAATCACCTCTGTTTCGCCAACGACATTGTCTTAATAACAGACAAAATACAAGAAGCAGAAGGTTGGTCTAAAAATCAATCCAATCCAAGACCCAGTTTATGACAAATCTTGTATTAAGCGACACTATAAAACTGAATAACGTAAAGGTAGAGCAAGTTTACCAATATAAATACCTGGGACATGAAATCAGCATAGGACGAGATAACCAAACACATGAAATTCAGCGGCGAATAGGTCTCTCCTGCGCTGCATATAGCAAACTGGCCTATGTGTTCAAATCTAACCTTTTTATGTGTTTAAAAAGAAAAGTATTTGACAGATGTATACTCCATGTTCTTATGTACGGAGCCGATACTCTCACAATGATGAAGAAAAACATCAATAAAATACGTGTTAAGCAACGAAAGATGGAGAGGTCAATGTAAGGCGTTACTCTTAGATATCACATCCCAAATCACATTATCAGGAAGAGAACGGGGGTACAAGACGCAGTCAAATTCATTCTACATCTTAAATGGAACTGGGCTGGGTATGTTGCTAGGTTTAAGGATGGGCGATGGACGAAGAGAATCATAGAGTGGAATCCTATCGGAGTAGAGGTAGACCACCAAGCCTGTGGACTGCTGATTTCAAAAGAGTGGCTGGAAATTGGATACAAGCGGCCCAGAACAGAAAAAGTGCCAAGACTTGAGGGAGGCTTTCGCCCAACAGTGGACAATATAAGCTCTTGATGATTGTTTATGTCAAGGAATTTGCACAGTAAACAAGGACATCAAAGGTTATAACTAAAATAAAAGTCAATAGACAATTATTAAAATGATATCACAGTTAAGAACAAGCAACAAAATTTTACATATTAAAATAATTGTTAACACTGTAAAAAGCTTTTGTTATAAAAGCTCTTTTTATTAGCCTTCGATGTTTTGTTAATTTAATATTTTCAGGCAGTTTATTGTATATGGCACAACAGAAATGGAGGGGCCTCACGGGTCCTATTTTTTTATGATGATATACTACATGGGGTGAAAATTCCAGATACTTTCCGAGAGATGGCAGCACAAACAAAAAAAAACGTACGATTTTCAGTTAGTGACAACTCTGAGAAGATTCGTGTAAAATTTTCATGACATTTTATCTATTAGTTTGCGGGTTACAGCTGTTTGAGTGACGTTAGTTTTGACGACGGAACAAGAAGAATTTCGTGTGTTGATTAAACATTGGTTTTTGATAGGAAAGAATACAGCCAGAACCCAAGAACGGCTTGAGAAGTGTTATGGCACATCTGCTCCGTCGACAGCAACTATATGTCGATGGTTTTGTAAATCTAAATGCGATTGTACAAGCACCGACGACGTATCACGTGCCTAGCGTCCAAATGAGGCGGTCACTCCAAAAACAAAAAAACCTGCCATATTGTTCTGAACTACTGAAACGAGAGAGATAGCCGACATCGTGAAGATATCAACAGAACGCGTAAGGCATACTTTCCATAAGAAAAAGCTATGTAGCCCTTTACAAATTTGAAAAGGTGACTCCAGGGAAAGAGATTCGGCTCAAATGAAGAAGTCGAATGAGAAACTGAGTCGACAGAGGTCGACAAATCATACTATATGAAACAATTTTAAATTCAGAGAGATGCTTTCTCACAAACATCATTACTTCGAATAGTACGATTTCAGGCAACTGCTCTTTGATATAAAAAGTGGTTCACATGGAACAGAATGCTTCCAAATTATTTTAATAAATTTGTTGAATTATGAAGGAAAATACACTGGTACTTTACAAGAAGCGTTAATGATTTTCATATTGTAAGAAAGAAACATTCATCCGCAATGATTTCCCTTTTCTACAAGGGATTTAACGCCTATAATGTTTTGCCGATAAATATTAGGAATGCTAAAACGCTAAATGTTTTTAAGGCAAGACTAAGGGAGTTTATAATCTAGTCAGGAGTGTGTTTCTGCCTGAATTTAGGTTAATTTCTGTATGTGGTTACGTTTAGTGTGATATGCAGTTTTTTATTATTAACGGTTGTAACTATTTTTTGTTTTTTTCTTTTTATTGTTAGTAGGTGTATCTATCTATTTGTCAATAAATTTCATTTCAGAAAACATTTCGCGAATTATTACTTTCTGTATAATGAATAAACGATCCAACAGAGATGTCTATCTCCAGCACATCATAAACGGAGATTGGAATACACCAAAGCATAGTAGGCGCTAGTTATTCTGCTGAGAGTATATTTTTTAGATTATGGATTCCAAAGAAGACAGAGTTAAATTTAGCAGCTACACAGCCCATATGAATGATGAAGTGAGTTGTTCGTCTATCCACAATTCCAGAAACTTAAAACTGTTCGTCCGCGATATGCTGTTTAGTATTGGCAGAAATCCAGGAGGAATTTTTCTTTTATAAAACATCATGTAATATTTCTAGTATGCCAATTATGAAAGTGTTCAAGTAGATGGGTAACTCACTCCTTAAACTCCTGTAGATGAGCAGCTAAAATACATACTGTGTAATCATTCAAAACAATCTTACTAATAATGTTCAGAGGCATGATGTTATCGTCCATATCGATAATAAACAGTATAAATAATAAGGGAAAAGTATACTTACTTAAGGAATGCTCGATTTCAGAGTATATTTTTTAAAGACAGCTTGTCCAACCCGAAGATTACTTTAACTAGTCTTTTAATATTATCTCTAATTTCGAATTTCTCTATCTTGTCCTTTTGAAACTTCGGTATCCCTACGTCGAAACCTCAAGTCAAGTTTAAAAAAGAAAGCCATTGTGCAACGTCCATCATCCATTGACTCCTACACAAATTGATCACAAACGCTTAAGGGGTTACATCGTGGGCTCTGCAAAAAGTATGTATAAAAAAAAAAATATTTTAAAGGTTATTAAGTGAATAATACAAAAGAATGTCGATTATATATTTTTATTTTACTTTAAATTATTTAGAATTTAAAAAAAAAATGTATGTTTTAAATGAAAACTATCGCGCCTCCTTGTCTGCAGGATAACTTCACAAAAAATAATCCAATGTGCGAAAATAAAAATTAATCTTGTAAAATAATGGAGTAGTTAAAAATTGTCGATGGGTTTTTGTTTCAAAAATAAAAAAAAATTAGTATGCAATTTTCGACCAAAAAATTTGTGTTTAATTATTTATAGAAAATTGTCTATTAGTAAAAAACCTCTCGACACTTTGTAAAAAAAGGAATTATTAATAAAAAAAAGTTAAAAAATATTAAAAATTGACTGAGTAATATTGCAGACAGGTAGCGGTCCCAATCCAACGCCAGGTCATATTTAATGCTATAACTTTGTAATGACACGGAATTTTCTTATTTTTTTTTGAATAATTCTTGGAAGTATAGAGAATAAAAATCCGCAAAAAAATCGACTTTTTGAAAATTCAAGGTCTTTTGTAAAAACAAGCTGGAATTAGCGAAATTGAATTGATTTTTTTGCTAGATGTTAAAAAAAAAAATAATTTATTAATAATTAGTAGATAGCTTATATATTTTCTTTCTTCTAGGTTGTTAAAAGCTTTAGGGGTGAAGCCCTAGGTCCAGCCCGCTTTGAAGGGGTCTACTTGCCTTTACTATGGGACCATAGTTTCTGCTCGCGCTCTCCTATCGCTTTAGGCTACACTAGGGGACATTTTTCAGCACTGGTTCCGATCGAACCTTCACCTAGTATGCGTCCCAGGGCTTCCTTACTACCACTAGTCGATAGGGATAGGAAACCATTGCCAATTCATTTTCTGTTAGAATCAGAGGTAAAGCTATTTTTATTTTTTACAATGTTAAGAACTAATCCTGTCCTCCTACATCGTGTTTGTTGTTTATACACCATTTGTCGGAAAAGTTTCCGGACTGCCTTAATAAAAAAAATTAAAGTGAACATTTTATTACTTTAGATGTTCTGCATCGTCCCCTCCTACTTCATTACAACGTTCATACAACCATGTGAAAAAATTTCCTTCTGTCAAGATGTTCATTCGCGCGTGACAGTGGCTTTAATGCCCTTCAAATCGTCATAGCGTTGACCCTTCATATAGAGCTTGGTTTTTGGGGATAAAAAAAGTCACTAGAGGGTAAATCAGGCTAATAAAGAGAATGGTGGAGAACGGACACTTATTTTCGCGCCAAAAACTGCATCATAATCTCAGCCGTGTGAGCAGGCCCGTTGTCATGAAGCAAGAAAAAATTCCTTTCTGTTCTCGTCGAACCCGTGTTGAATGGTCTTGCAAAGTCGCTCCATGACACCCATGTGGTACCTTAGGTTCACTGTAGTGCCCTCGGGAACAAATTTTTGTGATTAATTCCATGAGCGTCAAAAAATGCGACAAGCATTGTTTTTGTTCTTTACTTTGTGCACTTTTTTCGGTCTTATGAAGCTACTATCGAGCCACTGCGCACTTCGCTGTTTTGTGGTACGCTCGTATTGGTAACACGTCTCGTCGTCCGCAATTATTTTCTGTAGAAAAGAATCGTCTGCATTTTTTATTTCGATGAAATTGGCAGTTACTGGCTTTGTTCGGGTGTCAGGCTGGGAAACAAACTTCGCACACATTTTCCTCTTGTACAAAATATTCCGGAGAATGTCTTGAATACTTGATGTAGAGATGTTAAGCTTTTCTGCCATTCAATCTGCGTGAAAGTCGGTTTGCAGAAGATGACGAATTTTCACAACGTTTGCGTTGGCCGAACTTGTGCTAAGACGGCATGACCTTGCATCATCATCAACCGACTCCCGTCCTTCCTTAAATCGTTTAAATCACTCAGATACTTGTAAACGCGATAAACAATCATCACCGTAAGCTTTTTTCAAAGATTCAAATGTATCCGTAGCAGTTGCATATGAAATTTAATCACTGCTGGCTGCTCCACCACACATCTGTGACACAACGACTACGACATATCATCTACTACTCAGCACTGACTGATCACAACGGACTGGTTGAATGCAAATGTGTTGTTTACAGATGTGAGTTTAAACTTTTATTGTTGTTTACGAGATAGCTCTGCTTACAGGCCGGGGAAAAAACCGGCCAAGTGCAAGTCGGACTTGCGCAATTAGTGTTCCGTTCGGTGAAATTTTTGTTACGGAGGTATAAAATGATCAATGACTTCACAAAACATACCCCAAATGAGTTTTCAACAAAGTTTGTTTTCGATCTTTGTTGAAAACCGATGACCTTGAAATATTTGTTTTTTTATATATCGGATAAATTAACAAAGGCAATCCACTCGTAATAATTTTCATTCAATCTACACCTTATAGAGAATGTTCGAGAATTTTATCAAAATTTTTTGTTCAGTACTTTTCGAGATAGGGTGAGTCAAAAAAAAAAAAATTAAAAAATAATACAAAGAAAAGTGTGCGCAAGTATGACATCATATATATTTTTGAACTCGTATTTTCACAAGCTTTCATTTGACACGTCACTCGGTGACCTGGTAGAATATTTATTTCATTTCCGATTTCACCCCCAAAACTAACCCCCTAGATCAAAATTGAACTTTCAAAACTCCTCGGCTTTGATTAGGCCATCAATTCCTATATTTTTCCCAAATTTCAACTTTCTTTGTCGAATAGTTTCGGAGAAAATCGGGTGTGACAGATAGACGGACACCAAGTGATCCCATAAATGTTCCGTACACTAAAAATCAGCCCGCGAGTTTTTGGACAAACGGTGTATCTTGGAAACAGCTTAATTTACTTGGCACTATTTACATGCCTATGAATTTTTTTTCTGTCGATATTTACTATATTGTTTTTTTTTTTCAGCTGGGTAGAGAAGAAGCCATCTTAAGACAGTGGATGGACGTATCGGAAACTGAAAACGGTATCTTAGTAGCACAACAGCCTTTACATAAGAGACCCCTCTTAGTTGCACAGATGTGTGAAGAATGGTTGAACCATTATAGACGCATTACGTAAGTGAAATTGTTATTTGTTTATATGGTACAAATGATAAAAATTGCAGATCATATCGATGGTATGACGTTAAATTGGGACATCAACTTAAAAATTGTAATCCATTTTCATTTAAATAATATTATTTTCTTAGTTAAAGTGGAAAATATTATTATTAATACATGATTTAGGAAGTCTGTGTAACTTTAAATATATATATATATATATATATATATATATATATATATATATATATATATATATATATATATATATATATATATATTTAACCCTCGGATGAAAAGTTTTTGGTCTGGCTATTTAAAACACATTTTTTTGCAAAATTCGACTTTATTCATCAACATAGTCTCCTTCAAGAGCGATCCAATCAGTCCCAACGCTTTTCTAATATTTCTATACCTTTCTTGTAGAAGGATTTGTCTTTGCTTTCAAAATAAACCTCAGTTTCGGCGATAACTTGTACATAATAGTCGCTGGGGGCCAAATCTGGAGAATACGGTGGATGAGGAAGCAATTCGAACTTCAATTCATGCAGTTTTGACATCATAACCATTGACTTGTGACACGGTGCATTATCTTGTTGAAAGAGCATTTTTTTCTTGTTCATTTGGGGCCGTTTCTTGGCGATTGCTGCCTTCAAGCGCACCAATAACTTCATATAATAGTCGCTATTGATGGTTTTTCCTTTCTCAGCATAGTCGATGAAAATTATTTTATGCGCATCCCAAAACCTTCCCAACCGACTGTTGTGTCTTTGGTCGCTTCGGCTGCTGTTCACTCAGCTGACTGCCGACCTGATTCCGATGTATAGTGGTGGATCCATGTTTCATCCATTATCACATATCGCTTGAAAAAATCCTTTTTATTGGGCATAAACAGGTCCAAACAGCGTTCAAAATCATCAACACGTTGTTGTTTTTGGTACACTGAGCGAACGCGGTACCCATTACGAACAGACCTTTCTCATGCCCAAATGTTCGTGCAAAATATGACCAACACGTTCGTTTGATATCTTTAAGGTGTCAGCTATCTCACGCAATTTCACTTTACGGTCATCCAAAACAATTTTATGGATTTTTTTGATGTGATTTTTCAGGGGCAGAGTCCCCGTAACACTTATCAAGCCATTGCTTTGCTTGAACGGTATTTTTTCACATCAAAAAACAGTGTTTAATCAACACACGAAATTCGATTTTTTCTATTGTTTTGAAAATATCAAAAGTAGCGTCACTAAAACCACTGTAACTTGTAAACTAATCGTCGAAATGTCATGAAATTTTGACACGTATTGTTTGAAGGTTAGTACTTCCTAAAAATAATATGGATTTTTTGAAAAGAACGACATCTATGTGTCGGACCAAAAACTTTTCAGCCTACGTGTTTATATATATATATATATATATATATATATATATATATATATATATATATATATATATACATATACATATACATATACATATACATATACATATACATATACATATACATATACATACAAGGTATTATAACAATAGTTTAGTATATTTAAATGGATAGCTCCTCTACTCAACTGATTTTTCATAGATTTGAAGCTAGTAAAAAACAACATACACTATTGTTGTATATGAATGAAGAAGAAATAGGGAATCTTGCAGAAGAGATAGTCGACCGGTCAGATATGTTTTGTTTACGTCGTGAGACATGCTGCAATACAAATGTTTTTTTCGTGAAATATTACAACTTGTTGTGGCAAGAAAACTTTTGAGCGAAATCACTCCAGGATAAGAGGAGAAAAGGGTGGGGTCGATAAATTTTGTATAGTTTCAATAGTATGATAAAACCTTTTTCCTAATTTTTGGTTGCGATTCTAAACAAATTTTAAACAGAATTGTTAATAATCATATATATATATATATATATATATATATATATATATATATATATATATATATATGTATATATATATATATATATATATATATATATATATATATATATATATATATATGTATATATATATATATATATATATATATATATATATATAATTATATATACATATATATATATATATATATATATATATATATATATATATATATATATATATATATATATGTATGTAAATCACGATTAAACTATTAAGGGTGGGGGTTAGAGGGATTGTTTCGGATATATCATATTATATGTCATTTTTTAGGATTCTTCTGAGTCGAAGAATTTTAAAATGGGCTATTTTTTTCATTATTTTTAATTTTAACAGAAATAGCTTGAATTAAGTTATTCTTTTGTATGAGAAAGTCAAATTTAGAACTTATTTTAAAACTAAGGAAAGTATTGAGAAAATCACTATTTTTTATATACATTGCAAACTTTGTTCTATTCAGCTCTATTAATTACTGTGTGTTGGTCAATTCAGTATACATAAATGATTCGTCTGAAACTTGATAAGCTTTGTGGTTGATTCATTGTTAAACTTAAAAAATGATTTTTATACATATATCTTATGACCAGCTCTTCACCTAACTGTACTAATATATCCCCTTATTGACTTTCAGACAAATGACATCAGCGCCATTTGTTCGACCTGTACCCATACAAGACTACTCTAGTGAAGGCGACACGGATTGCGAATAATTTGGCAACACTACACCTCTTAGATAACCAGTAATGATGCTTAAGTACACGGCGAATTTCAGAAAACTTGTGTTGGGTTTTTGATTATGTCCAACTCATCAAATCGATCAATATGGTATTAAAAGCACTCGGCAACATAGCAGCATTTCTTTAAAGCGAATCTGGAAGGCTGTATTTATGAATTATACTGATATCTATTTTTATGCGGGTCGTCTAGAATGTGCAAAGTGTACACTTTTTTTTATCAGCAAGTGGATTTGCAAAGAAATCTTTCAAGATATCCTCCACCGATTTTCTTCAGATTGTGGATGTTACCCAGTATCAAAATCTAAGAGATGCATATCTTTATGGAAAATAATTTGTAAGGGATGAAATCGTACGATACATACAACGTTTGGAAATTAGAGAAGTTATTTTTTTTATTATTTCGTAACATGTTATCCAATCGGTTTCAGTTAGATAGAGTATTAAAATACATTTCAAATGTGTTATTATATTTTTTTTTTAATTTGAAGTTACCCCTTGAGCTGCATATAGTGTAGGGGATGCCAAAATAATAATAAAAAAATGATATAGGTGGGAGCTCGTGTGGAATATCTCGTCTGAAATGAATTTGAATTCCATATTTTGGAAATTTTGAACAATTAGTTTTAGACTAATAAAAACGAATTTCACAAATTTTCAAACTTTAAGGGATTATTTTACCCCTCTCTCTTAGATTTCTATGCTGGTCAATATTTTAAAAACTGCAGAAAATCGAAGGTAGGCACCTCAGAGAATTGCTTTGTTGGTGTACAGTTTTTCTAATTTGACCTCTTCGTAAGGCAAGCTGTAGGTAGGCTGAGAATTTAAGCGTTTAAAAGAAATGTTTATGGAAGTTCATAATAAATGCTTGTTTATTGAGAAATTACCATTTAACATCGAAATTATTTCATTATACCAAACCAAAAATTAAAATTTTAAAAAAGCTACTATTTTTCTGCTTTTAACGAACTACTTTTATTGAAAATGAAGTTCCTTTTCAAATAAACCTGCAACAACTTCTCTCTCATTTTTTAAAAGGAATGTTAATTTTTCTACACCTATTTTAAATCGCAATTGAGAGCAAAGTCATCTGATTTCAATAAACTCGTTTTCAATTCAATGATTTGTATATTTACTTTCTAGAGCTACTTAAGATCATATTATTATATTATTACTTTCTAGAAATCACCGAAGAACAATAGAGGATTTTTTTTATTGATTAGATTCACGAGTTACCCCAATTTATAAACTTATAGTAGGAAAATAAACTAATTTACAAGTTGGCAACAACAATCGGTGCACAACAGTAACAATACTAACAATTATAATAGTAATATAATATAACAACAATATACAGAATGCAGAAGTACGTGGGTTGCTATTTATATTTCTGGCCTAATAATGAAAAACAAATATTTATGATCGAAATTGGTTTTACTGTTTTTCAAAATATTCTCCATAAAGATCAATATACTTTTGCATGCGTTTGAACCAATTTTCGAAGCACTTTTTCCACTCCGATTGAGGTAACTCCAAAACATGCGTTTTGAATGCGTCAACCGCTTTTTCGGGTGTCGAAAATCGTTGACCACGTAATTTGTTTTTTGTGTGCGGGAATAAAAAAAAGTCATTGTGTGCCAAATCAGGGCTGTACGGCAGATGACCCATCAATTCGATGTTTTGGCCGGTCAAAAATTCCTTTGTTTGAGCCGATATGTGAGAGCTCGCATTGTCATAATGAAGAATGATTCGCCTCTTCTTCGACTTTTTCCGAATTTCTCCGAAGACTTCTGGCAAATAAATGGTCGTGTACCATTCCGAATTGACCGTCCTACGTTGCTCTAACGCCACTGTCGCCACGTGACCGGTAATGCCGAAGAAACAGGCAACCATTTGCTTCGATGTGCTTCTTCGGCGAATAACTTTTGTTGGATTTGGCTCGTCTTGGAAGACCCATACAGTCGATTGCTGTTTTGTTTCGGGCTCATATGCATAGATCCATGATTCGTCACCTGTGTAGATAACCAATCGACACGAGCCTTCTTTTGAGCGTTTGTCAGATTATGGGGGATCCAATGCGAATAAATCTTTTTTACGGCCAAATGATCATGCAATATCTTATTGATGCTTGTCATACTAATGCCCAAAGATGCCTCAATCTCACGGTATGTCACATGACGATCTTGCTTTATTAGTTCACGCACAGCATCGATGTTTTCTGGCACAACTACCGATTTTAGACGACTTTCACGGAATTCGTCCTGGAGCGAACGTCGGCTACGATTGAATTCGTTATACCAGTTTTTTGAGTAGCCAGTATTGAATTTTCTAGCACCCCTAAAAAGCTGATGCAACAACTCTTTTTTATATTCGGCAAAAATTCTTTAATTTGGACCAGACCCAAATCCCTCAGAAGTCCCAGTGAGTCCCCCAACGCTCAATACTCCTCTATAACTTAAGGTCATCGACGAACATGATCACAATAGAATGCTCAATTACACTCACCACGTCATTCACAAACAAATTGAACGACAGTGGGGCACAATGGGACCCCTGAGGGACACCAGAAAGAACCCCAAACTGCACAGTTGAAATCATTCTCCCTGACACTCTGAGTCCTGCCTGTGGGGAAACTTTCCAACCATGCAACAAGTGAAGGATGAAACTCCATAGCCTCCAGCTTCTCTAATAACAACTGAAAGTTTACCCCGTTAAAGGCCTTCCAGAAGTCGGTATAGACAGCATCGATCTGCATTCTGCTCTCGAAGGCCTCCAACAACGAGAAAAACAAGGTGCCACGTTTCAACTTGCAGCTATTTTCACTTCATTTCTGTACAATTCATGTGACCTCCCAAGAAAGGAAGCGTTCAGAGCTTTTATATCAAATCGGAATTCGGCTGTTAGTTGCCATTTAAATATTGTGAAAAAAAAAACCCTATCCATTTTACAAGTATACATGGGGTATTTTATGTTTGAGCATTATTTTTACTTGTTTATAGTACGTCCTAGAGAAAATCACTTCGTCAGATATAGCCTGCATTAAAAGTTTTCAAAGAACTATTTTAAAAAAGCAACCCTAAAAATAGGGTAGTACGGCCCTTACATTTTATTATCACATTTATCTTATACAGACATTCTGCAGATATTTGTACTGTTTGCGCCCACCAAATTATGTTTTTATTATATCAGACGTTAAAAAAAATAGACGTGAGGTGTTATGTTTAGCAGAGTGAAATGTTGATGAAGTGACTTATTGTAATAAATACTTCGCTCTGTTATAAACAATGCTCCAACACCCTGTATTTGAAAAGAAATCTTTCATATTCGTCTAATAATACAGCTTGATATAACTGATATGACATTTTGCCCTTTTTGCAGGTTCTTTTTTGAAAGAACTTCAACTAAAGGACTCCGCACTATTCTAAAATGGGACCCGGCCATTTTTTTTGTATCTTTTGTAGCCCTGATTAAAAGGCTTCACGGGCACAAAGTGCGAAATGAACTGGTTTAAGCGCTAACGCTTCTGGAATTCCTTGAATTTGTAAGAGATTTTTATACATACAAGATTACTGTATATATCAGTAAGCTTCAACCTGTGCCTAATTGGCCGAACGCAGAGCGTTATCCTGGTTGCTTTAGAATATTATCGATAACGCTTTGCGGTCGGCTAATTAGGCACAGGTTGAAGCTCCCTGATATATACAGTAATCTTGTATGTATAAAAATGTCTTGCAAGTTCTAAGGATTCCTGAAGTGTTAGCACTTAAACCAGAACATTTCGCACTCTATACCCGTGGAGACTTTTAATCAGGCTACAAAGATTACAAAAAAATGCAATATAAAAAAAAATTAGCCGAACCCCATTTTCCATAAGATTAGTGCGAGGTTCTTTCAATTAGAGAAAATGAATTATTTTAGTTTTTATTTAAGTTTTCTTTTCTTAAATTTAATATTTTATAAAATAAAATCCAAAAAGACGTGTTCAATGCCACAAGCTTAAATAAAAACTGAAGTATTATTTCGTATTATAAATAGAATATACTTATGAAAATGAATTTTTCTTGAATCAGTCTAATCGTACTTCTTGTAAAGTAGTCCAAGTACAAATTAAAACAGGAAAAAAAAGGATCTTTATATATATATATTTTATTTTGGTAATATTATGGTTATACTGTGACACCTCAAATTTTACGATTTTTATCAAAATATACGTATTGTAGAGCGTAGATTGTAAATTGGAAACTGTACTTTCCGATATATTCTAATAAATAATGTTATCTTCTTGAAAGTTAGGCTACAGCTATTTAATTTCGAATTTTAGCGTATCATTTGGCTATTTTTTTGTACAGTCTGTTAAATAAGAACGTGACCGCTCGTATTCTTGAAAAAATGTGTTTCGAGAACATATTTTGCCATCAATGTATTCTTTGGTGTGCTTACAACGGCGCAATTACCTTATTAAGTTGTCCAATCGCCTATTGCATCAATAATTGCTTGACATCTTCGAGGCGTGCTGTCGATGAGATTTTGTGCATACTCTGCAAATTTTTCGAATTTTGAGTCAAAATCCTCAAGAGTCTCTCCTCTGAGCTTTCTCTTTATAAGGGACCAAACGTTGAACGTGAAGATTGATGGTGAAGGTGTTAGAAAGAAATCAATCGACTGCTATTCGTAAAGAACGCTTTCTGAGCAAACGGAAGCTTAATAAATAAAACTTTCCAGGCATACCAGAAGAGCATAGTTAAACCAACAATCCGTTATGCCAAACCCGGTTGAATGCCTTGGATATATAAAGTGCAACCGCTCGAGATTCTCCAGTGTTCAACTACGTTGTTCCAAACATGAGTTACATAAGTTAGAAGGTCTCCTGTTGATCTATGTTTAGGAAAGCCATATTGATGGTCGCTAATAATAATGAATCCTTCGAGGTATGTATTTCAGAAGATATTGATTAATTACCTTTTCCATGACTAGATATTGACATTGAAAGCAGTGCGACTGGTCGGTAGTTGTTTAGCAAGGTCTCCTTGCCTTTTTTGGGTATCAGCTGAACTGCGGCGCATTTCCAGCAGGAAGGGAATATTCCCTTTCTGTAGGATAGGTTGAAAAGCCTGCAGAATACTGGTGTTAGCTCGATCGCGCATATTTTGAGTACTACGGCAGGTATTCTATCAGCACCCGAAGCTTTCTAAGTACCACCTGTCGATATTTATGAGATACTTACTTTGTGGTAAGATGTGAATCATGAAAAAGTGTAACGCGGAGGAAATGTTTCAGATTTCAGATCTTCTATTTCTCATTACTTACTGTTTTAAAATTGAAAGTAATGAAAAAATAAAACAACTTTCATATTCCACGTTGACGTCGTCAACAAAGGTTCCCTCTACCGATTTTTTGTTGAACCCCTAGAATCGCATCTATCAAAAATGAATTATCGCGCACACGTTTTTTACTTGTCAGCAAAAGGGAGGGTTATTTTTATGGTGGATGTTACAAATAATGATTAAATTAACTGCCGAAAAAGAAAACAATTCAACCTGCAAGAAGGTAACAATTTTTATTAGAATAACTCAGAAACTAAATAAAATATGCCCCAAAATACATATATTCTGACAAAAATTATAAAATTTGGCGTGGCAGAGTAGAACTATAAAATAACCTGTATTTTACCTATAATTTTATTTTTTAGTTTTGTCAACAAATTAATAATAGAGAACAAACTTGAAATTATTACTACGTTTTACCGAGTATCATGCTTTTATGGAGATGTTTTGTGTACGTTTGTATAGAAGGTACCATAAAAGGCTGACTATATCTTAACATCAAAAAATATTTCCTCATTTTTTGGTTATGTGTAAAGTGAACAGAAAAGCATTACTATGAATGAGTGTCAAATTGGAGTGATTTTCCAATGCCTCCCTTGTCATTGCACGAGGCATCATTCTATTCTTCTTCATTCTCGTTCAATCTTATTTTTGGGGTTAATTTTGTTTGTTGAGTTAATTTTCCGCCAATCTATATAAGCACCTCATTAATAATACCGTCTTGTGTGAACTTTTTCTATTTTTAAGTTTTTGCAGTGCTATTATTTTTACATAATTTTTGTTTATCGAAACTTCGTTATCTATTACTACCTCTAGTTTGTTTTTTATTTGTTGTTTCTTTTTGGAAAAAGTCTGTAAAATATATTTGTTTTTCTATGTAGTTAATTATTTTATGTGGCTGCTGATTAAAGTTCTTTTAGTCTAGTCACTTTATACAAGAAACTGACCAATCTTCTAAAAAAATCTAAGTGGAGATTTTCCTTCCGGATTTTCTTTGTTTTGATATTAGAATTGTGTCAAAAGTCCATTGTGAATTCGTGTTATTGAAGGTCAAACGTCGCGAAAATCAGTTTTTCTTAAATATCTCGTAAACTATTGGTGTTACGTAAATTTTGGTTATTATGAAATTCATCAAAATCTGCATAAAAAAGTTCCTATACAAAATTTACTTGGGAATAATAGTTCTCGAGATATGAGGCTGAGAAAACTTGGACGTTACGATGTATTCGTTTCCTTTTAGGTAGAATGCAAGACGCTTTTTTTTACATGGTGTCCCCTGTAGGTCGAATCCATTGGTTACTGATCATTCGCTAATGATAATGTACTTGCATGTCGGATAATGCGTCGATATTTTTTGTTCTTTTTTTGCTCTACTTTTTCACTGGCTAATTCATCACAAAAAATACACAACGTATCAAAGTCAAATGAGATTGGTCTATACTTACGAGGAGAGCGTTGAGACGTTGCGTTAAACTACATTTTGAAAGACACAAAATGCTTCCACCATGAGATTTCCATGGAATTCTAGACAGCTGCAACTCAAGGTTGTTGCTATCATTATTATGAAGTACGGTCCACTTCAAGAACACCTCAAAGAGGAAGAATTATGGCTGTGTGTATGTGTGTTAAACGGCTTTTCTACGCATAAATGCGTCATCTTGTCTGTATACACAACTAAACGTAAACGTATAGTGGAGCCTTTCTCCAAAGTTTCACGGCCTCATATCTCGAGAACTATTAGTCCCACCTAAATTTTATAAAGGACTTTTTTTATGCAGATTTTGGTGATGGACAAATTTCATAATAACCGAAATTCATGTAGATATTTGAGAATAACCGATTTTCGCAACCCTTGACCTTCGATAATTTTTTTTGCCACACGATTTCGCGGTGAACTTTTGACACAATATTTCTGAAACAAAGAAAATCCCAAAGGAAAATCTTCACTTAGGTTTTTTCGGAAGATGGATGCTATAATGACTGGATAATTTTCCATTTTTCAATGAAAGTCTCCCAGTAGTCGTTTTTGATTTGCCTGCCTAATAATGTGATAGCGTTGTTCTTATAACTCTCATATAATTCTGCAGCTTGTGGTGCCAAGTAATTTCGGTGTGGCTTACTTTTTCTTTTTGCGATGCTTTCTTACTTCTTTGCGGAACTATAATGTTTTGTTATGTCTGTATTTTATTGGTTTATAACATACTTTTAGTGCTTGAACGGCTGCTTTTTTAATATTGCTTTTCAACTTCTTCTTCGTAACTATTTGATAGTTCCTCAGTGATTCAATGTTAATTTTTTGTACAGATTGTGCGACATCTATTTTCCTTTTGATTCTCACCAGTTTTTATAAACGTAATAACAATAATGAGCTGAAGTTTGCATCATACGTGAGTGCGACACAATCTTGTGAACACCCGCCTTTCCAGGCTAATTTAGTGTTTCTATCTGAAGAGTATAGTTCCTTGAAAATGCCTTCTGCCACCGTATACAAAAAGTCGGGAAACCACTCTACTTTTACACGATCTGATCTAAAGAATTTTTAATCTGACCAAAGTTGCGAAAGCTTCCGTTCTGTATTATTATTAATTTGTTGACATTAGTTGCTTGAAAACTATTGAGGGTTCTACTTATTTTGTTGGGATGTTTTTTGTTGTTTTGCTGTAAATATATTTGCACTATTTAAGCGTTTTTGTTTTATTATGTAATTATTAATTTATTAAAATGTGAACAGGAATTGTTTTCCTCTCAAATATATATTTCTAGTTTTTCATTAAATAAAGTAGAAGTTACTTAAAAATGCAAATTAAACATACTATATTTCATTGTTAACACTCACCCTGTTACAAAAAATATATATATATTATAGAAAAAGAAGAGTTTAAAGAAAAAAAAAGTGTTTTATTTGTAATTAATAATCATAAAACCTTAAAAACCCTTCGTCTCGATGTTTCTGTAGGGATTGAGAGTGTTACTATTGAAATGGACGCCTTTGGTCTTGCAAACAACTTAAATTATTGATTAATACGAGTAATTTCCAATAATAAATAAAAACCAGTCAAGTGCAAGTTGGACAACTAGTGTTCCGTACTGTGATTGCCTTTAAAATAAAAATCTTTGTTACGAAAGTATAAAATGATCAGCGACTTCACAAAACACACCACAAAGGAGTTTTCAATAAAAGAATTAAGAGCCCAGATAACAAACATGTCTAGTCAGCTACTGACTCCGCAGGCTAATCAGACCAACTAGAATAAAACAAAAAGTTCCACGTGACATGCATATATCTTAAGACTCGATATGCATTTTCACATTTTTTCGTGCTCAGTATTGTATAACAGTGGTAGCATTTTAGCTATCTAATAGCCATTGCTTAGAGTAACTCTCAGTCCCGGTTCAATTCACAACTTTCAACGAAATAAACTTCACTATTTAGTGATCAATTAGTTTTTTTAAACCAAAAAAATTTTTTGCACTTCTGATTTTACCTCCCAAAACCCTTAAGTCAAAATTTAATTTTGAAAACTGCACTGGTCTGATTGGGCCATCAAGTCCTATATTTGTGTCAAATTTCAACTTTTTATGTCAAATAGTTTCGAAGAAAATCGGGTGTCGGACAGACGGATAACCATAAGTGTACTCTGTTAATGTGTAAAACGCCACTGAAGATTAAAAAAAAAAGTTAATAACCTCTTAAATAGAAGTTATTAATATTTCCCTGATGACGCGCGGCCTCCAAAGCGCACGCTCTCGAAAAATTAATTTTTAAGTAATCATAATAGTAATATCAAGACCTTTTGCATTTATTATTTAATGAACAATTAAGTAAAAATTATACAATACGTATTAAATTATTTCAAACATTAGCTGTTACTGCTTCTTCAGAACTAGAAAATATTTTGCACATCAATTGGTCATTTTCTCTCGGTATCAACGTATGGAACTGGCGAGTCTTAAATATAGCTTTACAAGTTCGATGCTTCGATTGATAAACGGTTTCGTGAGCCTGACATTCTTGATGTGTACAAAAATCGAAACTTACATTTTTGAAATAATTAACTGCCCAATCAAACAAGCGTTTGGGAGATGTTATTAGATTTTCACTACTTCTATGAAGACTTGCAGTTCTCGCCGCACTTTTAACGCATCCACCAATCCCATCGCAAGCCCCTTTTCCATGGGAAGTGGCGAAAAAATGCCACTTGCACTAATACCACATTCAGATTCATGCTAGAGTAGAGAAAAAAAATTGAACTTGTTTTTATATTGAGACCCAGCTCCGTCAGAAAAATAATAAATTTTTCGAATGGCAGAATCGTGGCATGTAGCCTTCAAATGTTGAATCAATTTCTTATTATACATATCAACTGAAGTCATCGAAATTTTATGTTCTCTGATTAGAGAAGCTATATCTAAGACTCCCCATTCTATACCGAAAGAAAATAACCAACTGATGTGCAAAATATTTTCTAGTTCTGAAGAAGTAGTAAGTTTATTTGAAGCAGCTCGAGGGTTAGAGTCTACGAGCGCGTTGAGGCCGCGCGTCATCAAAAATATATTAATAACTTCTTCAATATAAGAAGTTACTAATTAGTGTTCCGTACAGAACACTTATAAGATGACTTCGGTGTCTGTCCGTCTGTCTGTCCGTCGGTCACACCCGATTTTCTCCGAAACTATTTATCATAGAAAGTTGAAATTTGGTAATAATATAGGAATTGATGGCCTCATCAGAGCCATGTAGTTTTTAAAGTTAAATTTTGACTTAAAGGGTTCGTTTTGGGGGGTGAAATCGGAAATGAAAAAAAATTTTTTTTACTAGGTCATCGAGGGTGGTGTCAAATGAAAGTTTGTGAAAACACGAGTTAAAAATATAAATATATTGTAATACTTGCGCGCACTTTTCTTTGTATTATTTTTAAAAAATCGCGAAAAATCCCTGTCCACCCGCCCTATTTCGAAAAGTACTACTAAAAATTTTGAAAAAATTCTGAAATATTCTCCACGGGGTGTAGATTGAACGAAAATTATTACGAGTGCATTACCTTTAATAAGTTATCTAGTATATAAAAAAAAAATTCAAGGTCATCAGTTTTTTCAGTAAAGATTGAAAACAAACTTTGTTGAAAACTCATTTGGGGTGTGTTTTGTAAAGCCACTGATCATTTTATACCTCCGTAACAAATTTTTGTTATTTTAAAAGCAATCAACGTACGGAACACTAATTGGGTAAGTTCAACTTGCACTTGACGGGTTATTATTATTATTTTTTTAAATTTATTTAGTAGCTTTAGAGTGCTATCTCATTTTCCAGTGAAACCGAGAACATGGTTTAATTCGCAATTGTTTGAAAAAATTGTTTATAACTTTAACAAATTAATTTTTTACAACTGCATGAATTCAACTGAAAAATATAAACATTTAGCTTCATTTAAAAAAAAAATTAACTCCGTTGTCTCTATTCGTTTCCGAAATATGAATAAATGAAGAGTTCTATACATAAATATTCAACTAACAATTTGAAGTATTACAAAAAAAATTTAGGCTGCAGTGGTCATTTAGCGCCCAACTTGAATGTTGAATTTAAAATATTTGATGAGTTTGTTCTCTATTAAATTACAGTATCTATTTTCTTTTAGATATTCTTCAATTTGTTCCATTGTTGTTTGTATTAGGCTTGGGTTTAGTATTTGTTTCAGATTTTGTTGTAAATGAAATTTTTTCCTGGGTTGCAGTAGATGAAGAGCTTCAAATATGTGTTTAATCGTAAGTGGAGACTGATATGATACTATTAGGGATAGTTTCACTTTTAAGTAGATATGAATGAGTCAAGTGAGTGTGGCCAACTGCCAATCTTCTCCATTTTGTCTTCTATTCAATGATTGATGGTGAAAAGGAGGATATACTAGAGGTTTAACTTCCCAAAGCTTATTTGAAGATTCCTCAAGGTCCCACTCTAGTTGGAATAATTTCCTGTATATGAATTTTTATTTATTTATTTTAACGGACGAGCCAATCACAATAGTAATATAAATACAAAATTACAATAGTAATATAAAAACAAAATAATGTTAAAACACAATGTACGTATACAATTCATAACATGAAAAAGGAGAAAAAAAAAAAAGCATTACAACAGTCTTCTCCTGTCTAAAAAAGCTCTCTTGGTAAAAGTTGCTCCGAGCAACAATTTCTGAGATAATGAGATGTTTGTTTCCATTTTTTAATTCCATTGTCAAATTGGCGAATGCGTTCCTTCACGCTTCATCTCGGCTTAGGACAGGACTACAAGAATAGTCTTGGAAATTTGGAGCATGTTTAAAGGCAAACAGGCCAACAACAATAATAAATTTAAAGGCCAACAGGCCAACAACAGTAAGAATGTGAAAACCAAATGGCTAAAGGCATAAAAGATTAGCTTCAAATTAATCAACATGAAAAAAAGTTTAATTGCTCAACTGAGAAGGTATTGGTTTCACAATAAATCATCAATATGGCCGCCACCTTAGTTAATGCCTAAATTAATAAGTCGCAGGAAATTTAAATGTACTCTTCTTAAAATATTTTCATCTCGTAAAGCGTTAGCAGCATTCTGAATCCTACTCGATTTGAACCTGATAAACTTGCGATTTCAATGCACCCCAAAGAAAAAAGCGCATGGATTTAAGTCTGGGGAACGAGGTGGCCAGTAAATAGGAGCATCTTCACCTCTTCCGATCCATTTATCTAGGTAACTTTGGTTCAAAAAAATTCTCATATTACACGCAGAATAAGGTGGTGCAGATCCCGATCGCGCTTACAAGCGTTTTAAATTCACTAACACTACAACTGAAGGGATCAAGGCTGTATGTATTAAATAATCGGCACAGTCTCGTGAGAGGACTGTAATAGCCATAATTAGCACTGTGAAATGGAATACTGAGCAGTACACTGCCACGAGTCCTATGAATAGTATTAAGTTGGACGCTCTCCAAAAGTGGTGGACAGGAAATAAAGCCTTTCAGGAGTTTATATAGGAATAAAATATCTGCAAGATCCCTACGCTTCTCCAAAGTAGCCACACCAAAAGCGTTCATAATCACCCCATAGTCAATATGAAAACTTGCATCCTTATAAATATTTATTCCAGCTTTAAAAGCTAAAGTTCGTAGAAATCTACGCTGCACTGACTCAATCTCAGCAATATGGCACTGGTGACCACACTACCGAAGCATACTCCAAACCAGAGCGGACCATTGAAAAATACAACACTCTAAACGTGCTAGCCGACAATTGCTAACTATATCTGGTAACAAAACCAAGATTTTAGGTGGTTAATGTAATCATTTGGATGATTTTCTCCGTGTATAGGTATTCCCAAAAGTAATTTCAGATATAGCCTTATTGATAAAAATAATTAAATTTTATTTAACAATACGGTTCTAACTTTTAAAGTTAAACATTGTCAATTTAACCTCGGAAAGTTTTAAAATTAAAATGACTTTTTAAAATCGATCCAAAAGATTACAATTTTTTAAAAATTTCCGAACCATATTTTTGCTAACTAAAACCCTGTTACTGTAGGATAGTGATTACGGTCAAAACTTACCACTCTGCAATAATACAAAACATATAGTTAAAAACACATTTTTAATAAACACTGCGTTTTTAAATTCAAGAATAAACCTTAACTTTTAAGGAAAACTTATTAAAATCATATTTGACGTTACATAAGTTACATCGTACATTACAGCTTGGACAATACATCTTGGACATTACATTTGGAACAATTTATAATTGAAATCAACAGTTGGGCGGAGGACAAGGACAACAGGGATTCGGCGGGCAGGGACAAGGGCACGGACAAGGACATGCAACAATCATAGGCATATATATCAAAGTGGTGGGGGTACAAGGTTGTGCCAAGGGAGCACAAGGTACTGCAGGAGGAGGAACGCAAGTAACACATGCTACTCCTTCACAAGGACAGCAACAGTCCGCCATTTTCTTCCAAGGATGGAATGCTTAAATTCTTTAAACTAGTTTTTTCTTTATTTTTGTTTTTGGTTTACTTTTTCTTATATTTTATCCACAAATAATTTTGAATATTATATGCCAAAAAATTTTATTTTTTTAATTTGACAGCTATTATTGCTATGGATACGTTCTAATATAAAATAATTATTTTCTCTACAGCTTGATTTTTTCGTAGAAACTGTATGAAGTCATCCACATACGTGCAGTTTTATTGAAGGACTCCTTGTAAAATTTGAATTGACTTTTTAAGAGTAATGAAAAATCACAATAAATTTGAGGTTTCCGGAAATTTAAAATTTAACGCAAGTTCGTATGTTACATCCTATACGAGGGTAGATTGAAAAGTCTTGTAAATAACATTTTTTTGCAAAAATAAAAATTTATTTTTCAACTTAAGCTCCACTGAGCACATTTAGTCCAGCGAGATTCTAGTTTTTTTATTCCTTCAGAAAAAAAGATGTTTCGAACTGTGCATAATACTCATTTATGGCACAGATAGCCTGTTCATACGACGAAAATTTCTTTACCTAACCCAACTCTTGAAATTCGAAAACAAAAAAGTCACTTGTGGCCAAATTTCGAAAACAGGGTGGCTAGGGAACTAGTTCGAAGCCCTACTCGTGCACTTTTGCTATTGCAACAGCCGATCTGTGAGCAAGCGCGTTGTCCTGGTCACTTTTACTTGAATTCACTATACAAAACGGTTCCATAACATTGCCTAATAAGAGCCAGTCACTGTTTTACCCCTTTCCAAATAGTCAATCGTGCTGGTATCCTGTAAGTCCCAAAAAACAGCTGCCATCACTTTTCCTACCTTTCGCTTTTTTCGATGCACTTTTACTTTCGCGTGCCGTTTTATCTCCAGAGTGTAGTGGTGGATCCCCGTTTCGTTTACAGTCACAAAACGACGCCAGAAGTCCTTCGGATTACGCCGCAACTTTTCCAAACAGGATTTTGAAATGTCCTTTCTCGTGAGTTTTTAGTCTGGAGTCAACAAACCCGGCACTTATCGCGCACTCAGCTTTTTTATTTTTAGAACTTCACGCCGGATATCATGTACCTGTTCATATGAGGGGCCTACTACCTCAACAATCTTACGAGCTTAATGCGACAGTCTTTCATCATAAAACTATGAATTTTATCGGCCATTTCTTCAGTAGAAACTTCAATCGGGCGTCCTGCACGAGCACGGAAGCACCTGCACTGCTAGTACGACCACGTTTGAATTTATTTATGCAATAATAAATGGCCTTGAGTACTGGTGCAGAGACCCTGTGAAAGTCCTTCAGTTCAGTTTTTTACTGGGCCACAGTCTACTGTCTTAAAGAAAAAAATTTTATCACTGCATGATACGCGACTTTATCCATTTCTACGAAACGTGTAATACCAATCACTTACAATACCTGCCAATAAACAACTGCAGGTTGCATCTATTTGAAACTTTGAGTACTATTGTTACGAGAATCGCTTAACAAAATTTTCCGTCATTTCGTAAAAATTTACCAGACTTATCAGTCCACCCTCGTGCGTACAGATTTTACGGTTAGCATAGCTACAATTAACATTGTGCAACTTCTATATCTAATTCATATTCTCTCGCTAAATCACTCTGATCGCCAACAAAAGGAGAATTACAAGAAATGCTGATGGAATTAAAAAACAAGTCTCGAGAAATAGGTCTAAAAACAAACTTCACCAAAACCAAATATTTGAACAACGAAACTGAAGAAAACAGCCAGGAACTATTAATAGAATGTGAAAGAATAGGAAAGGTACAAAGATTCATATATTAGGACAAAAATCGAAATAGCAAAAAATAATTTAAAGGCCGACTTGGATAGAAGAGTCTCGATAGCTTGGTCTGCGTTCGGAAGGTTACACTCCACATTTAAATTGGACATCCAAAATATAATAAAAGTCAGAGTGTTCGATCAATATTTACTGCAGGTTTTAACATATGGTACGGAAATGTGGGCTTTACATACATAGAGAGAAGTATAATATATAAACTCCAAGTAACCCAAAGAGCAATAGAGAGGAGAATGATAAATATTAGTCTCCAAGATCATATTCCTCAAATCGAGATACAAAGAAGATCAAAACTGACATATCTACGAGTATGTATATTAAGATGGAATTGGACAGGGCATATCGCAAGGATGAATGATAGTAGATGGCCACACCGTATATGGAGGCCTAGAGAGCATAAAAGATGCAGAGGTAGATTACAGATAAGAGGGATGGACGATATAATAAGATTAGCGGGACACGATTGGATGGAAAAAGCAAACAACAGAGATCATTGGAGATAACTTGGAGAGGCTTACATTCAACTGTGGATGGAATAGGCTGATGATCTTTTATTTGAAAAATCAGGTAAATTGGATAATTGGGTATTTGAAGCTGTCCGAGCGTAGGTTTGACTGATCGTACCTATTTTGTTTGGAAAGATCTTTATCTTAGCTTTGCGTGATTTCTACAGCTGGTTCTGTTATACATTTTTACAATGTGACATGTTCGCTGTGGGGCCGACAAAAGTGAGTTAGTTAGATACCCAACATTTGTAGAAGTCCACAAACCAAAAATAAAAATGAATTTGCTGAGACTATACTACACAGCATCCTAATGTTTACCGGCCTACTGGTGTTCTTGGTAATTAAAACCCACTGTTAAATTTAAAGTTACAGTAAATAAACATTTTTTTTTTAAATGTTGGTAATGATTTATTTTTAACAAATTAACATAGACAACTACAGGAACATTTTTCAAAACTCCACATTTCGATTGATTATGTCCTTCTTCAACACTAAAAAGAAAAAATGTATTAAGTTTAGGTTAATGAAAAAGATTGCATCAAATGAAAAACCTTTTTACTGTTGAGAGAGATTTTGTAACGCTTATTTTTTACATGCCTTTGCCCTTATCGTTATCTCAAGCATGCGCAGTATTATCCCGATGGAATTGCAAAGTTAGGTTAATATTCATCTTCTATAAACTTAGGGGATTTTTTGATGGGTCAACACAAGTTTCTAAATTAAAATTGTTTAGCAGGTTTCTATCACTTCCTTGAATATTTCCAAGGTAACACAAATGTGCTATAAAAAAATTTTCATTTGATATTAGCACTATATTGTAATGCCATTCTGCCAAATATTGCAAAATCCCATCATAATCTAAACGTTAATTAACTGTTATCCGTGTTATTTGCAATAAAAGATTATCGTTTCAATTGTCCTGTATTTTCTTAGTGGTTTGTATACCTAAGTAGGAAAAAAAACAGGCCTAACCATAATAGCGATAAGAATAACGAACTTCAAATAACCTCGCTTATAAGTTCCTAAATAAGGGAAATCGTTATCCTTAATAAAGGTTTCTCCTATTTTGTTTCAATACTGCGCAAGCTCCAAATGGTGGGCGCATGCTTTAAATAACGATAACAACCGAGTCCTTATATTTAATTTCTTTCCTTTACTACTGCACAAGCTCCAAACGGTGGGTGCATGCGTCAAATAACGATAAAGACAGTGGCCTACCGAATTAAGCGCTGCAAGATCTCTTTAACTGTTTAAGATAGTTGGTTATTTAGTTGGAGATTCCTGTATCTATTTATAATGTTTCGTATATAGACAAGGGAGTCCAGTTAGTTTTCATTATAGTTTCGTACCAGAACTATCAAAACTATAGAGAGATGTACCCAGTACTTCCTTGGCAAACATGAAATTCTAATATAATGTGAGGTAACTTAAAACGTAGACGCCACCAGAAAATCTAATCGTTTTTAGGCAATTTTCAAATTGTAAGAACAAAAATAAAGCAAAATATTAAAATTTTCTGTGTGCCATAAAAATAATCGTTATCAGTTGTTTCCATTTAAAATAACTTTGTCACATTCTCCTATTCATATAGAATCTAATTAAAAAAAAAAACCGGCCAAGTGCAAGTCGGACTTGCGCAATCAGTGTTCGTGCATCGTTTAATTTATTTAATAAAAACGATTAGGATTTACTTCAAGAGATGATAATATTTTCGGATAATCTTGGTGTTTAAAATCGACTAAAAATGTTTGTCTCTTTTCACTGTCAGATCTTGTCTTTCGGTGCAATCTTGTTCAGGAATGGCGTAACGATAAGTTATAACTAGAGACCGGATTATATGCAACATAAAAATCTTGAAATATGCATGCAAATATGCATGAAAAATGCTTAAAATATGCATGAAAAGGGTCAAAATATGCAATAATAAAAGTAGTAATTTTTAGTTTTTTTATTTCAAATCAGCATAAAATTAACAAGTTATCGATGATGTTTAAATTTAATTAACAATTATTTAACATTTTTTTTAAATTATTTAACATTTGTATTCTTGTACACGTGAACAATAAGGTATTGTTCCAAATGTTGGGTAGTAAGATTGTGTCTTCGATCACTTAAAATATTAGTATTTGAATTTGGGTGCTATGTTAGCACTTATTGTTTCTGGCAAAAGTTCACCCGTCCCATTAATAAAACTATTAATTTGACACAAAGGTTCAAAGCCTGGGTTATCGCACAAAATGTTTTCAAACTTTTCTTTAACTCTACGCGGGAATACATCTGACAATGTGGAGTTTATTTGACGGATTTTATTCATTAACTGAATTGATTCGGTCAACGCCAAACCTCGAGTTTCAAGCTTTTTAATACCCACAGGTATGTGGGAAAAGTGAGTGCTAATCAAAGCTATGTTTTTTTAATATCAGAATCGTTAAATGCTTCCTTGGATTTATGAACTGCCATAGCCTCTGCACTATCGAAGTCATTTACTACACCTTTGATGGCCTCGAAATGTTCTAGTAAAATAGTACAGCTTCAATCCATGTTCCCCATAGAGTTACCACTGATTCGGGAGGTAAAGGCACATTTGGCAGTTTTTCTTTATAGGCGTTATTACGAGCAGGTACCTTAAGAAACACTTTCTTTGCTGATGAAATCAGTTTATTTACATTTCCAAACGTGGATCGTACTTCTTCAGCGAGTCGATGGACTCCGGGAGCAAAGCACGTCACATGAATTAAATTTGGATAAAATACTTGGAGGACTTTGGCTGCCTTGATCATATGGGGAGCAGCATCTGAGAGAAATATAAACACTCTTTTATCTGCAGAAGATTCAGGAAATTTTTTTCATACCCTCATTCACAAATTTGGCGATCTTAGAATGATTTGTCTTGTCAAGTTGTTAAAACTGATATCTTGTTTTAAAATAAAAATTCGTCTTCGACAAAATTGTTTATTTGATCCAGGCTCAAACAAATATTCTTAGAAACTAACTACTTATCACTTAATATCTCGACCAAGAAACAAAGGAATAAAATACCGTCGTAATTTTGGGTACCCCCCTTGGCACTATAACATAATCGATATTTAGACTATTGCAGGTAATATTCCGGTGATAAGATCGGTTCCAGATGGCGACATTAACAAAACCCCGAGCAATTCAATTGCCTAGTAATACCGAGAAATATTGTAAATATAGGGAAAATATGCATCATTACTAGATTTTGGTTAAAATATGCAATAATCGGTGAGAATGATTTAAATATGCAAATGCATATGAAAATATGCAAATGCATATAATCCGGACCCTAGTTATAACAAATCATCTTATTCTAAGTGTCCTTAGGTTATCTAAATTTAAGTATAATATTGATGTAATACAGTTTTTTCTAAAAGTACTGGATGGCTAGGGATTCCTATCATTTCAAGCGCATATCTTAATGTAAGCTGTAAAAAATGTTAAAAAAAATGATGATATTTTATCAGTTGCAACTAGAAAGATATCAAACACGTGATTTGTGAAAGTTATTTTTGTTTTAAAAAAATATTCCATAAAGAAAATATCGCTTACACGTAAACAGATTCAAAGCTTAATAGGGACAGAGTAAAACTTACCGTGGGCGGATTATAATTAGGAAGAGGAACTTCAACACGACACCAGGGAGGACAACATGGTCTCAAAACATATTTAATATCGCCTACAAGAGCTGGATAAATATACGGAGTGACATAACAAGGTCTGCATAATGCAGGAGCACAGGTAGGAAATGGTGGAGGAGGGCACTTCATTTTCTATGCCGAAGCTAAAAATTTTGAAGTTGAAATCAAAAACTGGAAATGACAGAAAATTTTACATTTAACGTTATTGTTGTAACCATGGATAAAGTTTGGATACCGAAAAATTTACTTACCTTACGATAATGACAGAAATTCCAGTTAGTCAATATGTTCGTCAATGTAAAAATCTATTTCATTTAAAATTGACATATAAGATCTAATTGGTCCTCTAGCTCCTCCTGGTCGCCAGGTTTCTGTACAACTTTACCAGCGAAAGCGTTTCGTTCCAGCAGTCTATCCGCAGCATTTCTGTAGCAGAAACTCTGTGGCCGTTATCGGAACACGTAGGACGGGTTATTTATCATAGTTTAATTTTAAATGAAGTGACGTTGATGATAAATAAAAACAAAATACATTAGTGTGATTGTTAAATCCAGAAGTGTCTACTTCTTTCTTTTTAATATCCAAATCCTCAAATAAACGAATATTTCACGCTCATAACTTTTACATCTGCTAACATACTGACTTTTTTTTAATTGGCGATGGGAGTGACATCATCTGCGAACCTTAAGTGATTTAATCGTTCACCGTCCATTAGTATTCCTTTATTTTCCCACTTTAGTGATTTGAACATGGCTTCTAGAGTCAACGTAAACAACTTTGGGGATATTGAGTCGCCTTGTCTAATTCCTCTTTTATTTTTAATTTAATTTGTTCTTTCTTCAAGCATTATTTGTGATGTGGCATTTTTATATATGTATTCGAGAAGAGTTGTGTATCTTTGCCCATAGATTTGTAATTCTCCCAATTTAAATTTGTTCTCCTTTTTAAAAAGAAGCACAATCAAGGCGTTTACCCAAGGGGTTGGTATTCTACTTTCTATAAGGCATCTTTTAAATAAGGTTTGAAGGGATTGACCATACATTGCTCTGACAAAATTGTACATAAAAAGTTATCTTCGTTATTTTATGAATTTTTTTTTGTGGGTGTACAGAAGCGAAAAATAGTTGAGATAACTAGTAGCTGCATTAATTACTTGTTACGTTTTTTACACGCTATTACAATGATGTTGTTCTAAATGATAGGAACATTGAAGCAAACAATAATCCTCTAATTTTTATGATAGGTAAGAGAAATGTAAAGTTGAAGAAGTCAAAGGCTGTATAATTTAGACCTATATAATACTCAAATGACACGAAGTCAGTAGAGTTCTGCATAGGTAGGATTTTAAAAATCCTATAAGGACAATATGTATACTTGGAAGAAACAAGAAAATATTAACGATACTTAGAACAAACACCTTCTTGAGGTTGCTATATGTTCTAATTGTTTAAAGTTGTGGTAATTACTTACCAGCAAAATACTAAGTTATCATGGAAATACAATTGACAAAATATCAATCAATAGTAAAATTGTCAAAATTATTATTTCGATCGTAATTTCCAAATTTAAGTTAAAATATTTGCATAATAACTATGTCAAACGAAGATATTTGCTATCCAATTCAATATGTTCCGTACTGCTTACCAGGAATGCCTGAACAGATAATATATACCCAATTACCCGGTCAACCCCTCTTTGTAAATTTTTGTCCATGCCCTAGCGCGTGTCCTGATCCCTGTGCGTCTAATAGACGAAATAACGGAAGTGGAAATGGAAGAACTAATGGTGGAGGAAATGGAAAAAATGGAAATAGTTCTAAAACATGTTGAAATGCACGATAAATGTTAACTCTGTGTTTATAACGTTTTGTTTGCTGTTATATCTAACTGTTTTATTGTAGATTCTTTTGCATTGTAGGCTCAGGATGTAATTTTTGTAAGACAAGTAACTATGTAACGATAAAGTTGTAATCTCATCAATTTTTTAGTAGTTGTTTTTATATTATTTAGATTAGGCGTGACAGAACAAAATAAAATGAAACTGATGTGTCCAGGTGTTGTTCATAAGAATTATGCTGAGTTACTGGAATTAATATACGCTGTGCATAATCTAAACATTCGGTGAAGTAATAATGGTACCGTATAAGGGGTAATTATATTCGCCTTTCCATAGGTTGATGATAGCAAATTTGTATATAAAACAAAAGCAACTTCCCTCAAAGCTATTCTCCCTCGATGATGATTTCACTGGGGAAATTTAAACAACAATGCAAACTAAGACAATCTACGATCAGTTCACCAACGACCTTCTTAGTATGTACGGGTGATCATTTTTAGACGCCCGGCCCCGATTTATGGAAAATTGTTGGATATTTATTTTTTTTCTGGAACAATATAATAGAATATTGTATGTCAAGGAGTATACTGACGTATTTGACATTTGGTAGTGAAAACGACGCTGGGCGCCGTGACGCCAAACAACTTTTTTTTCCATCGACATACTTTTTGTAAAACGGTATTGGAAAGCCCTATTTTTTTTCATCATTTTTCCCTTAAACTGCTTTTTTCTAGTTGTTTTTTGCAAAAAAGTTCTGCAGCAAAAACCCTCTTAAATATTATTTTTTGGTGATAGCGGTTGCCTTGGATCATATGCCACGTTTGGCGGTTTTTAAATAATTTATCTAGTAGGCGACTGTCATACTTTAATCTGACATCTCTTGTTTGCACATCTATTCAATACCATAGAGTTAAAAAAAAGTAAAGAGTGTGTTAATAGCTTCTGGTTGAAGTGGTTTCCCACGCTGAAAAAGTAGATATGATTCTTATTTAGAAAGAAGCAAGAATAAATTCTCGGGAAACCGTTACCCCAACAGTTATATCCCAGATCACACTATGTTTTGTCGATTAGAATGAAATTTGAAGAGCAATATGGATGTATTTTCTGGACAGAAAGGACGAAAAACTGTTTTAACCGATGAGGAAGTAGCCGAAATTATGTAATATTTTCAAAACCAAGCATATAATTCAATCAGACAAGCAAGCAGGCAAATGAATGTATCTTATAGGGCTATTCAGAAATCTCGTAAAGCTAACAAATACTACGACTATAAAATGCATAATCTTCAGTTATTAACAGAATTTAATTCGAAACAACGACTTAGTTTTATAGCAGAAATGATGATTAAATATGACGAAGAACGTTATTTTCTATATCATATATCATGGACAGATGAAAGTCATTTTGTCAATAACGGCAAACCTAACAGAAAAAATTATCATTACTGGGCTGACGAGAATCCATACAACGTTCAGAATCAAGTCCATTATAGCGTTAATGTATAGTGTGGGATAATTGGAAGACATTTGGGTGGACCATGCTTTTTTGAGGGAACACTGACTGGAAATAGATACCTTAAATTCTAGGTTAATACTCGACCACTCTTATTACAGAATGTTCACCTTATTTAAAGAAAGCATATGTGGTATCAACGCGACAGAGCACCACCTTATACAACTGCTGCTGTTAGAGTGAATTTGAAATAAAGGTTTCAACAAAGATGGATAGGGGTTCGCAGCCCAGTTATTCAGTGGGCACCTAAATCACCAGACCTCACGTCTTTAGATTTCTTTCTTGTGGAGAACTCTTAAAGATATTTTATACAAAACTGCAAATGACAGTGAACACTTAAAGGCAAAAATATCAGATGCGTGCAATAGTATATTTGAAAAAATTATTTACGAAGCTACTCATCAAGCGTTAATGAAAAGAATGGAAAAATGCATGATTGAAGAAAGAAGACATAGAAAATTTCTTTTGATGTTTTTTTTTTATTTTTTACGTTTCAAACAGCTAATTTTATATATAAATTATATAATGTTAAAAGTTTTTTGTGGTTTTAATAAAAATGTATTCTTATTTTTTATTGCTCAAAAATATTTTATTAAAGGAAAAACCTCAACAGCATAGTAACTAATATTATAATGACTGTTAAATTAAAGTATGACAGCCGCCTACTAGTTAGATAAACTGCTTGAAAACCGCCAAACGTGGCATACGATCCATGGCAACCGCGATGACCAAAAAATAATATTTAGAGGGTTTTTGCTGCATAACTTTTTTGCAAAACAAATTAGAAAAAAACAGTTTAAGGAAAAAATGTTGAAAAAAATTAGGGCTTTTCAATGCGATTTTACAAAAGGTATGTTGATCGAAAAAAAAAGATGTTTGGCGTCGCGGTGTCCAGCGTCGTTTTCACTGTCAAATGTCAAATACGTCAGTATACTCTTTGACATGCACTATACCATTCTACATTTAAAAAAAAATAAATATCCAACAATTTTCCATAAATCGAGACCGGGCGTCAAAAAATGATCACTCTGTACATGATTAAAAATATTGCGATGCAGTATGATATGCCTATTTATCATGACCACCGCTCGGTCTTTATCACTCTAAATCAAGAAATGAAAAGAGGACCGTTCCAAACACACGATAGTGAACTAGGAAAAGTATCAAGAACACTGACGGGAATCACTTCAACAACCCAGTATACTTTTTGACCATAAGGAAGAACAGATCAAGGAAAAAATCAGGCTAATGAGAAAGGCCCCGCAAACTCAATTAAATTTCAATTTTAAAAGTTCTTCATTAATTTAAGTAATTTGTAAGTTACCTAAGTAAAATTTTTAATGTATGGTCCAAAGAAACCATTATATTTTGTGCGCTCAGTCTTGAGCAACACCTTGGTAGCCTCGGCAACCCAAGTTTGGTTGTTTACCTGGCTGACCCCAGGCATGATTTCTATTGCTTTACGTAATTATCTAGTGGTTATTTGGACTTTCGCTTTACTGGAAAAATGTTCGTAAAAACCAGTTTACTGTTTTGCTGGTGACCCTCCTTTGAAAAAGTGAAAAACCGATCTACGAGCCTTGTGCTTTCACAGTATTCGTTAGGACGAACTAAAAAGAGCTCAGCACTCAAGTATACTCGTCTTGAAAAATGGCCATGGCGCCGAAGAAGGGAAAGAGAAGGTCTAGCTTGATTGTCATATTGCACGCTAATACTGCTTTTTGACTGAAGAAAAAGCGGATCCTCTGGCCAAAATGTTAGTACCCAGACGTAACCTGCGAAGGTAGGATGGACTACCCTATACAGATATTCAATTAAGTCCATCCAACACTATGCTCCAACTAGTGAAAGAGACTATAAAGCACCCATCAACCAAGAAGGCCCCAAGCCACGACGGTCTCATGGTGGGAGTGTTCTAAAGCCTTTCTCATCAATGTGTTTAAAGCTATACGGCAGCTTTCTCCAGGAGTAGAATAAGACTGTGATCGTGGTAATTTATAAACATGGAATATCAGCCTGCTCCGCGTCATACCAAAGAAACAAAAGGGTCTTCCGAACATGGGACCACGAGCACCACGTCAAGACTCGCCCAAGAAACTCCTTTAACAGGAGGAGTTGCCTGGCAAGGTGTAGCTTAAAAAACTGGTGCTAAAACTTATTTGCTATGGTTTCCCCACCCAGTCATTTATTTCGGGCAGAAAATTCAGAGTTACCTCAACCTCAGAGGAAATACAAGGCTTTCCATTGGCGCCACTATTATTTAATATCTCCACGGTCGATATCTCAGAGGCGGAACCTACTAACCTGGCATTATTTTCGAACCTTGGGCTACAATCTCACCTCACAAATTGTTGAATTCGTTTGATTATTAGAATATCAATCAGACAAAGGCTCAAACAATTTTCTTCTCCAAATGAAACAGGTTTCCACGTCACGGATACCTTACGCATGCAATGCATAGCAATAAAGCATCAACTATCTTAGCATACTTTACAACAAAGTGCTAATATGGAGGGATCAGGCTGCAGCTGCGACAGCTGAAGACAGTCTCTATTCACTGCCAAATAGTTTCAGCATGCTTTCGCTTCCGAGGAAAATTACAATATATCATCAGTCTAGATCAAACACGTAGGAACTCCTTGCAAGCGATAAAGAAAACTACCAACTGAACCAGGATCCAAATATTCAGTAGTGGATTACAACAGCAATGCTTGTGAAAGGCAACCCAACATGTTAATCCTATGATCTGAGCAGCCTTTGGATAGTATCAAACCGCAAGGGGCAGGTACCTGCAACCGAGCACCGGACACCTAGGAGAGTAGAGTAGGTCGTTGCTTGACGCAGTAACTCTCCAACCAAAAGAGCATTAACAGACAAGGTAACAGCAGCTCAAGAGCTATGCCCTAACTAAGAAGTCAAAGGCTGCGGTAAATGCCACAAACTTAATTTAAATTTTTTTCGTAAATTAGGATTGTAAAAACAAAATACAACTATACGAGGGGGACCCAAAAGTAAAGGGAATTGTGTTATTGTTAGGTTGGTACTTGTAGTGTACGGTTCGCCTGCTAGGGTGATGTAGTTACACTCCTCCCAAGTCAGTCTGCCAAGCGGCATCCGTATAGAAGGTTGTGTGAAAAGTTGTTTTGTATACTCGTTGTTCTCGCGAACAACGCTCGGCTGTGAAAATTTTGTTGTCTATTTGAAAAAAGTGCCGTAGAGAAACTGTTGTTATGTTAAAAAATGCTTACAAAGAGGACGCTATGAGTAAAAGTCGAGTCTACGAGTAGTTTAATCGCTTCAACAAAGGGGAAATGTCGATTAAAGACCAACGATGTCCCGGGCGTCTTTCAAGTTCTCGAATAGACGAAAATGTCAACAAAATTTGGGAATTAATTTTCGAAGTTCGACGTAGGACTATTGATGAACTAGTGGAATTATCCCAGTTAACGTGGAGCTCGATTCACCGAATTTTATCAAAATATTTGGAAATGAGAATAGTGGCAGCCAAATTTTGACAAAAAAACACAATGACCCCTTTGCCTCACCGATCCTACTCGCCGGATTTGGCTCCATGCGACTTCTTTTTGTTCCTCAGGATGAAAAGGGACCTGAGAGGAGGTCGTTTTGCTGACCTAGAAGGGGTGAAACAAAAAACGATGCAGGTTCTGAAGGGCATTGAATCAGACGAATTAAAAAAATGCTTTGAACAATGGAATAAAAGATTGTATAAGTGTATTAGCTCCAATGGAGATTATTTTGAAGGAGACTAATATTGTTTGTATGTACGGTGTATTTAATAAAACTTTTTTTAAAATAAATTCTGGTTACTTTTGGGTCTCCCCTCGTATATTTTAAAACCAGAAAAATGTGTTCCTTTTCCAGACACTTAATCTAAATTCACTAAAAGGTTAGGCCAGTTAACTTTTCTTTCTAACATTGTTATATTTGTTATCGTAAATATCACAAAATAATCATTTTTCTGAGATAATTTAATAGAAAAATCAACAGTCAAGTCTTAGCAACAGATAGGACATTATGCGAATTTCAATAGAATTCTTCATTTTTATGGTTTAATCATAAATGAACTGTCTGGTCTTGTATTGACTGATTGGTGTATGGGTATGTAAACCCTTAATTGCCAAATTCAACTAGTTTTAATATTAAAAACTTTTCAGTGAAGTTGCTGAGTAAAAAACTACAGCTTGAGACCACCCTTGA